>OX376074.1:23930028-25130028 GCA_947361185.1 Charanyca ferruginea
CTACTGAACGGATATATTTCGTTAGGATATCGTTAGATTCGTCTCATTAGTCCAAGTGTTCTTAGAACCGTGACGAAAAAAATAAATTAAAAAAAAAGATTTTGTTTAAAGCTATAATATGGGTATCACATTCAAGGGCTTATTTTAAGGATTCTAAAAATGTATACCATCACAGTAATAATTAAAAAATCAAAATCAAAATCACGTAATAAAACTGTTTTTTCTTCGATATCTGCAATGTGGGTATCAAAATAAAGAGCTCATTTTAAGGATACCAAAAAGGTATTACAATGGCTTAGTAATATGATAATCATACAAAAACAGCCATGTGCTGTGCGTGCTGGGCTACGCGCTATATAGAGTTCCGTCGTTGCCATACTTACCCATGCAGTTCATGTTCGGTCTCATATTTTATATTTTTAAATTGTCGCGCCATAGCAAAGACCACCGATGCGATTGTCGCTTTTGACGTCATTGAAAAATAAATAATAATAATAGAAATAGATAGTATTAATTACTGAAAAGTATCAAATAAAAAAATAAATTAGAAAAATTAAAAAAATTAAAAAACCCGACTGCGTTTACGCAGTCGGGTTTTTTAGTTTTTTAATTTTATCACTCATGGTAACGTCTTACATGCGTGTGTTCCACACTTAAATATAAACTCCAGGGAATGGTAACCAAAAACATAATGAGTAAAAGCATTAATTATACACAAACAACTACCAACCCGCTGTTATTTTGTCATCAACGCATCCAATTAAAATTTTCAATTAATTAGAAATAATCATAAACGTGTTATTTTCTGTGTTAATTAAATTAGGATTCAGTTCAATTTGGTTGAGTCATCAAAGGCTTTAACTAAGTTGGTTTTGTGAAATTAAAGTGCATTTGAGATTGAAAACTGAGTTTTAGAACATCGTTACTTGAAGCTGAACAAGCATGTTTGTAAAAGCAATGAACTGAGGAAGGAATAATTTACAGTTTGATTCAGTTTATTGGTTAGTGGATAGTGAAGGAAGAGCTTGGTGATGAAAATAGAAGTAGGCATAAGATTCTTTAAATTAGACATAGGTGCTTAATTCTATCAAAAGGAGACAACCCATTATCTCTAAACAATTACATAAATTATGTCAAACTAATTCAGTATGCTACCTAGTAAGACATGCAGCATGTACAGACGCCAGGACATCAAGCCATACCAAACTCAAACTTTGCCAATTGAATATGAACCTTAATCTTTTGTAATAAAATTGAAAATATATCAAAGAAAATTGACAGGTGATTGTAGCTTGGTGTGCTGGCGTCTGTATATCCAAAACTTATGCTTAGAATAGGTTAAAAAATTAACAGGTTAAATGCAAAATTATTACTTTGGAAAAATAGGAGAAATTTTGGACGTGGGTTGATTTGTTTTGGCACAACTACACCTAAGTAATCTAAGCAAAATAATGAAGAGAAGAACATGTAAATTTGATTTACAAGATGATGAAACAAGCTACTTGGAAGAAAATAATAATGTCTTTAAGAAAACAGCAGCCTAGCCTCTTTCCAACTGTGTTGGGGTCGGCTTCCAGTCTAATCGGATGCAGCTGAATACCAGGGTTTTACATGGAGTGACTGTCAGTCTGACCTCCACAAGTTAAGACTGGTTGTCCAACTTTCCCACTATAGCTACCCATAGCAAATGTCAAGAATCTATGAATGATAGCCGGGACCAACGGCTTTATGTGCTTTCCAAGATACAGAAGGGTCTCGTTATAAAATGGATAGTCACCCAACCACTTAGCCACGAACCTCAGAAATAACATTCTAGACATTTTTACCCCAGACATAAATCCCAGGATTACCCCAATCATTATCAATTATATACAAACACATGGCTTATAATTAACATTAAACCGGATTATGAAGACATTGCCGAGGTCAAGGTTACAGACAAAGGTCACACAACCAAGGTCGAACGCGTGCCAGGTAATTCATGAATACCGGATGAGTAAAACAATGGGCAAGTTCCTTTACCGGTAAATATGATTTACTATTAAAATACCGGATTCTACGATCTAGAAATTGGAGAATAGGATAATGGCGTTTAGAACACAATTGAAAAGGTAGAATAGATACTAAGGTAGATAATATTTATGGTCCAGGATGCGGAAATTTGTGTGGCTAATATTTGGAATTGTGATTCAAATTTGGTATTTATGGTCGTTTTGTTTTACTGTTTTAATAATAATAATATATCATTTAGTTCAGGTAACAAAGACCCATACAATAGGTACTTATATATTATACCTTATAGACTAACATGAATGGTATATTCCAATTAATAGTGCTTAGTGAATTATTCAAAAGGGTCGATTCATTTACTGAGGGCTTCCTGATCATAGTGTTGTATTTATTGGTTTTAGAGACATTTTCAAGTCTTTAACTTTTATTATTATTATTATTTATTTATCTGCTTACAGCTATCTTTACAGGCCTTAACCTAATGCGACAGTGTAATTATCAATTAATATGTACTTAATTGTAATTAATAAAATAATCTAAATACCAATAAATAACCTAAAACAATACTAATAAACTTTACACATAATTGATTTTATCTTACATTACCTAACAACAAATATAACGTTACACTCTAATTATGTCATCTTTTGAATCATTCCTATTTTAATATTTGTTTTTCTTCTTTTCAAGTACACTTTGTAACTTATTTGTTGCCTAAGCTAGACATTTATTACAAAACCATTTACTGCTAGCCATAAACCAACATAAATAACTATGATTCCAGGTACAATTCTAGCATTTCGTACAATAAAGGTTTGCTATAAATATAATAATAGCTTAACTCTTGGACTATTGTCCCATTCGACCTTCAAAGCGCAAACTCATTTTTACCATTTTCGAAGTTGGCAACACTGAACATAAATCTTTAGTGAGGTAACACTAGCACGCGATGGTTGCGTGTCAAAGTAAAACTAGACTTGAAATATTAACACTAGCAAGTAAGTGTAAGTTTTTTAGATTATGAACATTAAATGAGGGCTTACAAAAAATCGTTATTACTTTTATAACCTAGTACGACCATTCAGCTTAATGCTTACATAATTAAAAAGTGTAATGAAAAGACCGATTCTTGACGTGGCTTAAAGGTTGCCCAACTTAATCGGGACTGAGCTGAACATGTCTGCCGCATGCCGAGCGACCTATGGGCCTGTGTTCAGTTTTTGGTGGCATTCGTATATCAGTCTGGAGTTGACCGTGTAGCTGTTTAGAGCTTGTAGTAAAGACATGCTGTCCGACAATATGTGAATAGGTTGTCCTACTACCTGCCTGTTTAGTATAGCTGAGGTTGCCAGGGAGATGCCCATGCACTCGGCCTGGAACACTGTGCTGTGAGCATCCAGTGGTGTTGCTATATGGATGTAGATCCCAAAATTGGTGCCCTGAAATCGCGAGACGAGTACGCGGTACACCACGAAAGAGACAATGGGACGACTTGGACGGGTTCCTTAAGAATTCATAAATCAAGACCGATGGAAGGAATGGATGAAGGCATATGCCCCGCAGTGTGACAGTACGGTAAAAAAAATACTGTCAATGTTACAAAAACCCAATCCTAAAAAACTAGAATGTATTTTATTAAAGAACTAGCACTTTTCCCTCGACTTCATTGGTGTGAATTTTCTTCATCATCATCATGTCAGCCTATTGCCGTCCACTGCTGAACGTCGGTCTCCTTCAGAGATCGCCAACCAACCCGATCTTGGGCAGACCGCATCCATCCGATGCCTACCTTCTTCAAATCATCGGTTCATCCTGAATTTTCTTCATCATATATCATCGTATCAGCTTATTAGCGTCCACTGCTGAACGTAGGCCTCCCCCAGAGATCGCCAACCAACCCAGTTTTGGGCAACACGCATCCATCCGCTGCCAGCCAGCTTCTTTAAATCGTCGGTCCCACACTACGCTTGCCCAAACGCGGTCTTCATACTGTAAAACGTGTCTGCTCCATCTACCGTCTGTCCGTCTGCAGACGTGGCCGGCCCACTTCCACTTCAGCGTACTAATTCGATGCGCAACGTCAGTGACTTTAGTTCTCTGAATTTTCATACAGTTTTCTAAATTGTTGATAATTAAATATAGCCCACTCAGATCTAACGTAGCTTTCTATTAGTAAAATAATTATTAAAATCAAACAAGTATTTTTTAAGTTACAAACAAATATATAAAAGATCTAATCTTTTGCTCTTTATAATATTAGTTTAGTTGAAAAATAAAGAAAATAATAGAAACTCGGTTATAACAATAAGGAATTAATATCGGAAATTAAGTCCCAGCGTTCAAATGGATACTCAAGAGACGATAAAATCTTAAGAGCCAGTAATACTTAAGTATTACTGTTACGAATATCGATACGGGATGTTTATTCTAAACATTTGTTTGGTATTTTGTGGACAATTTCTATTTATTGCTGTGAAACCCCGATTTTCTTGAACGGTATTTGAATGTTGGAATCGCGTCGCTGCAAATTTTCGTGACGTTTTATAAAGTGTGCTAAATAAAATTTGATCTCCCCCGAATCTTTTCAAGTATTCTTTTCTTGCGCCGCCTCGAACCAACCCCGTAATACGCGTCTAGGTAATCTCGCCTGGGCCATCTTCAGATACCCATTGCTAGGAGACCTTTGCCTAGCGGTCACACGGTGCAAGTGGGCATCGGCTGTCAATTATGATATATCTATAAAATAATAGCAAACCGTGCGATCAAGCGTTTTTGCCATACCTATTATCGGAATCAAATGTAAAACAGCTCACATTTTAGGACCCATTCAGTAATGTTAATTGTAATTCAGTAATGTTAAACTAAAAAAATATTTAGCAGAAACAGTTTTGTAAAGCTTGTAAGTTCAGGAACCATATATTATGTAATATTTTTGTAAGTGATATTGGATATAACTAATTTATTTAAGTAGTCATTCTTCCCGATGTTGTATCTTTTATAACTATTAAGATTTTTTGTTTTGTTTCTCTTGTAAGTGAATTTTGTAAATTCTTTTAGAGAAATAAATTCTTGAAACCGAATCCGTGGTTCTTGGCTACTGGGCCTCCTACAGTTGTAAACGCCCCTTTGGTCCTATTGGCCTAGTTCTGTCTCCTGCTTCATTTGGATGGAATTGGACAATTTGTTTTTCGTACTCCTCCGCTGTTCTTTTCTGATTAATTTCGTTGCGGGATCCAAGACAGTTTTATTGTTTCTCTGGGACTCGTCGAGCTTCATTACCTCGTCGCTTTTCTGGTGGTCGCCACTGTTGATTCTGGCTTTCAGGAGTGGTTTGAGAATAGTGTAGAGGGCATGTCCCATAAAAAAAAAACCGGACAAGTGCGAGTCGGACTCGCCCACAGAGGGTTCCGTACATATTTGTAGGTACATATCCATACTTCTATACTAATCCATACCTACTATCCATACTTTAATCATCTAAATATTATAAATGCGTTTTATGCGACATAAACGGCCGTATTTTATTTTTCACGTTAACATAGAGGGTTGGTTTTTTTACAGCATCAAGGGACCGTAGACTTGAGTAGATAATAAGGGTTCCGATTTTTCCTTTTGAGGTACGGAACCCTAAAAAACATATCTATAAAAAAAAACAGCTGAAAATTCCAATGTAAGTCTCAAGATTCGCTGTCATTTGAAACCACTTGTAGCCAACCTGTGGCTTGTTGGGTCTACAGAACGATGACAACAATGCATAGTGTAATGTTGCTCGCACATTGTCGGTGCTAACCTATTTCCCATCGTCGTTTGTTGATGATGTACGACTGTAATACTGGATTTTAATTTGATTGTACTTTAGATAGCATTAGATTTTTAACAACTTGGTCTTGGAGAGTTATGTTGTCTTATAGATTCATACTTATTTGTTTAATTGTATCGTTTCGTTTTTATATCTTGTTCTTAAAACATGGAGGAAAGGAAGGTCACAGAAAAGATAAATGTGTTGTGTGTTTAATAAAATAAAAGGAAAGACAAGACGGAATGGAAGAAGAAAACCTGATATGCCGACAGCAATTAGTAACATAGGACAAGGGGAGGAAGATGATAAATCTTTTTTTTTTATATGTTATTGTTGCCATTATTTATTAGCCTTCTTGTAATTGAAAATGTATCTGTGATTGAAACTATGCTGGTAAAGCAAGGTGAAGAAATTAGATAAATATTTTATTTGCATGTATGTACTTAGTGAACTCTAGTCAATTTTAAGATTAAGTCCCGTGCCGCCTCTATTACTTTATGTCAAAATGATTGTGACAGTACGAGACTTCTTAATCTTATTTGTGTTGACTACCGTTTGAGTATTTGGCCACTGGTGTATCACAACCTTTTACATCTACATTAAGAATAAACAGTTTAGATTGCATACCATTAGATGGTGCAGCAAAATGTCAACTTAAAACAATCTCAAGGAGTTCTCCTCAAATATTATTTAGCGGCCTTTGCAGTGGGTCAATATGCCAAGAAGTTTAAAAAAATAAACAGTTACCTCACTTCTATTTCTGTGCTAAGTAAATATTTATCTAAGTGCGAATTGACACGTGCTATTTGTCACGTCTGATACCAATATGATGTCACACTGCAATTTACATACCAGTTAATGTAGAAATAAAAATAACGATTATTTTGCTATTGACATACAAAATAACTAGTCTTAGTTGCCACTTAGCACAACTCTAAAAGTTGTGAGCCAGAGAAATCAACACACAACAGTTAGTTCTGAAAATAAGTTTATGGATGATGAAGAGTATCTTAGACTAGTTGGTCAAGGCATAGTTATTATAGATAGAGAGACAAACGGTGCTAAAGGTCACATAGCATAAAGATGCATCTTAAAAATTATGCGTGGTCATACATCATCTAAATATAATAATATAGGTATACTAGCTTTTAGATGCAGACGAAGATGCTTAATAAAAAGTTTTATTTTACAAAAAAGACAACCGCCTTCAAAAACCAAAAAGTGAAAAAAGCTTTTTGATTTTTAGCTTTTTGGTACTTCCTTATCATCCAAATCCATTAAGAAATGGCAACACAGTCAAAACAGAGATTGAAAGTACAAGGTGCATTACAACATCATCCATGTATATGTTTTTGCTTTCTGACGATTTTTTTAAAAGTGCTGAATTTATTTCGACAAAATTTATATGGGACTACCCTTGAGGCATACCCTATCCATCAAAAAAAGAATTTTCAAAATCGCTTTACATTTGCCGGAGAAACCGCGTAACAAATATACAAAAAAATAAATAATAATAATATGTGGGGACATTTTCACACACGGCCATCTGACCCCAAACTAGGGAGACCCTGTACTATGGGTGTCAGACAGACAAATTGAGAACCTCCTTCTTTTTGAAGTTAGAAGGTTAAAAAGTAGCCTATGTCCTTTCCTAGGGTGCAAACTAAAGTCATACCAAACTTCATCAAAATCGGTGCATCGGTTTCTACGAAAAAGTAACTGACAGAGTTACTTTTGCATTTATAAAATTATGGAGTATGGATTAGCATGGATACGCGTCGAGTTGAGAACTTTTTCTGTCATCTGTTAAAAATAGGACCCATAGATACGGCAGAAACTAAAACAAATGAATTGGACAAAATGCAAATAATAATAATAATAATAATAATATAATATGTGGGGACATTTTCACACACGGCCATCTGACCCCAAACTAGGGAGACCCTGTACTATGGGTGTCAGACAGCTGATATACATACACAAATACATTTTTTTTTTTGTAAATACATACATATATAGATAAACAACACCCAGACACAAGGCAAACACAAGTGCTCATCACACAAATGTATTGAAATAGTACCGGTTGTTTACCATACAAAATTGTTTCGCATCCTGTAGTTTTTACTTACCTATACAACATAATAAGCTAGTATCTACTAGTAAAATTATCGTGTGCAAGTATCTTATTCAATCCGAGACACACATTTTGCGAATCCATGTTTTGCATATTTACACTAAATTTGACTACAAGGGGAAATGTCTCGACAATGACCTTCTAAAATTCTAAACATTGCATCATGATAACAAGTGTTCAGCAATCTGCAATTTATCACATCCATGTCATAATAGTGATGTCATTTTAATATTATAGTAGAAAAAATACCGCCGAGATTACGGTTTAGTGTGCATACAAAATTAAAATAACAAATGCAAGAAATGTAAGTCAGGTACATCCTCAATAGTTATATATAGTGAGACCGTTTCTGAGGTAGCTGCTCGGTGCGGGAGGGAGTGGTGACTTGATGCGAGTGCTGATACGTCAACTTGTGACAATGATTACCACTCCCGAATCTTCTATATGTCGGATCGTCAGGATTTAGTCCGTTAGAGTCATCATGTGGGCAGAATATGGGTTTCGTGCAATGAAAACACATGTTTCAGGACGTATTAGCTTCGATGCGATCAGACACTGGATTCTGAATGTCCTGCTCGCTGTAGGCTGAATACATCACGACTCTGAAGCGCGCCAAAATGGTGGTAGATCACGTGTGCTCGATAATGGCGCCCTTGCGATTTGTTTCACGTTCATACTATATAATAAAAACATGGCTGGATACGACATATATAATAAAAATGAATCGTTGTTCGTTAGTCTCGCTAAAACTCGAGAACGGCTGGACAGATTTGGCTTATTATGGTCTTGCAATATTTGTGGAAGTCCAGAGAAGGTTTATACGTTCAGCAAATTGAATAATCAATTGACAGGACCACGTCTGTCGGGTCAGCTAGTAATGAATAATAATAATAAATTATAACGTTATAATATAATTGATAATTATGTTTCTGATGAAAATACGAGAACGAAATTAGACCGTTCTATTGACACTTGGATGGGCAGTTCTGTAATTTACAGAACAAGATTCACGTCGGCGTATTTGTCCTGAACATTGCTTTTCTTATCTACAAAGAAAAACAGAGATATCAGAATAGCCATTTGGTGAGTATTTGCTAAATTTAATCTGCAACATGTTAGAACAAGTTGCTCATTCATGATGACCTATATTTCGCTTGAATTATACAATTGTATGGTTAGTTATCACTGCGACGATAGCGTGTCATTATCCATCAAAGATAAGATATTTTTGCTCAATTTTTGCTACAAACATCGCTTAATTACCGTTATCAAATCACATAAGAATTGCATTATTAGGGCCCCACTGGTACTCCATTAAAGTTTTTCTGGGAAAAGCGCATTAATCACTAACTCGCAGGCTTTTAACACACCCACACACTCACCAAATACATCATCGACAACTCGGTTTTCATAACATTAACGTTTCTTAGGGTCCGTTCACATAGACTGGCTCGTAGAGCATCGGCCGGCGCGGCTTTTCTTTTCACACAGACCGGCGCGATCGGCCGTGCGAGCACGAAAGAGCATCCTAAAGCTTACCACATGCACAAGCTTTTATATCACATTTAAAACAAAGTTTTGAATCATTGTTTACATGTCACTTCTTTTATTATTGAGAATACTTGAGAGCAAACCTAACGCGCTTAGTGTGAAATAATAAGAGGAGCCGACCGGCTGCCTCTCAGCGTGTGGTTGGTAAAATACGCTCCGTGTCCCGTGTACAAACCGGCCTGCGCAGGCAAAACTGTGGTGAAGCTTGTGCGTGTGGTAAGCCCATAACGGAGCCATTCGGCTGCGCGATCGCGGAAGAGTACGTCATCAGAGGCAGCCGGTCGGCTCCTCTTATTATTTCACACTAAGCGCGTTAGGTTTGCTCTCAAGCATTCTCAATAATAAAAGAAGTGACATGTAAATATATAACAATGATTCAAAACTTTGTTTTAAATGTGATATAAAATCTGCTCTTCCCTCCGAGCCGGTCTGTGGGAACGGACCCTTACTGCTTCTTTTGCCTGCCAGTCTATATGATTTTTTGCGTTTATAATTTTCCATTAAAAGGTAAAAATTAAAACGGACATGTCTAAAAACCGACGAAAAGAAAGAAAAAAAAAGAAAAAGGAAAACTGTTTATTCATGAGAAAGTGACGCACATATTGTATAAAAATTGTGCGAAATTATACTTATTTATTTTCGAACCGTTTGGGGTTAAAACCCTCGGGTCGTGGGGTCCGAGTGCACATCTACTTTTTAAGGAAATTTCCAAAAAGTTGGTTGACACTTACCGTGATCCAAGAGCTGGTTTTACCTCAGACAGAGGATAAGCATTGCCATTCAACGTGGCAATGCCGCCAGTCTCTTGGGCACATTTCCAGTTGACGGCATTGTGGGGGAATTTTTTGATGTATTGGTTTTTTTTTTAGCTTAACAGTAAAGGGTTTCCCATTTTTATTATTCTTGTAAATATTCTCCATTGTTCTAAATATACTAGTTACTGTAATTACCACTAAACCCTCTCGACACTGACCTCCAAACTGTCTCACTCTTCCATCACTAACAGTCACACTACTATGAATCACGTCGGCTGCGCGCGCGCCGGAAACAACGCCCGCTTCCTTATATAACTTATAGGGGGCAATTAGGTCCGTAACCCGCGAATTTGATTGGTTGGGTTACCGTTATGTGACGTCATCAAGTGATTGGTATTATTTGAATAAAGTGAGGTTTTATTTTGTAATCAGTTTTTATAAACTCTATAGAGGTGGTGGACGCTAAGAGTTTTTTTTTATCAATAGTGGTTTAAACTATTTCACCCCGCCCCACCCTATTTTTTATTTTATTTTTAGTTTTCACTATTTATTTTTTTCTATTTTATTTATTTTCTATTTCTTTTTTTTACTTTTAATTTTTATTTTTGTTTTAATTATTTTTTTCTGTTTTGTGTTTTGTTTTAGGCTTGTGGCTAAATAAGCCTTATGGTTTGCTTGCCCCGGTCGGTCCTTGGATGGGTGACCATCCATGATTCTGAGAGTCCCCCGTACCTCGGAAGGCACGTAAAACCGTTGGACCCGACTATCATTCGTAGATCTTTGCCAGTCGTTATGGGTAGTCAGAAAGCCAGAATGTCTGACAACCAGTCTTACGTTGAATGGTCTTCTTCTTTTCGAATCGATGGTTTTCCTTTTTTTTTGTTAGACTACTTGGGCCCAGTAGGTAGCCACATTTATCGCAGCATGCGTGGCGTTTTTAAACATGTTGGACCACTGTCTACAATAAAATTATCATAACACATGTTATGAAGGAATATATATGGAAAATATAAACTGTCATATTTATTCTTTAAACACCAGTCTGATTATTGAAAGATCTGCCTTGAATGATACATCAATAAGCGTGAAGGTTTTAACTGATTATGGATATAATTATAACAATTAACAAGATTACTTTATTTACTCACCAAACTAATTGCAATCAATTAAATAATTACTTACTACACATAATGATTATTATCTCGAACCCGTTTTGAATTGAATGAGATAATAATGTAGATGTATCCAATCGTTTCCATTTACGCATAGTTTTATAATTATGGCAAATATTGTGAACCACATACGTGCGTAACTTATTTATATAATAAAATAAAAATACTAGGTTTTTTCTTCGGCTTCTTCTCATACGGAGAAGGAACGATCATTACTCACCACGCTCAAGGAGGATAGGCGATTTCAGAATTTTATTAAATTACTAGCTGACCCGTTTAACTTTGTTTTGACATATAATTTATTTTTTATCACCTAGGGGTATAAAAACTAGCCTACGACCTATTATTTTCGGACTGTGACACGAGATTTTTGTATATTAGAAGGACATAAGTCCTGGGCCTCAAGTCTGCTATTACAATAGTGTCAGAATGGTCTATCATTGATTTTCATAATGACGCCATTATATTAGTAGATTACCTCTTTTTCCTGCCCTTATCCCATGTTACTTGTGGTCGGCGCAACATGTTTTCTTCTTCCATTCCGTCGTGTCCAACGTCATGTTTTCACTGACTCCCTTTTCATTCATATCATTCTTCACACAATCCATCCATCTTTTCTTTGGCCTTCCTCTCCCTCTCCATCCATCCAAACTAATATTCATAGCTCTTTTGGTCACATGAGTTTCGTCTCTTCTCTTCACATGCCCATACCAAGACAAACGATTCCCTTTCAACTTTTCTGTCACTGGCGCCACTTTCAAACTTCCTCTAATATATTCATTTCTCACCTTATCCATTCTGGTGACTCCACACATCCATCTCAACATTCTCATCTCCGCTACGTGCAATCTTTTTTCATCCATCTTCTTCACGGCCCAACATTCCGATCCATACAGTACGACAGGTCTTATCACGGACTTGTATTAGTAGATTACCAAACTAGATGTATATTAGTAGATTACCAAACTTGTCAAAATCAACAATTATGAAATCAATGCTAGACCATTCTGACACTATTGTAATAGCAGACTTGAGGCCCAGGTTTCCTCACAATATTTTCCTTTACCGATGTCAATGATGTCCAAGATTTTAGAACTGTAAAAACTGTACATATTATGAAATTGAAAGACACATTGTGTAGTGATGGCCGAGTAGTTAAGGCATCCGCCTCTCATTCATGAGATGATGATTCGGTTGGCGCAGTGGCTGAGCGATTGACTGCTGCGCAGCGTGTTCCGGGTTCGATTCCCGCCCAGGGTAAATATTTGTGTGATGAGCACTTGTGTTTGCCTTGTCTGCGTGTTGTTTATCGCATACATATGTATGTATTTAAAAATATATTTGTGTATGTATATCAGCTGTCTGACACCCATAGTACACTCCCTAGTTTGGGGTCAGATGGTCATGTGTGACATGTCCCCACATATTATATTATTGTTCTCATTTATTCATTTTATGTACGTATTATTATTGTTTTATATTTTTTAATATTGGTAAAAAAATATATAACAATATTATTATTATTATGAGGGGTTTGCAACCGGGAACGAGCAAGTATAAAATTAAAATAATGTATAACTTCACTTCTATAATAGAAAATGCCCCACCCAATGCATTAAGCAAATTATAACATTTATTTACATAATCCGAGAATCGAACCTAACACCGCGGTCGCTGGAACAACCCATTACGTACGTATTAAGGTCTATGACTCTATGACCATAAATTATATTACGTCATACAGGATCGGTGACCGCAGACACGGGCTAAATTGGGAGCAAGGGAAGGGCTGTATTATTCGTATTTGTGTTTAAAGCCATCTAGTGGGACCATTGTAAACTTAGCTGTTTGATTTATAGTAAACCGTCTGTGAATTTCATGTCTTCTTGGTTTTACTGTCCTTCAGATAGTTTAAGTGTGCGTCTAACGCGTAATCAACTGCTTACCCCCTATGGGAAGAAATCTTAATGCTTAGGGGGTAAGCCAGTTGATGACGCTGTCTGTACATAAGCAGGATAAATAAAATAAACTTCAAAAGAGTATAAAATAATGTACAAGAAACAGGAGATAGAAGTATGACAAAATTATACATAGGTAGTTTTTTTTTCCCGACTGACAGGAGACTTAAAACCTATTTTGCTCAGCACACAGTTCTTATGCCACTACACCTGTGTCTTCTAGAATGCAAATCTAGAGGACGTGGTGTCGAAACACTTTGATACAATGTAGTCGCATTACTATGCAGCTGTAATCGTCCATGAAAACCTGTGTCCGGTATGGATGAGTACCCGCTACATCTCAGCTCCCTTGTGTCAGACAGTAGGCAAGGGCAGAATGTCCACTACAGCTTACAGATGACAATCATGATAGAGAGAAAGGAAAAAAAAGCGGATGAATAAGAAAGGAAAAAAAAGAAAGCTAGAAAGAAAGAGGAAAACATAACAAGAAAAGAAAAAGGAAATACATACAGAGAGAAACAAAAAAAAAAAAATACTGAAAGAACTGGTCAAATCTTAATAGGGTTATTATCTTTTAGTCATCGTCGATCGCTGTATATGGAGTTTTAAAGACTTTATATTATTCTGCATTGTAACAATGCTTTGACCATCGAGTGCTGAGTGTGAGTGTGTTTGTGCTTTGAGTGCTTTGATCTATGGCTCTGATAGAATGTAATACAGAATTGTTTCAGCGTCGCTTGTTGATCAAAATTTCTATTTACGCTTTACCACACTCATGGTTGGCCATGACGCCTCTATCAGTACAATTTTCTCAATACTCATAATAATAAATTATAAAATAAAAATAGATTATTTGCACCTTCAAGTAAGTAAATGTAGTGTTACAATAAAAATTAGACTTTAAGGTTAATCTAATTATATATTAGAGTTGCAGCCAATACCTAAGCTAAGGCGCTCCATGCGGGGCTCCACATCGTTGCCAGTGTGGTGAAGCAGTCGACTGCCTTGGACATCATGGCCTATCCTGCAGTAGAAGCGCAGGCCGAATGGCACGACACGCCAGCATCAATGACATCCTCCGTCGTGCTCTTGCCACCGCCGGGGTGCCTGCTATTTTAGAACCCAATGGCTTGACACGCGACGATGGGAAGAGACCAGATGGGATGACCATAATGCCTTGGAAGTTGGGTAGGCCTTTGGTGTGGGACGCAACATGTGTCGACACCCTTGCGCCATCTCATCTTCCTAGCACTACGTGTTGTGCTGGGGCGGCTGCTGCAGGTGCCGAAAACCTCTAATGGCGCAAATATAATAACCTTCTTGGAAGCTATATATTTGAGCCGTTTGGGGTGGAAACTCTAGGGCCATGGGGTCCGAGTGCCCATATTGTTTTTCGTGACATCGCCAAGCGGCTGGTCGACTCTTCACGTGACCCGAAGGCTGGTCTATTCTTAGGTCAAAGAATCAGCATTGCCATACAACGTGGCAATGCTGCCAGCCTGTTGGGCACGTTTCCCGTTGACAACGATGTGGACGAGTTTTTTGATGCCCTTTGAGCTCCCTGCCTTTTTCTTACAATTGTACATAATATTATTATTTAGATTTAAGTTTTGTATGTATATTCCTAGGTACTAAGTTTTTATTGAAATAAAGCCACTTCAGCTAAGATAACTTAATATCTTGTAATTATAGGCATCAGCGCCCACCCTCTATTACCGTTATAGCCGATATCTGTGCCCAGTTTATAGAATAAAAAGTAGATAAAAGAAAAGAAAAGAAAAAGTAATTAATGAAAGGAATAGTTATGAGCTAAGCAGATGTGTTTATGTAATTTTTAATTAGTTACAATAAGTTGAAATTTTACATATTGTAATACTAAGTACAAAAATTGGATATCTCACTAATCACTCAATAAATAATAAAAAATAATAAATAAAAAAATAAAAATAGTTTATTTCTCACCAGCTAGCAACAAGGATTACAACATATTAAATTTATTCAACATCATTTGTGGTGGTAAAGGGAGGTTAACGTAGGGTTTTGACTCTATCTTCTGAACTAGGCGAGGCCTGTATCTCAGAAGATCAATATCAATAATCAATATCTTTATTGTTTTTCCATAAGTACAAAATATACTTATGTGGTAGGAGATTCGTTACAATTATTATGGGCCCTACCGGGCACAGCAGAAGGGTAGAATAGAAGAAACTCCGTTTTAGAATTCTTTCAAATACCTACTTTTCTCAAAATTGACGAATCTGAGGCATTATTATTCGGTTAGTTCCTTTTTTAAATGATTTTTATACTATTCTACAGAAGCGTTGTTGATTATAAAAGAATCGTCTGGCTTGGCGAATGATGTCGTATATTATTACTCGTAGATTTGGAGTGAATCTTCTGCTCATTATTTTGCTGTGTCTAGTTTGATGACTTGATTACCGTTACGCATTCATGCTTCTTATCCGTCGTGGCAAAAGTAGGGATGCTCACACTGGTTTCTAGATTTACATTTATTTGAATACTACCTAACTGGTCTTGAAAAAAATCCAGTTTGTATAGTGGAAGTAACTGAAGTTGTTGATGGAGCTACTGCCTATCTGACCTCCACAACCCAGTTACTGGGTATCACGATACTCCTGGGTAATACTGGTCAGACTTTCTGGTTTCTGACTACCCCTGTCAAAGATCTACCTACGAATGACACTCGGGACCAACCTTTACGGGAGCTTTACCTCAGTATTAAATCGATGGTCACCAAACCATAAATCAACAGCGGCAACCGTAGCTTTACCATGACCGATCGATCCCTCAAACATTGTACAAAAACGACTATTTAATCCTTTTCGACCCAGACAGAATTGCAACACAATACCCACGTAAACGGCCACGTTTGACCCGAAAAGAGACCCTTCGGAACCCCATAATAAGAACTGGCAAACACCATTGTTAGTCCCCATTGTCTGAATACTATGTAGACCTCAACACTCGATGTACCGATAACAAACAAAAAGCTAATTAAGGCTTGCTACTCACGTGTGTCCGCTACACTTGATCGCAAAGTATATTATATACGCCTCACATCACACACACATTCACGCACATACTCACTCACACACACACTCACTCACACATACACACACACACACACACGCACACACACACACACACACACATCCTCACGCGCGCACACACATTTCTCTTCTATTATACTTATCCTGATGTAAATTGTTTGTTAATTGTAATTAGTTAATAAGTCTATTATTAGGTATATTGTTAGTTTTTGGAATCACTGACTCCCAAGTCACAGGCTATTTAAACCTAGTTTGGGAGCCAGAAGATATATTTGTTCTCACATTAAGTACCAAATAAAAATGATTATAAAAATGATTATAATGTTAGCTTACATACTATTCACAAGTGTGCAAGTTTTTTTTAAGCCCATCTGATAAAATTGTGTTTTGTTTTTGTAGTTGTTTGTTTTGCGGATAAAATGTAGTGTGGGGTGATTGCTTTTTGTTTCATGTTGATTACCTGCCCCCCTTTCCTCTTTTTACAGTAATTCGCTTTTTACATAGTTGTAAGCATGACTTTAAAGTTTTAGGCGTTGTACAGACAAAGACAGGGGTTGACCAGTCTTTTAAAGAGGGAAACCAAATAGGGGTGAAATGACTACATTGATACATCAATGTTAGCACTCTACGAGTGCCTGGCCAATGATACCATTGATATAAAAATATGAATAACTCTTCTAATTTCAAACTACTGCTAGAATAACTTCAGAGTTTAGAAGAAACATTTAGTCAAATGCTTTTGACCAGCTTTACAGTACCAACTAGTGGTCCTAATTATTAGATGGAGCAAGTATTATTGACCTACAGATACTTGTTTCTGGTCTGGTTCTTGATGTATGAGAGTTTATATGAATGTTTTGTCAAAGCACTCACGATACAGGTGAAATTTACAGTATGGGCACAGTATAAATAGTAGTACAGTACAAGTAACACTGTTCCTCACCTCTTCCTGCGTCGAACGTGCTCTCGAAACTGCTTTTAGCACGCACACACTTTGTACAGTTTGTTATTTTTGTTGTAGTGTAGGTAATTAAATGGTTGCGTTTGTATGGCGTGTCGCAGGTGTGGTAGATATGGGGCAACGTTTTTATTTAACAATTAATTACTTGGTTTTTGTCAAATGTAATTATGTGGTAAAGAAAACGGACAGTAATCAATTAATCACACAGCCCAATACGTTTTCTTGTGATCAAATTTCTGCAAAAATATAACATCGTATACAACATTGATACTAACATTACTGCTCACACCAAAAAGACAGCGACCTCGCACAATAACTTTCATCTACAACAGACAACAATGCGCTGGTTTACGATTTCTATTACACATTTAATGGAAGCTATCAGTGTAATTGATCAGAAAGCCATTTTTACTTGAAATTAACTTACAAATTGAGATAGATCACATCGTAAGGTAGAATTTGGATTTTTTGATGAAGTAAAGACGACTGGAAGCCGTGTCGTGCTTAACTGCCTCTTATAAAATGTCAACATAAAAGGCACTTTCTACAAATTCGCCACGTCAATGAACCCGTCATGTAAAAATGTACAGTTTTGACATTTGCCTACCAAATAACCTTTCGATGAAATGTCAAAATGCACACTTAGATGTTGATTCGTTCAAAGCGTTACTCATTGTAGAAAGTAAATTTGTATAGGCTTGAGTAAGCAACATGGTTTTACACCAATAACGTATGTAGGTAACTAATTATAAACTCGTACTCACCAATAATGTATGTAATTAAAAACTCGTAAGTTGACTTTTCTTCTTATTTTTCTTCAACTGGGATCCAAAGTGTGACTTGGTGTCGTGCTGGCGTATTTGTACAAATATTCGCCTTATTTGGATAATACAAAATTTACCCTTTCAGTATTGTTAAATATTATTATTATCTCATTTATTTATTGTATATACTTATACGTTACATTTTTAAATATTAATACAAAAATAAAAACATTTAAAAATATAAAATATAGTAGCCCACCGGTATCGGGAACAGGATCCAAGCTACCGGTGGTCAGGGCTCCTGAGAGAGGAATCTCCTGACTATACGCGCCGTGTCCAGGAGTACCGCTTTCTGTATCAAGCCATTGATCCAGCTGCCCAACGAGAGCCTCCTTAGGTGTTGGTAGAGGCTCTTGGAAATGAGTCCATTGGCCGTAACGACTATCGGCACACTGACCCCAACATTCATAGTTGGGAAAAGGCTAGGAAAATGTTGATTTTGAAAGTCATTCAGAAGAAAAAGAAATTGTATCCAGTTGCGCATTCCAAAAGGTTTATTTGCTACTAGAGTAGGACGAAATGCAATATAAGTATTAATAAAAAAGATAGAGACAAATCGCTCGCTTCAAACGACTGGCCCCCTTCCGACAGCGTAGGCTATGACCGTAGCGTCACTAATGCCCCACTGTTTCTCAGGTGATTTAACTGGACTATATCGATATGATAGTGCTATTGTTTCGACAGTTAAGGAACAAAATCACACAAAAACTTTGTCAAAACAAAAAGTTTATCCGAAGATCTCAGAAACCGGGCAATAGTAATAAACGGCTAGCCACTGAGGCTAATCCTTATTAATTCATTATCCTCACCTAAATTTATAATGATATAAACAAGAGTAATATGAGGAAAGAACCAGGATAGGTCCCAAAAGCTCCTACCCTACGGGCAAAACGAAACGCGTACCTTTCTATAAAATGAGTTTCATTAAAGTGACATGCTACATTAAAACTAGAGAAATAAATGAATTCTGATTCGGATTCCAGGGGCGACTTCGTCCGCGTGAATGTCGGTTATCGCGGATAAGTTAGGGTCTAAAAATTGCCTAGTATCTTCATGCCAAATTTCTTTAAAATCGGTTTAGCCGTTTCAACGTGAAAGCGTAACAGACAGAGTTGCTTTTGCAATTATAATATTAATATCAGTATGGATTAGTATGGAATTATGGCTTGGGCATGAAACTCCATACTTACTTTACAAGAACACATCTCCTCTTCTCATTTTTTTATAGGATCATCTGTACTCTTGTCATCATCCACTACCCTTTACAATCCACAAGCATCCTCCCTTTCTTCAGGATCGTCCTATAATTACGTAATACACAATCACAATTCCAACGAGTTTGAAGGAAATAAATAATTCATTGCTTTGTATGTTTGAAGAATACGTAAGCACAACAGAGCGTTAACGCAATGAATATGTTTGAATTTATTGTCAAAATAAAAGGCATTGACATTTTAAGTGTGGTACATACGTAATTAGGCTTGCTTATTGTCTTTGACAGCTTGTCTGACAGGGTGACTAAAGGTTAGAGACCTATAAATTGTCCTCTAGACCTATTATGCTATAACTTTAGATCAGCTTAGTGTTACAACATTGATCAAATCGTATAGCCTCAAGCCAATTAGACCAGTCGTGTGGCTTCGTACAAATTCGTGGATATTCGTCAATTATAAAAGATTATTCCGTACAATGAAGCCTGTCAATGGGTTTCACAGGAAAGAAACGCTCAATTCCTTTTTTAAAATGCTGTCAAAGAGTGTGTTTGTTTATGATAGATAATCTTTTGACCGGCACAATGTAGGTATACATTGTGCCGGTCAAAAGATTTTATACGTTTTTAATAATGGAAACTGATTTCTACCACATCGTTTTAGGAATCATCTCTAGTTGTATTTTGTATTCTTTTTGCAAATCATTTTTTCTTTAGAGTTGCATCTCTTTTTATAAAATAACAGCGGTTTCTTTTAGCCGACGTGACTTGGAAAACTCCGTTTCATTATCAGAATCTTGGAGAAAACAAATTGCGACTTGCAAAATATAGGAATCCAACAAACCTTCTTGCGGTCATCGAGAGTTAACTATTACTCTGAATTCTTAAAAACATGATTCCCTTTTAAGTGGATTTTGTTCTTAAATAAAATGAACAGTTTATGTCAGTATCGTGTTTGGTTTATACGTTAAATCTAGATTAGATTGGACTGCATTGCAGTGGTTGGTAAAGTAGAATTTTATTATTGATGTTTTATTTAGTAAATGGGTGTTGGTCGATCGACTGGGGCAGTTTGGATTTTGATTTAGATATTTGTAATGTATTGCAGTTTGAAGTACAGACACATATTACTATAACATTATTTTTAAATTGTTCGAATGTGATCACGGATTCGTCATAAAATTTCAGAGAGCAAATTTAAACTTTTAACAATTTATACGAAAATATTCATACATTTTTCATTTGTTGAGATATTTTAATGATTCTTCCACTGTATTCTTCTTTCTTAAATATTTATAGTAGATGCGTAAAAAAATGGAAACTTTTCTATTGCAAGCATATTATTCCTATTATATTTAATGATGCTATAATATTAAGATGATTAATTTTATAATGTCTTTATTCCAGTCAAGAAAAAGATAGTTTTGGAAATTGCGTTACTTTTCAAGCATTGCTGGACCCTTGCTTAAGCTTCCATTTGTAAATAATCTTTTTTAAATTCTCTGCTAAAACAGAACGCCCTTCTCTGTAAGACCAGTCACCATGGCAACCGATCAACAACAGCTATATTTTTTTTATTTCTCGCGCAATGTTTCTTGTCATATCCGGCGAAGTTTTAAAATAGCATCATGGGTGATTCAATCTTATTTCTTTGGACTGTCTGCAAATATTGGCACAAGTCCAAAGAGATCCTTCGAGGATACTGAGTAGTGACGTCATAACGCAAAATTGGAGATAATCCTGGAATTTCAGTTTTACTTTTTAAAATTCTGTTAACAAGATAATAAATGAGGTGTTAAGTTAATATTTTAGCTTTCTTTGGAAATGTTTGAATGCATAAATTGTTGTGAGTTTTTCTTCTTATTCAGTATTTTCTTTCTGAATGTAAAGTTGTGCAGATTCTGTAAATGAGTCAAACCAAAAATAATGATTCCCGCTATGATTTCATCTACTTAATAAGTACATAGAAACCTACCCCCTAATTTGTTCAAAAGGTAAAACTATGTATTTTAACAAAACACTAAAAGTCAAACTATGTAAATTAATAAGATCCAGGCACATTTGTGTCCGTGTGGTGTCGGACGTAAAGAATAGTACCATCCCATATCGTCCCGTGGGTGTCGTAAGAGGCGACTAAGGGACTTACCAGAGAATGCGCAGCAGCGTTCTCTGTGCCTTTGTAACAACCATATTGCGATCGCCAACCCGCCTGCCAAGCGTGGCGATTATGGCAAAACCCTCCCTTTGGGGGAGTAATACTAGAAAATAGGTTAGGCAGATGATGATTCAACCATTTAAATATGCACCTTCTTTTAACAGTATTTCATATATAGGCATCAATATATCTTAAAGCTACTTATAAAACCAGCACAGCACTTTTACTCGGCCCGTCAAGGCCAGCGTTGGTCTTATCTCGCTGGCCTATATGTGAAGTGATTGACGACAGTGCACTGTATTCGTGTGCAGTCGACCTTAAGATCGGGGCTTTTTAAGCTCTTTTGTTTTGTATATTTACGAGGTAGAAGGAACATTGTGAATCAAACTTTTAATATGGATTCTAGACCGCCAGTAATTATAAAAGAAAACAGTTAAATACTAAAATTTTAGCAAAATTATACATAGTTGGTTGGTGGTAGAGCACGTCATGTACTTATTTGTTTTTAATGATGATGCTTCTCAAAAACTTCTTCTAAACTACGTAATAGCTATTATAAAATCAGTTGCTAGTTTGTATTTAAGAGGTC
Source organism: Charanyca ferruginea (assembly GCA_947361185.1). Taxonomy (NCBI): domain Eukaryota; kingdom Metazoa; phylum Arthropoda; class Insecta; order Lepidoptera; family Noctuidae; genus Charanyca; species Charanyca ferruginea. The sequence goes on from OX376074.1 coordinate 23,952,221, forward strand.
TCCGGAAGGTCTGTTCCGATTAGAGTATGTATGGCGTTTCTTGCCCATTCTTCTCCATACGAAACTACCATTTAAAATGGGCAACTAGATTCAAATTTTACAATAGGACGTTCAAAAGTGCCCTTTAATGGTCTAATTGAAATAAATGGTTAGACTTTGACTTTGATTACAAAAAAACTTTCACTAATATAACACTACATCATTGCTAAGTGTCATAAGATGGTAGGTACCTTTATGGTATACATTATTTCCAGGCGGATGAGTTTAGTCATTATCTTTAATATCTTCTTCTTTCCTTATATTTTAAAGAGGTAAAAGTTTTTATGTAGGGGGTAATCTCCGAAACTACTCACCCGATTTGCAAAATTCTTTCACCAATGGGAAGCTACGTAATCCCTGATTGCTATAGGCTATATTTCAATGTCAAAAAATTAGGGATCCTTGACAAAATTCACGAGGACGAAATCGAAGGGAAAGTACTAGTAATCCATCCATACTTATTTAATCAATACTATCCTAATATTATAAATGTGAAAGTAACTCTGTCTGTTACGCTTTCACGATGAAACGGCTGAACCGACTTTGGTAAAATTTGGTATGAAAATAGCTTGAACCTTGGGAAAGGACGTAGGCTATTTTTTAATCCGCGACTTTGTCTACATCCGCGATAACCGACATTCACGCGGACGAAGTCGCGGGCAAAAGCTAGTATAATATACAGGGTAATTGAAAAAATACAAAAAACCACTTAATCTTCACTTCGTATCATCACCCTGAACAACATTTGTTCTACGACTTTTCAAAATTCGAAACATTTTTTTTCCATACAAAAAATATAAACACACTTTAAATTTTGCACAATATATTTTTTCTGACACGGCCGACGAAAGGCCTTCCATCAGCTGTGCCTGCTGTACATTCGACTACCTACTACCTACATCATATTTGCTATCATATAGGACCGCGCGCGCGTATTATACGTACATTTTACAGACTTCAAATAAACGAAAACAAATTGTTTTTGGCTACGTAATTTAGTTGAGGTCAAAGTCGTAGAACAAATGTTATTCAGGGTGATGATACGAAGAGGTTTTGGGTATTTTTTCAATTACCCAGTATAGAGGTAACTGATAGAAATGTACATAATTGAGATATCCATATAATAGTTTCTAAAATAAATGCTTTACTTCCACACAGACGAAATTGCAGGCAGAATCTAGCCAATCATGAAATCACATTACTCCTAAAACATAATCATACACCGCTAGACTTTCAATTTTATTATCCAAACGAGCCGATTATTAAAAATTCAGCACACGGTTCCACCGACGCCGATCGTACAGCTCGCACGATGCCGCGTCGGCGCAGGCAATAATTTCGCGCATCGGATTGACCGTGAAATTACTCGCTTGATGTATTGAACTGTTTATTGTCTTCTTGTGATGTATTCACCTCGTATGTTTCAATTTTTGCTGGTTAGACGGTGAAAACAAAGCTGGCGTGGCTAAGTAAAGTAATGGTAAAGCTTGCTGCGGTGTACCCGTGGATGGGTGACGATCCATTTCGTACTCAGACCCTTCCATGCCACGGAAAGTACATAAAGCCGTTGTCCCGGCTGTCATACCAAAACTTTCATAATTATTTATGGGTAGTCAGAAGCCAGAAAGTCTGACATCCAGTCTTACCAAGGGGTATTGTGATACCCAGTAACTGGGTTGTAAAGGTCAAACAGGCAGTCGCTCCATGTAAAACACTGTCGTCATGTCCCTTTGTGTCTATGAAGGGTGACAATTATGTGTAATCTTACTCCTCTGCTGTTTTTATACCGCGATTAATTTCGTTGCATTCAACTCTTTCCAAGGCAATTCAGTCGTTATTTCTATACTCCATATATTAGGCTCATAGAAGCAGGAATACAAAACATTTTATTTCAAAGATAGGTTAAAACAATTTTAATTAAAGTTATTTTAACATAATTTTGATAAATAGATCTAAGATAGTACTAAGTATAGACGTATAATAATATAAACAGAATAGAAGACTTTTAAAGATTAGCTAACATTTTAAATTTGGTAGAATTAAAGTGAAACGAATAATGATCCGGGTATTGTTCATCCCTGCTTCTGTTAGGTTTTAGCATTGACACTGTAATTTTAAATTGGAATTAAACATATAACTAAATGAAAGCCACATAATTTGCGAAGATAAATTATTATAATAGTTACAAATACGCGCGACAGCTACTGTAAAAATAGATTATAATAAATTCGGTGTCTATCGTAACTTTAACATGTTTATATTGTTTATTGTACTTTTGTTACAAAGTGTGCATTAAAAAGAACCTTTTTTAACTTCTGTCTAATGCTATTGTGAATGGAGTATAGACTCGTTGAGCTCAATGACATAAGACTATAAAAAAAAAGGCTTTTATTTCATACACATATTACAATAACAACAAGTAACAGGAGATCCCCTTTTAAGCAAAGAGTTGCTTGTGTTAGGAGACTCCGCCCTTCGATTTTTACATTATCTTATGTGACAAAATAAACAAAAAATAAAACAAATGAAAGAAAAATAGGGCGTAGTCATGGCGCACTTTTGTGTAATGTGTGATTGTGGTGGTGGTTGATAAATGTCGCAGTATAAGGAAAACGCAACTGTTCTGTAGCTGAATCACGCTCGGAAGATATTATAAATATTTCAAAACATCAGACCTTGGCTTCCAGTCTAACTGGATACAACTAAATACTAGTACATGGTCACGTGGAGTGACCGTTCATTATCTACCTAGCCTTTTCTGAACTATGTTAGGGTCAGGTTTACATGGAGCGACTGCCTATCAGACCTCCACATCCCAGTTACCGCATTACCATACCCCTTAGTAAGACTGGTTGTCAGACGTTCTGGCTTCTGACTAGCCATAACGACTGCCAAAGATCTATGAATGACGGCCGGGACCAACGGCTTTACGTGCTTTCCGAGGCACGGAGGGGTCTGTGTATAAAATGGATGGTCACCCATCCACAGACCGACCGCGGCAAGCGTTGCTTAACCTTTGACCGATCGATCTGTCTGGCTTTTACTTAACCATGAGCTCTTCGTGAAGTAACCGTCCAAGTAAAACAAAATCTATACAAAGAATCAAGGCGAGATCCATACATTCATTTGTATGAAAAAAAGAAAAAAAAAAGAGTATTTTAGAGGGTTTAAAATATTTTTCAATGTGAAGAATACATTACCAGGAGCAGATTGATATACTTAGCATATTTTTAAACCCCCGCATAATTAAAATATTACGAAACGAATAAAAATCTTTTTCATTTCATCTCGATGACCATTTTGTGTTAATAAAAAAAATAGAAAGTGACAAGCGATGTTAACGGATCTTTAAAATTGGCACAGAAGTGATACGACAATTGTGTGGAAAAAAATAAGCATTATTTGTGATATTATTTCCCATAAAACGATGCAATTTCAATGTAAGAACTGCGAAACGGCGCCTGTCAGTGTCACTGTTACCGTCAGTCGCCGTTTCGTTCTGAAATAATGAGCTTTTCGTTAAACTATTCACTTGTTTTGCGGGGTTTTAAAAATATTGTAAATGCCTGAAGATACTCTTTAGGTACCAAAGAATATAAGAATTAGAATTTCAACTTCTCTAAACATCTTAATTTGTTGTGTACAAATCTTCTTTGTAATCCTGGTACAATCAGGGTAAGGGTCGAATGACGTCACTAGTTGGTATCACAGCTTACCCTCCGGTTAAAACATTTTGAATATTTTATGTATAAAGGGGACTTGCGGTTGACGATCTGTCTGAGCAACGGTTACTAATGTCAGTGTAAACCGCAAAGAACTTGTTTTACATTATTTAACTTGTCAGCTTTGGAGTTTTGGAGCTAAAGTTTTTTAAGTTTTTAAATAAATGTTCATCGGCAAGAGAACCAAGGTTACTGACGTAGCCCGAAGAATTGCCAAACTTAAGTTTCAGTGGGCAGGGCACATTGCTCGCAGGATGAGTAGCCGATGGGGTCGAAAAGTTCTAAAGTGGCGACCGCGAACCGGAAGACGTTGCGTTGGAAGACCTCCCACTAGGTGGACCGATGACCTGGTAAAGGTTGCAGGGATCCGCTGGATGCGGTTCGCATGGGACCAGTCAATGTGGCGAGACTTAGGGGAGGTCTATGTCCAGCGTGGACGTCTTTCGGCAGAAATGATGATGATGATGATGAAATAAATGTTTGTCAATTTTGAGCCTAGGAAAAGGCACTTTTAAGAGTTTTACGATTTAGTGATTAAGAATAGACACCTAAATATTTATATTGAATAAAAAAACTCCATATAATGTTTTCATTTTATTAAAAACTAACCAAAATCGACTTCATTACAATAAGTTTAAGGTGTATTTTGTATAAGTAATCCAAATAAGGGTGCCAGCATTATAAACAGAAAGATACAAAAAGAAAATCCTCTTCTGAATATTTCATTATTTTTATCAATTAATAAAGATAAAGTGTACATTTCGTTTTTAAACGACGTTGTTAATGTAATAATTAAAAAGCTAAAACAATAATTAACGAGTATTACGACCCCTAATTATTAAACAACAAACAACCACTTAACAAAACAAAACCTTAATATATCATGAGGCATTAACTGACCTTCAGAAGGCCTTATTTAGTCTAAAACGGCCTAATTTTACGTGAAAACTGAGAGGAAAGGCTTTACACGTCTCTGAAAGATAAATGGACAGCATACGGTTGTTCCCACGTATTTCATACGTAGATGACTTGCAAATTATTGTTTTCAAGACAATGTAGATATTGTTTTGTTTGTATAAAACAAATGAAAGGAGTGAAAATTGTTATAGTCTCATGGCCAAATACATACTCAAACCCTACTCAATTTTAAGATGACGTTAATTGTCGTGCTGTCTCTAAATTATTACTTTTTTAGCCTAAATAGAAATAAACATAAAAACACAAGACGGCTACCTAGTCATCTCTACTGTAGAACAGATGAATATGATTATTATTTCATATACTAGACCTATTGAAAAATGTCGCATAGAAAAGCAAGGAACCATCAGATTTTTTTTTTTGGTATGTGGTTTATTTAAAAACCGTGAAGTCCTTCACTACAATTACTTTGACAACAGCAATGCTATTCTGTAAGAACATACTTCAGTGCTCACTTCTGATTCTGCGGTGAAAACTATATTAGGTATTCTGTAACTCGAGGGAAACTACGCTAGCGCCACTAAGTGAGAACATAAATGTAGCGTACTATTTTACGTAACTATTTTAGCGAATACCAAATACTTTACACTACGGGTAATTGAAATCGGAAACGGGATAAAAATCGAAATTGCGGGTTCTTACTCAAACGTAAAATCAAAACCATTTATTTCAATTAAACCATTTACATGTACTTTTGAATTGTCAGAGTCAGTCAGTCAGAAAGATGAAGCTAGTTGCTCGTTCCAAGCAGTAGGTTTCTATGGAGAAGAACGAGCAAGAAACTCTATGAACACTCTTTTAAAATCAATAATATATTACAAATTTAGGTTACATCATTCATGTTGAATCTAGGGGTACAATGTGAGAACAATGTAACAAGTCTTGCATGTTAAAAGAGGTCTAGAGGAAAATACAATTATAATAACAATTCAAACTAAAATGTAATTTAACCGAGGCAAGAGATGACCAGAATAATTGCACTGCAGTACCTAATGAAGATTCATCTCAATGCATTCAAACAATAGCCTATTCTTTTAATACAGGTCACAGTTATATAATGGCAGATGCAAAGAGTCATTCGTCTGACACTTATCCAAAGCCTATTTTTGAGGTTCCAAACCACTACGCCAGCAAAAACCACAAGGTTACAGAGCAATGACCGCTCCACGAAGTTTGAACTGAACTCGTTGTAATAAAGATTAGTTTCGCTTAACATGCAGCTGAGTGACACGGTTACTTGCCGAATTGAACTGTTAGAAGTTTGGTGAAGCTAAACTTTGTCTAGGTTTCAATTATTTGAGGTCACAAGTCTTGTCTCTCTATTGTCTTGGGGATAATTATCCTACTTTTCTTATAAACGCAAAAGAATCATAGCAGGATTTGTACAAAAAAAAATTAAGATGTTTAGAGAAGTTGAAATTCTAATTCTTATATTCTTGGGTACCTAAAGAGTATCTTCAGGCATTTCCAATATTTTTAAAACTTAATAGTTTAACGAAAAGCTCATTATTTCAGAACGAAACGGCGACTGACAGTAATAGTGACACTGACAGTCGCCGTTTCGCAGTTCTTACATTGAAATTGTATCTTTTAATGGGAAATAATATCACAAATAATGCTTATTTTTTCCACACTCTTGTCATAACATCGCTTGTCACTTTCTTTTTTTTTTATAAACACAAAATGGGCATCGAAATGAAACGAAAAAGTGTTATTTTCATTGCGTAATATTTTAATTATGCGGGGTTTTAAAAATATGCTAAGTACATCAATGTACTCCTGGTAATGTATTCTATTAATTTTTAACCCTTTAAATTACTTATTTTTTTCATAAAATTGAATGTATGAATCTTGGGACGGTGGGTGGATGGCTTGATGTCTGTATATCCAAATGGATGGATTTACAGACATCAAGCCAGCACATCAAGCCTTACCAAACTGTCAAATTTTCCCAATTGAATATAAACACTACTCACTTGTAAAAAAAAAAACTAAAAAAAAAATCAAATCTATCATTAAAGTGCTGGCCTCTTTCACTGGTACTCTCTGGATAAAAACGCCACGGTATATCTTCTAACATCTCGTGTTTGATAGCGAACTCCTCCAAAAGGGCTTAACCGATTTCCATGAAATTTTTTGTGTATATTTGGTAGGTCTCAGAATAGGTCGTAGCCATTTTTTTTTTTGACTTTGGAAATGTATGATTTTTACATCTTTTTAACCTTGTAGAAATGCAAATAAATGAATATGAATATGAATATTTTCATTCGCTCCATGTAGGCTCCGATTTCACGAAAAAGTTCGATCCCCATTATATCTCAGAGAGTTGTACAGATATGATATTCAAAAAATGCGTATTTACGAGAGCTGTAAGGTGCAAAAATAATTATTCGAGAAAGTAAAAAACAAAAAAAGTTATAGCCGAAATAGTAAAAAAAAAACGAATTTTTGATTTTGGCGCTCGATATTTTGGAAACGACGAATGATATCAAAAATTTGAGAAAAAGTCCTCTGGATAATTTAGTCAGCTACAATTTGAGTCTAAAAAAAAGACGATCGGGTTAAGGATTTGCCCTGTAGCCTAACCTTTTAGAAAAAAGTCAAAAAGTCAGAACGATATTTTTCACATGTCATTTAATGACTTCATGTTTCGCAGAGTTCGTTGTCGGTGTTTGTTGTGAATTATCGGGAACCTTTTCCTTATCCCGACTTTCTCGTCACTCAACGACAATATTTTTTCTAATTCCGTAGATTCATTTCCAATGTGCCCGATAGTCGTGTGAGGTACGAAATCTGTGTTTTTTTTTAAATATAGTAAAACAACGTTTGCCCCATCAGCTAGTATAGGTATAGATTGAACAAAATCTAATCGATACGAAGAACTATTTTATTAAACTCAGACTAGGAATTTGTCAAAACATTCAGTTACTAGCTAGTGTATAAGTAATCTTCAAGCTTTGAGGTTTCGTCGCTTTTACTTGTAAAGTTACATAGTATAACATTTGGCAGTGCTGTTCACCGATGTACAAAGACGTGGCCTGCAGTGCTAGGAATCCATTTGAATGATTAAGTCTGTGGTTGCTTTCAAGACGTCTTATGAGATTAGGGAGCAACATTTCGGTTCAAAATAGCGTTTGACTTTGAAATACAGGACGCGTTGACAACCACAATTCATGCTGTAAGTAGAAAATAGCACGGTTCGTGATAATGGGGTAAACTAAATGAAGACCATGTTGATTTGTAACTATTAAGCATTTTTTGATCAAGGACGTCATAAAAAGCTAGGCATGTATGGTATCAAGAGGACTGGATAGAGGTATCCCTAATGTACTGATAAATTTGAGATAAAGCATTCGCTGTTTTGACTTTCTTTGAACAGAACCTTAAAAAAACCCGATAAGTATCAAAACGAATAATTTACTGATCAATCTAGCAAATGTCAAAAAGTGCTAAGCAAGTTTTCGCTAGAAAGGTTGCTGAAATACTTCTAAATAAGCATGCTATTTGAGCATTTACTCAGAATATAATATTTGCTAGAATGTATTACAGGTGAATGCTTAGTTTGTCAGCGTTTTTATAGTATACACAACCAACTGCTTCTCGTTTATGTTTTCTTCTTATTGTTTTATATTACGTACTGCTTTTAGTGTACCAATTAAATAATAAATAAATATCGACGCCTACAACATGAGAAAATTTTATACCAATAAAGATCATGAAATTGGTAAAGATGTAGGTTTAATGCCCAAACAATTCTGCTGTAAGACCAGTTGCAATGCCTATAAACCCATTTCGCTCAATACTGTTACGTTGTGTGGTCCAGCGGCTTACTGAAGATTGGGATAAAATATATACGGACACAGAATTTATACTTTTTCACTGATTATTCTGACACCAATAAATAAACTGTTGACTTTAGTTTCGGAAGTCGGTGGCTTGACTGTTCTATTTGTTGTTTTGTATTGCCACCGACTTCCGAAACTAAAGTCATGTGTGTTCTGTTTTAAAGTTATTTTTCACTTTTTGGTTTTTGAAGGCGGTTGTTTTTTGTAAAAAAGCTTTTTTATTTGTCGCTTTTTACTACTTCCTTATCATCCAAATCCATTAAGAAATGGCAACACAGTAAAAACAGAGATTGAAAGTACAAGGTGAGAACATTACAACATCCATGTATATTTTTTTGCTTTCTGTCGATTTTTTCAAAAAGTGCTAAATCAATTTTGATATAATTTATATGGGACCACCCTTGAGGCATACCCTATCCATTAAAAAAGAATTTTCAAAATCGCTTGACATTTGCCGGAGAAATCGCTTAACAAAAAAACAATAAAAAAATAAAAATAAAAAACATACAGACAACTTGAGAACCTCCTTCTTTTTGAAGTCGGTTGAAAACAGTACCGGATTTTATCATTGTTTTTTTTTATCTGACTGTACAAAATAGCTTTTTTCATATAAGTAGTTGTAGGCTTGCTTTCGGCCGCAACTCACTTGCTGTGATAATGCGGTGTAAGGTGGAGCACGTTTGCCCAGGATAAACCGGTTCACTCGTGCCTTGAAGATAACCAGATTATATGTATCGGGGAATAGAGAGGTGGGCAGTGAATACCACAGTCTGGCAGTTCGCACAATAAATATGGAAGCAAAGCCCTTGGTTCAAGACCGTGGAACTTCAACCGTATAGCGGTGACGCTTTGCCGTATTTCTTCTCGTCCGGTGATGGAATGGGATGGGGGAATTAAATTGTGCAATACCAAAGCTCACTCTCCGAAATGAACCCGATAAAAGACTGATAGGCTGGCAACGTTGCGGTGATGTTCAAGGCTTTGGAGCTTAGCCTTAACCAGGACGTCGTCGTCGGTATATATATGAAAGAGAAAACAAATAGGTACATGAAAGAGAAAACGTCTAACATTAATAATAATAATATGTGGGGACATTTTCACACACGGCCATCTGACCCCAAACTTGGGAGACCCTGTAGGTACTATGGGTGTCAGACAGCTGATATACATACACAAATACATTTTTCTTTTTGTAAATACGTACATGTATAGATAAACAACACCCAGACACAAGGCAAACACAAGTGCTCATCACACAAATGTTTATCCTGGGCGGGAATCGAACCCGCAACACGCTGCGCAGCAGTCGATCGCTCAGCCCATAGATATCCTATAGTTGTAACAAAACAGTAAAACTGTGAAACAGCGCCAACCGTGTCTCCGTGTATTCCTCATGCATAAGAGGCTCTGCCCCTGGGCTATCACGACACACCCTAAAGATTTCATAAAGCCTTTAAAACCAAAAACTTCCCTTACAAAGTAGTAAAAATAGATGATCTCTTTTACTTTTCATACATCGATGAACGCAGTTAACTGGCGTTATGTCTTTACTCGTAAAAGTGGTTACGACCCAGTCTGGCATGCTTATCGTTGGCCAGGAGCCAACCGGCGTGTTCCGGGTTCAGTTCTCGGCTGTGGCAAATGGTGCTTTGTTCGCGTTTTCGATCATTTCCGTTCATTATTGGTTGTAGTAATTTAGTGCTGGGAAAGCAAAATGAACCGGATTGGAGGGTTGTTCCACGAATATTTTGTTGGTTAAAAGAGCAGTAAAAAAAAATAAGTTTAAAAACTAAAACCCGACTACAAGAAAAAGTGATCTAAAAAGTACGAAACAAGAAAATATTTCACACAGAAATCAAGACATGGTACAAAATGGTCAAGGTAAGCCGTGGTTGCATGCCTGTATCCCATAAGAGTGCGATGCACATGAATTATAATGGCATGCAACCACGGCTTACCTTGACCATTTTGTACCATGTCTTGATTTCTGTGTGAAATATTTTCTTGTTTCGTACTTTTTAGATCACTTTTTCTTGTAGTCGGGTTTTAGTTTTTAAACTTATTTTTTTTATTTAAGCCATTTTGGAGTCACAGCTACGTATTATACTAGGTGATTTTTTATTCACGTTCCAAATTTCTCAGGGTGATAGTACCCATGAAATTGAATAACTTTCTCCAAAAAACATGGGTCGAAATATAAAAAAAAAAATCGGACTTCCCATACAAAATCAATAGTCAGCTGATCGATTTTGTATGGGAAGTCCGATTTTTTTTTTAATATTTCGACCCATGTTTTTTGGAGAAAGTTATTCAATTTCATGGGTACTATCACCCTGAGAAATTTGGAACGTGAATAAAAAATCACCTAGTATATTTAAAAGGTACTAGTGAACCCCTTTCTAATGATACTAAACACGGTATGCGTATCTTAATTAATTTGGTAATCTTTCCTTTTTTTAAATAATTTGTGACAAGTCACAACTAAATATTATATATTTGAATAGTACTAGTGAACCCCTTTCCAATGATACCAAACACGGTATGCTTGTCTTCATTTTTTTTTTAAATCTTGGTTTGTTTGTCCGCCAGAGGGCGCCACATTGAATTCGGTGACACGTCATATAGCCTATAACCAGCGGACAATCAAGACGCTTCTAACGATACCTCATTTGTTCAGTTCTGATAAGTGGCTTAGGAGCTATGAGCGAACAGATGAACATACATACATACATACATACATACATACATACATACATACATACATACATACATACATACATACATAGCCTGTCAAAATCATAACCCTCCTTTGGCTTTGCCGTAGTCGGGTAAAAATAACTATTATTTCATTTTTTGACACTATAGAGAAATCTATACCATGAATTAATACTTAACCGACAAATTATAGTGACTAAATTGCCATATTTTTATTAAAGTTTATATAAAATAGTACCTACCTAAGAATATTTGTTCGTCATAGACGGCAAGATTCAATAATTTTATTTTTAAGCCTATTTCTACAAATACAATATAAATATTTATTTTCCGTAACATTTTCTGACCAGACATGAGACCTGAGACCAGTGATTCAGGAGTCAAGACAATTTTCAGAGTATTAAAGGTTGTCTTGGCTTGAACCAATCGCATAGGTACCTACTCTGTTTTGACCACAGTTTTGACAATGGATCTAAGGCTGAAAGGTATTTCCTTTAACTTGAAAACTCTAACTCTCTTTGTTTTGATCTTAAGCTTTTAATTAATCATCATTTGCTTAGGCTTTTCCCAACTATATTGGGGTCGGCTTCCAGTCTAGCCGGATGCAGCTGAATACCAGTGTTTTTCATGGAGCGACTGCCTATCTGACCTCCACAATCCAGTTACTGGGTAATACGATACGCGCCGCAGCCATACGTACTTTGTGACGATACCCCTTGGTAAGACTGGTTGTCAGACTTTCTGGCTTCTGACTAACTATAACGACTGCCAAGATCTACAAATAACATCCGGGACCAACGGGCGTTACGTGCTTTCCGAGGCACGGAGGAAACTCGGTATGAAAGGGATTCCCCATCCACAGACCGACCGCGGCTAGCGTAGCTTAACCTTTGACCAATCGATCTGTACGGGTTTAACTTAGCCACGAGCTCCTCCTCTGAGCAATTGGAATTAATAAAAAATAAAAACAACAATTTTACTAATTTAACGACAATTTATATCAAGACCACAAAATATACTGGATTTAGTAAGTAGCTCCAAGAAATCTTGGTATCATGCACGACAATTGAAGACTATTATATAAAAGTAAGACGTAACATTTGCTATTGAAGGAGACATTTACCTAGTTCTCACGGTTAATTACTATATCATGAGGTAAAACAGTGAATCACTTTTATTGACTACTGATATATGAGATTAAAATAAATACTTAGAGTTCTCATCGTTGATCTAGATGAAGTTGTAAAGTCATTGCTACAAACGTTTTATTTCTATTCATTTCCTTGAATTTTATACAGTAGGATACAATGATCCCCGGGATCATTTTACCCTTACCCGGAGGACCATTTTGTATTTGTACAAAATGATCCTTTACTAAACTTTCACAAAAACATTAATAGAAAAATATTAGTGATATCTTAAGTAATTCAACGCTAACTGGTAGTTCGATAAAATAGCTACACATTAAATGTCTTAAATTGAAGAAAAAGCTTTAGACACTTATTTTACAGCCATTTCCTTTAGGGGGATCATTTTCTACCGCCTTCCCCTACATTGACGGCCGACTTTTATTCTTTCCAGGATAGAGCAGGTGGAACTTGGTATCTAGACTTCATCCTGAAAGTTAAAGTTAAAAGAAATGCTTACCTTTATTTGCACTCAACAGATTTTCGTGCCTCGGAAAACAAGTGTGCATGGGGAAACTCTTCTGAAGTCTCAAGAGTCTTTATTGCACAGAAAAAATGTTTACGAACAATATTTAATATAAATTGGTCCGATTCATGCAGACCAATATTCAAAACGCATAAGCATTTAACTGTGCCCTCTCTGTACATTTATGAAGCAGCAAAATGTTTGAGGTCAAATCCTACACTTTTAGAACGGAAAGACAACACAAATAAAAGAAAAGCTACGCACATGGACTTTGAAATGCCTGTGCCTAAGTTAGAACTTTATCGGTGAAGTTGTGTATACATGGCTCCATTAATATATAATGCTCTGCCAAAAGCTATTACTCAACTACCCTTGAAAAAAAATTGTGCTGAATTAAGAAAGTGGTTGTTGTACGAATCTTTTTGTTCCATTAATGAGTTCTTTCACAAAAAATCATGTAAATTTTATACATATAACCTTGCGTCAAAGTATAGACGCTGATTTATTTATATGTATGTTATGTGATTTTGATTGTAGTATGTCCTTTCGTAATTGATTTGTTATGTTAATTATTATTATATTATATTTGCATGCCGCTGTGTCGGCGAAACTTGCTGAACTAAATATTTTAAATGATATCACCTTATGTAACCGTGTTTCTGGAAAATAAAAACATTCATTCATTCACGTAAAGTCGTTGTTCCCGGCTATCATTCGTAGATCTTTGACAGTCGTTATGAATAGTCAGAAGTTAGTAAGTCTGGCAATGTCTTACCTAGAGATATAGTGTTACCCAGCAACGTGGGACGGGGGATAGCCCATTAGGACTTCCCCACGATAAAAAACCGGACAAGTGCGAGTCGTACTCCCTCACCGAGGAATCTGTACAAATTTGTAGGACCTCTATCTGTAGTACAACGGAAAGTACCCAATAAATTTTAATTCTCTTGAGAATGTCGAAATTTACGTTTTCAACTCGTTAACTCTACACGTTCCCGAGATAAAGGGTCTTGACAGACAGACGGACAACAAAGTGATCCAATTTCAGGGTTCCGTTTTTTTCCTTTTGAGGTACGGAACCCTAAAAATAAAAAGGTAGGTTCCAGAGACAGTCCCATAAAAACAAACTTTTCCTCTATATAATATTATTATAGACAGATATATATACTTATTGAGATAGGTCATTACACGTGTATCAATATAAAACAGCATCTTTAACGATATTACATGGAACCGGGCTGCCAGACGTAAACATTACTGTTTACATAACGATTACGTATCGATACTCGATCGATTTAGCTGGAATCGAATCGATTGATGATTGCATTCGAATCGAATGTGTGCCGATTCAGGTTGATTTATTTGCTTATCTGTTTGTTTGATTCTTAAATAAATATAACTACATTATTTAAACTTTATCTATAACTTTTAAAGTTTTTTTTGGAAGGGAGTGTTTTAAAATTTATATTATGTAAAGTCTAGTCTAGGTTCATTAGATTTGGAAAATCTTAAGTGATCTTCATTGTTTAGTATTTATTTTATTTTAATGTACAGAGGCCACCACATCAAGCTACAACAAGCTGTCAAATTTATTTGAAAGATTTTCAACTTTATTTTAAAAGCACATAAGGTTCATATTCAATTGGGAAAATTTGACAGTTTGGTATGACTTGATGTGCTGGCGTCTGTACATTTTGGACATTCCAGCAAATGGAGCATAGTTTGACCAAGAGCTAAACACTCACTTTTCATCGAACGGGTCTACGAAACCCCATTTCGACATATATGTTTGCAGCACTTGGTTACGCAGTGGATTCAGAGCTTTCCAAATAGACCACTGCAATTCACAACCGGGAGGCAAATGTTCTCGGGTCTTCACAAAGGTTGAATGCCTATCTTTCCACAAATGATGGCATGTTCTAAAATCACAGCCATTTAACCAAAAAGAAAAACAATCACTATCGCACACAGTCAAATAAAAAAGTACCAATTCTCTTTTTAAATTCACATTCGCCACACTGCGTCAAAATGGCGTCAACTGACAGATGTTAAGCGGCCATTTTGAAAACGGAGACGCATGGGTTTTAGGCTTCAGCTTTTAACTTTCACTAGCTCATAGATACATTGTTATCCAATTTCTCCTTATGTAAACAAATGTACATACAGACTAATCGTCTGTTTGTTAGTAATTGTACAATTAACCGTAGTAATTCCGTGAATATTTTTACACGAGTTGTGGCAAGCTTTGAGAGAAGACAGGTTAGTTGAATACATAATTGTTTTAAAAGTTAGTGTTAGCAAGGATAAATAATAGATATTTCTAGTATTTGTTCTGCATATTAAAATTGACAACAGCTTGTTTGTATTAACAACTGCTTATCATTATGGTTGTCAAACGACTTGACAGGCATAATGACAGGTATGTGATGACTAGCTTTTGCCCGCGACTTCGTCCATTGAAATCAAAGTTAAAATCATAGTTGAATCCGTTCGTAGCTGTCAAGTAGGCAGTTTTAGAGATAACCGTGGTTTGTCAGTGAGTGAGAATAAACTTTCGTTTTCATAATAATACTAGTAATGTGCATCGGCTTCACACGGGTAGCACTTATATTATAGCATTTCTATAAAAAATACCGTCCGTGTGGTGTCGGACGTAAAGAATAGCACCATCCCATATCTTCCCGTGGGTGTCGTAAGAGGCGACTAAGGGACTTACCAGAGAATGGGCAGCAGCGTTCTCTGTGCCTTTGTAACAACCATACTGCGATCGCCAATCCGCCTGCCAAGCGTGGCGATTATAGCAATACCCCCCCCTTGGGGAGGCCTATGTCCAACAGTGGACGTCTTTAGTCTGAAATGATGATGATGATGATGATTTCTATAAAATTCCTCTTTCTATTAGGGAATAAAAATCGCAGAAAGTGTTATGGTAGGTACTCAGAAGGAGCTGCTGCTGCTGCTCATCCTCTGGGCAATATCCCACTGTCACCTTCTACGACACCCACAGGTAGAAATGGGGTGGTGCTATCCGCGGCCGGCACCACACGGCTAATACGGTTTTTGATTTACCTTAAATGAACACAAACTCTGCGCGGCGGAGACTTTAATTTATAATGCAACATGAATGATAGTGATGAATTGTAGATGACAACACCGAAAAAAACAATTGCACATCGTATTGAATCCACATTGATCTAAGATGTCAACCAACACAAGACGTTTACTCCTAAGCAAACAAACATTGAAGTTACCCAACACTTGACGGAAAAAATAAAAAAAATAGCATCTTCAAACTGCATTGTAAACATGCTGTCATCTAATGCAATGACCTTCTTCTTTAAAACAAACATAGGATGAGTTACCAAGGCCAGCCGGTTACGTGTGAAACGAAAACAATACTAAAATAATCGCGGTGATAAAAACTTTGAAGACATGAAAAAATATACTGGAATTATGACTTGGCTTTATGGTTTTCTAGATATTTTTTTATCATTATTCAATGGAGCTCGTGGTTAAGTAAAAGATGATCGTTCATGAGGGTTAAGCTTTGCTTGCCGCGGTCGGTCTGCGGATGGGTGACCATCCATTTCATACCGAGACCCCTCCCTGTCTTGGAAAGCATGTAAAGCTGTTGGTCCCGGCTGTCATTCGTAGATCTTTGACAGTCGTTATTGATAGTCAGAAGCCAGAAAAACTGACAACCAGTCTTACCAAGAGGTATCTGTTATCCAGTTACTGGGGTTGTGGATGTCAGATAAGCAGTTGCATCATGTAAAAAACACTGGTATTCAGCAGCATCCGATTAGTCTGGAAGCCGACCCCAATATAGTTGTAAAAAGGCTAAGGAGATGATGATGATGATTCAATACTCATGTTCACCTTTCAGTCTTTAAACCAGTTACAGACAGTTTTGATTTGTCAAGGAATCGGTTAGTCAGTCAGAAAATTGAAGCTATTTCCTCGTTCTAAAATGAAGGATAGGTCTCTAGGGAGAAGTACTAGCATGAAACTCTACGGACACTCTTTTTAACCGACTTCAAAAAGGAGGAGGTTATCAATTCGAATGTTTTTTTTTTATTTTTTTTTATGTGTGCTCGGGCATAACTCTGTCATGTGTAGACGGATTTGCAAAATTCTTTTTTTGTTCGAAAGGGGGTTATTCCGAAAAGGTCCCATATAAATTTTATCAAAATTGGTACAGCCCTTTTTGAGAAAATCAACAAATTGCCAAAAAAACTTACTTAGACGACGTTTTAGTTTCTTCAATCACTGGAGGACTTACAATCTTTTTTAAGTGTGTTGCCGTTTCCTAATGGATTTGGATGTTAAGGCAACACTAAAAAGCGAAAAATAAAAAGTTTTTTCAAAAAAAAGAAAACCGCCTTCAGAAACTAAAAAGTGATTAATAACTTTAGCACAGAACACACATTACTTTACTTTCGGAAGTCGGTGGCAATACAAAATAACAAACACAAAGCCACCGCCACCGACTTCCGAAAGTAAAGTAATGTGTGTTCTGTGCTAAAGTTATTAATCACTTTTTAGTTTTTGAAGGCGGTTTTCTTTTTTTTTTGATCAAGTTTTTTAGAAAATCCTGTTTACATTATTCTTGTTGCTTCTATATGTGAAAACAACGGAGGTAGGTGAAGAGCAATACAAAACATTAAAAAAATAAGGATAAAAGCCATGGCAGTCAGAGATGACCAATCTCAACTGACAACACCCTTCACAAACATGACGAAAACTTGATTGTCGCGTAATTTTTATTCGTCCATAGTGCAAACTACAAGACATGACATAAACAGGTAATTTTTTTTGAAGAATAGTGGTAACAAGCATGCTTCCAGAAGTAGATGTCTTTTGACACAAATGATGATCATGATGAATATTCGAATTAATGACTTTTAGTTCAAATAAAATTCTCCAGAAACTAATGCTTTGGGTGCACGCTTATAAGTAGATCTAGATCCGTGATTTGGACCTATGTTTAAAGAATTGTTGTTCCAAACTATTCCAAATCTTCATTTGTTTTTTTTTCAAAAGAAGTTATTGATAGTAAACCTTTTTCTTTTTTTTAGTGTGTCGTTGGAAGTCTACGTTTAAATATATCGAGTAGGGCCCAGAACTAAGTCACGATTTTGGCTCTATCCGTATTGTCTATCAATTCCTGAAGCATGGACGCATCAGGAAACGTAGGACACAATAACTGGTGTCCCACTTCAAAACTATAATTTAATTTTGACGACACGGTTGGCGCAGTGGCTGAGCGATCGACTGCTGCGCAGCGTGTTGCGGGTTCGATTCCCGCCCAGGGTAAACATTTGTGTGATGAGTACTTGTGTTTGCCTTGTGTCTGGGTGTTGTTTATCTATATATGTATGTATTTACAAAAAAAAATGTATTTGTGTATGTATATCAGCTGTCTGACACCCATAGTACAGGGTCTCCCTAGTTTGGGGTCAGATGGCCGTGTGTGAAAATGTCCCCACATATTATTATTATTATATTTTCTCTGCCAGTTAGCACCATACAAGTTGAAGAAGTGTACTTATTAACCACCAACGATTGAACTTTACTAATCTTTGCAAAAATCGATAAAACAGCAATTTTAGCCAAAAAAGTGTCGTTATGTAACATGCTACCAAATATTGAAGTATTATAACAGTTTCCAGTGCACACCATTTAACTATGGCGCGGCCTTGGAACGGACTAAGTGCTTAAATTCGGCGTGATTCATATCTCCGTGCGTTTTGTGGCCGAATTTACGAGCGATTAGCGGATTTGTTTGATTTTACGTGTTAGTTTTTATACTTTCAAGGTTGAGGATTATACTGGCAATAAATTAGTTGGGGAAACTTTTATTTGCTTTCTTAGACACGGTTAAAACCGCGACTGATAGTTCAGAAATAAATAATCTGGGCGAAAACTGTTAGGTCATTCGTTTAGGTAATCCTTGAAAATGTTCCATAGTGAACTGCTTAAATCATAGTGTAGAGCATTATATGCCAAAAAAATTAACCAACTAAGTACTTTCCTCATTATAGAAACATTTATTTTTGATGAACGATATATTCTGCCCGTACTCCTCTTTCTTTCACACACACTACACTACCTTTCCTTTATATTAAAACTTCTTTTTTGTATTTTATTTGTTAACCTTTTTATTATTATTTTTTTTTGTTTTGGACTTAGTCAAATAACCTTTTTTCTTTATTTCTTTCTTAAAGGTGGTTAGAGCCTTGAGGGATAGTTCAGAAATAAATAATCCAAGTGAAAAATATTAGGTCATTCATTTATGTATTTCTTGAAAATGTTTCATAGTGACCTGCTTAGAAAACACTAGCATTATTTTCAAAAAAATTGATGATTCCAGATAAACGAGATATTCTACCTTTACTCTTCTTTCTTCAACTGTTTTTTTTTCTTTTTTTTTTCTAAAAGGTATTTGCTGTCATCGTATAACTTGTCCCACAGCTAACAGCTGTCCAACCTGCTAAAGTGACGCAAGAGTCGATTTTTGCACATTTTACGAGCGCAGACAATTCGTCAGAATTTCAACTGCAGACTATTTTACATTTTATTATAATGCATTCAAATGCATATGGTGTCCGTTATAGATAAATTGCTGTAATAAATTTATTTTTATGGTCTTCCGTGTAACTAGAAAACAGGTTTGGTTTTTGCTGTCTTTTTTTGGTGGATTGAATCTTGTTGACGGATACGTAGAGATCAACTGCTATGATATTCCCAGTTTACTACATTTTCATCTAGGTATCTGGAGTAAACTACAAGATTCGGGACCGGTTACCGCCTCTCAATAGACACCATTGACCAGAGCACTCATGATACAGGAGAAAGTAATTACTAGAGGGGGGGGGGGGGGGGGTTAATTTAAAAAAAGAAAAATAAGGAAAGAAAGAATTAAAATCGACAATTAGATAGCTGAAACCACTAACTAACTTACTTAACCTTAACCCTGAAAACCTGTACTTTCAATGAACAGTAATAATCGAGTTTTTCAATTGAGTTGGTAAAAAAGTGACGTCAGGTTTTACTATTGCCATGCAAAATCTAAGGGGAATTACGTTTTGACAGCGCATAAAAAGTATGTCAGTTGATAAATGATGTCAAGTGACTCTTTTTAAATTGATACTGAGTTTAAAATGCAAACGTTTAACTGTCAAATATTCCCGATTGAATAAGAACGTTGTTCTTTTGTAATAAAGTTGAAAATCTATCAAAGAAATTTGTCAGATTGTAGTAGCATGTAGTAGCATGATGTGCTGGCCTCTGTACAGAAGACAGCATATCAAGCTACAACAATCTGTCAAATTGGCATAAGGTTCATATTCAATTGGGAAAATGTGACAGTTAGGTATGGCTTGATGTGCTGGCGTCTGTACAAGAAAATACAATAAATTATACAAAAGAAGAATGGAATGTATGAAAGAAACCAATTAATTATATTATAACTTATCGGAACTTACCGTAATTATAAGTAACTTATTGGAAGGTAGTGAAACAGTCCCTAAATCAGAATAAACCCTTAATGAACTCTCATTCCAACATATTTGCCTCTATCCAATAAAATAATATTGTACGATCATTTTTATCGCGCACTTATTTTTCCATAAACCGTCCATTTGATTGCAATAAAGGAACCGGGCTTCGTTAGTCAATAACGTACGATATTTATTAGTATTACGGTCTACCCGAGCGAAAAGGGGTTGATTCCGGTTGTAAGATATTGCAGGAAGTTCTAGGGGTACTCAGCGAAATTCTCATTAGCTTACATTGGGTAGTAATAGTCGCCCTACTTACCTAAATAGTAGACACTAATCCCTGTTATATATTTCAAAGTTTAGGGTCGGCTTTTCATGCCAAAGTCGGATTGTTTATTTGGGGTTGCTATGGGCAACACCCTTTATTTTTGAATGAATAAGTATAATTAGTAATTACTAGCTTTCGCCCGGGACTTCGTCCGCATGAAAGTAGACAATTATATTGTCCCACGTGAACACAGTAAGTGGATAAAAAAACCAATCCATACTTAATATTATAAAAGCGAAACTAACTCTATCTGTTACGCTTTCACGATGAAACGGCTGAACCGATTTTAATGAAATTTGGCATGAAGATAGCTTATACCCTGGCAGACGAAGATGCGGATTAAAAAGGAGCCTATGTCCTTCATAGGTTACTTTTTAATCCACGACTTCATTTACATCCGCGATAACCGATATTCACGCGGACAAAGTCGCGGGCAGAAGCTAGTACAATATTATGTGCCAATTTTCGGTCAATTTTGTTCAGCCTTTAAAGCGTGAATAAGTAACTAACATCCATCCATTCATCGATTCATGCATTCATCCATTTTCTATTCTATCATCCTGCCTATGTTTCGCGACGACCAACTAACTTCAACTTTCGAACTCACTAACAGACACTTTGACAATTCATTCATTCATTCATTCATTTATTTATTTGTCAGATCAGTACAATCCATTATTGTTAGTAATGACATAGACAACTTACAAACTAGTGTTAGTACATATACTTCTGTCAATTAATAACTTCAATAAACATGTCTAGGGTTCACAATAATAATAAGGCACACACAATCCTAATACACACACTACTTCTGGGCACAGTTTGAAGGCAACACTAGCGTCCTCGTCCAGTGCTTCCATATAAGACCGTCAGTCCTATCTGCTACGGTCATCAGGAGGCTGTTGGCGCTGCCACGCACCCGCCACATCAGGGATGCGATACGCTTTCGAACAATAGCATAGAAGTCATCTATACGTGCCTCAGCGAACATCCCTGATGCGCTGCAGTGTCGCAGCAGCCCCACCAATGCCCTATATGCTTTATTATATTGTACTCGCAAGGCGCTGTAAGCCCTCTGCGTGTAGTCGACCCATAGGCATAATTCAAAAGTGCCTGTAAATGGTCTCATCATTTCATCATCATCATTTCAGCCGAAAGACGTCCACTGCTGGACATAGTAAATGGTTTAATTGAAATAAATGCTTTGACTTTGACTTTGACTATACTCAAAAATTAAACCCGTTTATTATAATAGTAGGTAGGCTTGAACCAATTATAGAAGGTAACCTAACTATGAAGCTAGGCAATTAAGTATTATCCGATATAGCTTTTATTTCAACAATTCGCGATTAGATAAAAACTCTTTATTGCATACCGCAAAAATTACAATAGGGGGTGTTAGGTACAATGGGTGGCCTTATCATTTTGATTACAATAATAACATCACCAAAAATTGCTTTTAAACGGAACTTAACCCATAAAGCCGTCCCCATACACGAGCGATAATATCGCAAGCGAAATATAAATTATTTTATCTACAACCTCAGATTATGAACCAAAAGACAGATAGACCTCGCGGAACATTGAGAGTGAAGCCATCAAAGCAAATACACATCAAAAATGAACACCTACAATCTCGTGATTATATTCGCTTTTGAATTTGTAATTGCTTTGGTGGCTTCACTTTCAGTCTGGGTAAAGCCACCAATGCAAATACAAATTACGGTCTATCTGCCTTTTGTTTCATAATCTGAGGCTACAACCTTATTGTTTGTTTACCAGAAACTTGAAAAGGGGTCAAAATAACTAATCATTATAAATTACTTTAACTACGGAACCAATCCTAACATCTAAATGTCTGAATTAACTGTATATTTATGAACACTATGTATATACGTGTACATAACTTAGCTGTCATTTCTCGATTTTAATACTTTTTACTTGCTTACTTTAATATGGTGGTTTCTATGCACTTATAATTATGTAATTCCTGTAAATGCAAAATATTGTAAACAATTATTTTAAGTATGGAGTTTCTTGCCCATTCTTCTCCTTACGAAACTATAATTTGGAATGGGTTTCAAGATTCAAGTTTTCTTAATATGACGTTCAAATGTGCCTTTTAATGTTCTAATTGAAATAAATAATTTGACTTTAGATTTGTCGCCTTGGTGATAAAATCGGTCATTTTTGGGTATGGCTTAAAGGTCCTTCAGTCCTTGAAACTTTCAAAAGTCCTCTGTCTTCTATACTAATCTGTAAATCTGAACATATTATAGCCATAATAGGCCATATAACGGCTACTTCACGGCCGGGTATGCCCCAAATAGCCCATCGGCTATTGTTTATGGCCTGTTTGCAGACTTATAGCTCGTAATCCGAAGGGCGAAATGTAGCGTGCCCAAAAACTTTCTTCGGCAAATAATTATGTACATTTTTGACGAAACTGCTGACCTAATTTTTGGTTGTTTATTAGGTAATCGTCGAATCGTAAAACTCGTTTGTAATTTTAATTTGTTGTTTTGTTTCAATTAAGGGCTTTTACGCTGTAAAGTTGAGTTATATTTTTTCTGCCTTGTTTTTCAAGCGCTCTACAATTACTTTATAATCTGAATTTATATTACTGGCGATCCACCCTGACTTCGCAGGGTTATTGTCGTCATATTACAACCAGTTTACACAAAACCTGGCTTAGGTTATGTGTAAACTAGTTGAAATATGACAACAATAACCGTTCCTCATGAATCACTCTGTCTAATGGTGAGAATCGCATGAAAATCCATTCAATAGTTTTTGAGTTTATCGCGAACAGATAGATAGACGCGGCGGGTGACTTTGTTTTATAATATGTAGTGGAAAAATGGAAAGTTCACTCATTCACTCACTCATTAAACACGAAATTCTAAACTCTAATGCGCAGATTTTGTAACAGGGTTGAATAAAGGGCAGGCAAAAGCTAGTACATAAAGGTGACAATATGTTCAAACCTGTTACTATTATTGTTAGATATATTTAGCATCTGTTATTTCCCGAAGAGGAAAAAGTCAGAACTTAAAACACAAAATAAAATCTGGTAAAATTTTGGTTGTTGTTACCCTAAAATCGAAACTCATTAAACTGCATTCGCAAGCCAAAATCAAACGGCCTTTACTCCTCAAATCAATACGAACTCGGCGGTAACTAAACAGTCAAACATACATCCATTTGTCTAGTACAAACAAACCAAGAACCGCGAAATATACTTAGAGCGAAGCCACACTGCTCCGTTGCGTCGTCGCAGCGTTGACGCTGCGTCATTTTACATATAAATCTCAATACATGCCATGTACGTATTGCGTCGACGCAAAGGCGAAACGGGAGATGGTGCGGTCCGTTGTCGAAGCGGCAGCGTAGTTAGTTTTGTACTGACAGAGATGGAACACGTACGCAGCGGCTATTGAACATGAGTGTCGAGGATATTGATATCCATTATCTCATCTCCTTTCCTGTCGTTTTGCTCTTGGCAGAGCGGTCGTGGTCACGTCAAGGCGTCCACTTCAGTGGTAGAGGTGGACACAGCTCTCCGTACGATCTCCCGCCATCTTTCCCTGTTACCAAATTGTCTGCCGCAGTCAGATACGCGGTTTCCTACTACGCTTTTCACTTGATCAGTCCATCGCATTGGTGATTTGCCGCACGATCTGATTCCCTCCACTTTTTCCTGTACGACCAGCCGCTCTATAGGGTCATTCATCTCCTTTATTAAGTCCAATCTTCCAAGTCTTTGAAAAGACCAATATAAGGAAAGAACGACGATACTATGATCCATTGTTGGTTAAATACTGAGGAATTCTCACTGAGATACAGCGACCGGTGTGCCATGCAATGTGTTCAAATCTAGCGTTGCGAAGTCGCAACGCAACGCAAGTAAACAGTGTGGCTTCACTCTAACATTACAAACAAACCAGCCAGGCTATCAGGTGGATCGATCGCGCCGAGACGCCGCCAACCGTCTGAGAACGCCGTCCGACGCATCTATCCGCTTTATTATGTCGGACGAAGACGTGCGTATTTGGAGCCACTTGTTAATGTACGAGCTGAGTTTCCGTGAGTCATGGAGTTAGGGGAAGGAAATTTTCTGATTAGATGTAATGTAATAAAATAGGTTATAGATGCCGTTTCGTTCTTTTTGGATGGATGGAAGATGTTGAAGTAATTGGTAGAGCTTTTTGGGACGATTGTAATTCTAATCTGGTTTAATGATGGTTTGACGACACGGTTGGCGCAGTGGCTGAGCGATCGACTGCTGCGCAGCGTGTTGCGGGTTCGATTCCTGCCCAGGGTAAATATTTGTGTGATGAGCACTTGTGTTTGCCTTGTGTCTGGGTGTTGTTTATCTATATATGTATGTATTTAAAATGTATTTGTGTATGTATATCAGTTGTCTGACACCCATAGTACAGTATCTCCCTAGTTTGGGGTCAGATGGCCATGTGTGAAATGTCCCCACATATTTATTATTATTTTATTAAAGAAGAAAAGATGTGAATGGGATCATCATGATCGATCTTTGCAATTACGTCACATTGCAGTTTTATGTTTCTGTGCTTTGATACATACATTTAAAAAGCTTCTTAATTAAATTTTTGTCCAAATCCAATCTGAACTTTTTCATTCATATTTCACAGTTTTCTTTTTTACGGGAAACTATATTTTTTAAAGATTAATTAATCAACATTAGGTTGGCTCTAAAACCTATGCTATATTCATAATAAGACAACACAGTAGCAGAACGGAAATATGAAACGCAGCTTCCTGATTCTGAAACTTCTAAGCTCGACGCATAACTGGAAAAAATGTAGGAATTCTTTTTTACAATTTCCTAACAATTTAACATTCGCATCTTTTAAAATTCAAATTCATTCGTTTGCTAGGAGCGGTAAAGGGGTAATTATGGATTTAAGATCATACGTTGTAAACCTACATAAGGTTTACAACGTATGATCTTAAATCCATAATGACCCCTTTACCGCTCTTTAAACCCACTATCCTCCTTCCTATGAACTCCACCTCCATTGGATGACAGTAAAGTCAAAATAAAACCGAATACTTAGAAACACTGCAAACCAATTTAAAGACTTAACGAGGCGGAAAATATACGATTGATTGAAATAAAACATTTGTCAATACTATATTAATTTAAAATGTATGAAAGCGTATCAGCCTGTCATGTCGTGTGTCACAACTGTCAACGTTCCGTTTCACTCGGCCAAGGTCTTTGGTTATTGTTCCTTTTTATTTTTAAATACGTTGCCTTTTTTGGACGTGTGATGCGTGGAATGAAACGGGTTCTGAATATCTGCGGTTTTAATTGGGTTGTGTAACTTGTGATTATTTTAAAACAGAATTGTGATTTTATTTTATGTGTATCTTTTGGGATTGTAATTATAAAGGTTTAACAAGTTTGAAACATGATTTTGTTAAGAAAAATACCTAATTTATTAAAATATAAAGTTCAAAATGAATCCTCTATTTTGTAGTACATATTTCTGTTTACTACTAACTTCTGTCCATGTCTTTGTTCATGTACTACATAATCAAATCTAATAATCACTTCTATTGTTTCAGGTATGTTCCATGTATACATTAAACTTCAGTCTAACATCGAGTCGTAAGTCCTTCTATCGGTACTAATCTCCTGTTTCCAATACATTGCGTGTTTATCAATGCCGCGTTTTACGATTATTGCAGCATAGACGGCAATATCCACCACACTGTCGGTTTAACATCGTATGCTATGTGGGTACGACGGTACGCCAAAAAATTAAAATACTGGTAATACTAGTTCATAAGAATAATTTGAAACTCAAATAAATCCTATCACTGAAATTTAAAAAAAAAACAGGCAGACTAAAGAGCATATTATAAATGTAAACAAAATAGAACACCATTTGAAATATTGGTTTACTAACCTGTGAGAAGAGCCGGCAACTTTTGGAGCCATAATTTAATATTATTAATGCTCGATAAAAACAATTACATAGAATTACCAAATATTGCCATGATCCTTTATTGTGCTATTCTCATCGCCACCTAATATATTTTCGAATTATTTTTGCTTGATTAATTTGTTATAAGCAAGATGAATCGTCGGAATGGCAATCTTAGTAAGTTATGTTTTTATTATGAGTCTTCAAGTTTCAATTTACTAATTACATTTTTTTACATTTGTGTGTTTGTGTGTTGTTCTCAATCTATAATGTGTAACAATACTCAGGTTTCGTTTAATACAATTTTTCCAATATTTTTTTTACCAATATTAAAGTCAGGCATTAATTTTCCACCGTTAGAGGCGGAATATTTTCATGAAACTATGCATTAAAGAAGAATCATCGAAATCGGACTATGCTGTAAAAAGTTATGCGTGGACAAACACAAAAAAAATATATACGTGTCGAATTAAAAACCTACTCCTTTTTTTTGTATTCTAATTCATATCTCACCTCTCTCGCCTGCTTGTCTAATATTCTACCTTAATGACGACAATTTAATCGAAAACAAAAGTTGTATAACAATCAGATAAGCCAGTTTCGCGCAAGAACTCATCATTCAGTTCATTCATTCATTCACAAGTCTTTTGTTCACTTTCGCATTGTCTTAAAACAAGCGCCGTCTGGCGAATCGGAACAAAAAAACCGTTGAGTTGTATTGAGCTAGTATTTTTATATGAATGAGAAATATAATAGTTATGATCTATTAATAATTATAATAAGAATTGATTGGTTAAAATAAAACAAGACACTTTCTGAACATGTTTAGTTATTTTTGTATGACAATAATCTCATTCGCAATACGAAACGAAAACTTTGACGTCCATTAACTGCTGATTATTCTTTTTATTGCAACACCTGCGGACAAATACAGCAATGAACTGCAAATTGTTCTCACACTTACGAACCAGTATGCTTAAGAGCCTTAAAATGCTGCAGGTTACCTAACACCTACGCGTCAACTTTCAAGTAGGTATTGCTCAAAATTCTCAAAAGTCTGCACTTCCAATTGTTCTCAATTAACACTACTAGGTATTCAACTTAGTCACACCATCCTAACTATATGCATTTTTTTTCTAGTCTTTCCAACAGGCATTTCTTGTTACCTAACACGTTGCAGTTGTTTTCGCAACGGCAACTGGTTGTAAAAACAGTGGCTATTAGCTTTATGTGGTGAGACTGCTAATGTGGCAATGCATCATGTTTGTAAGGGTTTAACTTGAGAATTTGTAGAATATGTTAATTAATTGACTTCTTAGTCACTATTGCGACATCTACCGTGAAAATAGAATGGTAAAAAGTCTAGATAGAAAATAGTTGTTTTAAGTATTTTGAAAACGATAATACTACTTTTGTTTATTGTAATGATTCCACTTAATAATAAGGTTATAATATTGGTTTAATGTTGTATCTCTTCAAACGTTTCCTCATTACTGAGGATCGTGGTCACTGGACCCCTTTAAGCGGATATATAATCTGAGTCCATCGACTCCGGTCCAAAGTTGCCATCACCACCTGATGAATTTTTTGGAAAATTTTTGAGAAATTTTTTGAGGATGTAGCTTTTTTTACTTGTTCGTACCATCTTGTTGGAGACCAGCTTCGTGTTTTCATTCCTTCTGTATTGCCACCAAGCAATAAGTATAGTACATTCACTAAAATATTAGTGTTATTTAATGTAAAATGAATTTGCTTTCTACAAACGGGAAAAATGTGAATAGTTCCTAAATGTCTAAAACAAAAATGTGTGTCTCAATGAACGGTTTGCTTTACGGTTCCTAAAAAAAACTATCTTGACAGCTCATTTGACATTTACTTCACCTAAATACACCGAGCATGATTTTACAGACAAGCTGTATTTACCTCCTTTTACCAAGCTACACTTTTACCACAAAATCATCCCAATAAGAAAACCTAAAATATTAAACTAAAAAAAAATTAACACAATAAGGCATCATAGAATTCGTCCACATCGCCGTCATCTGGAAATGTACCCAAGAGACTGGCGGCATTGCCACGTTGGATGGCAATGCTTAATCTCTGACCTAGGTAAAAACCAGCTCTTGGATCACAGGAAGTGTCAACCAACCTTTTGGACATTTCCTTAAAAAGAAGATGAGTAGTTTCTCTACAACAAATTGGTAAAGATATACACCTACTTATTCGCTATTAATTCAATACGGATATATACATATCTATCTACGTACCTATATAAAACAAAACGGGTGTAACATCAGCTACATTCCCTCAGTGCGAATGATGTCATTGTTAGGGCGTAAATATACGTCTAATTGATAGTAATTATACTGATATAAACATTCTACTGAGTACCTAGTCACCTCGGCAGACGACACGTTTTATTAATGCCTGTTAAAGAGAGTAATTGCCTTCGTGTTAAGACGTTTAAGAGAATGAGGTGGCTTGTGCTACTGACATGTATGGTGCATACCTACCTGTTTTTGTAGAACAAGATAATTTTATTGAGCGGTGTATGCTATGAAAATGTGACACCTGTTTTTGAGAGCGATGTATTAGACTGTACAGACAACTTTTAGTAACTCGTTTGAAAGTACATTTAGGTTATAGATTTCAAGAGCATATTCCTACACTTTGTTACAGTTTAGAAAGACAGTAAAAAAGCCTACCTATTCTTTTAAATAGCGAAGTGCTAATAAGTAACAAGCAATAACTTAAACAAGCAGAAGTAAAAACAAGTAAAACTTGCAATAACTTATTTCAATACAGGTATGCCCCAAACTTAAGCGCTGGCGCTCTGACTCAACGCTGAATCATTCGCATAAAAACGTCCATTATAACCTGACTCACCGCCCCCCTGGCAACACAACATCGTCTACATATAAGCAAGGGGGGATCAATTGAATCGCAGGGCTCTTTATGTAATGGTCGTGTCTCACGCACGTCTCAGCTCTGCCGTGACCTTCGTTCTATAATGATGTTTGTTGTCTTCGATGCTCGATGTCTCGTGGTGATAAAATTTGACATTTGAAATTTGAAGTGCAATTTGGTAAAAGGCGGATGTTATATCCAGTATTGCCTATTCAGGATTGTTGTTGTTACAAACAAATTAGTTTATTACCAAATTATAGACAATAATATAATTATGATGTTGATTGACGCTGGTAACTTTACTATACATTGCGCCGTAGCTATGTCTGATCATTAGCGTGTTTAGTGCGCCAAAGGACAAGGAAAATGTAGATGGAAATATTAAGTTAGTAATGTCAGATGTGTGATATTAGTGATGTCCGTATGGTGTCGGACGTAAAGAATAGCACCATCCCACATCTTCCCGTGGGTGTCGTAAGAGGCGACTAAGAGACGTACCAGAGAATGGGCAGCAGCGTTCTTTGTGCCTTTGTAACAACCATACTGCGGTCGCCAACCCGCCTGCCAAGCGTGGCGATTATGGCAAAACCCCCCCTTGGGGGAGGCCTATGTCCAGCAGTGGACGTCTTTCGGCTGAAGTGTGGTGAGTGTGTGAAAATCTAGATGGAAATATTAAGTTAGTAATGTCAGATATTACAAGGTTTTTAAGGTCAACCAAATGAAAAGTTATTTGTGTGACTTTAAATCTTTTTCTGTTTAATACAAAAATAAAAGTAATTACAGCACAAAAAACATTGGCCGGTTTAGAGTTTCCACCAAAAAATATCCAATACACACATTTTTTCGACACGCATCGGTCACCGTGGTCCAATTTCGCCAATTAGTTGGGTCTCTGTGTTTTAACTAACTCTGAAACTGGACCCTTTGTACAAATTATGTCCAATTACTCCACTTCAGTTTGGCATTCGAAATATTTTAGTTGAACCGTCAGAGTTCAAATATACGCCAAAAGTAATGTGTTTAGTACTTTGAAAAGTGAGATCATTTTTCAGGTGCAAATGCCTAAATGTATTGCGAAAATTTTAAATTTTGTACGGATTCTCAAACAGATTCACCTTACATGGTCTGTATAATGCTTCAGATTATCTACATTTTGCTAAGAGAAACGTGGATAGGTACAGTAGAATATAAATGATACTATGAAAAATGATGACTTTCCATGATTCCTACTCAGTAAAAAGTAGCCGTATTACATTAAAAATACTCCATCAACAAAATTCAGATCAGAAAGCAATCAATCTTTCTTTACCTCCTTTGAAAGCATTCCAATACAAGCCATACGTCTCTTTACAACTTACATAGGTATTGCTCATACTCCAATTTAATTCGGGACATCAATATCTGTACCGCAAACGGGACAGTTACGACCCGTATAATGCTGAGTTCCCGATGTCCACTCTAACCGGGATAGGCAATAAGCACAACTTTTCCAATTGGAATTTGCCCGACATAGTCCGGGTCTCTGGGATATTGAATTCTGGACAAGTTCCCGGGATGCACGCAACTAAATTGCTACATGTGTAACTTTTTGCAACTTCGGCCTCGGTTCTATTTTTATGAAGTTTAATAAAACTTTTTAATTTTTTATTCGTATTTTCCTCCAATCAAAATGAATTCAAGACATTTTGAGTAGGTAATGATTATTTTCTTGTTATTATTCCCATGCATTGTCAGAATTAAAATAGCAATTTTGTCAATGTGTTCCACGTCCAGTAGGTAATAAGGAATTCTCAACGTCACTCGGAATGACCTCGTAAAGATGAAATAACTGCCGTAATAAAATTCTCAGTCATAAACATTAAACTCCTGAACTTATTATGTGCGCATTATCTCATTGACCCATCCAATTATGGCCTCTGACCAATAAAATCATTATTCGTTTCACGTTCACGTTTCAGTACTTTTATTGAATTGTTTTCTATTCTATTCTAATGTGTAGCTTCAAAATTGTAATTTGTGTTTTAAAATTTCTCACCTTATTTAGTCACTATAATTATTATTAGACGATTTACACATTATCAGTATGCTATGCAATCATAGCATACTGATAATGTTTTTAGTCAATCGTCTCTCACTTCGTCACTTCTCTAAGTATAGTGTTTTATTTATTTATTTATTTATTTATTTATTTATTTATTTGTTAACATAGGTAAAGATATACAGGTCTTATGTTAGATGAAAAGAGCGCTATGTTATGCCAGGAGGCGTACAAATATGGTGTGCAAATCTAGCTGACAAATTGAAAGATATTTTAAGATCATGCATAATTATGGCAATACATTAGAAAATAAGTTAAACAATTACATATTATTTTGGAATTCTTATTATGTCAGACCTAAATGAGAAATTATTAAAATGTCAGAAAAAAAAGAAACTAAGTAGGTATGTCCTGATAATCCAAATGTCAATATTATTACTTAATTAAAATTCTAAATTAATTTGTCATTTAAGTATTCGTCAATAGTATAATAGCATTTATCAATTAAGAACAATTTCATTTTTTTCTTGAATTGCGTAAAATTTAATACTTTTATAGCGTCTGGAATTTTATTATAAATGCGTGGAGCCATACCTAGGACACCTTTTTTCACTAATGCAGTTTTACATTTATAATTATTCAAAGAGTTTTTATACTGACTTCGAATTGGAACATTTCGTACCGTTGTCATTTTTTCAAACAGGTTGGGATTTGTCTTGACGAATATGCTAATTTCTAATATGTATATCGCCGGTAGCGTAAGTATTTTTAACGATTTAAAGTACGGTACACAGCTGACATCTGTTTTCAGACCACACATGGCTCTAATGCACCTTTTTTGTGCCTTGAATAGTAATTCTTTATCCGGGGAATTACCCCAAAAAATAATTCCGTATCTTAGAAGAGAGGCTACTAGACCATGATAGGCAACAAGTAAGGCGTTTATATTTACTTTTCTAGCCAACTGAAAAAGTGCATAGGCAGATTTATTTATTTTTTTACAAAGCTGTTCTATATGAGCTTTCCAATTAAGGTTACTGTCTATATGGATACCTAAAAACACACTTACTTTTACTTCTTCTATTTCGTTGTCATTGTAATTGACACAAATTTTGGGAGCTCCAATTCTTTGGTGAAAATGCATTACTTTGGTTTTCTTGAGGTTTATTATTAAATTATTCATATTAAGCCAATTAATTATGTCATTAAGAGTATTATCAATGTCAAATTTATAGGTATTTAAATCCTTACATTTTACTATGGCAGTGCTATCGTCTGCAAACAAAATCATTTGCTGTTGTATAATTTTTGGCAAATCATTTATGTAAATGAGAAAGAAAGGTGGCCCAAGCACGCTACCTTGCGGCACTCCATATCTTATACTCCTGAAATTGGACACATATGTTCGTTCCATTTTGGTTTTTGCACACACTCTTGTGATTTCAGTACATTGCAATCTATTACTTAGATATGATTCTATTAATTTTAAAATATTCCCTCTGATGCCATAGCAATGCAGTTTATGTAAAAGGATTTTGTGATCAACATAATCAAAGGCTTTGGTCATGTCTGTGTAAATAGCACAGATGGGAGTCTTTTTATCAACAGCAGACATAACATTATTTAAAAGATCAAAAATAGCCATATTAATTGTTTTATTTTTTCGGAAACCGTTTTGTTCTTTGCACAAAATATTATATTTGTGAAGATATTGGTTTAACGAATTATTAATAACTTTTTCAAAAATTTTCGAAAATACTGGAATTTTGGCTATTGGCCGGTAATTTTTCATATTCGTCTTGTCTTCCTTTTTATGGAGCGGTTTTATTATGACTTTTTTCAAGTCTTCGGGATAGATGCCCTCGGTTATACCTATATTAATAATATGCGCTAGAACATTTGCTATAAGCTCAATTACATATTTAATTACTTTTGTACATACACCGTCAATACCTACAGTACTAGTATTTTTAAGCGTCTTTGTGACTAAAATAATATCGGATTCTAGAACGGGCTGCATGAACATTGATTGCATTGTCAAATTATCTAACTTATTGTTTATTTTATTGTCATTTATTATATTATTCTCAATGTCATCTATAAAGTAGTCATTAAATGCATTTGCTATGTCAATCGGGTTTGTGTAAGTCAAATTTCCTGTTTTTATTGTCAATATCTGTTCTTTAGGCAGGTTAGTTTTAGATCTATTTACTATCTGCCATGTGGCTTTGGATTTATTTTGTGAGTGGTTTATAAAGTAGTTATTTTGTGCCTTCTGCGTTAGTCTAACAATTTTTTTGTATTGCATAGTGTATTTTTTCAAGTCACTTTTAGCTTTTTTTGTTGGGTGTAGTCTGTAAGCCCACAATAACCGTCTCTGTCGTTTACTACATGTTTTTATGCCATGAGAAATCCATTTAACTTGTTTATTGGTGTTTATGGTTATTATTTTCTCTGGAAAACAGAGATTGTAGAACAATGAGAAAATATCAAAAAAGGCTTTATAGGCTACATTAACATCACTACTTTCATAGACTTCTTTGAAAGATAAATTTTGTATACATGCTTTAAATTTATCAAGGTTCTCTTTGGAGTAATTTCTTTTTACCGTTTTCCAAAATTTTAAGCGACACGTTTTATTGACAGGTATTTTAAGTATTTGTGATGTGTGATCTGATAACATGAGGTCAATAATTTAGTTAAGTTTCTAAATATTATTTCTGTTATTGTTTTGGTTATTCATACCTTTAAAAGTCTAGTATCTTCTACGGATAAATAATGATGAGAACATCACACCCGTCTGCATTAGTATGGCCGGATATTCACAAAACTTTTATCTAAATAATAAATTTAAAATGGGAGATTGACGTAATTATTTTCTTTACAAAAGCAGTCGAACCTCAATATTTATTTGACCATTGAAAAATCGGCCCTAAATCCTAATTCTAATCTTTTACGAAACACAACCAAGCAGATATTTATTTAATTTGTTGATCTCGTGGTTACTTAGAAAAACCTACAATATTTAAATCTATGTAGGTAGTGTGTCAGTATTCAGAAGTCTACTTCGTCTACTATCACATAAACGGTGACCTTTATATCTATTAAACGAATTGCTAACAAATTGGGTGACCGTGTTCTAAACGAATGATGTGTGGCGTCTAAAGTTTTGGCACACGCGAACTGTCTATTAGGTGTATAGTGTGTACCATCACGACATCTTCTTATGAGGTGAAATAGCTGTACCAGCGTGTGGATGGTACTAGGATGACAGAACTAGTTAGGAACTCTAGTTAAAAGAAAGACGATACTGAAAGAGATTGGTAGTAAATAAAAAAATAGTTTGGAGTTGATTAAATTGAACAAAAGAATTATAAAGAGAATAGGAAAGAATACTGTTCAATAGAAGACTTTATACAAAAATAACGGGTGCAATATTTAACGAATTGGAAAGTTATATATTTTGCCCAGCATTACGATTACTTTTTTGTTCCGGATCTGGAAATAGTCTGGTTATGGAGATAACGCAGGTCACTTCGACCTGCGTTATCTCCATAACCAGACTATTGCACCCGTTATTTTTGTATAAAGTCTTCTATTGAACAGTATTCTTTCCTATTCTCTTTATAATTCTTTTGTTCAATTTAATCAACTCCAAACTCTTTTTTCCCAACTTTAAATCGAAAACAAGTTCACGTCCCATGTATAATTACTG
This sequence comes from Charanyca ferruginea, assembly GCA_947361185.1. NCBI lineage: Eukaryota > Metazoa > Arthropoda > Insecta > Lepidoptera > Noctuidae > Charanyca > Charanyca ferruginea. Next base: position 23,987,632 of record OX376074.1, read on the forward strand.
CATGCACCCATAAGCACATTGTTTTACATGCTATACATTTCACTACAATAAACAGTATTTACTGCAAAAATAAGTAGTTTGTTAGCAAAATTTTTTACTCAATGTTATTTAGTTCCATGGCCAATATGTAAAGTTAACGCCTATGTGGTAATGTCGTTGTGCATCCCGTATAACAAAAACCATCATTTGTAAGAAAAGAGTTACGGGGCTATTAACGATTTTTACAGATTTTAAACTGACAATCACGTCAAATTGTATAGTGTAATTGATTTGAAAAAAATATATGTCAAACTAGAACAAACTCTTAATCATTTAGTATGTGAATATGTTTGATATAGTTTAATTATCTCGTGAAGTTGTGTCTGACGCGGACAAAACATTGACAATCACACAAAATCTACCAGGTATAATTAAACGAAACTTACACTATCTTACAGACAATTTTATTATCTATCTTTTAATATACGCCTTTTTTTAAAAGTTAAAGAATACTATCTTGTATTTATTTTTTTCGACTTAACTTTGAGAGTTTTGGACGCATCGCATACGATTCTCTGGTCTCTCAAGGTCACCGGCGTATATCGTCGCCGTAATTTAGAGGGTTTATTGTAAATGTCTGAAGATACTCTTTAGCTACCCAAGAGTATAAGAATTAGAATATTCAACTTCTCTAAACATCTATATTTTTTTTGTACAAATCTTGCCATTATCTTTTGTATTCTTAAATCTGGATTTAATTACGCACCACCACGACCATTATTCATATTCTTTTTAGTATACGAATGACGCCAGATTTAGGCCTAATCACTCTTTATTCATCAGGACGTTGATGATATCATTTCTTTTTATTCTATAAAGGAAAACAATACATAGTTAGCCATTTTAGCTCTCCACAATTGGTTACAAAGTTTGATAATACAATGTGACATACATTTGTACTTGTAAAATGTTAGTGCAAAATAGTGTTCAACAAAGTTGATGAATTATTGAGAGTGAACTTGGTTAGTATATTGGGCTTAGTTATACTAGAACGGATGAACCTACGTCGAAATTTTCTGTCATCTTTCTAAGTCATTCTTTCATCATCATCATCTGCCTAGCCTTTTCCCAAATATATTGGGGTTGGCTTTCAATCTAACTGGATGCAGCTGAAAACCACTGTTTTACATGGAGCTACTGTCTATCTGACTTCTACTACCAAGTTACTGGGTAACACGATACCTCTCGATACCTAATGGTAAGACTGATTGTCAGACTTTCTGGCTTCAAACTACCTACAACGACTGTCAAAGATCTACGAATGACAGCCGGGACAACGGCTTTACGTTCATTAGTTCATTTTGATTTTGGATATTTCATACTGATTAATTTAAAATCTTAGCAACCTTTTAAGTTTTTAATGTACAGACGCCAGCACATGAAACCATACCATACTGTCAAAATGTTTCAATTGAACATGCACCTTATTCTATTGTAATAAAGTTGAAAAACGATCAAAGAAATTTGACAGATTGTTGGAGTTTGATGTGCTGGCCTTTGTACCTAATTTGAACTGTCAGTCATCCCATGTAACATAATTCGGCATTTTTAATAAGTTTGACGTAATTCATTTAAATATTGACAAATGTGGACTGGCAGTAAATAGTTCTTCTTTATTTTGATTAGTCATTTTCGAACTACTCACAAAGGTAAATAGTGTTGTGACATGTTTTACACCAAAAATCTAAGAAATAAACATGACAAAATGAAACGGAGTCAAGAGAGAATTCCTTGCCTCTTTATTGCTTAAAGTATACAGTCATTTCTGCACATAAGATGGTCAAGGCCAATTCGTGTCTCAGTTATTTTTGGACCGAACTGTCTTATGAATGTTGTACATGTTTCTTAGAGTTTATTTTTTGAATTTCACGACGGTACTTTGTGCTTGATTAAAATGACTACAAATCAACATCAGAGTAGAGATTCACTTCATAAGTTTGAAATAAAAAACAATGACATATAGCATCGTTCTTTTTTAACAAAAAACCGGCGACATAAGCGGCCGTATCTTTTTGTCACATTAACATAGAGGGTTGATTTTTTTACAGGGACCGTAGACTTGAGTATATGATTTTAATTTCAACTCGAAACCTCCACGCGTTCCGGAGATAAAGGGTCTTGATAGACAGACAGACAGACAGACAGACGGACAACAAAGTGATCCTATAAAGGTTCCGTTTTTTCCTTTCGAGGTACGGAACTCAAAAAAAATAATTTATACAGTTCAAATTACTTAACAGGAAATCAGAATAACATCAAAGCAAAAATCCAGACATGACTAACGTTATAGTACCTACTAAAATTGCAACCCTAATTCACCCCTCTCTGCAACGTGACTCATGCAAAGGGGTTGCAATTTTCAACGGGTTTCGGTCAGCTGGACGAAATAAAATACCCTAATGAACGGTCAGACCTTGTTAACATTATTGACGAGTGCAGGAACACGAGGGGAGGAACACCTAAAAGGGTTATGGGGTCAACAAAAGGTGCATAAATGCCTAGCTACCCCATTCAAAACACTGTTGCTGACGATATTAATTTCGAATCCGTTCGGCTGTACCCAAACATGCTTATCAGATTTACACTCTGGTTAAATATTTTTACGTATTCAAAGTTTAATACATAAAAGGTTTGTACTGTGTCTATCCTTCCTGATGAGAAGTAGTTCTGACAGTTTTAGTTCTGTTTTAGTTCAACAGTCTGTAAAATATTTCTTATTTGTGTTATTATTAACAATTAAAGTTTCGGGAATGCAAAAGTACGACATTTTGCACCACGAGGTGCATGGAAAGTTTAGTACCGAATCAGAAATTAAAGGTGTAGTCAAAAGTCAATAAAGAAGTATTAATTATTCTATTCAACAAGCAAACTGGCTGTTCCAAAGAAGGCATAAAAGGAAACTAAATGTTTCCAGGAGAAGCCACTGAGATGTAGGTAATAATGTATCGCATATAGTTTAAAGGTCACTTTAACTCCAAAACGCACGCATATCTAATGCCAACAGAATTTTCCATCTCGCTTAGCATTAAAAGCAGTTTTGTCCCCATACATGGATAAAACCATAAAAGGTAAATGTCATAACCGGAGCCAATCCCAAAATCCATACAAGTAACAAATTGTCGTGTATCCGCGACGCTGGCGTCAATTGTCGCAAATCTAATTTTAAGCTGTCAGTCCGTAGTTTGCGCCATTTTGTGACGCATTGGGGTCGCCATAATGACGCAAATTCGGGACGCGGACTGAGATTCAACAGATATGGGTCGAGATTGATACTAAAAATAGTAGTGATACGCGTATTTAAGGATGAAATGATTACATGGATGGTTGGGTCTTTATAAGTAAAAATAAAAATAATAAAACTAATTAATAAAACCTCAATAGACCTAGAGACCATATGAAAGCTTAAAACAAGAATAAATAAAAGTGGTATATATTTCCTTTTTTCGATAACTAGGACCCAATATTTATACCAGTAGTTATCATCTCCACCTAAAACTTACCTCGCTGAGAAAGATAACCAGGTTTCTTAGTTTCTAAGTGTAAGTGAAGATGTGTTGATTTAAAGTGTTGCTCATCAAGATACACGACGATATCCAAGATATTCACCAATTGAAGAAATAGCGTTATAAACTTAATTCCTTCAACACGATGAGGTAATGTTACAATTTGTGCGAATACAGTGAAGTCACCAGTTTATGTAGGATTCGGGACCGGGAGAGAATATATAGATTTGACTAATGTTTACATTGGATAGAATGATTGCATCTGGTAGGAATGAAAGCGATGTGTGATCGTTGAAAGAGAAAATCTTTTAGTTGTAATTTAGAATGAGAGAATACATAAAGCATTACGTAATAAATACGATCAGCTGTATGTTTATGCAACTTGTATTGTATAGGTATATTGTATTGTACTACACAAGAAAACCAAGTAGATTTTGGATATTAAACTAGTTACATAATAAAATGACAGAACACAGTTTAGAGAGTACAAACGTCAGATGATTCAATTACATTTCCTATAGGTAGTTAAAATCAAATATCTTCGATAGATAATGTAAGTGAAAACGAAACTACAGCATAAAAGATTGTTCTAAAAAAGCTCTTTTACAAAAAAGACAACCGCCTTCAAAAACTGAAAAGTGAAAAATAACTTTAGCTCAGAACACACATGACTTTAGTTTCGGAAGTCGGTGGCTTTGTTCTGTTTGTTGTTTTATATTGCCACCGACTTCCGAAACTAAAGTCATGTGTGTTCTGAGCTAAAGTTACGTTTCACTTTTCAGTTTTAGAAGGCGGTTGTCTTTTTACAAAAAAAGCTTTTTATTTCCCGCTTTTCAGTACCTTCGTCTCATTCAAATCCATTAGGAAACGGCAACACAGTTAAAACAGAGATTGAAAGTAACTACTCCAAAGATGAAGAAACTAAAACGTCGTCTATGTAATTATTTTGGGTATTTGTTGATTTTTTCAAAAAGTGCTGAATCAGTTTCGATAAAATTTATATGGGACCACCCCTGAAGTATACCCAATCCATCAAATTCATTTGGCGGAGAAATCGCGTAACAAATATACAAAAAAAAACTTATAGTCGAATTGATAACCTCCTTCTTTTTGAAGTCGGTTGAAAATAGGTATAATATTCAAAACCTAATTTTCTCATTCGCAACAATCCGTTTATTACGTCGAACAAACAAATCTGTATAAAGTCTCCTTCACCCAAACAATAGCACCATTGTCGTCCACTGATGAAGTAATTATCACTATTTATAGCGACAACTCTTCTATTAACTGTTTCTACTTCAACACGCACAACTGCTAATAGCAAGTGATTGTTTAGAGATGAATCATTTATTATCCCGTGTTTTGGTATAACTAACTTTTGCGCAGTCTCGGAAATAGTGTAGCTAGTTGTATTTTTGTATTCGGACCAGTGCTTTTTAGAAATTACTTCCAATCAAACAGTTTAACCCCATTATAAAAACATTTTTCGGTTCAGATTAGCAAAGATGTTAAAAGTGACAGCATATTTGGGATATGTTTATAATTACTTGTTTACCATTTAGTTAAAGTACTTGGAAAAGCTTTCATATAATATAAACCATCAGTACGAGTATTACTGACTGACATTCCATGACAAGAAGTAGATTAGAAAAAATATATATTTACCTACATTACTATCTTAGACAGCCAAAAACAAAACATGGTGAATGTAAAACTAAAATTCCCCAATGTCCCGTATGAGCTCCCAATCGTGGTCGTAGTACTCGTTAAATGGCGTGTTTGTTTGACATAAAGTGACCATATTTGGCTGTGTTTCGAGACTGATTGCGAGGTCACAGTGGACCGACCAATCTGCAAATTGCACGCTCAATTTGTGTAAATTTTTGGGCCAATCATGTCAGATTTAACACAGGAGAGAATATATTTAGGAACGTTGAAGGCTTTGGAAAATATCGCTAGATTATGTAAGTAATGTTTATGAATATAATAAAGATACTGAATGGTGGTTGAAAGGGGACAATGGACAAAAGAACATTTTTCACCTACCTAAAGTAACATGGAAAAGGGCCAGAAAGCAGAAGAAATTGTTTTTGGACTTGATTTTTGCGTTCATCTAAAAAAAGCTGTAGCTGTTTTAGACCCTAATAAAGCACTATGATATATAGGTACATTTGACAAAAAAAATAGAGAAAGTTAGATCAGGTTACTGACCTGATTTACCTTAAACTTTTTTATTATGACAAGGTTACGATGAAAATATTTTATTACAATACATAAATTAAATTTTTTTTCTCCGATATGAATACATATTTACGTTGTAACTCGGATTTTTTAGATGTTATGAATATGTACTTTCAAACAAGTGCTATCAAGTGACCAATTTCTTTCAATTGTCTGTTATTAGGAAAGATGAGATCACATTAGGGTGGTGCTTATAACTTGACAAGCCTAATTCATTCAGCATTTGTAAGTATATTTAAATTATTATATTTACTATACTCATTCCATTCAAGTCATTTCTCTTAGATAATCTTATAGCCGTAGTATATACTTGTAGATATAAAATAAAACCATTTCTGCTGGAACCCTACTTCAACACGTTTTACTGCTTGACTTTGAAATAGACTTTGAGAGTGTTCCAAGTTCTAACGTTTACCTAATACAATCGCGAAGGAATAGACTGCGAGCCTTTATACTCCAATTATTTGGTACTTAATGCTTAAGTGCCTGAATTTACTTTTCAATGTATTTTTTCCTAAAAAGTTTCTGGTAATTTCCTTACTACGAAGAGAATAAAGTTCTATTGGGGCTGTTTATTTTATTAGCTGCTTAGTCATGATTGTGTTTTTCTAAGATAGGTTGAGAATATGGTGTTACGTCATTTGCCTCTGTCGTTCTATCTTTGCTGGCAGTCATGAGGATGTCTGTGATCAGCATAATTATCTCCATTTAGTGAATTTGTATTTTCAGTACATCTTTCTAGATGCACTTCTTCATCATCAGATTTCTAATCGTCACTATCTTTTATGTATATTTCAGCCATGATATTATGACATCAGCAATTCCTAAAATGGTTTACCTACCTAATTTTATTCATATAAAAATTAAGTCATTCGTGAACGATAAATCCCAGTTTACAACATTACGTACGCAGCAGATTCCTTGAAAATTATTGAATCAGAAATGGTTTACTTATCTATGTTCATTTGTGTTATATTTCTACCCTTTTCCGAACATTACCTAACGTTTCTGTTAGATAAGACTGTTTCAAGTACTTGTTTCATGATCTTGCTTTCGTTGTTAATGAGGTAAAAGATAAAAGAGAATTCGCTTGAATTGCTGCGTCGTCTTTGCACGGAAATGAATCAAGAAAAGACATTCTTTATCTTTCGTTTGATCAGTAGGATGGAACAATGACTAAAATGCTGATCAACAGTTATAATGAAATTGTATAAATTCAAAGAAATGGAAAATAATTTCAGAGGTTTTGTAGAAGCTCGGACGACGCAATAAGACTCAACTGCCACATAATCTCAAATCACAAACGGAAAATAAAAAGATTGTAAAATGAAACCTCCTTTACAACCAGATACAAACAACTAGTAGAATAGTGTATACAGTGATAATAATCCTCTAGTCTTGAACACAGAACGTACAATTTCTCGCATCGCCTTTGAGAAAGAATATCCAAGCGGACTAAGGATAGTCTTTGAGAAAGTGGTCTTTGCACAGAAATATATTACACTTAGTTTGTACATTTATAGCTATCCTTTTAGCAGTGGTCTTTGGAAATGTAAACAGTTTTGTAGATTTGAGTTTGGTTTCAGAATTTCTGTTTTTGAGAGCGATGCGGACGAGTTTTTTGATGTCTTATGAGCCCTCCATTGTACATATTATATGTTTATATTTATTTTTAAGCTTTGTATATATTATATTTAATCGGATAAGTGTTTTGAACATTACTTTAAATAGTAGATAACTAATTGTCTCTAGATTATGTTTTTTTTTTTTTAGTTTTTAATCTCTAAACCAATTGTTTAGTAATGAGAGCTTTACTCTTGAAGTGTCTTATTCTATAGTGTTAAGATACATGGGCTAGCTCTTTTGGTAAATTTAGCCCCAAGCTCATTTCATGGCTAAATAGTCAACGAGGCGACAGAGGAACTAACTACCAAACTAATATATCTATTTTGGTCTATTTCATTGCACCCCTTTTTGATATTACCATTCAAACATTAAGCCTATTCTCCACTGTCAATAAAACACATCTCCACGATGTCTTTATAAATAGCTATGTTATTACCACCGTTGTGAGTCAGTGTAGCTATTTCCTAACTATTGTCTAAGAGCTGTTGTTTCTCTTCGGAAGCAGACGTCGCGATCGTATCGCCATTGTTGTCTGCTGTGAAATGGACCAGTTGTTGGACGGTGGTTATTATTATGGATAGAATCGAGGCAAGGGTAGATAGGGGAGTTATGGAAATACTTTTTACTTACATCGTTGACTATGTTGCCATTATCAATACGTTGAAAGCAATGATAATCCATTCTAATATTGTAAATGAGAAAGTGAGTTTATTTATTACACGCTTTTTATTAGCTTCACCTGTATGTTTGTTTGTAACCGACTTCTTTGGGCGCGATTTTGACCCACTTTAAACGGCCAGATTTCGTTCAAACTTTGTAAATTTATCGAGGACCGATGACAATACACTAATTTGATAAAATTATTCCATTTTTCAAACTAAAAATAATAATAATAATAATAATAATAATAATAATAATAATAATATTTATTTGTTTAAGACTTAAGCCTATTTACAATTTACCTTAAGTTAGACCTTAAGTATGCGTTAGTGGCAAGATACAGAACAAGTGCAACTGGGCTTAAACTAGGAGGATTCCTGTGCTATAAGCACCAGTTACTTTAGTTACCACCATGATCGAGCTGCCATTTCAAGTGTAGTGCGGTGCAAAAGTAAGTAATACATACAATATAATGTTATGAATTTCTTAATTACTATCGTGTATGAGTGTGCATGTGTGTATGAAAGTAAGTATGTGTGTGAGTGATTTGATGTGTGGTGTGGTGTGGTGTGTTATGTGTGTGTATGTGTGTGTGATGTGATTGCGTGTGTGAAAGGGGCTGAGTTACTTTATTCTATTTTATTTTATACTTTTTAGTATATTTTCAGTACTTTCATAATTTTGGGAGAGAAGGAAGTTATCTATGGTAAGTTTTAGTTTTTTCATCGGTAAGTTATGTAACAGTGTTTTTTTACTTATTTTATTATAAAGGTATGGACCCATATAGCACGGTTGTCTCCTGAAGAAGTCTGTATTACACGGTTTCAGGTCAAAGACTAGGTCCTTCCTACGTTTGTTTTTCAGTCTTTTCGGGTCGTACGTTGAGCCTTTGTGGCTTATAAGCAGAACCCTTCTGATATAAAGTTGTCGAACCGTTAAAACCATACAATCCTTATAGAGCTGCTCCGTTGGATACTGAAAGTTCTTTTTGTGTATTACTTTGAGTACTGCTCGCTGGGCTCTTTCTAAGTTTAATATATGAGTTTTGTGTGTACTCCCCCAGATAGAGATACAGTATTCCAGTACTGACTGGCACAGGGATAGATAGATAGTTTTCAACAGGTTCGAGTCGCACACCCTGCGTAACTTCTTAAAAACTGTTATTAACTTTCTAATCCTAGAACTTAGTGATTTTACGTGATGGTGAAATTTTAACTGGTCGTCCACTTGTATTCCGAGATATTTTATACAGCTGGTTTTTTCAATTGGGAGACATCCGCATGCACTGATACTGTTTTGATTACAGGTATGTGCTCGGACTTCAACCAATTGCTTAGCAGAGGGTGGCACCTTCCTTATCGAGAACATGAGGTATTTAGTTTTCTCTACGTTTAGGGTAAGTAAATTTAGATTAAGGTATTCAAGAACTGTTCTCAACCCGCCGTTTGTAAGAGTGGCAACCTCTGACCATGTATTACCATGGAAGAGGATTGCCGTATCGTCTGCATAAGTTATTATTTGACCGTTTTGTAGCTTTAAATTACATATCTCATTTATGTAGATTAGAAATAAGCTAGGACCGAGTACACTCCCCTGAGGTACACCACAATCTATTTTTGCACTATTACTTACGTACTTGTCAATTTTAACTACCTGAGTTCTGTTAGTAACATAGTCCGTAAACAATTTAAGAGGGATTCCTCGAATCCCTATATTCTCCATCTTCTCCACCAGCCTGGGGACAGAGACAGTGTCAAATGCTTTTGCTAGGTCTAGAAAGACTCCTATGCATTTTTTTTTCCTGTCTAGTTTACCTGCAATATGTTCTGTTAGTTTTATCACCGCATCCTCTGTTGATTTCCCTGATACAAAACCGTATTGGTTTGGAGAAATTAATTTATTTTTATTTAGATAATTTATTAGTCTGGTATTCATGAGTTTCTCTATTATTTTGGAAAGTATTGGGAGCACAGAAATTGGCCTATAGTTGCTGACACCGGCCCTGTCACCAGACTTGTAGATTGGATGGACTACAGAGAGTTTAAATAATGTGGGGAATGTTCCTGAGTTAAAGCTTAAATTTGCAATATGAACAAGAGCGGGGGCCAGAACATCTTTAGCCAATTTAATTATCTTGACAGGTATATTGTCCCAACCTCTAGCGCAGTCTTCTCTTAAGTTAAAAATAATGTGCTCAACTTCCTGCTCATCTGTTTCAAGCAAAACTAATGAGTTACACGCTTGCGAGCCATTACTGCTTGATGGAATGTCGTTAGGTACTTTTATCTTGCCTGCCAGGGTTTTTCCTACTTTGACAAAATAGTTGTTTACACTGTTTACAGCCTCCTCCGGGGTTTTTTCTAGTTTAAGTAGGTCTAAATTAGGTTCACGTGTAGAATTAATGTTTGCGATTTCTTTGACTAGCTTCCATGTTTCTTTTGGGTTTTTTGTATGTTTCTTTAATTCTGATTTTTCATAAGTGTCTCTTACTTTGTTTAGTATGTCGTTGCAAAAGTTACGGTACCTAAGGTAGGTAGTTTTTAGGATGTTATTTTTAGGGTATTTTTTATGGTGCTGATGTAGTTTATCCCTTTGCCTTATGCATCGAAGTAGGCCTGGAGTAATCCACGGCTTAAATACTCTTTTACGATGAGGTACTTCGGTGGTGGTTTTATTCGCTATAATTGCGTTGTTTATTATGTCTACAAGAAGTTGTACCGCAGAATTAACGTTATTTATTGTGTAAAATAAATTACTATTTAAAAGGTTACGTCTTATTTCGTCAGTTACTTTTGCATAATTTATCCTTTCTAGAGTTTTATATAAAACTTTACGGGTAATGCGTGATTCTAGTGTGAGACATACAGGAAAGTGATCGGTGACAGACGACTTTATTATTACAATATTCGAACTACATTCGGTTTTCATGTTTATATGGTCTAAGCAGGCTTTGTCTCGGGTTGGAAGGTTGTGACCCGGCAAGAGACCGTGCGTGGCAAGCATATTGAGATATATGTGCGAGCGTGCATCCATATTGTCAGGATTGATATTCAGGTTTATGTCCCCAGTTAATATGATGGTACTAAATGTCGATAAAGTTTTCAAAACATTATCACAAGAGCTAAGGAAACTATCGATATTTTGATTTGAAGGAGATCTATATATTGCTATAATGGCTACTTTAGTTCCAAGTTTTATGACTACGCAGTTTGCACCTGTAAATGGTGGCTCGTATATTTCATGCATCAGTGTTGAATGTATGTAGGCCACGACACCCTCGTTTTGCGTCGCACAATTTTTTGTCGCATAGCTCTTGTAGTCACGCAGAGTTGGTGGTACAGCATTTTTGTTCGTCCAACACTCTGTCATAATAATTATGTCGAATTCCAAACCGATATTTGCAAGAAAAACCTCGAACTGTGGCATATTTCGACCTATACTTCGAATGTTTTGCGTGATCATTGTTAAGTTTTTATCTGATTTATTTATGTACCTAGCGGCACTGCTTGTTTCACACGTTATGGAGTTGGACACTCGGTAGTTATCTAATTCGGTATTTATATGCTGTGTACACGTCATTTTTGTGCTGTAATAATAATTAAAGTCTGATAAATTAGTGCCATGAAATATAACACATGGTTAAATATTGTTTCTAAAGTACTTTTATGATGTGAAACTACTTTCCTATAGATACTCGTAGCTATAGCATCAATGCGCCAGACATTGTGGAGGCACGAAATCATTATTTTTAGAATAAGTATGTTTTGAATAATTTGTCTATTTTGTGTTTTATAAGTGGGTAGCTGTAATTGTGCATGCGTGTTGTTTATTATTATGTAAGTAATGTCTTGTTGCTGTAATTTGTATATGCTTGAGCTGTGATGAAATGGTGTATTTGTGTGGTTTGTTTTGTATATGTTTTTTACAGATATTGTTATGATATCAAGACACAGAGTTGATAAATAGTTGTTATTAACTACATTTAAGATAATTTTATACAATATGAAATAAAGATAAAGAGACACATTGAGAGTAGAACATGTTTTACAGGCCTTATTTAAATGAAGACACGATCCAGTATACAGTCATTGGGTACTTTTCAGTGAAGCCAGTTGCTCAGCTGATTTAATTTGTATTTGTTTCGTACCAACTGCCTTTCTTAAATAGATTTTACCATTGGTTGCCCAACAGAATTCATATTCGTTAGACTTCGCAAAGTCTCTCGCTAGAAAATGTAACCTCCTGGATTTAGGTGTTAAGTTGTCAGATACATATATTGGCAGTGGGTCATTGATGAATCCCAAGCATTTTGTATTTAGTTGATTTTGCTTGTTTGATGTGTTGTATTTTCTCACGGCTGTTATTAATTTTGATTTAAGCATGGGGGATGTCATTTCGGCTATGACTATGTTTGACCCTTTAATTGGAAGGCGATAAATGTCTCGTACATCTGACTGCGACATACTCACGTTTACAGTATGAGCCATCTTAAGTACCATAGCAGCGATGCTATCCTTGTTTTCGTCTGTGGTTTTCGGTAGATTTTTAATTTCCAGCTTTGTTAGTCTAGATATGCGCTGTAGTTCGTCGATGGATTCTTCCAGGGTTTGGATATGGAGGTTGTAATCATGGTGCATTTGTTCCAAGTTTTTGAATTTTATGTCTAAATCACTGCATCTATTACTCATGAATTCCATAGATTTTTCCATTTCTGTATTTGTGTTTTTTATTTCGCAGTTTATGTTCTGGATTTCTTCCTGAATTGATTCGTGTTGATTTTTGACTTCAGAGATTTCGCGCCCTATTTTAGACATCGTGCAATCTTGATCCTTTTTCCAGGACTCAAACATAGACGTGAGCAAAGACTTGATTTCTTCTTTAAATGTACTAAATTGCTGTTCAAAATCTTCAGTGTCTGGGTGCCTTCGTTTTATACGGGTTGAGATATTACTAAACTCTTGAGAACTTGCTTTAGAAACGTCAGGTTCTGAGCGGCAGATGTTCCCCTCTTGAGACGACGGAGGTGGTGAACGAAGCATTGTTGTACGCTGCGTAAACTCAATTCAATGTTATGAGGTGGCGCCACCGTCACGTTTTTACTCACAATGCTATAGATGACACTATATTTGTCGCTGGAACGCTTTGCGTCGTCGGAGAATTGGTAGCACTGACAGAGCCCAGAATTGCGCGTACACAGAACTATCGTCTTTCGCCAGTTCACACAACCGTGAAGATCCCGTGCACACGCGAATAAGCCACTATGACCGGCACTTTTTCTAGTGTTTTGATCGATGTTTTATTATTGTTTATTTTTGTTTATATTTCAGGGAAAACAATAATTGGCGATTAACACTTCACTACACTTGTGATGAGTGGAAAAAATACACTTTTTACTAATACTAATTAATTTTACGAAACTGAATACTGAGGGCACAACTTAGTGGTCTCGAGACGCGTTCCGAACTCAATAGTAAAAAATAAAAAAAAATAGAAAAAAATAAATAAAATAGAAAAAAAAATAGAAAAAAAAAAAAAATAAAAAATAGAAAAAAAAATAAAAAATAGAAAAAAAAAAAAAAAAAAACAAAAAGTAAAAAATAAATAATAGTTTAAAAAAACTAAAAATACGCTTTTATAGAAAAGCAAACTAAAAAATAGAAAATAAATTTTAATAAATTTAAATTACGAAAAGTGTTAAAAATTTCAATAAATATTTTATTTAAAAAAAAGCGTGGGGTGCTTTTTAAGATATTATCAAAATGATAATCACTCTACTCATATCTGTCAATAAAATATTTATAACTATTGACACCATGCACCCCACGCTTTTTAAAATATTTTTTTTTATTTTTTATTCACACTATTATTTATATTTTAATTTATATTTGTTGAAATTTTTAACACTTTTCTTAATTTAAATTTATAAAAATTTATTTTCTATTTTTTAGTTGATTTTCTATAACAAACGTATTTTTAGTTTATTTAAACTATTAGGTATTTATTTTTATGTTTCGCTTTCAAGGCTTAACTACAAAGTCGATTTTGACGATGTTTATAGACAGGAAAGACATAGGTTACTTTTTAATCCGCGATTTTGTCAGCATCCGCGACAATTGAGATTCCACGCAGACCAAATTGCGGGTAAAAGTTAGTACGTAGTATGAATATGAATAACAAATTGAAGAATGATATTACAGCAGCTGCTGTTGGTATCACGCTTATCGTACTGTTGATAACAAAACACAATATGAAAAAAGTTAATTCAGAAAATGAAAATAAAAAATCACTTATATAGATACCTAAATATACCCTAAACCTACATCACTTTCAAATAATTTAAACTGCCAAAACAAGACAAAAACTGGGCTGTGGGTAGGTACTCGTCGAAAGTTGGACATAAAGCTATAAACCAGCTTAAAAATACATTACTTTTTCACGTAGGTAATGAGTCCCAGCTATCTCGCGTTTACAACACTGTGTTGAAAATTATCCCCGGGTTCGGTCCCTAACAGAAAGTAACTTTTAATTCAATTATGAAAAGTTTTGATGGTCTGACAGGTGTTCAGAATTTTGACAGAGTCTCGCACCGAATATTAATAGGGTGGACGGATAATTATGTACACGGATACACTGTGTTCAAATTGGTGAGAGTGTTTGGACCAAATTGTGTATTCTTAGCAGACTTAAAAGTATGTTTTCTTTTTTCTTTTACTGATATATTTTATTTGTTTCCTAATTTTTTAGTCTAATGGAGTGTCTAAAAGAAAGAGTATTAGTAAAATTTCTAGCGTACCTAATATTGTTTATTGTTGAAAGTAGTTTATCACACATCACATCACATCACAAAAAAGCACTTCTTATCAGAGATACACTCTGATAAGAAGTGCTTTTTTGTGAAATTGCTGATCATTCTCTTGAGAAAAATATTTAATACTACCACCTATAACTTTGATCGAGAAAGATTCACAAAACAAACTTAACTACATTTTCTTTCAATCAATAAGTGAGTAAAAAATAACGACCACAAAAACTTCAAGCCAATCACAGAAAAAAAAAGCTTAGGAACTAAAAACTGTCATAAGTATCAAAATGCCATTTAAAATCAATTCCCTCACTCACAATGCTGTCACGAAGTTGTCCGATAGTTTCCGATCGCGTCGCGATATAATGAAATGATTTGTGCCAGTTGTTTCTATCTACGGAGTTGGAAGCACTATTGAGATTGTTTTACGTCAAATGCCACGTTTTCAAAGTCAAAGTCAAAGTCAAAGATCTTTATTGTGAGACAGTGGTTATAGAGTTGTTATTGAGTTTTAAAGTGCGTTTGCACTGCTCCACCATGTTAGGCATACAATAATTAGTTTTTTTATTATTGTTATTATCTTAGACCTATGTTTATGTGATATACTATATTAATTCAATTTTCATCAAAACATAAAACGGTTTGGCATTAACTCATCATGCATCTTTCGGACAAAAACTCATGTACTGTATAATATGGTCTATTTACCAAGAAGTCAAATATTTTTTTTTTAAACATATAAATATTTTCAGTTTCTCTTATTTGCTTAGGAAGCTTATTATAAATTCGTGAAGACATTCCGAAGAAACTTTTGGACAGTAGGGCTGTTTTTGAGGGCATATTTGTTATTTTGTCGGCATGTCGACGGCGAGTGCAGGTTACCAAACTTTTCCTTATTGGTCTTTACAAATATAGCGACCTCATAGATGTAGAGGGCAGGAAAGGTTAAAATCTTAAGCTTTTTAAAATCTCTTCCTGACGGACAGTTGGCATTACTGGGAAAGTATGTAGATAGAAAATGACGAATTGATCAGTGTTTAGGTGCGACATAAATGTACTTAGGGCGGGTTGTTTCAAACAGTCGGATAACGTTACATACGGACGGTTAAAAAGTTACTATGACGTGCGATGTTCAACGTACGCTAAATGTAACGGGTTGTTTCATGACATAAAAATCCGTCAGTTAAACTTATTCATAAAGAGATACCATAATAATTTGATGTTTGAAGTAGCTGTTTGACAACACAACATTACGATAACTGGTCGGTTATGGTAATAGTAACTTTTTGACGTATGATTTTGTGAAACAACCCATTTTTTTGATTTGACGATAGTTAGCGCCATTTTTGACTATTACCGGTCAATAATATAATGGTTAGTTGAAGCAACCCGCTCTTAGTTTGCAAAGGTTTGAACTGAATGAAAACTTGACTGGTGATCTACTGAATTATTTCTGACACTTGATAATTATTTACCGAAAGATTTGACCTTGTTGAAAAATAGTGCAATACTTTATGATTTAGGTTTCAATTATTATTTTTTTCAGTAAGCAAGCCGATGGGACTTTCCGATAGTAAATCACGTACGGAGGTGGTTGTTGCTTCACGCAGAATTTTAATTGTGTTTTCAAAATGTAAATTCAATACTATGAACGGAGTTCGCGTCAGAACTGTGTGGCGTCGAAGTGATTCAAAAGTATGTGTGTGACAATCACATACTTTTAATGAATAAACAAGTAATAAATTATATAAATTAGTGTTAGTAAATTAGTATTGAATTTCTGATTTTGATCATCTATTTTTGCTGTTGACTGTACAAGTACCTACTTACATTAGATACCTACTAAGCGAATTGTTACTAACACTATGGTCCTTGTCTGAAATAAAAGTTATTTATAATTATTTTTTTACTTATTATAAGAATGGATAAGATTATCCAAATTATTATCATTATCCATTATCCAATTATACGGTAGCGAAAATAAATTACCATTTGTTGAAATCTTCGACAGCAAATTACCGTGTAATAAAAGCGAAAAATTAAATTCTTCTGAAAGTGGATCGATGATGATATTATAACTAGGTTAGTGTGATTCAAGTTCGCCATCGCTTGATGCAACACAGAACTGGTTTAAAAAAGAAATTAATCGCTACGTTACGATGATTATATCGTGTAAAATAGTCATTTTTCTGTTTGTCACGCATCATTAACGATCCTATCTGATTGATTAACTGTTAATTAGAGTTTTCAATCAAACAGTTACAGCGAAAAACCATTTTATTGCATATTTCAAGAACCTTTGTCAAAACAAAAAGTTAACAACTTTAGAACCGTATTCTTCATTGAAAAAATGCACTGTGTTTCGCTTGGATTAAAACAGGAACAAAAATGCTACCAAACTTTTGAACAATGTTTTTTCCAACGAAAAATATTTTTGTTTTACGTGAAAATTGTCGCTAACAAAATTGTATAGAAACAAGCATGTCCATTGATCCATAAATTGGAAAATATTTTGCAGGTTAAACTTGATTAAAAATGTTTTTACTGGTATGCTTTTATGGTGTTACATTAATTTACTACAACTATACTTACTACATATCCATATCTTCCCGTGAGTTCCGTAAAGGCGACTAAGAGACTCACCAGAGAATGGACAGCAGCGTTCTCTGTGTCTTTGTAACAACCATACTGCGATCGCCAACCCGCCTGCCAAGCGTGGCGATTATGGCAAAACCCCCCTTTTAGGGGAGGCCTATGTCCAGCAGTGGACGTCTTTCGGCTGAAATGATGATGATGATGATACTTTCTACTACTACTCTACTTCAGGTATTACTTAAAACAGAAATATACTAAACAATTTAAATTGTTCTTGAAAATCACTTCTGTCAATATCACAATGTCAATATCACTTCAAAATTAAATCAAATCAAATCAAATGTCTTTATTGCATTCATGTGTGTACATAGTTGTTATAATAGTGTAAGTTCCAACATGAAACCCGGTTAGGGCACGGCAACATAACAATAATTTAACACAATATTTTCTACATGATACTAATTTTAACATAATAAAAATGTAACATAATAATTACTACAATGTAATTTTTTTTTTTCAAAATAATAACAATTAATAATAATAATAATTTCATAATAATAATAATTTAATGCTATGATTTTAATTTTATTGTATTAATTATAATTTTGATTTTCAATTTTAAATGTACGTTTTAAATGTGATTTATGATCTAAGGTTTAAATTCCATCATGAAACCCGGTTAGCACCAACATATTAATAGTTTAACAATAATTTTAATATAATTATCGATATCATGTGTTTGTTCGGGCTAACCTCCGTAATTACTAGTCCGATTTTGTAAATATTTTCGCTAATAGGAAGCTACACGTTATCCCTGAGGACGATAGGCTATATTATATCTATAAATAGATTTGTTACCTGTAAAAAATATTCACGCGGACGAAGCTACGGTTTTGCCCGAGTTGTGAAAATAAAAAAATTGAAAAACTTATTGTTCAACCGTGAACATACCTACAACTTTGACTAGGGCGCTAGGTGGGTAGTTACTATAGGGCTAAGATAATTAGGGTTCTAGGTAATTACTGGGGCTAGGTATGGAGTCAGTTGGGTCTTAGGTAAGTTAAATTCAAAGTCAAAGCATTTATTTCAATTAAACCATTTGCAGGCACTTTTGAATAGTCAAAAAAATTTAAGCTAGTTGCTCGTTCCAAAACGTAGGGTAGGTCTCTATGGAGAAGAACGAGCAAGAAACTCCACGGACACTCTTTTCAATCAAGCTTTTACAAAATCAACGTTGCTTCTATATGTGAAAACAATGTAAGTGAAGAGAAATCCAAAACATTCTAATTAAAAATAAATTAATATAAAAGCCATGGCAGTTAAGAGATGACCAATCTCAACTGGTACTGAACCAGACTCAGTGATCTCAAACGTAGCCACATCGTACGCACTTAGAACAACGGCCGTTAGTACTAAGCTGTAAGTCCTGGTGTGTACACTTATTCAGATGATTTTTTGGGGCGTTCGAGGCTAATTAATTTTTTCTTGTTCGTTTATTATATTAATTTACAAACGACCCGCCCCGGTTCGCACGGGTGCAATGTAGACCAAACTAAACGTATAAACCTTCCTCTTGAATCACTCTAACAATTGAAATCCGATCCAGCCTGTCCCTTTGCTGTCCTCCCCCAGCGACGCCCTAAGCCGAGGCTCGTACCCCACAGGGGGTACCCTTAGCGTGTAGTCGCTTAGTTTGTAAGTTATTTTGCCCTGACTGAAGGCCCTAAAAATAATAGTTTTTAAGGCACCACAGGAAATTCCGGTTAAGCAGCCGACAACCTCCTAGGTTGACCTGCGAGATGCCAATCCGAAAAAAAAACTAACAATTGATGAAAACCGCATTAAAAACCGAATAAAAGATCTAAGTGTATAGAGGGAAAGACAGCGGGAAGTTATATCGTTTTGTTCTATGTTAAGAAGAATAAAGAAAAAAGTTAGTGGTGCGAATTCCGATTGCTCACAAACTAAACTTAAATTAGACAATTGGCATCTTTTACTGCCAGGCAAGTAAAGAAAAGGACAGTGAAAGTTACAGAACTAAATTAAAAATGTCAAATTACTTTTTTCTTGAACTTCGCACTGTTTTTAATGGGAATAAATATAATGGCCACCAAAAAATACTTTAGGGTCTTAAGCTCCCTTACCAAAAAAAATATACTAAATATCAAATGTAGTAAATTATCACCGAATCTTAGTATGCACAATAACCAAAATCTTATTGAGCCTTAAGTCCCACCTGTGGCGGATCCGACATGGTTAGGTTAGGTGAGAACTGTAACCCCCTACTGTGCCCCCTAATGTGTACTGTGCCAGAATCAAATCGCTTTTTACAGTCAAACTCATACATTTCTACAATACTTAAGGAAACACAATTTTGGTGATCATTTACTATTTTTGGTGATAATTTACTAGATCTGGAGGTTCGTTAAACATAAGCCGTTTTTAATCAATACGTTCTGAAATGACCACTATTTGTATGAACCTTAAATTGACAGCTCTTATTAATATCTCTTATTCTTGTTTTAGTGGAGAGAAAGAGATGTAAATAGCTTAATAAGTTTAGCTCTTACGCAACAGAATTGACACCATTATTTCTTTACAAAAACCTAGCTTCATTTAGAAAGCAGTTAATACCTGAACTAATATCCAACAGTGTCTACTGTAAAAACGTAAACGTAACCTTCATTTACCAACATAACCTGTAAGTTAGCAATTATTCACAGTTCGCTTGTTCACGACAATTTTGACAGCGCATGCAACAATCGATTCGATCTCGATTAGCGAGCATGTGCATAATTATTGCGTTCGATTTTAATTCGATTATTCGTGCTAATAGTGGTGTTTTTTTCGTTTCAGGTACGTTGTTTAATGCTAAGCTGTTGAGAGTTGATGGGGATGAGTTGAGGTGATGACGTAAGTATTGAAATAGTATATTTCTAAAAGCTGATGGTTGAAATTAAAGTAGGTAAGCTTTAAAAATTAAATAAGCACAATTTAATGAGTAAAAATAAAACATTACAATGCCAAGAAAATAGAAAAGGAAAAAAGTGTCAAAAAGGAAACAAAAAAACAAATGTCAAACGTCAAAAAACATAAATTAATCGATAATCATAAACAGTTAAGTGGATATCAAAGAGTTTGTTCACACTTCCTACTTCTTTAAGTCCTCAGCTTCTTACAGCAAATTGTAAAACTACTTCCTTGTTCAATCTCCTCTGATATGCACCAATCTCATCTAGATGTCTTCTGCAATCACTTCATTTGTAACACATTGTAGTGAGTCTATCATTGAAAAAAACTGTTTTTCTGTTCTTTATCTGGACAAGTACCGATGTGACTTTTACAACCCATTTGTACTTTTTACGTTGATCTTGGACATCAGTGAAGGAAAACCTAGAAAGGAAACCTAGCCATGTAATTAATAAAAGTCTGAAACCGACAATTTGCTCTTAAAAAGTCTTTTGAAAACAAAATCTGAGTGACAGAGTTATCAACTTACCTGTGAAATTTCAGTTTTTGGAACTAATATTTTGTAAATGATTATAAGGTCGTCTTTTGTTTGAACTTTTAAGTATGTTGACGAAAAACCCTCCACCACTCATTTCACAAATTACTTAGGGCGCTTACACACGATCGGCATGTTGGCAATTACCTCAGAGGTAACTGCAGCCGTCGACATGCCAATTTCAAAGATCAGCGGTAGCCGTCGTCGTTGTTTGAAGTTGGAATGTCGACGGCTGCCGTGAACATCCCAACTTCAAAGATCAGCGGCCGCGCTGTGCCGTCGCGTCGTTTGAAGTTGGACGCGTCGGCGTCTGCCGCCGACGCGACGGCTGCAGTTACCTCTGCCGTTGGCAATATGCCGTTCATGTGTAAGAGCCCTTAGTCGAACTGGGGTGTGACTTTATAAGACCTCATTCTAAACTTCGAATCTGAATCCGCTTTGAGTTTCTGCATTCTAAAAACTCGGCTGATAATTCGAATTCACACTAGCGCCACCCCTGCGAGCGTGTCAGCGAGTTGAATTAAATTGACAGGTAGATTTTGACAGATAAAGTATGAGATGACGTTTTTTTTTTTTTTTTTTTTTTTATTTAGACAATAAAAGTTGTAATACATTCATGTTTGTTTTGTACCATTAAACCAGAGATGGTTTGTATTGGTACTCACATTCGCTAAAGCAACACTGCTTAATCACTAGATACTAAACAAAATATAAGTAAAAATATAGGTAGGTACATGATAAATATTTTGCACATAACATTTTAGTCGTAAACATCTATCCGTAAGTAGGTATGCGAGTCACAAGTAATGTTTTAAATCTGAGCTACCTGCTATTAGGCCGCTCATTAGAAAACCAGTTCTAGTTGACGTATATACAGGTTGCTTCGTTTTTATATTTTTGGTTTTGCACAGTATTTCCTTAAACCAAGTTGTTTATGTAATTGTAATAGTATTTTTTGTACTTTTGCTTAAAGTTTTCCACATTTATTTCTTCTTTTATGGATTTTGGTATTTCGTTAATTATTGTGGGAATAAGAAATTTTACTGTACGCCTGCCATAGTAATTTCTAGTCTGAGGTACTATTAATTTATTCCTGGTGATACTTCTTGTTATTATTTTATGTGAAATGGGAATTTGAGTGCTTTTGTTATTAAATTGCTCAATTACGAGGGCCATATCGAGTCTAGTCTGTACCGGCAAAATTTTACAATATTTAAATAATTCGATAACATTATCTTTACATTGGTGCTTTATTTTTCTGGGTACGATGAGTTTTAGAAGTCTAACTTGCAGTTTGGAAATTCTTTCAGTGTATGATTTAAATGTTCGCCCATAGCTCGTTATCCCATAAGCTATAATTGATTCCGCTAAGGCAATGTACATATTGAGCAGTATTTTGAACGGAACTTTCGGTTTCAAAATGTAGAACTTTGCCAGTATAGCCCGCAACTTATCACATACTGAGTCCACGTGGAAAGCCCAGCTAAAACGATTGTCTACGACTAATCCCAGGTAGGTGTGGTGCGTTACTTGGTCAATTGCCTCACATCGACATGTCGTACCCAACGGAGTGGAGTGAAGACAGCTGTGATTGTGTGCGATTATATTAAAAGGAGTAGTGTTTTTAATATGGCTAGAGTGGACATGGATGATTTTGGTCTTACTTGCGTTGAGGACTAGTCCAGCATCATGTGCCCACTTGGAAACTCGTGTAAAATCTTCCTGTAACCATTGAGCTGCTATTTTTACGTCTTTGTGGGCAGCTACAAGGCATGTGTCATCTGCATATTGATAAACGGAACAGTGATTGACCACATGTTCCATGTCGTTAACATATGTTAGATAGTGTAATGGTCCCAGTACAGAGCCTTGAGCTGTTCCTTCAGTGACTTTAATGGCGTCACTGGTTTGATTACAGATCTTGACCTTGTATTTACGGTTATTAAGGTAGTCCTTACACCATTTGAGTATTGGTCCTCGAACTCCAGAATTATCCAATTTTGTCAGCAACGTGTCGTGTCTAAGCGTGTCGAACGCCTTGCTGAAGTCGATAAATAGTAATATTACATTACTTTTATCATTAAGACATTCGTTGACCTCATCTGTGAATTTAGATAATAACTGTGAGGTGGACTTCTTTGGTTGAAAACCATATTGTGTGCTGGATAACACGTCATCTTTTACATAGAAGTCCTGTATCTGGTTACAGACATATTTTTCTACTATTTTGTCGATAACGGGTAGTATGGTGACCGGTCTATAATTTCCATAGTCGGCAAAATAGCCTTTCTTATGTATTGGGCGCACTACACCAGTTTTTAGTAATTCTGGGTATTTTCCTTGTCTGACACTAGTATTGATCAGTTTAACAATAACGCCTGTCATCTTGTCAGAGATAGATTTTATGTCAATACACCTAATGTTGTCTACTCCAGGAGCTTTATATGTATTAAGGTTTTTAATTATTTTACTTACACTATCGTTTGTAGCTTTCCTGAAGTACATGGATGTATTATGGGGAAACGTATATTCTGATTCGTTCAATAGACGACAGTTACATTTGGGCAAGATTTTTTGGACACTATTTTTAAATTCTATGGCAAACTTGTCAGCTATTGATTTTATTTCCAAATTATTGTTTTTGAAGGCTCTCAAGATAGTTTCATCAACCGACTTTTTATTACGACCTGACATGTTATTCAGTATTTGCCATAGCTTTCTAGGGTTCGTTTTGTTATTATTTATTTCTTCCAAATAATGTTTATTTCTAGATTTTTCGATGATTTTATGTGTTCTATTTCTTAACCTATTATATTCCAATCGCAGTATTTTATTAGTTGAATCATTTTTCCATCTTATAAATAATAGGTCCTTTTTTTTACACATGTTATTAATTTTATTATTTATCCAGGGTTGTTTATTTCTTTTACTATTTATATTAATTTTTCTGATATACTTTGATTCCTCGTAACATTTATGAAATTGATTTTTTATATACTCGTAAATTGTGTTTGGACACTCAGTATCATCTATTTCACTCCAATTTAAGTTATTAAGTAAAGATTTAATTTTAACGTGAGAAGTGGCATTCTGTAAGGTAATTTCCCCGTCACTTCGCACTCGAACCCGATTCAAAGTGTCAAATATCTCAAGGTCATATTGAACCTTATGCGAAATGAAAGTGAATAACGATGTGAGATGCGAGTTGTTGTTTGAATTTTACAGAATCGACCTACAGTTTATCTATTCTGTTACAATCTCCCTCGGTGAACACCTAGGTGAAGTGAGCTGTCATTCGTTCGTCTGCTTTGTCAATTCCTAGCATCGTGACGGATGACAGCTCACTTCACCTAGGTGTTCACCGAGGGAGATTGTAACGGAATAGCACTGCTGTATCTCAAAATTACAATAATGCGTACATTTCAAGATAAAATCTCCCTGTTCACATGCAAAATTAATGTAAGAACTTAAATAATAACAATTTCATTTCTTATGTTAAATTATATGAAGTATGAAGCAAACGAGAATAATTTAGGTAATTTAAATTGGAACACGAAAGTAATTACGATTCCGCATCTTTTGATACGTTTCATTTAATTTAGGCATGTCTTACTTGGCATTGTGATGTCTCCGAAATTATAATTGGTTTACTTGTTTCAACATTTATTATAGTGTATTATTCAGAATTATGATTCCCTTTGTTTCGTTGCGGCAAGCTTTCGCCCGTGACTTCGTCTGAATAAATGTCAGATATCGCGAATAAAGGCAAATTCATGGGTTACAAAGAAGCCTATATCTTTGTTTGGATTCAAGCTTAGTCTACAGACAAAACTAAAACTAAATTTTATCAAAATCGGTTCTTTAGATCAGTAGTCAAAGATGAACAAACAAATTCAGTTTCGCATTTATTTATATTAGCATGACTATGGACTTAGATATTTCTACAGTTCCGTTAACTCCGGGAGCATTTGAAATGAATATTCTTCAAAATTTGTACCCTTTCTTATTTGAAAACGGAACGATTTCGATTCGCAAAAATTTTGTCCATACCTCCACCATCAAGTGCATTTGCTTATAAATCGCTTACAAATAATTTTTGTAATATTATAGTAAAAAATGACGTTCCAGCGTTGTTGCTACTTTCTGAAACCCAATTAGAGCACACGCTAAGTTTTTGCGAAGCGATCAGGCGGTACACTGCAGTAAACATTTTATATTACGTTTAGCATGACGAGCTGTGTATAAATCTTCCCTTTGCATCTATATAATTACTGAATTATTGGCCTATTCTTTTATACTTTTATTATTCTTGATAACCGTTTACGTATTCATTTTTTTAATTGCCTATGTGGGCGCTTTCTTTAGTTAATTAGGCAACACAGCTTCTGTATCTCTAGCGTTTATTACAGAAGTTTTAAAGGCTAGTATTTTAAAAGACTCTTGTGACTATATAATAAGTAAAGTTATTTATTTGTCGGAATATAAGACCACATTTTCAATGGACACACCTTGAAAATGTGGTCTTAAATATTATAGGTCTCCTCATATTCTACTAAATGCGGCGTGCATATTTTCTACCTAAGAAACGTCGTTTTTACGTACCCAAATCGTATAATATACTTACCAAATAAAATCGAGTCGGCCCACTGTGTCTGACGTTACATTGTTTGGAAAAAGTACTTTCATAACAAGTTTGGGAGTTTTTGTGAAAATATTTTCTAACACGCAAGTCAACAAAGAAGTTACCAATTAGCGTTAAATTCGTTGATTTTATTTCACACTAATGTATGCAGGTATTCGATTATCGATAAAAATCTCTGAACAATTAATCGGTAGTTAGATCATAATACTAGTACATACCCGCGACTTTAACGATGTCGTCGGTCCATCTGACGGAAGGAAGGCTTACCAACACTTCTACTACCACAGCGTCTTTTGTTTTGCATAAATAAGGTACAGAAGGTCAACCAGTCCGGTTGGTAAGCAGTCGGTATGTTTGTTGGTTGGCCGCTATCTCCATCGGTTGTCGAGCGATGTGGCCTGCCACTCTTCAACTTGCATATTCTGAGAGCTACATTGGTGACCTTAGTTCTTGGGCAAATTTCCTCGTTTCGAATTTTATCGCGCAAAGAAACTCCGAGCATAGCTCTCTTCATGGCTCGTTGTGTTGTGGCGTTCTATAAGTGAGGTCTTTGTTCAACAGTGGACGTCTCAACGTCGACGAGTGAACAAAATTTTGAGGGAAGTGAAAAATATTGCTTTTTTAACTTCTCCGCTGTTCTTTTCTTATTATTTTCGTTGTGGGATCCAAGACAGTTGAATCGTTTCTCTGGGACTCGTCGAGCTTCATTGCTTTGGCGCTTTTCTGGTGGTGATTCTGGCTTACAGGAGTTAGTGCCAGTGCTTCGGGAAAAGCGTGGGGCCTTGTTCAATTAAAAAATATATATATCAATACTTTTGTAAGTATAACAACTTCCTAAACACAGCTACATGCTCAGAATAATCTCTAAAATGATTACGTGATAAATTAGTTTCAAGTTCAGTAGCCAAAGTTGTGGTATATTACATAAGTTTATCAGCGAAGCAGCTTAGTAACTAATTTAAACTAAGTAGACTCTAATACAGTCTCAGGACTTACGAGACAAGTCTTGGTGAGACTAGACTCCCCAAGACCTGTCTTCAGTCCTAACGACACAAATGAGGATAGACACTTTATTGTCATCATCATCTGCCTAGCCAAGACCAAACATGGTGGGGTCGGTTTTACATAGATTGGCTGCCATCTGCTGCTGCAGCTGTGAAATGAGGATAATATACAAAAAAAAACTGCCTAGCCCGGCTTATAGCAGCACGTTTAATATCTGTAAATTTATAAAAATAATTGTTTCTTTTATAATTATTCTGTTTGACGTAACATTACTGTCATTTAATTAAGGCGGTACCTTGAGCAAATAACCTTGAGCGTTCGTTCCCTCTGCGCCGCGCAAGAGATACAGTAGCAAAATACGCTCAGATTTTAGAATTAAATCTTTATGAAATAACTTAATGCGATTTTGAAAAAAAAAATCTACCAAAATGTTCATTAATAAATTGCCTATCCATTAGTGTTAGTAAAAAATCGAATTAATGGTTACTTGCCGAGGAGATGCATGTTTTCAATAATTATTTCTCATTTCTGTGGTTTCGTTGTGTGGAGATTAGTTAAATACTATACTTCGTAAACAAAAATCAGATCTACCATATTGGAGTCAAGATTATGTAGAAATTTAATCTATTTTTTATTTGTTGATATTTCTTTTGGATATAGAGTATTTAGGTCCGAAAAAGTGAACAAAAAACGGCTAGCGCTGCGTTTTGCACAGGGACGCGCCTTAAGGGGAATACATTAACACCTGCAACACAGTTCTTACTAGCGCAGGTGCTAGGGAATCCATTAATCCTAATTGTACATAATATGTCAATAAATAATTATTATTATTATTTGACGTCCACAACCCAGTTACCCATTGTGAGGAAACCTAGAGTAATAAACAATATAAGCCTGAATTCGCCAATCCGCCTTGGTGAGCAATGCTTGTGCTTTTTCAGTATGAGAAACTCAAACTCAAAACCATTAATTACAATTAAACCATTTACAGGTACTTTTGAATTGTCAGAGTCAGTCAGTCAGAAAGTTGAAGCTAGTTGCTCGTTCCAAACAGTAAGTTTCTATGGAGAAGAACGAGCAAAAAACTCCATGAACACTCTTTTAAAATCAATAATATATTATAAATTTAGGTTACATCATTCATGTTGAATCTAGGGCTGCAATGTGAGAACAATGTAACAAGTCTTGCATGTTAAAAGAAGAAGAAGAGGAGAAGAAGTACATATTTGCCCCGTAGTGAGCTGATAATAGGCTGGTATTATTATTGTTAATAATCAGGTTACTAAGAAACCAAGTGTGAGAGATCGATTGGGATGGTTTTAAAGCTAGTGCTTTAAAACCATCCCAATCGATCCCAATCGATCTCTAAAGCTCTTAACAAAAATGATCGTCGTCTGAACTTCTCTAAAAGCTTTTCTACTCATCTCTACATCTTAATTTACAACAACCTATGTACATAGTAGTGAATGCAGCTTCACTACAAACATTAGAAACAGCAAGTACCTAAGTTTCGCGTACGGATCTAGACGATCTAAATGCGTGCGCCGGCGCAGTTAATTTTGGCGCCGAGTGCAACGTACGCGCCGAGTATCAATGTCAACGACCATTGCAAGGGACACGTAGGGCTTGTTTAGAATAGTGTGCTAATTAGTCATTCATAGAATAATATAATTGTAAAGAAAAGTCTTGATTGAGTCATCACGCCGTGCTGAGTTTATACGCGTTCAGATTATAATATCAAAAACTGCTGAACGGATTTCCATAATATATGATTTTCACCAATAGAATTAAAAATTAGGTATCTAGAAAAGCAAAAAATTATTAATCCGTGCGAGGTTTTCCTAATAGTCAAAACTTCCCTCGGTGAAGTTCTTGTATGTATCTTTCCACAATGTTAGTGATTGAAAAAAAATCACTTCACTTAGGATGACTGGTAAGTAGTGACCTACCTATACTTAATATTATATCACCGCTCGCGCTCGTAATTCGCTGTGCTGATAAGGACCGTGTATTTAATATTCATTGGGTTATTGTAAACTAGAAGTGTAATTTTTTAAGAAAATGAGAAAATGTTGGTTATCTAAGTTTGGAAGTTTCGTATGTAGTTATGGCACATAGATTGCGATCTGGTCATTTTCCATCTAGGAAATTTGGATACCTAATGAAAAAGGTCGATTCCCCTAATTGCCAAGTGTGTAACAAAGTCGAAGATGTCCAACATTTGCTAATGGAATATGAAAAGAACAGGAGAGAGAGAGAGTTAGTGATGCAGGAATTAAAAGTCACTACGTATCATGTTGGGGCTTTCATTAGAATATCATCTATACCTAGTGCGGGAGAAGCGAAACTGGTATACGAAATGGTTGCTGCATCACTATCCCCTTCGCTTACGCGATAATGTACAAATTATTAATATTATAAGTGTAGGTAATAAGATAATTAGATTAGGGTATGATGAGGCTGACATACCTTTGTAAGGTGAAAGCCTCTAAATAAATATAGAATAAAAAAAAAAAAAAGTTTGGAAATTTATGGCACTTGGCATATGGAAAAATCTTAATATAAAAAAAAATCTAGACTTTCAATATCTCCAGAACGTTTAGATTTTAGAGGTATGTCCTATAAGAAAAATATGAGAAGCCAGCAATCTGATAACTAGTCTTAACAAGAGGTCTCGTGTTATCCAGGAACTGGGTTGTGGAGGCCAGGTCAGAATAGGCACATAGGCAGTCACTTCATGTAAAACTGAACTGAACTGACTGCAAGTCAATCCCAACATAGTTAAGAATAGTCTAGGCAGATGATGAAATACAGCATTAGGCAAATCCATACTGTGATATTATAAATGCAAAAGTACTTAACTCTGTCTGTTACGCTTTCACGATGAAACGACTGAACCGATTTTGATGAAATTTAGTACGAAAATAGCTTGAACCCTGGGGAAGGATATAGGTTACTTTTTAATTTGCGACTTTGTCTGCATCCGCGATAACCGACATTCACGCGGACGAAGTCGCGGGCAAAAGCTAGTATTAGTATAGATGCGAAAGTAACTCTGTCTGTTACACTTTCACGATGAAACGGCCAAACCGATTTTGATAAAATTTGGTATGAAGATAGCTTGAACCTTGGGCAAGGACATAGGCTACTTTTTAATCCGCGACTTCATCTGCATTCGCGATAACCGACATTCATGCGGACGAAGTCGCGGGCAAAAGCTAGTGACATTTTAACGACAAGTTATTTCAATGTTGACTTACGAAAAACTGCGTTATTTAACAAAGCAATGTGAACTATTTAACTACATAACTAAATCACTGTAAAATAAACAGTGTCGGTCAAGTCTCCAGTTTTATAACAAAGGTTACAGTTACTATATAGGTAATATTATTTGCAGTTCGCTGCGTGTGACGCGCAATCCAATTTCCAGGCCATCAGTCTTTGCAACTCGCCTACTAGTAACTGTGTACTTGTATAGGCATGTATGCATGTTGTTACGTGGTCGAGGTAAATTCTGTTAATTCCTGTGTTGGTTTTCAGTTAGAGGAAAGTTGGTATAACATTTGATTCGTCGAATACTAAAGGAACTTTGTTGTTAATTTAGAATCACTAAAAGGTGTGCTATGCTATTTATAATGTGTTTTTATTAATTCCGTATCAAGCAATGCTTTCCGAGGTCGGTGTGTAGATAGGTGACCATACATTTCATACCAAAGACTCTTCCGTACTCAAAAAGTACGTTCCACTAAGAAAAGTCATCATTAGTTTTGTTCTGTATTTTATAAGTGAAGACTTGTTATAGAATGCCAGTCAATTTTTTTTGTTTTTGATCCGTTTATTTTATGTGCTGTAAGTATTCCACGTTCTTTAAATAAATAAATCTGCCAAGAATTAGCCAAGAAATGTATTTGCACAGAATACGGCGCTAACAAGCGACTTTTACAGATTTTAAACTGACAATCACGTCAAAATGTGTAATATAAATGATTTGAAAAAAATGTATGCTAAAGTAGAACATTCTCTTTATCATTTAATATGTGAATATTTTTGATTAAGTTCATATTAAATAGTTTAATTAAAAATTGTGTCTGACTCGGACAAAACATTGATAATCACACAAAATCTACTAGGTATATTTAAATGAAATTTTCACGATCTTACAGACAATTTTATTATCTATCTTTTAGTATACGCCTTTTTACTAAAGTTAAAGGATACTATCTTTTATTTAATTTTTTCGACTAAACTTTGAGAGTTTTGGACGCAGCGCCTATGATTCTCTGGTCGCTGAAGGTCGCCGCGGTCTATCGTCGCCTTAACGTAAAAATTGACAATCTTTACGTAGTATAAAACAAAGTCGCTACCGCTATCTGCACGCTTACATCTCTTAAACTAACTTAAATCTAACTTATAAATCTTTTAACGCAACGGATTTTAATGCAGTTTTCAACAACAGATAAAGTGATTCAAGATTAAGGTTTACACGTATAGTTTCATCTACATTGCACCAGTGCGAATACAGAGCGGTTCGCTAGTAAAAAATATATTTTTAAGATAAGATAAGATAATTTATTTCGCAAATATGGGTACAGGTACATGATGTCAGATACCATTATACAGTTCAGCCATATTTTACCATTAGGCATGCGAAAGGTACAAGACCAGCAACAAACAGAATGATTTCAGGCGTACTTACATTTCAAAATAATCAAAAATCAAACAAATGCATTCGCTTTTTCTGCAAGAAACTCTGAAATATTGTAATAGGCTTTATGCACTAAAAAGGAACTTAGTTTTTTAAGGAAATATTATATGTGAAAGCCTTAGAACGAAGCATTTCTCAATACCTCTCATTCATAAGCCCCTATGAAAGGCTTTCATGTATCTTGGCAGCATCCTTTGACCCGTACTCTAGGAAATATGATTTTCATATGAATTTGCACTCAATAGTTTTGAATAGACGGATTTATCCGCTGGCGTGAATTGAGAATGTTCTATGGTGCAAGTCAAAGGCGGAATTCTGTAGATGCTTTCGAAGAAGTCTACCTATTTTTGCATTCACGGTCTTTTGAACGACAGAGCATAAAAGGACGTGCCTGACCTACACGCCGAGCCACAATTTACCGCAAATATCTACAAATAAACATAGGGAAATAACTTTGTGTATTTTTACAATATTTTATGAATGTAGTTTTAATTAATAGGAAAAAAACACAGACACGTCATCTTCGGAAAACTTCGCAAAATGACGATCTAACTGATCATCAGAAACTGAAATGAAGCAAACCTCATGCCAAAATGTCAATGCTGAGACTGCGAACACGCGTCATCTTGCCATGTTGTTTACTATTCACCATTATTTTCGAAAACTCCATCTATTATGTTTATTTTTACTCAAAAATGTCCCGTGTAAGCATGTATTATCTTGCAAGCACGGAGCAAAAATCAAATAAGTACACTTTTCGTTATAAAAAACCGGACAAGTGTGAGTCGGACTCGCCCACCGCGGGTTCCGTACATATTTGTAGGCACATATCCATACTTCTATATTAATCCATACCTACTATCCATACTTAATCTACTTAATATTATAAATTCTTTTTTTGCTACATAAACGGCTGTATCTTTTTTTTACGTTAACATAGAGAGTTGATTTTTTTACAGCATCGAGGGACCATAGACTTGAGTATATGGTTTTAATTTCAACTCGATACCTCCACGCGTTCCCGGGATAAACGGTCTTGACAGACAGACAGACAGACAACAAAGTGATCCTATAAGGGTTCCGTTTTTTTCATTTCAATATCATTATTTAGTAGAATTATGTGTTTTAATGCAGCTGATTTGAACACGTGCATGTTATTTCTTGATTATTATGATTTCGTTACTATAGCGTATACATTCCAATAACTTTAAAAACATGACCCTTTGTCTGTTATTAAAAAACAAACTACGGTTACCAATTCGTCATCTAGTTTCTAGTCTCTAGCTTTTACCACGACTTCGTTCGCGTTGCACTCAAAATGTTTACCATCCTTCCTAAAACATTTAACTTTCAAAAAATCGTATCCATCATAAAATCTCAAAAGAACATTCCCAACGTAACCACATGGAACGGATTAATCTTTGTAATTGCAAAATTTCACCCCTCCCCTTCCCTAAGTATGGGAGGGGGTGTGCGAGGGAGCTGATTGCAGCCCTCGCTGGATTAACTGGAAGTGAGCGCCGAGATTTGAAAGGCTTGCGTCTGATTGATAGTGATAGTTGGACTTTGGGTCTCGGGGCCAGGGAATAAGGTTCAGGATTTGGGACCTGCAAGCTTAAGTGGTGTTAATTAGTAAATGTGATTTCCAAAGCGACGGTTTTTTGACGAGGGTTGAAAGATTACGTTTGCCTGCGTTCGTATTTTTAAAACGTGATTAATTTATTTCTCTTCGTGGTACAAAACAAAGTCGAGTCCCACTTATGTCCCTTTGTACGAATCGGACTTTAAGGGCGCGTATTCGATTTAGCGCAACTCAAAATCACGACTGCTGATGATTGCTAGAACATCGTAGCAGCATTGAAGTACACTAGTACAATACAATGGTCTGTTTGTGTGCTTAAGAAAGCAACTATGAGCACGAACCATTGAAACTGATCGGCAAACAATTGCGCGCAAGGTTTTATAGTGTTTTTAAAATAATTTTCAAAAATAAATGAGTTCGTATAACGGAATAAAAAAAATCTGTGTATTAAGCATAACCTTAAAGGTATGATTCCGAACCACGCTGCACGCAGCAGTGCTGCCGCAATAGTGCTGTCGCGGCACTACTGGTCCCCATACAATCTCTATAAGCTTATATGAGACTACATTCCGAGCTAAGCAGCAATGTCGCGGCAGCAATGTACCTTAGTGTACCTTAGTGGCAGCACTGCGGCAACAGCACTGCTGCTTGTTGCCGAGTTCGGAATCATACCTTTATTTTCATAAAATAAATATATCAGTCATGTTTTTATTCAAATACTGCAAAAAAAAATTAACGACTGTGTGTTAATATTTGACCGCCACAACAACATGGGGGCAATATACATATTATTATATTGCCCCCGTGTTGTTGTGGGGGACAAATAGGCAGTCGCTCCATGTAGACTAAAAGCCGACCGCAACATAGTTAGGAAAAGACCATGCAGGCAGTTGATGATAAAAATAAGTAGCAAAAAAAAGTTTTTTAATTTAATAACACACATTTATAACGTTTCATATAAAATGTTTACTTAGTACGAAAAACGCAATATAGGGTCTTATTGCGTTAGTTTCATTTAAACCCACAACACTACGTTATTTAAACATTGGTATATTTGCTACATACACACATAGATAGTTAGTTTTCATTGAAATGTAGAACATCAATATGAAGCGGGTTGCTGAAAGCTCTCGAAAGTTCAATTTTCAGCTGTATTTCATGTTAACGAATCTGTATTGCCTAGGTTTTAGACCCCTCCCTAAGTGGGGTGGGGTAGGGCGGGTCCAACATTTGGGGGAACTCGGGTAAACTTTGTACCTTTATGTAAGGGAATCAATGGGGATTTTATAGTGATTTGTTATTCTATATTGACTTTTACAATTTATACATTTTAGTGGGAATTGGAGGGTTGAAAGTTTTCATGTTAAATGTTTGTGTTTCCGATTGAGTTTGAATGGGTAGTTTTGGTATTTATCATTTTAGATTTTGTTTACTTACATTAGTTGTGGTATTAACAATTAATTGTAAGTTGGTTTATCTTAGTTTAAGACAAACTAATGGTAATTATTACAAAAATGATTAAGTGAATGCTTAGTGTTGCTTATTCTTGTTGAACTTATGCATGTCTACTTAAGGCATGGGAGTAGCCAGGTACAGGCAGGGGGGGTAGCTGCTCCCCCTAAAAGGGTGAATATTAAGTGGTCGCTAGTCGGAAAGTATTGTTGGGAAAAGTCTAGGCATTTGCCTAGGCAAATGCCTAGCCTTTTCCATGCCTCATGCCATGCCATGCCTCATCAGACGATGAGGCTAGCCTCATCGTCTGATGAGGCATGGTCTAGGTTGGACTAGAAATCCATAATCAGGTTACTTTGTAAACTAGCTAAAGCCACTCTTACAATTTATACTCCTTACTACACTTTTAAAATTATGAAAAATATTTAGAACAATGATAATTATGTGGTAGGTACAACCATAATTTTTTTCACAAGACAATGTACGAGAAACGTGTCCAACTTTTACAATTTCCTTCTTCACGAATTTCCATTGAACAAACATTTATTCGGGCTCCATTATTGAGATTTCAATATGATATAATTTGCATATCGATCGGTGCGTACGCCGTACGATTACTTCATTTGTATTCACGAGAACTCAATAAAGGGACCGAATGTAATTGTATGAAAACGAGAATGTTTGACGTACGGACACGCGATTACTGATTGTTATTAATTGTATTTTTGGAAAAGGGATATAATTACTGCCTTAAGTTTGACAAAGGGATAAAGATTTTGGGATAACGTGGAGTGTGTTTACAAGGGCAAGTAGAGTTTATGGATGTCATTAAGGTGGCTAAAGGGGTACCTGCATTAAGTACAAAAAAAAAGTAAAAAAAAAAAAAAAAAAAGTAAATGTTTTTTTTTGTTTTTTTTTTTTTGTTTTGAGTAGTAGTAAATAATTTGACTTTGACTTTGTACATACCCATTGATTCCCATCTGCTATAGTAATCACTACTTAGCTTTTACCCGAGATTTCGCGTGAATTTTCTTAAAGAACCCTATTTTTTCATTAATAAAATATAGCTCTTAGCACTCAGGAATGTACTCTTCCTATAGGTAAAAAAATTGAAATCGGTTGAGTATCTTCAAATATTACCTCCTACAAATTTTACTTTTTTTGTTATATTAGTACTATGGGGAAGCCGTGTGGTGCCGGTCACGAATACCATCACCCCATTTCTACCCGTGGGTGTCGTAGAAGGCGACAGACCCTATTGACCCGAGGATGGGCAGCAGCGTCTTTCTGAATATCATAACACCTACTGCGATTGCCAACATGCATTGGCCAATCATGGCGATTATGGCTCAACCCCCCTTGGTGGAGACCTATGCCCAGCAGTGGGCGTCTAAAGGTTGACATGATGATGCTGATGATGATGAGTACTATGGGGATTTTAGCAAAAATCTGTCATCAATCATGTCATTTAATGGCAAACAACCCGATAGCCCATCTGACTTATGGGATCACTGCTGCCTTTTGACATCTGCAACCAGAGACCTCGCAGATAGGCATCTGCAACCATACCTGAGACAAAGTCTATCTAATTCTATAGGTACCTTTGATCATCTATTATAATAAAAAAAACATTTAGAGAACGAAATATTATAAAGGTTAGGCATTTTTCATTATTGTCTGGCTCGGCCTATGTCCCGTGAGGCTAAAATGATTTAGACATTAGTTAATATTTCATTCATTGTTGTTGTTTTTGTTTACTCGACTGCGCCAGAATGAGGGTTGTGTTTGTATGTAGTAAGTATATTTTTTAGCACTCTTTGTAGCCTAAACGGCTTAATGGATTTTAGCTTGAGGGGTTGTCGTTGGCTTCGTCTTAATTTTGAAATTGACATTAAATATGAAACTTAAATATGAACAAGTGAAAGTAACCTTGTTTAAGGCCTATTGTCAAAGCTTTTATACGGGAAATCTGTGGGTCAGTTACACCAAAAGATCGCTGGATGTCCTGCGCGTCCAGTATAATAATATCTTCAGGATGATGTTGGGGCTGCCTCGCTTCTGTAGTGCATCGGGGATGTTTGCAATGTATCGCACTGATGGCTTTCATGCCGTCATTCGATTCAATTACAGAAACTCTTTCACTGATAGAAAGCTCCACAAGGATATTAATATTTTATGGTACAAATGATTTCCACGCAAACGAACTCTCGGGTAATAGTTAGTATTCTATATAATAATACAACAACTGACGGATATTTCCTAGAGATCGTAAAATGGCCGATTGAGCGTTTCCGCTTGCTGAACGTACGGTCGCCAGAAAATTGCAGTAAAATTACCTACAGCTTTTATACTGAAACTGTACTTAGGTTTTCTATCTAAAGTTTTGCGATGTGTTTGGCTTTCAATGGAATCTTCTTGAATGTAGCTATCAAAATCGTCATCATCTGCCTAACTTTTTCCCAACTAACTATATTGGGGACGGCTTCTAGTCTAACCGGATGCAGCTGAATAACAGTGTTTTACATGGAGCGACTACCTATCTGACCTCCACAACCCAGTTACTGGACAACACGATATTCCTTGGTAAGACTGGTTGTCAGACTTTTTGGCTTCTAACTTCCATAACGACTGCCAAAGATTTACGTATGACAGCCGGGACAAACGGCTTTACATGCTTTCCGAGGCACGGAGGGAACTTGGTATGAAATGAATTAATTTGTTGAAATATGACTATAATTGCTTAAGATCTCGGAAGAAATTAAAACGAATGAGAGGTTACATCGAAAATGCTGTCTTATTCTTTTGAAATCATTCAATCACTTAACCTGATACCACATTAATATCTACATTGCACCCGTGCAAAGCTGGGGCGAGTTGCTCGTTTACTATTTAATGAACTCCGTTACTTCTAAATAGCGAGCGAACATCTAATAATGTTGCCCAGTACAAATAAACTGGCAGTGAGCAATAAATAGCCCTGCGGCTTTAATGGGCACAGCTCACGGTCTTATTGTGAAGGGGTCACATTGGGTATGTTAGGGTTAAAGTGCTTTTGTTTAGAAGGTAAATAGAATTTTC
This sequence comes from Charanyca ferruginea, assembly GCA_947361185.1. Classification (NCBI taxonomy): domain Eukaryota; kingdom Metazoa; phylum Arthropoda; class Insecta; order Lepidoptera; family Noctuidae; genus Charanyca; species Charanyca ferruginea. Next base: position 24,025,067 of record OX376074.1, read on the forward strand.
GTTTTCCAAATAAGAACTTTATTTTAAAAGCCTGTGCCTGTCTGGCAGGGTAGGGGTGGAGGGTTAAAACCTGAATGGTTTTAGTCAACATAATAGCGGTAATAGCTAGATTTGATACCTATCGCTGCTGTTCTAGCAAAAATAAAAGGGTCCTTTTTCTTTTGTTACCAAAAAGGTGGATATTTAAAAGAGTGACTAGTGATTTTCCATTTACTTGAAATCAATTGTTGAAGATCGTCTTATTTTGTTGGTTTTCTCAAATATACCTTTGTTTTTTCTTACTTAATTACCTAAAATGGAAAGATGGTGTAAATGGCGGGATGATCTAGACTTCTTCGTCAAAGACTGATTACAAATAGTCCTTGATAGAGGGAAGTGCAAAGATAGGGATATGCTATGCAGTGAGAAAATACAGGTTGGAAAAATGCTACCTATTTTGTTCAAATAACAACCCTTCCTTTCAAAACCATGATACAACACGCTGTCGTCAAAAACAAACAGCCCAAGCAATAACGTTTCGTCTAGAAAAAGAGACAGACAGCTTTTGTAAACATTCCTTTAGTATTTATCGAAACATTGCTAGTAGGCATTTCGTTCAGAGAGATAATAACGTAAAACGGTTGAGCTCCGAACGGCCTGGTAAATGGTGTAGATAGAAAGAAAGTAAAGGACAATGCCAGATCCTGCCCCACCCATGTACAGAAAAGTAAATTAATGAAAATAATTGTAATAAATATAGAACCTTTCTATAGTAAATTGTTTTTCTTTAGAACTTGCGGATTACGAAATACCTACCCACAAAATACAAACTCATTTTACCTAAAATACAATATAACCTATAATCAATGTCATTATTGTTTTTAGATTTAAACGGAAACCGCAAGTTCTACAGTCACTAAGACTAATGTGTAGTTATCAGCAATAAATAAACAGTAAGATGCTACATATTGCACATGACTTTTATTGAGTGGGGCAAAGTTCTATAGAGTCTCTGGCATTGTCCTTTAGCTTTTGTTATTGAGTTGTTTATTGAATTGGTTTTCCAAGTAAGCTCAAACTGTATTCTTGCAGGCGCTTATTATTTTGCGAGTCTCATCGTCATCTGCCTAGCCTTTTCCCAACTATATTGGGGTCGGCTTCCAGTCTAACCGGATGCAGCTGAATACCAGTGTTTTACATCGAGCGACTGCCTATCGGACCTCCACAACCCAGTTACTGTGGAACACGATATCCCTTAGTAAGACTTTCTAGATTCTGACTACCCTTAACGACTGCCAAAGATCTACAAATGACAGCCGGGATCAACGGCTTTACGTGCTTTCCGAGGCACGGAGGAAACTCGGTATAAAAGTGATGGTCACCCATCCACAGACCGACCGCAGCTAGCGTAGCTTAACCTTTGACCGATCGATCTGTACGGCTTTAACTTAGCCACGAGCTCCTCTCATTATTTTGCGAGTCTGTTTTGTTTATTAAGCCATACCCCACACCACTAATAACTCCTGCGTCGTGGGTGCGTTAATAAACATATTAAAACATACACAAACGGCCAGACCCGAAACAACTATATGTAGGCCATACAAATATTTGTTCCATGCGGGAATCGAACCCGCGACATGCAGCGCAGCAGTCAATCGCTCAACCACTGCGCCAATCGTGTCTTCAGTTTTTTTCTTAGGAACTTGTTTTTTTATCCAAATAATAAACTTCCGACTAAAGTTTACATCGCAAATTAAAACAATGTTATAAGCTCAAATTACGAAACAAAAGGCAGATAGACCGTGCAGAACACTGCGAGTGAAGCCACAAAAGCAAATACAAATTAAAAAACGAATACCTTCAATTCGCTTCGTGCTGTGCTGACTCGTGTCAGTACGAAGCGAATTGAAAGTATTTGTTTTTTAATTTGTATTTGCTTTTGTGGCTTCACTCTCAGTGTTCTGCACGGTCTATCTTAAGCATTGTTAAAAAACACTAATACTAATAAAAATTCAAAAGCGAATACAAGCATGACATTGTGGGTATTTGTTATTGAATTTGTATTTGCTTTTGTGGCTTCACTCGCAGTGTTCCGCACGGTCTATCTGCCATTGTTTGATAATCTGAGGTTATAAGAATTAAAATTTATAAAATTACTTTCATTGTAACTACTGTAAACTAAGATTTATTTTTTCTAATAAATCCTGGAAAATGTACTGCCAACTGTGAGCCATTTTAAATCAATATTCATGCAACGCTTGCATAAAATACAGAGAATTCTAGCAAGCGCCTGACAAATTGTACGAGCAACGAGACGCAGGAGCGACATCGATCCACTTTATATTGCAGGCGCTCCGTTCTACCTGGAATACAACGCTATCACTTTATAAATAAACCATTAGATATATCTAAAGTCTTAGTTTAAACTGAGATAACCCTTTTTGGAAATAGGGGTTGTTTTTATTCGATGTATTACGTCAAAGAGATTAGGTATGTCAGATAGTCGCCCTTGCTGACGTCATGAGCAAACCTCTTTCAGTAATAGAGCAGTTCAATGGATGTCTCACCTTTCTAAGGATGACGTCACGGAATGATGGCATAAGCAAGGGATTCGGTAATAGGTAGGTATATGTAGATAGCTATTCCTACTACAGCTGAGAGGTTGGTTACTCTTTGCTGCTGTAGTTTCTAGACATTTCCGTTAGAACTTCATCTCTGGCATCGGCAATGGGGTGGTACAAAAATAGGGGCCACCACACTATCAAAATGTCTGACCAGGCTGAATTTGATATTTTGATCTTATGATAGTGATGTACGGTCGCCAAATGACATAAGTATCAATGTCGTCGGGAATAGTTGAAGTTTACTTAAAAACCGATGGGTGTTTATGAATAAAATAAAATACAATTAATCAGTTCAATGATTTCACTAAATTTTTTAGAGTCAACGTCTCAATTCACTTAAAAAGTGCTTTTCAAATGAACTTTGAATCAACTAAAACTGTGGAACACTGCAGTTTGTATGTTTGTTCAATATTGAATGTTTGCTCATAGCCTGAGCGTTAGTTTTCCAATGTGTATCTTTGTAATATTTGCAGCAATTTCATAACCATTTATACGATAATAATATTACGATAAAATGCTAATGTTGTTCCAGCTTTAATGATATTGTATTGTTACGAGATATGATTTTTGTGATTAGGAATTTCAGATTATGAAACAAAAGGCAGATAGACCGCGCGGAACACTGAGAGTGGAGACAAAATGTGTGAAGTATGTGTAAATTTTCTCATGTTTTCTTAATTTTTTTATGACTATATAGCCTATATCACTCAGAAACACCTCACCTCACCTCACCTCAGTACCTACCTTACTATTAGTGAGAGAATTTTTAAATTCACTTTTAAGTAATTTTTGAGTTTATCCATTAAAAAAAAACATACGTAAATCAAATGTTTTCTATTTATAATGTTAGTTTATACTCGTGCACACACACACACACATACAAAAACACAAATATTAAATATAATTATTTGTGTTTTTCTGTGTATGTGTGATACGATATTTTCTTGACCTTATAAGAAGCATGTTATAAGGTCAGGTACTTGTAAATTACCTAGGTCCAGCCTTTCAGCAGAAAGGCAGGACCTAGGTAATTTACAAGTAGGAAACCTAAACTAAGAACGTATTTAGCGACAGGGTCAAATTTTAAGCGGGTCTTTGACTTATACGCGGGCGGCGCGGAGGGTAAGAGTTAGTACTTAATATTTGATTATTGATTTATTTATATAACAATTCGCATCGTGTTTGAATTATGGTGTACATAATTTAGTTTATTACAGCTAAAAACAATAAATCATGAATGGGTGGTCTCGGCGTCCGTAAAATTTCCAGTGTCAGTTTACCGGCTTTCCTGTCCTCCGCCCACAGCACTGAAAAGTTAACCAAAAAAATTTTATCTCCATCACTGGTTGACTTTGAAGTGCCGTGCTTGACTGATGCGATGAACGCCTGGAAAGTGGCTTGCCCGGATACAGATCGACCCGTGAACCCATCTTCCCAGAGACAGTGGGATGAGCCGCTCTGCAGGTTGGTACGGAATAATCTAATTCATACGTCCACCAATTCTGCTGAGCGTGCCCGCCTACTGGCTGTGGGTGAGTGGGAGTCGGGCCTCTGGCTTCAGGCACTTCCATCACCCAACATCGGTACTATGCTGTGTGATAATACCTTCCGACTCGCTACATGCCTGCGTCTGGGCGCTCCATGCGGGGCTCCACATCGCTGTCAGTGTGGTGAAGCAGTCGACTGCCTCGGACATCATGGCCTATCCTGCAGTAGGAGCGCAGGCCGAATGGCACGGCACGCCAGCATCAATGACATCCTCCGTCGTGCTCTTGCCACCGCCGGGGTGCCTGCTATTTTAGAACCCAATGGGTTGGCACGTGACGATGGGAAGAGACCAGATGGGATGACCATAATGCCTTGGAAGTTGGGTAGGCCTTTGGTGTGGGACGCAACATGTGTCGACACCCTTGCGCCATCTCATCTTCCCAGCACAACGGGTTGTGCTGGGGCGGCTGCTGCAGGTGCCGAAAACCTCAAACGGCGGAAATATAATAACCTTCTTGGAAGCTATATATTTGAGCCGTTTGGGGTGGAAACTCTAGGGCCATGGGGTCCGAGTGCCCATATTGTTTTTCGTGACATCGCCAAGCGGCTGGTCGACTCCTCACGTGACCCGAAGGCAGGTCTATTCTTAGGTCAAAGAATCAGCATTGCCATACAACGTGGCAATGCTGCCAGCCTGTTGGGCACGTGTCCCGTTGACAGCGATGTGGACGAGTTTTTTGATGCCCTTTGAGCTCCCTGCCTTTTTCTTAGAATTGTAAATAATTTTATTATTTTTATTTTTATGATTTGTATATAGTGAATAAGCCATTGTTAAATAACATATATTAAAAAATTACATTAAACAAAAAAAAAAAAAACATGAATTTCCAACACTAAGTTTCACTAAAATATTCAATAAAATAAAAAAATAAATAAATAGTTATATTATATTTATGACAATAAATATTATAACTGTATGTAGTTTTAGGAATGATTTTAAATATGTGAAATGATTATAATATAAATATGCTCTATGTTGGTATAGTTCAAAACCCAAAAAATTTAAAGGTGTGTTTAGAAGAGTCTTTGAGTCCGTGATACCATACCTAGATATAAATTAAATCGCATCTACGATATTCCATCTCTATATTCAGTAGATATGTTGACTTTTTGTCCGACTACCTCACACAAGCAGTCTGCACATTGCACAAATCCTCTTCAAACCAAAAAAGACAAAATTTTCTTTTCAATTAAAAATTCAACGTTGAAAGCCTGGCTTCGTATAAGTCCATAGATAGCCGGATCAGCAGACAAAGGGGTTTCATGTGGAGCTTAACTTTCAAACTTCAAACGCTATTGTCTGATGGATAATAGTATAGCTATGGTTTGAAGGCTTACGCTAGTATTATTCTTGTGTTGTTTTATTAAATTCTCTTTAGTGCAGTCTTGGTTTATGGTCAAAAGCAACAAGAATAATGTGACCAGTATTTTGTAAAATCTTGGTTTAAAATAGTGTTCATGGAGTTTCTTGCTTGTTCTTCTCCGTTCTCCATTCTTGTATTGGAACTAGCAACTAGCTTCAACTTTCTGACTAATTAACGGACTCCTTAATGTTCTAAAAGTAGTGTTAAATGGTTTAAGTGAAGTTTTTTCTTCTATACTCTATTGATGACAAGAAAAATACCGCTATTGTAATTCTAAAACTAACATGTAATATGCTCCAGTTTTCTACGGTAAACGCCAAAAAAAAAATACATTTAAATAATATTACTAAAATACTGTGATTTTAGTAATGTAACCTTGCCTTTATTTGACTGCATTTTGTTTAAGAGCGCGTATTCGATTCGTGACGAAAACTTCATGTTTTTACGTTTTGCCCAGAGCAATAACGTAATTTATGTGAGCAGATTATTTAAAGACAATTTACAGTTTTAGAAGGATTCATTCTTGATTTAGACAGCTACAGAGTAAAAGTATAATTTTTAATTATGGTTTTTTAAAGCGAAGACAGTTCTTTCATATCGTTTTACGAAAATAGACGTCAGAGTTAACTTTCAGGACGAATACAACCATTACAAAATGCCAAAATATTTTGTTTTATGCGTTTTCCAACAGTATATACAGTCATAAAGACAGTAACAGAGCCAAAATTACGAAAATATTACTATTATGTATAAAAAACAATGTTGAAAAAGTAGAAAATCGGTTCACTTGACAATTTTTTTTCACCAGTATTTGAATAAAAACATAACTGATATATTTATTTTATGAAAGTAAATATTATGCTTAATATACAGATATATTCAGTCCGTTATACGAGCTCATTTATTTTAGACAATTATTTTAAAAAGCTCTGTAAAACATCGCGCGCTGTCGTTTGCCGATCAATTTCAATGATTCGTGCTTATTTCGTGCATATTTTTTTTTCCGATGCACACAAACAGACAATTGTATTGTACTAGTGTGTGTCAATGCTGCTACAACGTTCTAGCAATCGTTTAGATTTGAGTTGCGCTAAATCGAATACGCGCCCTTAATGCTACAATAAATGGAGTCTAAGGGCCACAGCAGACTAACTACTTTTAGCCAATTTTTAGAAGTTAAATGTAGCGACCAAACATTCCATACCACATACTTGAAAACGCCAAACACGGCGATTGAGTAGCTTTTCGAAAGCTTGACATAGCTGAACGTTACACTTTGCACACATTCGGATGCCGGTCACATCGATTTATATTCTGCGAATCACGACTCAAAGTCAGGCGCTTACTCAGTGTAGCACTAGATTTTGACGAAGCTACACCCTTACCATGGATGCTAATGAAGCTGCACTGCTGCTTGCTTTATCGGTAGGTACCTAGTCTATCGATCGGCATCACTACATCCTAGCCCAGCATCGGAGCACTCGCAAACGCGCGGTTCCGATACCGCGTCCGAACGCAGGAAGTCTCGAAATCGCGATGCAGCTTCGATAAAATCGCTAAAACTGACCGTGGGGTCAATTTCCAGGTCGGCCATAATGTGGTGTGGAGCCACTCTGCCTCGGAAAGCACGTTAAGACTTGTGGACCTGATTTTTCTCGTCGTGTCAGATTGCCGACCCAGCGGACTTTGAGAGTTAGGGAGGAGGTAGTGTACCTACATTTGACGGGCCTGTTGGTCTAGTCGACGGGCCTGTTGGTCTAGTGGTCACTGACCCTGACTGCTAAGCCGGAGGTCGTGGGTTCGATTCCCACCCAGGACAAACTTTGTGTGATGAGCATGATTGTTTGTTCTGTGTCTGGGTGTTTATCTATAATATGTATGTATTTATAAATTATATAAGTATGTATATCAGTTGTCTGGTTACCATAATACAAGCTCTGCTTAGCTTGGGACAAGATGACCGTGTGTGAGTTGTCCCAAGATTTATTTATTTATTATTTGCGCTCGCACTAGTACACTATAATACCCTCCTGCGTACTTGCCTGTCTTCATTGAGATAGGCCGCCTTGATCGAAAACCGATCGGGTGAATATTATTGTCATCAACATCCATATTCTTTTGTGTCCCTCTGAGGGTTTGGTCTCCCTTGTACGCCAATTTTCATTGTTTTGTTACCCTGTCAAGGTGTTTTGGGTAAGCTTATCTGTTCTTATACTACTTGACCCTACTCAACGGTCCATCCACTATCTTCCTTTGAAGTATCGTCATAACGTTTTGAAGGAAATATTATGTACTAGCTTTAGCCCGCGACTTCGTTCGCGTGATTGTCGGGTTATCGCGGATTAAAAAGTACCCTATATCCTTCCCCAGGGTTCTTACCTAATTTCATAAAAATTGGTTCAGCCATTTCTTTTGCATTTATAATATTAAGTATTGATATATCACTAGCTTTGGTTCGATTCTCGTCCGCGTAAATTTTTGTGTGGGTCTCTATTTTTTTGATGGACAGATTAGATTATAGATTTTTTTGATGATAAAGTATAACCTATAGCACTCAGGGATAAAGTAGCGAAAGAATAAATAAGAAAGAAAGAAAGAAAATTAAGAATTTTCATAATCGGCTCAGTCATCCCTGAGATTAGCGCTTTCAAACAAACAAAACAAACACTTCAGCTTTGTACAGCCATAGCAAACTGTCCAATTTCCCAATTGAATACAAACCTTATACTTTTGTAATATAGTTGAAAATTTGAAGATGGTTGTAGTTTGATGTGCTGTCGTCTGTATATTAGTAGGTATAGATATATATTCTGCAACATATTTTGTGTCCATCATTTTATTATTCTCATAATTACTCCTTATTATAAGGGTTCAACCACAAGCAATTGATGAGCTATAATTTTCTTTAATATAAAGGTAGGTAAGGAAAGTAATAATATGCCATAACCTATCAATTTACCGATAAACTGTAATTATTAATAGTTATTTTATTGTTTCGTTCACTAACAATTTACGCTGCAATTATTATGCCAAGTGGGCAAATGTATTATTATCATAACTACGTACATACTATAATCTGAATAGTTTACAATTTAGGAATGATGTCAAACAAGCGTAATGCTGTGAATCCTGACTTTTAAGGTGCGTAATTTACGCTGCGTAAATGTTCGGTTTGTGCCACACGACGCTTTAGGAGTTCAATTTCTGCTGATATTAATTACGTGACTCATTTTGCTCAACCGAAATTATGCTCGTTTGGCTTCACCCTTAGCACTGATTTATCATTTAGGATCTTTTGATGTAAATAAATAGGTAGATTTAAAAATATAAACATCATTAAAAGGTACGTTCCTAAAATTATTATCTAAAATTTCTGAATGTATGCTACTCACCAGATATATTTTTTAATACACAGAAGAGATTATTTGTATCTACCAAATAATTTCATCTGAATTTATTGGAACCCGATGAAACAAGCCTATAAAAGCCTATAAGTATCGGTACGGTACTGGCTGAAAACGAAACGATCAATCTGTCTGGTCTAGATCTAAGTCATATTTTAGTCCTAAAATAATAATATAACCAAAACCTATTGAAAACAATAAAACAGCACTAAAACCAGTACTTCAGAACTTATACAAGACTTTCATAGAAACAGATAAAATCGTAAGAACTCTTCGATGTACTGGCACTAAATCGGTACCAGACGAAATGGCACTGTAACACGTTGACATAAATTTCGTATTGCTGTGGCAGGTGGTCGGTACAACCGGCAGTAAAAACAGTCGGTGCTGATAGTCGTAAAGTTTATGATATTCGAGACTTGCAAGAGGAAAGTGGGAAACAATATTTTTTATTTCGAATTGTCGATTTAATACTAGCTTTTGCCCGCGACTTCGTCCGCGTGAATGTCGGTTATCGCTTTATGTGCTTTCTTCTTTTTTAGCTTAGTCTATAAAAAATTTCATCGAAATCAGTTTAGTAGTTTTGTCGTGAAATCGGAACAAACAAACTCAATTTCGCATTTATAATGTTATAATAATATCTAATAATAAGAAACTCTCTGTTTCACCCTACAGAAAGCTGCCATATTAAATACGTGCCGCATTGTCAGAAAGTTCATGCAATTAGATGAACATGAAATTGGTCCCCAACACAACACGCCCTATATATAATACACACCACACGCTGCATTTACTTGGCTTCGGCCCGTAAATGTAGCTGAATCCAGCTAAATTACTGAGAAAAAATAACACGTATACGAAAATAATAATAATATGTGGGGACATTTCACACATGGCCACCCGACCCCAAACTGGGGAGACGCTGTACTATGGGTGTCAGACAGCTGATATACATACACAAATACATTTTAAAAACATACATATATATAGATAAACAACACCCAGACACAAGGCAAACACAAGTGCTTATCACAGAAATATTTACCCTGGGCGGGAATTGAACCCGCAACACGCTGCACAGCAGTCGATCGCTCAGCCACTGCGCCAACCGTGTCGTCTTACAGGACACTATTGCTGGTCTGATTACAAAACATCTTCTTTTGATAGAAAGCTATGCTATTTAATTGCCGAGTGCCATGGGCTAAATTTTATGGTATTTCCTTATCTTTTCTATGGACTTTCACGTGGATGAAGTCACGGGAATAAGCTAGAATTCGTTAAAATAACCCAATAAGAGAAACAATACGATGGTAAATTCCTTAAACTTTAACGCATTACCAAATCCTATTCGCCATTACAACGCAACGAACCAACCCACCAACGTACTAAACGTAGCAAATAGATAATTATAGGTTAATGAATATGTATTAGATTATTTAATTTGTGTAATTTTATCTATGGACCTTAGTTGCCTGATAATAAAGAATTATTATTATTATTATATCCCTTAAAGTATTTCCTTTATTCGCAAAGAAAGTAAAAAACCTATTCCTTCACAAAGCAATAAACTGGGTAACACAACAAATTGATATTAATTGTTTTCAGGCTCCAGCAATTACTTCAGTCGCGTCGGTTCGCATTAATCAATTGAGTGTCGTTTTACCTTCACAGCTTTTGTTTAGTCTTTGTCCTATTTGTAGCGTGGAATGGGTAATATTATAGGTTCATCGTTGTGTACCTTTGAACGCCCACTGCTGGGCATAGGTCTCCCTTAAGGGAGGGTCCAGCCGGGGGGGACAATATTTATTCTTGACAGCTCTAGCAGAAATCTATTGTATGTATCGGAAACCGGAATGTGTTTTGCTATCAAATACTACCTGTGTTTGGTCACAAGTGTACCGAAGTGCTATCGAAATGTAATTATCTCAGAGAAATAGATTGAATTGGGAATAGAAAATTAAATAATGTGTCTTTAGGTTTGTTTCACACGTTTCACGATCACAGCACCACCACACCACAGCCACACCAAATCATCATTGTCATCATGTCAACCTTTAGACGCACTCCTGGGCATAGATCGCCCCCAAGGGGGGATTCAACCGTAATCGCCATATTTGTCGTGGATGCATGTTGGCGATCGCAGTAGGTGTTATGGTACTCAGAAGGACGCTGCTGTCCATCCTCTGGTCAATATCCCTCTGTCGCCTTGTACGACACCCACGGGTAGTAAGTAATAGAGTTGTTCGCGGCCGGCACCACACCTAGTATACCTGCCTTGCCCAGTGTACCCTTTTGAGTCAATTTCTATTCTGTTAGCAATGATGTAATAAGTATAAAAAGCTTTGCAAAACACACATTGACTTTAGTTTCGGAAGTCGGTGGCAATACAAAACAACAAACAGAACAAAGCCACCGACATTCGAAAATAAAGTCGTGTGTGTTCTGTGCTAAAGTAATTTTTCACTTTTTAGGAATTTTATTTTTTTTACGAATTTTCAATATCGGTTTACATTTGCCGGAGAAATCGCATAAAATATCGCGCACATACTTAATGCAAATTTAAGACTTATAATATGGTTTCTCATGGATGCCATTATCAGAACTAGACCAAATTGAAATGGGACCACACGCAAAGCACCAGCTTTCAAATAAAAAAATCGGTTCACCCAGTCGAAAGTTCTGAGGTAACAAACATAAAAAAAAAATACAGACGAATTGATAACATCCTCCTTTTTTGAAGACGGTTGAAAATATGGATCACAGTCTTTTATTCCTTTGCTCAGAGCTTTATTAAATCTCATATTCATGTCTCCATAAAACTGGTAAGTATCTACTCAGGATTTCACGCGAAGTCGCGGGCAAAGTCTAGTGTTTCATATTTCCAAAAACTGTTGAACAATGTCGCCATCTTATTTCTAACATAAAAAATAAGGGTATTTTATATTTGCAGTCTTCGACTCAGATAGGGTAGATACTTACTGTAATAAAATAACCGCCATACATAACGATGTGCCATCAATAACTGTGCCACATATCAACCCCCTTTACTTCTTTATCTTACACAATATTTATGACATTTCGGTGTTACAGCATTCCAATCTCCAAAAACTGCGAACTATGGTTATACATGAACGATTCTCAGAGGAGATATTCGAGGCAATAAACGAGATCAATGGTGGTTCCGTAAAAGCGGAAAGAAAAAGTTTTATTGTCTTGAGATGCAGTCCCTTTAGGAATATCAGCACATCTCTCCGGGGGTGTTCTAATAATAATAATAATATAATTTCATTTATTCAGACAACAAAGATCCATTGGGTCAGTAATAATGGACTTCACCTATGTTAGTACTTAACTAATAACACAGACAGTGTACAGGTAACAAGTGACCTCACCAACGGGCTGTCATGTCTCCCGGCTATAGCTCGTAGAATGCTACTGGGGCTGCCACGGAGCCTGTTTAGCAGCGAGGCCGCTTTCTTACGCCGTACAGCATTGAAACAGTCGGTACGTGCCGACTACCGACCGATAGATGACGCGCTACAGTACCGAGGCAGCCGCAGCAGCACTCTGAATGCGTTGTTATACTGGTTTTGAGCAAGGAGTATGATTATGATTTTTGGTGGTTATAAGCGCGAAGCTGTCACGCTAAAGTGGAATTGGACTGGACACATCTGTCACATGTATGACGATCATTGAGCCAAACCAACGACCCGATGGGTTCATTGATATGGCAAGCAATGATCTAGAGTTCTGGACTCCTTTGACAAAGACTGGTCCCAAATAGCCCAGGATAGAGAGAAATGGAAGGAGCGAGTAAATACGCTTTTGCCTTGCAGTAGGAAAATTCAGGCGGAAATAAAAATCGCAAAGCATCATTTATCTGCACATCAATTGTATTTTGAAATGGAGGGCTCTTCTTTACCATTTTTAAACCAGTTATTGGAACTATCAAGAACAAAGAATATGAAATAGATATTGGATAAAAAACAAAAATATATAAAAAGATAAAGAAATAATAAAATGTATGGTTATTAATGAATCTTAGAAATCACCAATTCGCCTTGAGCGAGCGTGTTGATCAATGCTTGTGGCTTCTCTATATAAGAAAAGGCCTTTGATCTTCAGTGGGACAGTAATAGATTGGTATTTTATTATTATTATTGTGAATATTACATTTAACAAACTACACCAGTTACGGAATTTAGTGCTACTAAGTTTCTGTAAAAATAAAACTAATTGTAAGTCCTGACCACGCTAAGCACTATAAATAATTAATGCAAGACCTGAATCAGTGGATGTATTGTGTGTGTGTGTGTGTGTGTGTGAAAAAGTACCTACAACTATCTTAATACACAGAACTACGTCAAAACATAGCTAGATTTAATCACTCCAATTAAGTCCACCTACTGACGTAAGTATGATTAAAACCATGACCTTATTCCTCGAACAAACAATATTTAATTAAAAGCCCTAAAATTCTTCAAAAAACAGTATCAATTTCTAAGCCGTTTTTAACGTTAAATCGTTTAACAAATCTGGGACATGAAGCCCCTTCCCCTCCCTTTAAAAAGACGTTAATACTTAATAGTCTTATGGGCGATATCTGGCGGATATGATATCCGACACCATTAGTGGTATTATAACGGTTCCAAGAAATGTTAGCGTTTCGGCTAATCGTTTTGTCATTCTGTGGTGGTGTTGTGGTGTTGGAATTGTTAATAGGATTTAATTTGAATAATAATAACATAAGAAATGATGTGTTAAATGAATAAATATACTCATCAAATTCAATTTAATGTAACAGCGCACTTTTTAGGACCCATTAATTATGTCAATTATAATCCGTGGTGCTTAGCAACTGGATTTCTCTCAGTTGTAAACGTCCCTTTGTGCCTATTGGCCTAGTTCTGTTCTGTCTCCTGCTTGATTTGGAGGGAAGTGGAAAATATGTTTTTCTTACTCCTCCGCTGTTCTTTTCTGATTAATTTCGTTGCGGGATATGACAGTTGAATCGTTTATCTGGGACTCGTCGAGCTTCATTGCTCTGGCGCGTATACAAGATGAGTCTAAACTTTGGCCTGTAGTGGGCAAAGTTTAAGTGGTAGTATTTTTTTGCCGATACTGTCCCACTCCTGGGCAAAGGGCTCCCCCCCATTCCCTTCATATCTCTCGATGTTGTGCCTTGTGCCTCATCCTGCCAATTCGCGAGGAACCCATCCAAGGCATCCCGCCATCTTAGTATTATTATTTATTTTAATTCACTTAACATACATAAAAACATACCTATTTTTAATACTAGAACAATAATAAAAAACCTACAAAATCATAAATGCTGAAAATAATGCATGGCGAAGTTTCACACCGTTTTATGTGTCATCCTTCCAAGAGCCATCACAACATCCACGCTCTACCGATGACACCTTCTGTAAACGGTAAAATTGGTTCAATTGGTTTCTATCAACACCCTCCAGCCAATGCAAACATTGCTCGCAAAATACACGTTCTGTTGCCTTAACATCGTTAAATCAATCCACGTAGGTACGATATGTCGACCCTTGAGCGATATATGCTTTGCCAGCACATTCATACGGGTGACCCGGTTCGGTTCCTAGTAACGAGGCGACATCTGTCGTATAATTGTGACAACTCCACTTGAGTGCGACCTCCGTGAAAGAGAATTGCTTTATGCTTGGTTTTAAAAATGTCTGCTCTTTTCTAGCTTTTATTTTAGCATGAAATTATTCTTGGGGATAACGTGGTCGTTTTTTCATAGCATCTATCTTATACATAGGTGAAGCCACAAAAATTATAAAGAAACAAATAAAATTTAGGTTAAAATCATGGTGACTATTTGATGAGAATTTTGTCATTAAAGCTAAAAATACCTAAGTCGTGGTAATTAATTGTTGGCCTTTGTTCCGCTGGTCCTAAGTTACACAAGATCAAAATTCAGACTAAAAGAACTTAAAAAGTACAATTATATTGAAAAAAATTAACAAGGTCATACATGTCAAATGCTTCTAAGAAATCAATACTTCTTCAAAAGCAGAGCGGAACCTTAAAAACGAGTTACTTTGTAAGGAAAGTGTAAACACTTTCCTTACTAAAATATTTAAGCTCTTGGCTTTATTCAGACATTCTCCCACGAATTATGGGAAGCCTAAAACGTACACACGCAATTCTTAAAGCCTTTAGAAAAATATGTAGCGAGTTTTCCTCAAGGCTGTGTGAGAGGATCAACTCATACATTTTTATGTCAGAAAAATCTTCCCGAAACTTTTATTATTTAAAAGTCAAGCTAAGAGGTCTTATTTTGAGAGCGTAGGTGGTGTTAACACCACTTGTGTTATAATTTTGTCGTCTAAGGATTATCTGAATTCCAAATTCTTCTCGGTTTATCTACAAGCGTGCTCGTTCTGAAGGTTCTTATCAGTTTTCTCGACATTACTGTTGATATTATTAAGTTAAGTCAAAATATAATATTCCTACACATTTCATCTACCATCCTTTCTCTCTTCCTTCTTACCCACCGTAACATTTATAACCCGTGTTTATCCACTATCAAGTACATTTTTGCATAAACAGACAGGTTTACACAAAAATACTGGTTAACTTTAAAAAGGCCTCCAAAGAATTTCTTTACAAATTCAATCAACATACTTCCAACATGTCTTTTCACTACTTTATGTTCTATAGAACGTACATTTCTGTAGTATCATCCCGGAGCGATTGGCTTGCGATACAATCAACGTTTCAATTTGAAGCGAGAATTGCTTCACATGGCACACCTATATGTCTCTAGGGTTTATTCGATACAAATGAAGGATCGATATCAGAACTTATTACTATCGATACTCGCTTTATAACGGCCTCCGAACCTGTAATGTTTTCGGAATATATCGTAGATTTGATTGTTGCTCTAAGATTATCAATAATATTTTCCACTTTTTAGTGCCTCTTTAGCACCCAAATCTATTAAGGAACGGCAACACAGTTAAAACAGAGATTGAAAGTCGTCCAAAGATGGAAAGATGGAAGAAACGAAAACGTCTTCTCGGTTATTACTGTTTTTTTTTTAAAAGCGCGGAATAAAGTTCTGTTTGTTGTATTCTAAAATCTTCTCCGGAATGTAACAAACACTTTTCTGAAAACCGCATCAAAATCGGTTCAGCCAAACGGGAGATAATCGCGGACAAACATACATACATACATACAAACATACGGGTCGAACTGAGAACCTCCTTTTTTTGAAGTCAGTTAAAAATAAACTTAAATCGTCCTGCCTACACTACTTAACCATCTTGTTCTTCTCTATATAGAGCTAATACATTACATAGTTTTCAAATTGAGTCTATAGATTATACATAAATGATGTACTTTGTAATATATTTTGGTATCAAAATAGTGTCCATGAAGTTTTTTGCTCGTCCTTAAGGTTCTCCATAGGACCTACGATTTGGAATGACAAACTAGGTTCAACTATTTGATTGACCGACTCTGACAAATCAAAAGTCCCTGTAAATGGTTTATTTGAAATAAATGATTTGAGTTTGAATTTGCTTAGGATCAATTTGCCTTATAGGAGTCTAGTTTCTCCCGTCATCTTTATCTAGTACTCGTTCATGCTACTATTATCTATCGGTGGATATTAATATTAGTAGTGGATAGTGATCCATAGTATTAAAACTTACTCCATAATCCAGTACCACTTTATTCCGCACTTGATTCAAATTGATATTATCGATACTTAAATTGATTAAATATTCGTTTTCACTAGAATCGAATCAGCTTGTAGGTATCTATACTTATAGTATAGGTAACTTTCACCGTTAACCTTCGAACTTTTCGCAAAGGAATTTGTATCGGAAAAATTATACGCCTCTGGTATATTTATAAGATAAATGGTAATTACTGAGATGAGAATCTCCTCCTTTAGTGTTGGAAAGGTAATGAGATTCAAGATTTTGGTTTAGATTATTTGTAATAATTTGGCCGTCTGAGATTATGTAAAGAAGTTAAATACAAAACAAATATTTTAAGACAGTGGAGAAAATTTGTTTCTACTGATTACTTTGTAGATCTGGCAAGACACACTTCACAACTAAAAACTGTTAACATTCGTATTAATATTTATGTTTTCTTATTTAAATATTTTTGTATGGTCTTGATCAATTACCGCTTTATGGTATTTTAGTTTTTAAATATAAGAGAGTGCCTTGATTTCCATTGTACAAATTTTGCTTAGTCAAGAGTTTCACAAATATGCATGCTGTGCTTCAGAAACACGTAAAGCCGTTGGTCCCGGTTGTCATTCGTAGATCTTTGACAGTCGTTGTGGTTGGTCAGAAATCAGAAAGTCTGACTAACAGTCTTGCCTAGAGGTACCGTGTTACCCAGTAACTGGGTTGTGGAGGTCAGGAAGGCAGTCGCTCTATGTAAAACGTTCGTATTCAGCTGCACCCAGTTAGACTGGAAGCTAACCCCAACAAAGTTGGGCAAAGGCAAAGCAGATGATACCTATTATCACTGCATATTATAAAACAGGGTCCCGCGACGCGTCTGTCCCTATGTATGCTTAGATCTTTTAAACTACACAACGGATTTTGATGCGGGTTTTTAATAAATAGAGTGATTCAAGAGGAAGGTTTTAATATGGGTTTTAAATTTGTCAAGCGGGCGAAGCCGCGGGCGTCAGCTAGTGTTCAATAAACGATTATTATGTCTTCGTTCTGTTTATCTCTTCTTCTTCGTCTGTCTTTTCGTTTCAATTCAAAGCGTGTCACAGATAAATATCGCTTGTTATAAAATTAATCGACAACGTCACAATGTGTTACATTTTCAGCTCATTAATTACCGTCATGTCTGTAGTTAATATCTTAATTGAATGTCGAACGTCGCACTCCAATGTAATGGAATTTTTCAATTACATATTTATTGGTGAGCTGTTGAGTTGTGGTTAAATATTTGATACTTATAACGTTAATATATTTATTTATTCAATAAAGTACACCAACAGCATGTTTGTCAATCAATATTTGTTTTAAAAACTGAACGATGAGCTTCATTCCTACCAACAGGGCTGACGTACGATAGCAAAGAACAGTAGTGTGTGGAAAAGGGAGAAATAGACCATTTTCTAGCAGTGAGATAATCTAGGTACCATGAGAGGAGAGATGTATAGAAAAAATATATCGACAGTTTCTGTATTCTGTCTTTCAGACGCAATTTTTAGCAACAATTCTAGTCCACTTACAGAAACAAAGACATCCGATAAACTCATTGATCCAAGGATGATTAGACTCAAAGCGAAGAAAATCAATAATTCCATAATCTGAAGACTTCTAACTAAAGGGATCCAGGAAACTACATTGGCCTCTTGAAACCCTATTACCGTTGAGAATTTCCCCATTGAAATCCAACCTTCTAACGACAAAGCTTTGACACACAAAAGCTTCCATATTGCGACTGTACAATGAGCTCTTGAACTTGGTATAACTTTGTAAAGAGAATTGGGTATTCGGTGAAATTTAGAAGAATTCCATGGGACGTAATGGACTGGAAGTATTTTTTTCGGAATCCTGCGCGAAATTGCGATGGATTCAGAGTTTATTGCCAAGGTTTATTATGCGGAGTTTGGGGATCGGCGCTTAGTAAAGATCTTTATGTAAATACATAAAGTAAAGTTACTTACAATCTAGAATTTTGTAAATGGGCATGCTTTTACAGGATACTTTCTTGTTTATTCGCTCTTGGTGTTTTACATAGATTAGTATCGTTCTTAAACAAATCTACGTATCTGTTTCTTAACAAAAAATATTCGAGGATTATAATACTAAAAATGTTGTTAAAATTATTTTGGAACCTATGAAATATGAGTATGATTCATATTCATCTTATATTTTTGGGTAAATACGAACATAATTCATTAATGGAATAAATCTCATATGTATGTAATGAATACTTCATTACTCATAATTTTAATTAAATATTTTGGTCACGCCGTGTCTCATTTGTGACGACCACCAATCGTTCTTTTATTACCTACCTACTCAACAATCATCATACTTTAAAATTACATTTTCTTCTTACTTCTGATGACATTATTTTATGATTTCGGTCTACGTCCCATAGTCTACTCAATTTCCTGTACCCAATTTGATAGACCTTTTTTCCTGGATATCCCAAAGTTCAACCTTAACCACAAAGCTCTCATTTCCTTATTAATTTATATCGTATGTCAATAACATCGAAGGTCTATCTAAAAAGATCCCTTCTGATTTGGAATTTGAAGATTGAATTGGCACACATAATATAGGACTATTCTAATATTTGCCTTTGATCCTCTCGTGTACTAACTTTTTCTGAAAATTGTAGCTTTAAAAGTTCACTCAAATTATGTATTTCGTTTAACATATCATTCGAATTCAAGACTAGCTGTGTCCGCGGCTTCGCTCACGTAGGCCTAAGTGAAATTTAAGGAATCAAGTATTGAGTACCATATCATTATAATCCTCCGAGTAATCATAGTTGGTGGACTCTGGCGACTGCTGAAAGTTGAAATAGTGGACTATTTCCATAGGAATTTATCTGAAGACGGTCGGAGTCTAGATTTGCGCTCGATTGGCAATTGGCTAGCTTCCTATCTGGGTCTAAAATATATCTGTCGAAAGCAGGGGGTATGACAGGTATTCAATTGTTTCTTACCAAATCTACGAATCCTAAATCCATACTTCCATACTAATATTATAAATGCGAAAGTAACTCTGTCTGTTACGCTTTCACGATGAAACGGCTGAACCGATTTTTATGAAATTTGGCACTAAGATAGCTTGAATCCTGGGAAAGGACATATGCTATTTTTTAATCCGCGGCTTTGTCTGCATCCGCGATAACCGACATTCACGCGGACGAAGTCGCGGGCAAAAGCTAGTAATATTATAAATGCGATTTGTCAGGATAAATGGATGTTTTTTACTCTTCCACGCTCGCATGCACGCATACATCAAGATATTGATCTAAGTTAACACATAGGATATCTTTCCTGTTTTTGTTCCGGTGGGAAAATAATAATTATATCAAGTTTCAGTGGACGAAATTGCGGACAGAAGCTATTGTCTATAGGTGACAACAGAATAGCTATAACACACAATGAATGAGAACTTCCTTTTGTTTCAATTATCTCATGCTTGTGGTGGATTTTCTCCTTTCTTCGGAACAATTTCAATTTCTCAGAATCCAATTCCACCCGTCCTTGCTGTCGTAAGCACAAATTGCTCTACAAGAGTGTGTCAAGTGTCGTTTCAAGGTGTACGACACTCGCAGACGACTCTCAGCGATATTTAGTGACACTATATCGCGTAGTTCTGACGTTTAATCATGAATAAGTAAGATATAGCAGCGTCATTCATGTAGATTGGATCTTATTAAAGTACATGTACGTATTATCTCTACGTATTATAATACAAAGTCGTATCCCACTATCTGTCCCTCTATACGCTGAGATCTCTTAAACTGCGCATAATGCAGTTTTCATCAATAGATTGTGATTCAAGAGGAAGGTGTATACGTCATCATAACCTATCATCATATCAGCTTATTGCCGTCCACTGCGGAACGTAGGCCTCCCCCAGAGATCGCCAACCAACCCGGTCTTGAGCACGTATCCATCGGCTGCCAGCCACCTTTTTCAAATCGTCGGTCCAGGTTTATACGTATAGTTTGATAATGTTTTGGTGTGACACCACATTGGTATCTAATTTGCACCTTGGGAAGCCGGGGCGAGTTCCTAGTATGTGTTATATAAACCTGTGTAAAGAGGTATATTTTTCTTCTCTTTACCAAATCATGATGGTGCACTGTTAACATAATAAAAAAAAACTGTTTTCTGTTGGTTTTTAACCAGCTTCAAAAAAGGAGGAGGTTATCAATTGTAATTTTGTATTTGCTGTATTTTTGTATATATATATATATATATATATATATATATATATATATATATATATATATATATATTGTTATATATATATATATTGTTATAGGCTTGCATTTGACAGCAACTCACCTGATCTTAAGTGATGATGCGGTCTAAGGTGGAGCACGCTTGCCTAGGATAAATCGGTTCACTCGTGCCTTGAAGATACCCAGATTATATGTATCGGGGAATAGACAGGCGGGCAGTGAATTCCACAGAGGCAGTTCGCACAACGTTCGTTTTAATGTGTTTCCATCCATATGTTCGCCAGCTATGAAATGATTTCAATGATTATTTTTTGTTCGATAGTGTTTGCACCCAAGTTGGTTCCACATAATTTTCATGAAAATATTCCACCTTTAAGGGTGAGAAATTAAAGACCGACTGAATTTCTATTTGTATTATTGTTTTGTAATGGATTTAGATGATATGAAGTAGACACTAAAAAAGGTAATGAAAAATAAAAAGCCGTTTTTTCTAATAAAAAGACTACCTTTAAGTCTTTTGTAAAATATTAAGTACAATGAAAGCTTTGTTTCATTTTTACCGACGACAGAAAGAGGTTTCCTATTTTTAAAACAAGTTTTATAATGTGCAAGCATATTGGATTTCTTTATTATATTTCCCTCCAGTTTTCATTCTTGGGAAAAAGAGAAATATGGAATGTTTCATCTCCTAGGGTTTCCAATTAAGTTGAGCAAATTGATCTAGACAAAGGCTAGAATATGATTGAATTACAAAAAGGTTATGTTAGATCTTGAGAACTTAGGAACTGACTAGTTTCTTATAAGTAGGGAAAAGGTCACAAAACGAATTTATTTAATAGATTGTTTCCTTCATTCTTATAAAGTGAAAGCGATGGCTTGTCATATTTAGAAGAAATAATCTACAATATAAAATTGAACCTGACTGATATATTTTATATATGTTATTCTATTTTTATACCTAGTATATATATACTATATGGGTTCTTGTGTAAGTGGCGCTAGTGACAGAAAAGTTGAAATGGAATCGTTTGTCTTGGTATGGGCATGTGAAGGAAGAGATGAAACGCGTGTGACCAAAAGAGTTATGAATATTAATGTGGTTGAATGGAGAGGGAGAGGAAGGCCAAAGAAAAGATGCATGGATTGAGTGAAGAATAATATAAAAGGGAATTAGTGAAAGCATGACGGTTGACAGATCAAAATGGAAGAAGAAAACGTGTTGTACCGACCACAAGTAACATTAGACAAGTGCAGGAAGATGATGAAGTAAGTTCTTGTGTACATTTCACTTTATTGGAGTAGTTTTATTTTACTCTACGCTAATATTATAAAGAGCAAAGATTTGTATTTTTTTTATTTGAAAAATTCTTAGAACTACTGAATAGATTTCCATGCGGTTTTCACCAATAGACAAAATGATTCAAGAAGAAGGTTTAAGTGTACGGGTTTTGTTTACAGTCACCAAAAGAGATAAGTATCCATATCGTCGGAAATAATTGAAGTTTACTTAGAAACCGGTAGATGTTTTTGAATAAATTAAATGAAGTTTATAGAGAATAAACAGCTCAATGGTTTAATTAAATATCATTCGAAAACATCCATCGGTTTCTAAGTAAACTTAAACTATTTCCGACGACATGGATACTTATGTCTTTTGGTGACTGAAACCCCAACAAATTACATTAAGGGCGCGTATTCGATTTAGCGCAACTCAAAATCTAAACGATTGCTAGTACGACTTAGCAGCATTGACACACACAAGTACAATACAATGGTCTGTTTGTGTGCATCAGAAAAAAAAATATGCATGAAATAAGCACGAATCATTGAAATTGATCGGCAAACGACAGCGCGCGATGTTTTACAGTGCTTTTTAAAATAATTGTCTAAAATAAATGAGCTCGTCTAACGAACTGAAAAATATTCTGTATATTAAGCATAACATTTATGTACTTTAAAAAAATAAATATATCAGTTATGTTTTTATTCAAATACTGGTGAAAAAAAAATTGACAAAGTGAACCGATTTTCTACTTTTTCAACATTGTTTTATAATACAAAATAGTAATATTATTGTAATTTTGGCTCTGTAGCTGTCTTTATGACTGCATATACTGTTGGGAAAACGCATAAAACAAAATATTTTGGCATATTGTAATGGTTGTATTCGTCCTGAAAGTTAACTTTGACGTTTATTTTCGTAAATCGATATGAAAGAATTGTCTTCGCTTTAAAAAACCATAATTACAAATTATACTTTTACTCTGTAGCTGTCTAAATCAAGACTTAATCTTTTCGAAAACTGTAATTGTCTTTAAATAATCTGCTCATATCATTACGATATTGCTCTGGGCAAAACGCGAAAACAAGAAGTTTTCGTCACGAATCGAATACACGCTCTTAACATTACATTGGCTAAAATATGACGATGATGGTTAATGGTGGCGGAAAATGTCATGGCGACCGGCAGCTATGCAGATGGCTCTGCAAATAAAACAGTAACTAAGTAATTTATCGATTGCAATCAAATTCATAATCCCGGCTCTATTTAATTTTCTTCATCATCCGTCTCGCTCGCTCCGCTTTCCACTCTATTCGCTTCGTAACATTTTATTGTGGTGTCCCCAGAGGGTGGAGCTACCTATACATTTTTTATTCCCGGGGCAAAAAAATATCTAGTCAGAATCAGGCTTTATTCCCACTGTTTTAGCATTATCTTTGGTCTCTCTGCCGCTAGGGATACAAGCTTTTTCGTTTATTTTTATTAAGGTTCTCTTGGTTTTGGGAAATATTATTTGTTATTTTCTATTGTTTTTGTTTATGCTATTGAGTGGTAGAACAGTTAGTGTATATAATAAAGTCTATTATTTCTATATAAATTGCGGATAGATTTACCAAAACTTGAATTGTTTGTCCCATATAAGCGAGAATGATGTAACGCAATGAAAATATTCGACACAAAAATACAGCAGACAAAGAAGGGTTTAAAAAAAATGTTAACTGAAAATAATTGTAAAAAATAGTTTGATTTTCCCAATAGAAAATGTGGAAGTAGCTTCACAAAAATAAATCCGTTTTTAAGAAGCCAAAGGATTTTTTTTTTAAACCTTTAACCAGAAAACTAAAAATAAATAATTATGTGTATCTGAAAAATCTGGTTGTATATCTGGTGTATTGCACAGCAAAAAGGGCGTTGGTACTAGAAAGCAAGCTTATGGAATCTGCTTTGTCTAATGGTTGTATACAATCTGAACCAAAAATATTACAACAAAGGAAAATTATTTCCATTTCCATTATAAGTACATTTATTCTTCAACGTTCAGCGAACGTGACACCACAAAAGATGTTAATGTTTTTAACCATTAATTACGAATGAATTTATGTATTTTCGCATTATAATATATTTTGTACCGTATAATATATGCCTTTCTTCATGTTTTTCAAAGCTTTTATATTCGTCGTTAGCCTCCGGGACGATGATAACCTAAATTTGAAACTTGAAATTCAAATTTTAGACCCTCTTTTCAGGCTTGTTGGGTTTTATTTTATTAATTAGAGAGTTTATAGCTCCGTTGTTGAGTTAGGGTGAAAAATGTGGTGTGGGTATAACTCGTTTACGTTAATTATTATATTCTCGTCGAAAAACTGAAATGTTTTTATTTCAATTGGAATATAATATCATAACCTTACTTTTAAAGGAAGACTATCACTACATATTTTAGAAAAAGGTCTCGATAAACTCAAAAACAATTGAATAGATTTTTATACGGTTTTTACCAATGAACGGAGTTATACATGAGTAAAGTTTCAGTATATAATTTAAAGTTTTTGTGTAAATGGTCAAAAATGATTGTTGAAAACGTTGGAGAAAATCATGCCGACTTCGAGTTTTACCTAGGACTTGGTATGCCGCAGGAATTATCGGGAAGTTGGAATCGCGCCACAATACGAATTTCAAGTCATTTGTGGTGCGAGTCCCGACGCATTATCTTGAGACCTTCCTCAAGGAAGAGTTTTGGCCGAAGGGTGTCGTGTATCGGCGATTCCGCGGAAGGCTATGCAACACCACGCAGCGCAACACGACGCCGTCTCTTCGTGTACAATAGTTTAAAAATATTTTTGTGGGTTTTATTACAAACTAGCCACCCGACCCGGCTTCGCACGGGCCTATAGCCTTCCTCGATAAATGGACTATCCAACACAAAAAGAATTATTCAATTCGGACCAGTAGGTCCTGAGATTAGCGCGTTCAATCAAACAAACAAACAAACTCTTCAGCTTTATAATATTATATAGTATAGATCAGACATGTATGATAGTCTGTAAGGTATATATGTTATGGGTCTTTTGTTACCCGAAATAAATGATATTGTTATTATTATATTATTATAAATCCAAAACACTTTGTCTATTGATGAGAACTGCATGAAAATTCGTTCAGAACTTTTATCGCGAAAAGACCGACTGACGCGAGACGCAGCGAGGGTGTTTGTTTTATAATACGTAGTGATTTCAAGATTTTTTGTCAGTCTTTGAATATTCGAGTCAGTTATTGCCAAATACACTCTTGCTCATTTGTCATAAAAACCAGGGTGACATAATAAAAAAGAAAAATGTTATGAGCACAAAAATCTACGTACAGACGTCAGCACATCAAGCCATACCTAACTGTCAAATTTTCCCAATTAAATATGAACCTTATGGTTTCGTAATAAAGTTGAAAATCTATCAAATAAATTTGACAGATTGTATACAGATTTGACATATTTTATGAAGCGACTACACTCTGGTACCATTTTTTTATGACCAAAACTGTCATTGCTCCATTAATCTCACTTTTTAATTAACGGGAGTGGTACCTTAACAGTGGTAATAAAGTAATTGTAGGCATAGTCATGTCACAAATATGTAGCGGTGACAAATGCGGTTGGAGTGTTTCCTCATTAAATGTGACTTTTTCATATCACTATGTCTTCTGCTCGTGACTATTTTATTTAAACACTTTATTCAACATCGTGAACTCTGTAAAACTTGCTTAATAAAAATAATATTGTGTATCAAATGTTAAAATCCATTTATTTAAATTAGACTATTATAAGGCACCAGAGAAAATTACCTTCCAAAAACAAAAAAGGCAATCTAGTTGCCACCCCTTGCAAAATACAATTTCGTATAAAGAGGAATGGGAAAAAACTGTAAATTTATTAAAATAAAATAAAAAAAATGCCAGCCTAAAATTAAAACTACTATAGGTACTTACAAAGAACTACAAAAAACTCTATCACAAAATTACGTATCAAAATTCTAATACTTCATGCTTGATTGTTTTAAGTACAGATGAATAACATTTCCCCGTAAGAGCTAATGACGTAGATGCAATTACACTAGACAAATCACTAGCACTAGCATCCAGAGTCAAATGAACAAATATTTGTCTCAACGCAGGAATTGAAGGAAATATCTCGAGCAAAGGGAAAGCAAATTGCTCCTAATTGCAATTTAAATATACTCAGACGAGAACCGTATACTTCGAAACTAGCATGTGATAATTATACGAAGACCATTCTCAGTAATTACTTTTAGAAGAGTCTCCTAACTTTTGCTGACATCTTCAATATGTTTAGTTTCCTTCTTGACTTAAATAAAGGTATATTGTTTCATTTTGTACCATATTTTTTCCCTACCGTCTATAATTTATTTATAAGCATCTACAGCCTTTCCCTCTGCTTACCTATTTACGTTTCCCCTAAATGTCATGTTATTTACGATGTTGATCTTTGTTGCAGGTAATACTCATCGTGATTTATAGCAGCCATTGTTATCTTAAGAATAGGCTGCAACTTTATAACTAGGTAAGTGCCTCCTCTGTTTCAAGGGTCCTCGGTTGGTTGAAGATGGAATTTTTGAAAACTTTACGTAACCATTCTAGATTTTCTACTGCAGTATTGAAATAAGGTTCTTTGTTATTCGTATTATTCTTGAGGACTTCATCTCTCTTGATATTACAACTTGGTTCGTTCTCAATATTACCTTATCGATGAATTCATTCAGTAGAGTAGACATTTGTGAAAGAAACTCTAAAAAGTAAACAGAATCTTTTCTATTAAACACTCTCTGTATCTTATTAGGTATAATTTCCATGGAGAAAATAAAATCCAGCCTATTAACTCAACTGTAGGAAACGAAGGTCGACAATAAGGGTGTCAAGATAAAAATAAGAGTATCATTAGCCCATTTTCTTTTCTTCTCCTCGTCCAAGATTGCCATGGGAAAATATGATCTACTTGATTCAAAGGGAAAAATCTTTGTGCAATTTCTTTGGCCTGAAAATAATTGCAGGCTTCTCTAAATCAAATAAATGTTTGTGTTAATTTGTTAGAACATTTTTCCTTTATATTAGAAGAGAGTAAACAAGTGGATAAATAATACATTATATCTGTAAATGTAACTTAAGCAGTTGCGTGTGTCATCAAAATAGGTCAGGGTAACAATATAGAAGTTTTTGCCTTGTAGATTTTCTCATACAACTAGTTCATGCCAAGTTTTGGTAACATGCAAATAAAAATATTACAATTCAAGCTATTTTTGGGGTTAATAGTGGTAAATTGAGGACAAAAACAAATATATTCAGCCTACTTTATAAGCTCTTTTGACGTTAAATAGTACAAAGAAATAACGTAAAAAATTCTTAAAGATAATTTGAAGTAATTCTGCAAAATAGAACCAAAGCCATGTCATTCAATAATTTATTGTCATTTTATTTTTTTAGCCTGAGTATTCCCACTGTAGGGAGAAGGCCGTTTTACCCTTCTTCTATTTTACGCTGATTAATTGTAAATCTATTTCAAGCTTATGTTTGGGACGTATATTAAACTGTTATTACTGTCACAATGACACAATAAACATAGTTATGTAATTTACACATTTGGCAAATTATGGTATTAGATTTGTAAGGTTGGCTTATTTCAGTAGAACAAAACCCAACATATACACGCTTAACGCGTTCCTTCAGAATTTCACATTTCTTTAAGAGCGATATATTGTGTACAGCCTACATAAAAACCTATTAATATTAACATAATTTAATCTATTGCCAAATAGCCAGTAACAGCCCGGTAAATATACCATTTCGCGATATATTTCCCATTACCCACGACAACACAATTACTCGCAGGTGGTTTAGCATCATAATTCTCCTCAAGGCATTATAATAATAACGTTATTAGCGTAATGGTAGGCAGTCACGGATACTCTCGGGCAAGCTCGAGCAATAATTCTGAAGAGCTCTACGCTTCCACTCTTCAATTTTCGAGACATTTGAAGAACTTCTGTGAGCAAAACGAGAAAACTTTCAAGTATACTGAAATATAATTGGCAATGTTTATTTTGTAGTTTGGTTTGTGAATAGATTCGGAAATCGTTTGGGACTCAAAGGGTTAATTATCGTGCTATTGAATTATCTTTGTTAGCTGTAAAATTTGTTGAATCGGAAAATTTCGAAATCTGGTTTTGAAAACTGAATATGCAGACGGAAAATTGTGAAATGTTAATTGGAAATTTTGGTTGACGTTTTACTCGTCTTGTTTATTTTAAGTTAAAATGATCCAAGATTCCAAAGTTGTTAGACCTACTAGAATAGCTAAAGCTTTTGAGATATATTGCGACCTTTAAAGCACTTAGCTGAAGTTAAGGTCTCCAGAAAGTGTCTGACAATTTAATGTATGTTGTTTTTTTAAAATATTATAATATTGCGCTTGGCCGCTACTCACCTGATCTTAAGTGATGATGCGGTCTTAGGTAGAGCCCGCATGCCTAGGGTGAACCGGTTTACTCGTACCTTGAAGATACTCAGATTATACTTATCGAGGAACAAGGAAGTAGGCAGTGAATTCCACAGTGTTCACACAATAAATATAAAAATACACTGTATACGAGGTGTATATATCAGCCTATTGCCGTCCACTGCTGAACGTAGGCCTCCCCCAGAGATCGCCAACCTACCCGGTCTTGGGCAACCCGCATCCATCCGCTGCCAGCCACCTTTTTTAAATCGTCGGTCCATCGTGCCGCAGGGCGTCCCACACTACGCTTGCCTAAACGCGGTCTCCACTCCAGAACGTGTCTGCTCCATCTACCGTCTGTCCGTCTGCAGACGTGGCCGGCCCACTTCCACTTCAGCGTGCTAATTCGATGCGCAACGTCGGTGACTTTAGTTCTCTGGCGAATGACTTCATTGCGAATTCTATCCACCAGAGAAACTCTGAGCATCGCTCCCTCCATGGCACGCTGAGCAACCTTGAATTTGTGGACCAGGCCCACGGTGGGTGTCCACGTTTCGGCTCCGTAAGTCATCACAGGTAGAACGCTCTGGTTAAAGACCCTGGTCTTAAGGGATTGTGGGATCGACGATTTAAAGATACCACGTAGCTTCTCGAATGCTGCCCAGCCCAAGCGTATCCTTCTGTTCGCCTCCTTCTCGAAGTTGTGCCGCCCCAGTTGTATATTTTGGCCAAGATATATGTATTCTTGCACAACCTAGAGAATAGCGCCATTTAAGACTACGGGTCTCGGGAAGACATGACCATTGTACATGATTTTGGTCTTATCTAGGTTCAATACGAGGTGTGAACTTGATTAAATCCGAGATCTGCTGTTTAGTGAGAAGATCAGTGCCATCTACTGATTTTCAGTAATTCTTAATTATCTTGAACTTAAACCCTTTTATATTATACATTCACACGTTGACAACGTTAGCGTAGTGACCAAGCAATTTGCTGCTGCGCTGATCGGCTTCCGGTCTAATGAAAGCAAATGAATACCAGTTTTTTACATTTGCGTCAGACCATAACTCACCTGATCTTAAGTAATGATGCGGCCTAAAGTGGAGCACGCTTTCCTAGGATAGACCGGTTCACTCGTACCTTGAAGATACCCAGATTATACTTTATAGTATTATATTATTATACCAGTGTTTTACATAAAGCGACTGCCTATCTGACCACTACAACCCACATAATGGATAACACAATACTTCGGTAAGACTGGTTGTCACATTTTCTGACTTCTGACTACCTATAACAACTGTCTATGATATACGGATGACAGCCGAGACCAACAGCCATAACCGATCAATCCGTACGACCTTTTTTTAGCCACTACCTCCTATGATGTAATGAATATGACAAAAAATATATATATAAAACTGGCCAAGTGCGAGTCGGACTCGCGCACGAAGAGTTCCGTATCATTATCTATACAACATTAGACATCGAGCAAAAAGGGGAAAAAAAATCGCGCTTGTTGTATGGGAGCCCCCCTTAAATATTTATTTTTTGATTATTTGTTGTTATAGCGGCAACAGAAATACATAATTTGTGAAAATTTCAACTGTCTAGCTATCGCGTTTCTTGAGATGCAGCCTGGTGACCGACAGACGGACGAACAGACGGCGAAGTCTTAGTAATTGGGTCCGGTTTTTACCCTTTGGATACAGAACCCTAAAAAAGAAATTAAGCCCAGCCGTAAAAACGTAAAAGTAAACAACAAAAATTTGTTCTTTATTATCTTAAATACAATTTTGTTTTCATTAATCTTTAAGTTTGAATCCTGCCGCAGCTCCACTGAAACCATTCAACTTGAAGGTAGTACTGCACTAAATTTTCCACGAACACAAGAGACCGCGTAATAACTTTGCTATCGCATAAGCGATTCACATGCTGAACTGAATTCTAAACAGTTTTCCATGGAAACTTTACCTACGTACAAAGGTAACGTGAGCTTAAATTAGGAGTGGCTGTATGTCAAAGTTTGCTTCTAGTTTATTCTAGAAGTTACCAATAGTTGTTCTTAAACTTTTACGGCAACTGAACACTTTTATTTTATGGAACCCCGCATCATCATCTGCGTAGGCTATTCCCAACTATGTTGGGGTCGTCTTCCGGTCTAACCAGATGCAGCTGAATACCAGTGTTGTGACGCGCCCACACATTGACCGACTGTCTATCTGACCCCCACACCCCAGTGACTGTGTAACACGATATCCCTTGGTAAGACTGAAATAAACATGAAAGTTAAATTCCACATTCGATAGAAAAACCAGTAATACTTAGCAACCTGAAAAGAAAATGCGAAGGATAATGAATACATTACAACGCGTACAACGGATAAAAATATCGTAGACTTACAAAGAAGCTCAAAATTTATGTTACAAAGGTTACGTAATTTGTACAGCATCATTATTTAGCCAACAACACACACATGCTCGCACAATGTTCACATCAATTTATTGTATACGAGCCACCAAAACATTATTCTGAAAAATATCAAAAATCACAACATGAAATGTTACTTAGACGTAAAAAGCGTCACTTTCGCGCAATCATCTATCAAGTCTGAACCCAAGAATGTATTACATTACACAAATTGAAACCGTAATAATCTTTCGGGTGAATTCCTTCGGAATTGCGAGCAATTCCATCGTCCAGCCTCAGGGCAGTTGCTCGGATACCGTCAAGTACCTACGAAATGCTTTTTACTTCGATTTCTTCATTTGTGGAGTATTGCGTGAACATTTTAGGGTCCCGGGAATGTCCCAGATGGCTAACTAAAAGCTTTCCGAGGTATTTATTGCGAGGGAATATTTTCGTGATAGGAATTGTGTTCGCGGTTGATTTATTTGGATGATATTGTTATTGTGGCACAGTTTGTCATTGACATGAGTTATGTTTGTTATAGTTTGTAATTTATTTATTGCTTGTATTGTATGCGTACAGGAGTTCGTTTCTTAGTAAAAGCCGTACGTATCGATCGGTCACAGTAAAGGTACCGCTTGCCGTGGATGGAAGTCTGACAACCAGTCTTAGCAAGGGGTATTGTGTTATCCAGTAACTGGGTTGTGGAGGTCAGACAAGCAGCCACTCTATGTAAAACAATGGTATTCAGCTGCATCCAGTTAGACTGAAAATTGACCTCAACATAGTTTAGAAAATACTGAGTAGTTTGTATATTGTATGCTTATCGATTTAAACGCATTTCTCTATGGTAGAATGGTCGGAATAGTAACATACTCTTCTACTTCAATGTTCATTGGATAATATATTTATTCAGCTCAGAGATACTATAAAATTACTGCGTAAAGGTCGTGTAATGTGTTTAAAACTTTCCCAATACTGAAGTAAATAACTTCTTTTCTATACAACAAAAATACAATAGGCATTTCGGCCACTCGATACAAGAACAAACAATTAACTTGAACTATGTTCTAGCAACACGCTAAAAGGGCGTCCTTCACATGTCTAAGTCCGAAAAACTTGGAAACAGTATTTATTATTTAAGTCGTCAGTCGACTTCTTGACATCAGTACCGACAAAATAGGCTGGTTCTGTAAGTAAAACTTTTACCTTAAGACAGACGGGATCAAAACTTTACCCAATAACTACTTCTTTGAGTGATCGCCCACATCGCTCTCTTATATACTTAGATATGTACTCACATACTCCAGTCGAGTACTTCTGGGATCTAGTTCCTGATATCTGCGAACTTGAAGTTGGGGAGATGGAAAGCTTCTCCGCGAGTTACTTGATAACTTTATTACCCATGTGAAGAGGTTGTTGATGGCTTGGTCTGTTGTTTTGACGAGGATGTGAGTTTCAGACGTGTTGAGGATTAAGTAATTAAACAATTTTGGCTTATGTGAAAATTGAATATTGTTTTTTTTCATTTAGATAGTTTGTACTCGTGTTTAGTGAAAATGTATTGAATTCTGCAACTATTATCAACGCGAAAGTTTGTGAGGATGATGTATGGATGTTTGTAACTTTTTCACGCTTAAACGGCTGAACAGTATTAGCTAAAATTTGGCACACATATAGACATTGATATAGCTTGATAATTTTGATCCTTCTTATTTTAAACTTTTGCTTAATTCTTAAGTGTAGGCAGACAAATTGCAGGAAGAAGTTAGTTATTATATAAGTTATTTATTAAAAGTATTTCAAGTTAAATGAGCTATTGTTTAAGATATTGCAGCTTAATTTCAAGACCTCCGTCCTCAGATTAGAAGTCCTTTATTTTCCTTTCCGCTATCCAGGATTCCTTTGTTTTTAATTACCTAGTGAGCTCTGGCGCCCGATCCTCATTTCTCTTAGTTATTTTTGTTTAATTCGAGCTCCCTAACTTCTCATCTTTAGAATCACACACATAGTTAGTTAATTATATTTTTTTTTTTTATTTTTTTATTACAATTAGTGGTACAATGGTAATTTGTTTAACACAATGTTGTTTTCCAAGAAACATTGTAATTACTCTAGAGAATGGAAAATTATCCTTCTAAAGTCCTTTGTAAATTGTCTTTGCTAGCAAATTTATTTGTATGTTGTTCTAATTCCACGGCCTTAGTACCAGACCTATTATTTATGTATTCATTCAGACCTTTTGTTAGTAAATTCTGTAAATTCGCGTATCGACATTTGATTTCCGAACAATAATGGAGGGTGCAGACATAAATCAAGTGATATTAGACAGTTTAGATCCTCATTGTTCGTTATCTGACATAATCAGGTCATGGGCACCGACAATTTAGTTTCTTTCTTTACGAATTGACTGAGTTCCGTAGAAAAAAAAAATGGGTGACAGACCGATTAACAAATCACGCAAGACGAAGGGAAGGAAAAGAGTAATGGTTTTCATTTTTGTTCCCTACACTGACACGCGAAATGGCTGGTATATAAAGACACATAACAGAGCCGAAAGTTATATAGTCTACTATTGTGATCTTACGGAGTTACGGAAATGTTGATAGTAAAAGTTTTTACTTTATCATCATCATCATCTGCCTATCCTTTTCCTAACTAGGGTCGTTCCAGTTTAACCAGATGCAGCTGAATACCAGTGTTTTACATGGAGCCACTGCCTGTCGGACCTCCACAACCCAGTTACTGGGTAACACGATACCCCTTCGTAAGACTTCTGCCTACCCAGGCAGAAGCCACAAAGTCTGACTAAAAGACCGACTGCCAAAGATCTACGAATGACAGCCGGGACCAACGGCTTTACGTGCTTTCCGTGGCACGATATTCATAAATTTACCGTGGCAAGCGTAACTTGATCGATTGATCTGTACGACTTTTGCTTAGCCATAAGCTCCTCAAAGTTTTAACTTTATACGAAAACAAATTTTATATGTTCTAGTAACACTTTGAATACCACGAGGCCTGTGCTGCAGTGTTGTATTCACCCGTAAGCACAATATTTTCCGTGCGTTACATTGCTTGCTTGTAAACAGTGTTTTATCACGACTAAAATAAAAGTCGTTTCCCAGACAAACATTTTGCTTAATGTTACTTAGTTTGACGGGTAATAATGGCTATGTAAAAATGTCTTTTAATATCTCGTGTAGCCTATTAGCAATTCCATAAAGCCTTTTCAAATAATCTAATCAATCATCAGCAAAAATGTTGCTTAAACAAAAACCAAGTCAGAAATGAAATCCAAAAGCGTCTAATCTCAATGTCAGCATAATCAATGAAGGCACCTCATTATTTCCATTACAAAGTAAAAGAAATCCGACAGAAATATTAGGATCATTCGTAATTTCATTACCAACATCAACATCTTGTACAGAAGCCTCCCTTCGTCCCTTATAAACATCTCAACATTAATCACGGCAGTAACGAAAAAAAATAATTTTCCCTTGTTCTTCACCGCCATCTTTCAAGACTTTGTGCTTACTAATTTCCTCCATTTCATCTTCAAGTGTTAAATTGCTGTTAAAATCGGTCTTCAACCAAACGATCTCTTTAAATAAATATTCATTTATAGAATAAACGTCTTTCAGTGCTTTTGTCTAAAAGCTTAGTAAGATTAATTATTATGAATCTTCTTAAGACAATATTTGAATCGCAGATTTTGGATTCGTGTAAACAGTTGCGTTTGTCTTTAGTAACAGTAATGCTAATAGAGCTACTTGGTTAAAGTAGGTTAGTTGAGTATTGATTAAACAGAATTATACCTACTGTGGGGGAATTAGGTTCTTGTTTTATTTACGTAACAGGTAAACCTGTCACAAAGGTTTAGGAGAACGTTGTTTTGATATCGCAATTTAGCTGTTTACTACAGATGTTGTTATTTATCCTGATGAATATAATAGAAGGTTTATCTTCTTTCTAATATGTAAAATTCTCGTGTCACAGTGTTTGTAACAAAACTCCTCCGAAACGGCTTGACTGGTTCTTATGAAATTTTGTGTGTACATTCAGTAGGTCTGAGAATAGGTCGTAGGCTATTTTTAACTTATATGGCAAAACAACGTTTGCCTCAGCTACTTTTGATATAGAATTCACAAAGCATGCTCAATTATTTAGTGGATAAAAATTTGGCATACAAGAGGTATTTTTTTTATTACCCATTATTGATTACCTATTACTTTAATCAGGTGAGTTGCGGTCAAACGCAAGCCGCGTTTGACCGCAACTCACCTGTTTTAAATGATGATGCGGCCTAAGGTGGAGTACGCTTGTCTGTGAAGAACAGATTGAGATTGTACTTATCGGGGAACAGAAAGGCGAGCAGTGAATTCCATAGTGTGGCAGTTAGCACAACAAATGTATAAGCAAAGCGCTCGATTCGCGCCTATGGAATAAATAATAGCGTTGACGCTTCGCCCTACCTCTGCTCGTCTGGTGGAGCAGAATAAGGATGGGGGAATTAGTTTGTGTCGCGATGGCCCTTTCAGCGTGTATAGGTTACATTTCCTTCTACATTTAACAGTCAATCTGCAGTAAACCACCCGTCGCTTTTATTACTCCTACTACAAACGTTTCCAACCATTTCCTCCAGTCTTTTATTATCGCCTAACGAACCACCTACAACTGAGAAATAGTTCTCCTATACAATATCTATAAAGTCGTTGCTGGTTTCAATTACTCAGCTCACGCTAGAAACGTGCGGTCGTGAATTATGGGCGATTGGATCCGATTGTCAAGAACTAGACAAATGATAGCGAAAGATAAATGGTTGTGAGAGAATCGACGGTGGTCACTGCCTTTAGGATGACTATAGAAATTCTGTATTTGAAGATTTATGTGTTTGAGATGAAGTGGGAATAGTTCTTGAAGTAGGTATGCTTATTAAAATGTGTAAGGAAGTTATGGATCCGAATGAGATTATAGATGTAGTCATGTATTTATTATTGCAAGGCAAAGGGACAACGAGACACAATAGACAAGGTAATTGCACAGGGGAAAAAAATACATTAAAATATAAAAACAGAAAATAACAAATTTACAAGAATAAGTAAATAAAATTAGGAATAACTTTAGGAATGTATTCAGAGGAGCAGAATGTGACAGTAATCTTTGATCTTATTTTATGTAAAGGTTTGTTGATATTATATTACGAGATGTCCAAATGTTTATTCATGAATAACCTTTAATTTTGCTAAGCCGTGTCCGCTTACTTCGTAAAGGAATATGTCAAGAGATTTACCCAAACTTGGTCCAAATTCTAAATTTAGGATGTATTTTCTAGGTAGAATTTATATTTATGAAGAATCATGCTACCCCAACATATCTTTTATTTATTTAAATGAGATTAGAAACTATACCTCTTGAATCCGATAGTAAGTGAGGGAGTTCTGAAGGGGAATTGTAAGTCAAAATATATTATACATTAATAGAAAAGTTTTACTTTGATGTACATTAATGGATCATTTTTGTCTAGTTACGTATTTATTTTTGCTGATTCGATTCGGATGACAAGTGATTTCCCAAGATAGGTACTTACTTTTGAAGCTAGCTTTTGTAACTAGCAGTATCCCCGCGATTTCGTTTGTGTGATTTTCCTTTTGGATTCTTAAATTTGATTATAAAAATATTATAACAACGGATTAGATACAGGGTTTATAATAAATTAAATGCAATACAATTTATGTAAACTATTTTAAGTATGCAGACACTACTCGTATTGATATCATTGCAACTTACTCACACAAGAAGCAAATCAGCAATCACTAATTAGTGTTCATAGATATTGAACTACAATCATTTTATTAAATTAATCAAACAAACATACTCTTCAGTTTTTTTTATGTTAGTAGATTGATTTCGTCAATTGTGGTTATTTTTGCTGATTCGATTCGGATGACAAACGATTTCTCAAGGCAGGTCTTACTTTTGAAGCCTTCACGTCCATTCTTACTAGCGAATTTTTGACGTATGTTGGTTTTGTTCACGGTCACTGTTAAGCTACACTTTGCTCGGTCGGTTCGTGGATGGGTAACAATATATTTCAAACCGAGACCTCTTTGTACCTCGGAAAGCACGTTCAATGGTTGGTCTCGCCTGTCATTCGTAGCTGTTGGACAGTAGTTATGGGAGATCAAAATACAGAAACTTTGACAACCAGTCTTACCAAAGGGTTTTGATTTACCTAGTAACTGTGTTGTGAAGGTCAAAGGCTAGGCCGATGATATTGGTCTTATTTTAACAGAACTTTACTTAAATAATTTACAGAAAGATAAAGAAACAGTAAAACATTGGAAGACTTTCAAATAAATATGTAGTTTCATGAATAAATATTTATGCAAGACATACAAATGGCGACACGTCGCAGTACTTAACAAATAAGACAGCTACATGGGCTTCATAGCCCGTATGTGTTACACGGCCATCTTTAATTCAACGCCACGAGCTATACTGGGCTATACATTGCAAAACTTTCCCTTGACAACGTTAAAGTTAAATTATAATTTGCATACTCACATAAAACGGTTTAAAATTACATTGTGCGGGAAGCCAATTAGCTGTTGATGAAGCGCTTTGCGACGATGTGTTTTAACAGTTTATTATTTTATGAAGCGCTTTAAGCGGTTAATATTTTTATACCAAGAGATTCTTCTTTTCTTTTGGAGAAGTATTTCTAACTTCAGAATACAAGCTCAGTAGCGGTAGAAATGACAATAGCACAAAAAGGGATCATGACAGGATTTGGTAATTTGGTGTAATTGTTTTTATTGAGCATTAATATTATGAAATTATGGCGTCACAAGTTGCCGCTCTTCTCACAAGTTAGTAAACCAATATTTCAATTGGTGTTCTATTTTGGTTACATTTATATGCTCTTTAATATGTTTTTTTTTACTACGGTGATATGATTTATTTGATAGTTCCAAAATATTCTTATGAACTAGTATTACCAGTATTTTCATTTTTTGGCGTATCGTCATCGCCATTTTGTATATTGGTTGAGATGATGTCTTCATATAATTCTTTTAATTCCCTATCATAACTTATTCTTGTAAGAATATAATGTTTGCCCATTTTTCTTTCGGTTAAGTGCCCTGTCCATCAAAAACGATTTGAATAGGCTGAGGTCTATGTGGATATTTGAACCGCCTCATTTTCATATCTTCCATAGGATCAATGACTGTGATGTTGAGTGATGTGGGTATGGTTTATTCTTCTCCTATTTTTGCGTCTTCGTTTTGACGTACAGATTTTTGTTGTTTATCTTTCAGACTAGTCTTACCTTTAATTTTTACTTTTACTTCTAATACATTAAAATTGTCCCACTGCAAGGCAAAATCCTCTTCTCGTTATTAGAAAGCAGGAACATTGATCACATTGATTGACGGTTTCAGACATTCCTAAAATAAATTTAGATACACGCAACAGCCGCATGAGAGGCAGGAGCCATAATCACTGGCAATCACGACATTTTAGTGCTAAGACAGTTGTATTAATAAATATACAATTAACCAAGGAACCATAAGTTCAGGTTTTCCTAATTACAACATCAGATTAAACAAACATTTTTAAAGCCGACCCTTCTCGCGATAAAAGCCATTCATCATCAGAACGACGTCCGTAATCTACATGTCGAGAAGTGCAAACATTATTATATTCACCCTCATTTTTGGAATTACTTGGTTTTTCACTTTTACTGTTTAGAAGAAATACAGTAGTGAATTTCTGATATATATTTAGAACCTTTCACGTCTGTCAAAAAAGATATACTTAGAGACTTCAAGTTTAAGATTTATTTTTTTATTTTAACAAAATAGTAAAAATACCGCACAGTAAACATCAAAATGTAATTTGTCTAAATCATGTCTAAAGTGATAGATTGCCTCTAGCTAGTCAATCACTTAGACACGATACTGGAGCCTAAAAATATGTTCTTCCTAAGGTAAGACTGCCGGCTGCTGCCTTTGTTTATTTTTTTCTATCATCATTAATATTATTTCCTCCCAAAACTCTTACACCTGCCGTTAACCTTATTCCGTTAACGAAACAAAACACGAAAAACAGCAATAAATAATAATTACTCTTAAAAATTGTCTTACATTTCTTGCGCATTTTTCTTCCCACAATTTCGTGTAATGCTAAAGATATGTTCTCATCCATCTTAATTCCCAGGGCTTTCAGCTGGAACACTCAAAGCCTCATTTAAGGCCCAAGATCTAGGTATTCAGGTCGTGCAAACACTAGGACTTTCTTCTGACGCTCCACTTTGGTTCGAAGACAGGTTTGGTCTAAGTTTGACTTGTAAACGGGGACTAGTGACACGGGTAGGTTCTTTAATTTAGTTTCGTAAACAACGACAGAATTTAAAATAGATAGGTAGTCTGATGTGTAGTATTTCGAGGAAGAAAATAGCAGTTCGCTTACAGATAGATACATTTGCGTGGTTGCTTTTAAAAAAATGTGTTTGGCAAATGTTTTATCTGATGAATCTAATAGTTTTTTTTTTATTGGTTTAGTAAAGAAATACTGACTATGTTTAATATATAATATATTTGTTATTACAAAATAGTTGGACATTTTAATTTGCTTGACATTTGCTTTGTATTAGCTTTCGATAACCAAGTTAATTATTATGAAAATAATTACGTTCACTAGACTGTAATTTACAATTTCATAATATCACCTCCCACGCTCCTTTGTTGAAACCTTGTAGTACCTATTCATTTATGTTTTTTAAAGATACAATTTCGTTTAATGGGTAAGCAGTGGTTTCAGTTTTTATAAATTATAGACAACCTTAACCTTTTTGAACTCCAATATAATATATTGATATCCCGATACATATTGAACTTCCTTGAATTCTTCTCAAACTTCTACTTTCTGCAGCTGTAAATGCTAACTCGTTTTGTAAATCTTCATTGTCAACTCCTTATTCAATGGAATTTCAATATCTGCCACCATGTCAATATCCATCCCAGGGTCTTTTTCTGATATCATTGTTATCTCTATAATCTACAAAACGCCTTCTTCTTCCATCTTGCAGCCTTCGCTAACATTTCACAACCACATTACGTTCTGTCGGGGACACAAGTGCTAAACGCTACTTGATCTAATTACATCCGTGGTATTTCGAATTTTCTCGAAAATTTCGCTTTTGAGGAGGATAATTAAAGTATTTTCGATCATTTCTTGGAAAATATGGAGAAAGGATAGTTTAATTAGAAGATAGTCAGCCTTTTCCAAATGTAGAAATTTTCATAAATTATGTTCGGTAACGCCTAGTTTGAAACTATTTATTTTTATCTTACCCGATTATTCAATTTTATTCATTAAGGACTATTTCAGTCCCTAAAAGTTGTATCTTTAATTTTAGATGGGCATTATTCACACTTTATTTCATAAATATATACAATAAGCTGACGTTATCTACGTTTAAAATGCTTTAACTATAAACTGACTTACACTCTAGGGTGCAGAATTTACTGTTGAACAAAAACAAAAGTGAGATAAACAAAATAAACTTTCACTTTTAACAATAATCTTCAACAATCAAAAAGATTATCTCTGTTTCTCGTTTTCGGAGAATAAAAGCGGAGTCGTCAAATGTTTATTGGGGCCAAAGT
Organism: Charanyca ferruginea; assembly: GCA_947361185.1. NCBI lineage: Eukaryota > Metazoa > Arthropoda > Insecta > Lepidoptera > Noctuidae > Charanyca > Charanyca ferruginea. The sequence continues at coordinate 24,065,808 of OX376074.1, forward strand.
CATAAGCAATCTCTAGAGAGCTTCCATCTGATCTTAGGATACAAAACTTTTTGGTAAGCAGGCCATAAATAAGAATTAAGTTTGGACGTTTTACAATTGCGAAAAGAACTTCAAGGTTAGTAAGAAATAAATTGGATACTTCATTTCGTTCGTAATCATTTTAATTTATGTTTGCATGAATATGTTTGTCACTTTCTTTTCTCTTTTTATAATCTAGCTGTCGTTGTTAGCAAGACTCTGCTAACTTCTATGAAAATATCCGTTTCTATATTAATAGTTTCTGGTTCAAGCAATTACCGTCTATCCTTGTATACATTATATACTTTATTCTTTACATCATTAGACAAATATTGTTATAACGCTATTGTTATTTCATGTTAGCATTTAATAAGCTTCGTTTTTTAACGATAAATACGAATCACACTATTTTGCCGTTTACCTACATAAAATTATCACTAAAATGCAGTTATTTCAATAATTCAACCTAATAACTATCGTTATATACCCTCTTTTTGTCTGATTATTTTAGTATAATAATATATTAATAAATAATTTATTTCGGGTATCAAAGCCCCATAACATAATTACCTTACAGGCTATCATATTTATCAAAAACCACAAAAATAGATGATTAAACTAACACACACTCGAACACGAAGTGACGGCGGGCGTCGTGTGACGCTGCGTGGTGACGCGTAACCTTCCGCGGAATCGCCGATATACGTCAACCCTCGGCCAAAACTCTTCCTTGACGTCTAAGTTTATTGGAACGAAGTTCCCTAACGCGGCTTACGGGTAGAGCAAATTAGTAGAAATCGTCACGTAGCGAAATGCGTGTGTGTGTGTGCGTGTGTCCAGCCGCTGCGACGCACTCGCCTGCTCGTGATATATTTTTTTTTTCTGTACAGACACGTACATAAGGAACAGTTCCTTACGTACGTGTACCGGAGGTCCCCCGACCGCACAAGTTTTTTTTTTGTTTTAAAGGCCTGCCCTGTTCTATCAATATCTATGTTTGCTTTAATTATCAAGACACAATTGTGTAATAAAATTTATACTTTTATTTTAAATGCTAATTCTAGAATATTAATTGAGAGAACGCAGTAAGCTTTCAATTTCTTAAACAAAATTAAAAAGCAATTTTCCAAGAATTTTTATCAGCAAAACAAAACTTCAGTTCTTTAAGCACTTGGTGAAAGAACTTCAGATTGTTCTATGTTTGGGAGATTGTTAAGTTCGCCATTTTGCGGAAAATATATCGAGTTCCACAGATTCATATCAAAATTCAAAACTTTTAAAGATCTGGCTAAGAAAGTGATCTCGAGGATTATCTTTGGGAGCGACGGTTTATATGTGCCTAGTTCTGTTCTGTCTCTTGCTTGATTTGGAGGGAAGTGGAAAGTATGTTTTTCTTACTCCTCCGCTGTTCATTTCTGATTAATTTCGTTTCGGTATCCAAGTTGAATCGTTTCGGGAGTCGTCGAGCTTCAATGCTTTGGCGTTTTTCTGGTGGTCGCCACTGTAACAATATGTGCCCAGCCCGCCACGGGTACGACCAAGAAGCTTAAAGATATAAGTGGAGGCAACACTCTACATACCTAAGTGAAACCAACTGGTGGCAGACGCTCTCTTCCTGAATGCATACAAAAGAACGAGACAGTGATATGTGTTTTCTTTATCTTATGTATGCATTTAGAAAGAGAGCGTCTGCCCACAGTTGGTTTCGCTTAGGTGTTCAGAGTGTTGCCTCCACTTTTACCTATAAGCCATACCATACCAAATTGTCAAAGTTTCCCAATTTAATATGAACCTTAAGAGCGTTACTCCAGAGCGGCGCGCCTCGATGAGGCCTCGGTATATAGTAGTACTAAATAATTCATAGTAATATAAATATATAAGTTATTAAAAAAATTCTATATAACATGTTAATACGTGCGAACGTAATTTTTTTCATTTAAGAGGCTTAAAAAACATAAAATATCACTGATTTCATCCCAAACTAACACGTTTAATAACTCGAAAAGTGACTTAAAATGGCTTTTGGCTTGAATAATAATAACAATAATAATAATATGTGGGGGCATTTTCACACACGGCCATCTGACCCCAAACTAGGAAGACCCTGTACTATGGGTGTCAGACAGCTGATATACATACACAAATACATTTTTTTTTTTTGTAAATACATACATATATGGATAAACAACACCCAGACACAAAGCAAACACAAGTGCTCATCACACCAATGTTTACCCTGGGCGGGAATCGAACCCGCAACACGCTGCGCAGCAGTCGATCGCTCAGCCACTGCGCCAACCGTGTCGTCAAATGAATGAAAACTTACAGTAATTTTTTTTTTTTTTTTAAACGTTGCCCCACACTATGAATTACTCCTGTGTCGTGGGTGCGTTTACAAACATATAAACTCACATACACAAACTGTCAGACCCGGAACAACTATCTGTAGGCCATACAAATATTTGTTCCGTGCGGGAATCGAACCCGCGACACGCAGCGCAGCAGTCGATCGCTCAACCACTGCGCCAACCGTGTCGTCATATTGACTTTTTTTTCAGCCATGCACTAGTAAATGTTATTGCTTTTTTAACAGTAATATTATTATTATAAGTTTGTCGTATATGGTTTTGCTATTATCTAGCATCCGCGTAGACCATCGAGCGCTAGTTTAAAAAAAGGCTTAAATAAAAACTGTTCTTATGACAAAACTATACGAACATTTGAAAATATTTTTCAGCCATGCACTATAGATTATGAAATTCTCAATAATTTGACGTCAACATCTTATCTACGAATTAAACACATTATCGTTTTATTGTCCGTCGGAAATCATCAATTTTGACTCCAGCTAACGGACGCTCTTAAACTTTTGTAATAAAGTAGAAAATTTTTCAAAGAAATTTGACAAATTGTTGTAGCTTAATGTACTGGTCTCTGTGCAAACAGTTACTTTACACAAACATTGTGTCTAGTGACTATTCTATCGTCGATGGCCGTTATCGCTAATATCCTTTTAAGAGTTATGGGATATTAAGGCACAACGCACAAGGTGCAAGGCACCAAGTTGCAGATTAGCGTTCTACGTTCTGTGTTCTTTATTTCCTTTCCTACCTCTTTCAGGTTTCAAATTTGGAATACGAAACGCAAGACGCTTGTCTGTGACTTGCGCTATTGGTTACTTAGCTTAGGGTGTTGTATTACCAACTAATGTTATCGGGTATGGTGTTACCATTCCCATAAGGCATTGATTTCCTAATTTGCCTTATTACTACTGTTTACGAATAAATGCAAACGTTAGGTGGCCTAGAGAAAAATGGCTGGACAATCAAGTGAACGTCTTATATCTTAGGCGTTCATTTTGCACCTATGCCTACATTCTTTAACCCTTAAAAATTCAAATGGAATCATCAAAAGAAATCACTACTCTGTCGCGGTTATAGTTTGAAAAGCATTGTGATTCGTTTATTAAAATAATTGAAGACTAAAACACAGCATTGGATTTTGAAGGGTTTGTTTCTAGTTTAAGAATTTTTGCATGCTACGATTTCAAAGAAAGGACGATAATTGCTTTGCATGAAATCAGCTGGAAATATTCAGTCGTTATGTTCAAGTAAAAATTTAGTGTTTTATTCAAGCTAGCTTAGACTTATATCCTAAATTTCGCCGTCTCCTATGTGTTAAGTTAGATCAATATCTAATAATCATATTTTAAGCACACATTATATGTGTGCTTAAATTTCAGCTAATTATGTTTAGCCGTTTCAGCGTGGAAGTGTAACAAACTTTCAACCGGTGATGGCAAATGACAAACTTTCTAATTTATAATAATATTAGGATGTTAAAATACAAATGGCTGTAACAAACATGCAATAGATGATGATACATTCCGTCTATAAGATATACGATATAAGTATGTACTGATAAGCGGTCAGAAACACAAATACAATCCGTCACACTAAACTATTACTTACCCAGAAAGCCAGTTCAAACCATTTTAAGTTCAACACAAACTGTGCTCTAGTTTGCAATACGAGACCAATAGCAAATGGCGTCGAAGATAAACGTCAAACTATTCGTCGCATCCCCATTCACCGGCTTAGGGTGGTTGGAAAGCATTCAATCTGGCCTCTTGTTCAAACACAGCCTATTCGGTATTCGATTTGTGAAATTCTGGCCTAAAACGTTCACAGCCAAGTAGGGACGCCTACTTGGCTGTGGCATTCGACGAAATTGAATTCTGTTTTTGAATTTGAACTTTTTCACGTTCGTGCTTTGAGATTACAATTCGGTATTGTGTGAGCTTGTGTTTTGTTTTTAGAATTCCATTGTTTCATTTCATAAAGAATCATGGCGAGATTCATACATTCATTTGTATGAAAAAAAAAAGTAATTTAGAGGGTTTAAAGTATTTTGCAATGTGAAGAATACATTACCAGGAGTAGATTGATATACTTAGCATATGTTTAAACCCCCTCATAATTAAAATATTACGAAATGGAAATAATACCTTTTCGTTTCATCTCGATGCCCATTTTGTGTTTATAAAAAAAAAGAAAGTGACAAGCGATGTTAACGGATCTATAAAATTGGCAGACAAGTAATGTGACAAGTATGTGGAAAAAAAAAATAATTATTTTGTGATATTTTTTCTCATAAAACGATGCAATTTCAATGTAAGAACTGCGAAACGGCACTGTCGGTGTCACTGTTACTGCCAGTCGCCGTTTCATCCTAAAATAGTGAGTTTTTCGTTTAACTATTAACTTTTTTTTGCGGGGTTTTAAAAATATTGTAAATGCCTGAAGATACTCTTTACCCAAGAATATAAGAATTAGAATTTCAACTTCTCTAAACATCTTCATTTTTTTTTGTACAAATCTCGCCATCATTCTTTTCTTTTCGCATTTTAGCTAGCTACAGTCAGTGTTACTTATAATCAAATGGTTTTAAAATAAGAGGGATAATTCTTTCAGGTTCAATAGCATTCTCATGTCAGTCTCTATTTTATCTAAAATTTTGACATGATTTTAATATTGGTGCCGATTCCCTTGTTTAAAAACTAAACTAAAATTAGAGAACTAGCATCTCTTACTACCGAGTAGGTGATGAAAAGGACGGCGACAGAGAAGAACTAAGTTAGAGATGTCAAATTAGTTTTTTCCTTAAACTTTGTTGTTTTTAATCAATACGTTCTGAAATGACAACTGTATCAACATTTTAGATCAACTTAAATTGTCAGCTTTTATTAATATCGGTATCTCTTTTCTGTTGTCTATTGTCTTGTTTTATTGGATAGAAAGAGATATAAATAGCATACAATAAGTGAAGCTCGTGTCCCTCCCCGACCCTTGCTCGAGCCAGCCCGCGCCGCTGAGCCTGTAGTTTTAAATTCGACCCTAAATAATGGAAATCCGATCCAGCCTATCCCTTTGCTGTCCTCTCCCAGCGACGCCCTAAGCCGAGGCTCGTACCCCACAGGGGGTGCCCTTAGCGTGTAGTCGCTTAGTTTGTAAGCTATTTTGCCCTGGCTGGAGGCCCTAAAAATAATAATTTTTAAGGCACCACAGGAAAGTCCGGTTAAGCAGCCGACAACCTCCTAGGTTGACCTGCGAGATGCCAATACGAAAAAAAAAATAATAATAAAGAAGCTCGTGTATTCTGTTGTACACGAGCTTCTTTTTTATATATATACCTATGTTTAACAAACAAATCAACTATTCTATTCTATTCTATTCTATTCTAACATTTTAATTACAAGATTTGACCTTCTGCTATTATGACATATTTATATCTCATCATCAAATTAATCTCTACTTTTAAATTTATAGTATATACCTATTTCCTCGAATCCCTAAGTTTAAGTGGTGCCTGTAAAACATTAAGTAGCTCTACAGACACCGTAGAATATTTGGTAGCGGTATTATGTGTTAGCTCCAAACCTCTCTGCAATAACAATATTGTACCACCATCAGCACACCGTCGCTTATTGACACCAATAACATTTGCATTCATTGCAATGCATTTCAGTGTTCAGCCAATGTTGGGTAAATACTAAACGTTGGGCATTCTACTCGTGTTTTGTGTAAATCATCTTAGCATTTAGGTACACGAGAAGTTGGTTATAAGTTCGTTAATGTCTTTAAATAATGCATGGATGAATAAAGTAGCTACCGCCCGCGGTTTTACCGACGTGGTATTAGCACTTCCCCCATCTCACCCAAATTATACCCTGTGTGTTATTCTGATGTATAAGCTATATTACTGTAAAGTTTCATGAAAATCAGTTCAGTAGTTTTTGCGTGAAAGAGTTAAAAAACTTTCTTCCATTCTCAGTTATGCATTTATAATAATGGTATGATAGTTTTATCATATTTATTTTTATCCAGATATATTTTGTACTCCATTAAAAACAAAACACGACAGTGTCTTCATGAGTATTTTTATTTCATATCTTGCATTTTTGTGTGTTATAATACACACAAAAATGCAAGATCTCATGATTTAACAAAATAAATAATATTTTATAATGCATGACTTGCAAATACATGTGTTGTCTTTTTTATGTTTTGTATTGTTAAAGTACCTTCATAGTTTTCAGATATAGAAACAACATGAATCATGTAACCAGTACTTTGTAAAAAAAACTTGATTTAAAAGAGTGTCCGTGGAATTTCTTGCTCGTTCTTCTCCATAGAGACCTACCTACGTTTTGGAACGAGCAACTAACTTCAACTCTCCGACTAACTGACCGACTCCTTGACAATTCTAATGTGCCTGTGAATGGTTTGATTGAAATAAATGCTGTGATTTTGACTTTGAATAAAAAGACTTGCTGTCATTGCTCTGAGAAGGAAAATTATTGCCCTCTGTGCTAATGAAAAAATATTACGATCAAAAAAAGTCAGCAAAAATAGTTCCGCCTTTCAAGTGATACTAAAGTTGATGTCTGCCATAATAAGAACTGATAACAAAATAGGAAGCTTGGTATTTCTGGTATCGCATGACAAAAAACACAAATCCGTCTAAGTTCCCACAAAAACGTCCAACTACTGCCATACCAGCAGATAAGCCAGACTTAACCCTTTTTATGTTCTTGATAAAAGAGCACAAAGTTGGCATTGTTCTAGACGGGCCTTAAGGGTGCGGCTAGACGAGCGATCGATACGCGGCGACCACGTCATCGTTACTGCCGCCAGTGTGTCCACAGTACAGTCTAGTTTTTTCTGCAATGTTATGACTGCGGTACTAAAATTTATTATACCTACTCATAATAAAATTCTTACAGAATAAAAATGGGAAGAAGCTTTGCTAGAATGTATGATTGAAACACATTTTGTGATACAAATTGGTACTGAATATTGTAGAAGAAATAATTTCCATAATGGAAATGGGTGAGATGGAGGAAAAAATATACAATATCATCTTCAGGTAGACTTTGTACATAACGTAAACATGAGATCAGGAATTAGATCCAGCGTATATGAATAAATCAACTGAACTGCAAAATTCCAGCTTATTTTTTATACTCAGTATTAGACTGACAGTCAAACGTTTAAAAATGAAGAAAAGATCAAATAAATGTATAAAATTGTACGATCTAACAATTTACAGTACTACGTTGGCAAACGTCAAATTATATATTTGAAATCGATTTCTACCTAAAAAGGAGGCGCAACGAGCTGAATGCGTAATAAGGTAGCGTTTGTCGCAACATGAAGGATCTTTAGTGTGGAAACAGCGTTATTTTTTCTGTCCGTATTAACTTGGGTAGAAAAAAAGGTTGTATAAGATTGAGATAATCCCTAGAGCATCTTCCATCTAAAAACTTGTGGTTCTAAGAAGACAATCCTTAAATAAATAAATTTCGATACAATAAGTAATCGTTTATTCATCAGAATAATATCCATTACAGTTCCTTAAACTAGCGGCTCGCCCCAGCTTCGCACCGGTGCAGTTTCTTTTTTCTAATTTCCGAATTAGGTTTTCTTTCATACAAACCTTGTCCTGGCAATATCGAACACAACAAAAAAAAAAATATTTATCCCATTTGGTGCAGTCATTTGGAAGTTATTACACACATTTCGGCGATTTGGTTTTATACTATTTATGGTTATGAATACAGTAACATTATATCCAACGTGAATTAATATTCTAAGTTAATAAATTTATTTATATTCATGTAACAATTAACATTGACATTTTTAATATAGTATTCAAACTAATCTTATAAATAATAATATGTTTTATGCTTTCTAGAAATCCGATGATTGCTAGATCTAGTTCATGAAAGACTGAATAATTTTCTACTCGCCCATTAGCAACAAGATAATCCATTTCCATCCCTAAACTTTAAATGTTTTTACACTGAGCCAAAGTTTGAATTAAGTAAGACAAGAAATTCAACTCCTTGAATTTCAATACGACCTAATCAATTTTGAGGGTCAACCGAAAACTTTCAAATACCATCATTTGTAACTTGTTAGGGATTCCAGTAAGTTCTACACTTCTGCTTTCATTACTCGTTTAATGTTCTAAGTCTAGACTTCAAACATAAATGACGCAGTGTCTGTCTTTTATGCCTAGGGTCGGATAAGACCCGCATTAGACAAAATATTCTTTAGACCTACATTTTTTAGTTAGCGGTTCTCTCAGAGAGATCCTTTCATCGCTATAGATTTCAATAATCAGAAAAGATGGAAAAAGATAATCATATTTTGCCCTGGAAAATAGTCGTTTCCGTGCACCTATTCGTTGGCTTGAAAATATATAGAGTAAGTTCTTCGCTTTAAATTCGCTTCACGTTTTTGATAGGTATACGTACTATCCCACCAGATCACAGAAACCGGATAAAAATATCTATGTGTTAAGCTGTGTTGTGCAGTTGTGCAAATTTCACTTAGCCGTTTAAACGTGATTGAGTAACAGACCCATATCTAGATCCATATCCACATTATTGACCCATATATTCAACTGTTAGGTAATGTCTTAGCTATCTATGTCTCCGTCTTATGTCCGCATAGTCAAGTCAAGTCTTGGACAAATTAATAAATATTCTCAATCCACCCAACCATCCCAATAAACTTTAGCATTTATAATAGTAGTAAGAATACTAAGATATAGTTCTTCTGGTCTTGATCTTTGCGTACGCGATAAAGAATTTCATTTACAGTAAAACCCTAAATCTGCTAAACATACACAACTTCAAGTAAAAACCACCCACGAATATAACCTAAATGATGTTAACAGAACACTAACTAAATAAATTCTAAAGCAAGAGGTAAGCGGTGTAGAGGTTTCAAATGGTAATGAGAAGTGAGAAATGGCTGCGCCTTTTCCTGCGTACAACCTAAACGAAATGTCCTTTAATTAACCTTTAAAGCTTCCTTCGCCTTTCTTTTAGTTTACGTGAACTTGTATTCCACCGCAACGTGTAATTTTGTGCAATTTACACTTCCTTTCACTGATTTTAGAGACTTTTGAATTAAGTAGCTAATAGCTCCCTTCGTCTGCATAACTTTTGCGTGGGGCATGAATTTCAGTTTTGATAAGTACCTACATAAGGAAGAAAGTTGAATAAAGTCTGAAAATAAATACTTACATGCTTGAGTTTACAAACAAATTATATAATTACTACCTTCTGCCCCCAACTTCATCTGCGAAGAATTCAGAAGTCTTTAAAATTATTCTACGGGAACATAAAAGCAGTAATTAAATATGTATATACGTATATGTCTATCAACTTTCACCAAATTGCGTTTAAACGTAAAAGAGTTACAAACATCAATCAATACGTCTATCCTATACAGTAGTAGCATTTGAAAGATCTTTATCACAATTCACTTCTAATTAGTTTTACTGCCTACTGACGCAGGAAATAGGCATGAACCACAGATTGTTAGGGTCAAGTTTATAAGTATTCTACCCTTGAAACAAGCCCTCTGTCCTCTTAGATCATCAGATTTACGTCATTACAAGGGACAGTCGCCTTACCAATATATTGTTATATTTCGAGTCACGTACCCAGCTGATCATCTCCATCTTTGGGATCTTTCTAATAAAAATATTCCTTACGTGTTCTGTTTCTAAGCGTTGCGTTAACATAATGGAAAATATTAGCAGTATTTACGATTGGGCCAAGAAATTTGTTGGAATCGTAATCAATACTTACTTTTATCAAAGACTGGCTTCATTCTCATTTTTTAAGGCCCTTTTCTTTTGTAAAACATTCAAAGATTGCTTGATAGGTATTAAGTTTGTATGTCATTACTTGTATTTCAATCTATAATTCCATTATTATTGAATTACGCATCAGTATAATCTGTTTTTCCAAATTATATCACAACAATCGACCCTTGTGCTCCCACGTCCTATCTTAGTCGCCGGATTATGTTCGGATTAGGGACGTCTTATCCGAACACAATCTCATTGCTTTCTGTAGGAATTGACGTGATTGAAGGATTATATAATATTGAGCTTCACCATCATCTTGATTGCATAATTATTTTGGTTGATTTCAATTAATTTCTTAATGTAATCAATCGTTTTGTTTGTTTCAGCTTGTTTTATTACTTGGTGGTTATGAAGTACAATCAACTAAATTAAAACCGTTAACTCAAATCTCCCTTTTTACGACCCTGTCGCAAAATGTATTCTTAGCTGACGTCTCCTATCTACAAACTACCGAATTTCGGCTTTATACGAGTAGGTTAAGTAGTTTTCAAGATTCCGTTGTTAGTCATGGAGTGAATGACCTTCTGCGTTTATAGGTAGGTATATATTTGAAAAGAACTGTAACAAAGAATGAACATAATCCAGAAAATAAAAATGGTTCCGATGAACCCCAATTCCGATCGTGCGTCCATTAAAATACATTGAAGCAATTCGGGCCAAAGCCGGGTAGTAGTGAGTCATTAAGGACAGTACACCGATCGTTACAACCGTTTTGATGTTAACTTGTGTCAGTTTGATTGGGTGTCTTATTTTATGTGGTAGTACGGGTTTCGACTCTCATGGTTAAGTCATCGCCTAATACCATTTCTATCATTGGTTATTCAAAATTGGGCGTTTCCTAGCAGTAATTGAGATATTTCTTGGTCTCATAATTCTCAAAAGTCCTGCTTTAAAAGTAATAAAACCACTTGACAGCCATCTGGTTTGACTGTTAAGTCCCTATTCCTATTTTTAGAAACACTGACTCATCATTCAATTTTTGGTTATAATCTGTCAAAATAAGGTCGAACATGATTAAACCAGCAAGAGTCTCTACATTACTTTTCTCTATCACAGAAAGCAAATCATTGGAAGGCCTTTGCAGAGATGGTTCAACGACCCAATAAAGATATGGGTAGTCCTTGGCTCCAAATAGTTCAGCACCAATTCTTGATTAAAATCTATGGGTGCTTTCAATTGATGTGACTCATTTTTATCCCTATTCTTGATATAAAATGTAGGCTCTAGTTCGGTGTCAATAAGGCAATTTTTAGCTCGCTCAATATCAGATTTATCTTCATCCATAATAGTAAGTTATACAGAATGAACGTCTTCCTTCACTGACTTACAATTGACTAGTTTTTCAACCAGCTTTCCTCAGAATATTATTCTTGTAAGAAAATTGCACGTCATAGATTTGCATCAAGTTGCAATTTATACTGCTGTTTTTTAATTTTAAATTTCATGTTCGCTGCGTATTGTTCTATACTAGTGTAATATACTTTTTTCGTTGGTATTTCTATATTCAAGTGTGCAATTCAATGTTCTTTGTTTTTCTCTTCTTTTATATTTTTTTTATTCCCCTCGTCTTGTTGGTATATACAGCGTGTAATTGAATTAACTGTAAATACGTATTTAAGCTCATCATTATGAACAACTTTTGTTATGTGCCCAAAACTGAAATCATGAAAAAAAATCAGCTGATTGATACATTTATATTCACGTAGCTCAACAAAGTGTATGGGTCAACTGTAGAGTATAATTACTGGTTTTCGGATTTCTAGTTAATTCAATTACACGTTGTATAAACTGTAAACCAAAAGTACCAAATTGTATAGTAAATAAACGTTCGTCTAAAGTGAAATACTTTCGATCTATTCAGTACTGATGGATTGAAACACTCAGTCCTTTTACCGACTTTTCAGAACTCAAACTAAGAAGTCCTTTTCCACTAAGAACTAGTAAATTTTTCCGTAACCCACGCGTTAGCTTGAAATGGTTTTACTTCCCAGTCAAGTGAAAGGCGCTTAAAACTTAACCCAACTTGGAAGTTGTAGCCTTCGGCAATGCTTCAGCCGTTCAAAGGAAAAACTTTTATAGAAAATTCTTCAAGCGTTTTGTGAGCGGAAGAAAAATGTGCTTATGAACAGTGAGTGTTCTGACGTTTTGTTAAATTAATGTGTATTTGTTCACAATCAACTTGCTGTGACTTTATCCATCCATACTTACTATATCATACTTAATATCATAAATGCGAAAGTAACTCTGTCTGTTACGCTTTCACGATGAAACGGCTGAACCGATTTTGATAAAATTTGGGCACACACAGGCTAATTTTAAACTGCGACATCGTCTGCATCCCCTATAACCGACATTCACGCGTACGAAGACACAGGCAAAAGGTAGTCTTAAAAAAATAGATATTTCACCTAAAGAAACAGTCCTGAATTAAAGAAATAGTCTCAAAACCTCGACTCGATCATGGTTTTTTTTCTCTAGCCTACGCTACGCTAGACCACTGCTGGGCAAAGGACTACCCTAAGTTCTTAAGGAACTTTTTTCCACTACGAACCAGTCCTGGCAGTAAGCATCCAAGTCATATCCCAATAAAATCGTTTTCGTTGACGTGGTCCTAAAACTTTCTAAAACGAAAGGGTAAATAATGTTTACACTAACACTACAAACCTCTAAATCTGCCTAAAATACATTAAAAGGAAAATAAAACAAGACACGCGTCAACAAAACTCAATTATGACAGATAATCAAACAAATGACAACTGCAAACTACGCTCGAGGTCCGTGAGGTCCCAAATAACCTAAACAAACAGTCATGACGACACTTCATAATAACACTCCTGCGGAGGTCCCAGAGGGCATAAACCGGAGGAGATTACATTACAGCAACCGGAGAAATAACCACAAACACGAATAGTTTTTTTATCCGGTCCGGGAGACCAACGTGATAATAATTTGGACCACATTTAACTTGTATTTTTAGGTCCCTCAAGTGTAGTTGGTAGCTGGATAGCTGTCATTTTAATAACAATTACATAACATTGTGTTTTTAAATATTTTGTGTGTAAATGTTATGTTGTGTGTGTGTTATATTTTTATTATTATGTGTGTGACTTGGTTATCGTAGATAAGAGACCTGTAGTAGTAGATTTTTAAAGCTACACACACAAGGGTTATTATATTATTTAAAATTATTTAATAACCCTGGTGTGTGTTGCCACTGATAATAATTGTAATTTTTTGCAACTGGCAACATTAAAGAGAACAATTTTTTTTTGTTGAAGTTTCAATGTTTCAAAGTTAAACAGTTTTTGGGAGCAATATCAATAAAAATATATTTTCTTGGGTCGCCTTTGTGGTGAGAAAAACCATTACAATAAGAGTCAGCTGAACATAATGATTATTGCGGGTTTCATGGACAGTTAATTTTTTGCAAAGCCTACTTTTGTCCAATCGCGTGGACAATGGGGTACTATTTAATTTAGGTCTGTTTCCTTAGATTGGTTTTTATTTCATATTTATTTAAACTTTATTATATCAGTATCAGTAGGTATTGAGGAGTGATGGTTAGCTAAGCTTGCCGCGGTCAGTCCGTGGATACAACACCACATACATACATTTAATACCAAGACCCCTCCGTGCCTCGGAACGCACGTGTAAAGCTGTGGTCCCGGGCTGTCATTCCTAGTTATTTGCGGTAGTGTATTACCTAGCAACTTTGTTGTGGAGGTCAGATTCTGATAGGCAGTCGCTCTATGTAAAACCATGGGTATTCAGCCATATCTGGATAAACTGGTAGCAGACCCCAACGTTGTTGCAAAAGGCTAGGCTATTGTATCAGTATTATAATGGATGTTATAACGAAATTATTTCCAAATCAAGACATTCAGTTTTACGAATGGTTTTTTTTTAAATACTACCTCAGATTATGAAACCAAAGGCAGATAGACCGCGAAACACTGCGAGTGAAGCCACCAAAGCAAATACAAAATATAAAAATTCAAAAACGAATACAATCATGAAATTGTAGGTATTCGCTTTTGAATTTTTATTTGCTTTGGTGGCTTCACTCTCAGCGTTCCGCGTGGTCTCTCTCTTTCTCTCTTCTGCCTTTTGTTTCATAATCTGAGAATAGTACCTTCTGCTCGCGACTTTGTCCGCGTGTAAGACATGGTACGCCATAGAAGATAGCCTGTGGAACTCTGTAATAAAGTAGGGTTCTGTCAGTGAAAAGATAACATACATCTTTTCACTGATAGAAACTTACTTTATTGCAGAGTTCCATCGTACTATAGGTATCTAGAGACTACCGCTTTAAAAACATACAAGCTTTTATGACGACACGGTTGGCGCAGTGGCTGAGCGATCGACTGCTGCGCAGCGTGTTGCGGGTTCGATTCCCGCCCAGGGTAAACATTTGTGTGATGAGCACTTGTGTTTGCCTTGTGTCTGGGTGTTGTTTATCTATATATGTATGTATTTACAAAAAAAAATGTATTTGTGTATGTATATCAGCTGTCTGACACCCATAGTACAGGGTCTCCCTACTTTGGGGTCATATGGCCGTGTGTGAAAATGTCCCCACATATTATTATTATTATTTTATAGATATTACAAAAACAACAGTAACAACGAGAATCTAAATTTAACGAAAAGCAAATTGTACGTACAGCGAACACCCTTTACCTTCGTCAGTATAATATGACCACAGAATCTTCAAACAAGCGAGAAGACCTCCAAATCTCAACCGTGTTATTATAATAGCCTTTTAGGTTACGTATATACCTACACTGTTTCATCATTATGTACGTGTAATAAGTGTGCTTTTGCGGTAAATACATTTTAACACCTTTGTTTCCCCGGAGGACAAAGTTTGGCGAAAATATATGAAAGAAAGAAAGAAAGAATAGTAGATTGTTATACAAGGAGCTAAAATGACCCATTATATACGAGGTAGTTTTACTCCCGAGCCTTAGCGAGGGAGTAAATAGAAACCGAGTTTTAATGGGTTTTAGCGCCGTGTGTTACACTATACTTTTCACTACGATTGCGAGAAAATAAAACAATCCAATACAATATGAAATATTTTTTTGTTTTTTCTGTAGCTGCAACACATTGCATGCATTCTACCAGAGTTTGCCGAGTTCCATTTTCAAAATTAAAATGAGGTTCTTTTTTTATGAAACAGTAATAAGTCGAGTCTTTATTCATGATTATTCTACTTATGACTAAAGACTTTTTCGTTTTTGTAGGCTCATTGTCATATTTGACACACAAAAATTTAAAAAAAAATAACTTTTTTCCCTAGAGTATGAAATGCTATTTTATCCCCACTCTGGTATGCTACAATGACGGCCTTTTTGGGCAAGAGAAGTGAAAAAAATGTTTATTGACACGGACCATTTGCACACAAAAACAATGATAAAAAGGATAAAAAAACTAAAATAAATAAAAAACTTTATTGTGTGCCCCACGGCTGCGCCAAACAGGCCCAGTTCAGCATAAATGCCAGACCACTTGAGCCTGACGCTGGTTTTCAACTGGACCTTTGTGTGACGTATTACAGATGTAGACCAGTTTATAATATTATACTTTATTTATATTTTTACCAATATAAGGGTGACGTAAAGTTCTAAGGATCCAACACGGGAGCGCAGAGAAACATAACCTAAATCGACGCCTTAGAGTGAAAATCTCGTAAGTGTAAAAGAGGTAACTTTTCAGGAGGAAGAAAAAACGCGTACTGTAAAATTTTTGTACGGCGTCTTTTATGTTTTATTATTAATTAATATCGAGATTCAACCCGCTTTTATATCCAGAATGGTTCGATCAATTTTCGAATGAGGAACGACACGTTCGTTGCAAGGTATTCACTCCAAACTGACAGATGCGAGTATTTACGAGGTTCTCATTTAATGTCATAGATGGCGCTATGAGTATCGAATGAACAAATCAGTCAGATCAGGATGTTCGTAGCGAGGTTTTCTTCCTAGAAACGCAATAAAATAAATTTGAGCAAAAATGCATTTCCGAGGTTTTCACTCTAAGGCGACGAAATATGATTTTTAGAAAGAAAGATGTTAGTTTAGTAAGGCCGAAGAAAAGGTGGATGGATTGTGTAAAGACTGTTATGAAAAAGAAGGGAGACAGTGATATCATGACGCAATCACATCGCATCGCATCGCATCGCATCGCATCGCATCGCATCTATGTAAATATACCATGTTTCTGGCAAATAAATAAATAAAAATAAATAAATAAATAAATAAATAATAGAAATAGATAACGTGTTGTGCCAACCCAAGTAACACTGGATAAGGTCAGGAAGATGATAAGCAGTAACAAAGGCTATAAAGTGAAATTTGCTATCTGTATAGGGTTTTCAAATTAAATGAAACCAAAAAAAAAATTAACAGAACCTAAAAAGCGTGTAAACCAGATTGTAGATTCAAAGTCAAAGTCAAACTCAAAACATTTATTTCAAATTAACCAGTTACAGACACTTTTGAATTGTCAAGGAGTCGGTCAGTTAGTCAGAAAGTTGAAGCTAGTTGCTCGTTCCAAAACGTAGGTAGGTCTCTATGGAGAAGAACGAGCAAGAAACTCCACGGACACTCTTTTAAATCAAGTTTTTATATAGTACTGGTTACATTATTCTTGTTGCTTCTACATGTGAAAACAATGAAGGTAATCTAGCTATACAAATAAATAAAAAAAAACAAGATAAAAGCCATGGCAGTTAAGAGTTGAGAAAAACAAAGACTATTAAATTTTTTTATAATTCACAAATTCAAAAGACAATTAAAGATATATAGGGTATTTTTTTATATAAAAAACATGTGAAACTTCTTGCAAAAGTAAGCAGATAGATAAGTTACTAAAAACACCCATCCATTTCACTATAAAACTCTAGCGCCCCATAAGAGAGGTATCAAGGGGCACCTTCCTATCTACTAATACCTCTGTCGTCGGGGAACGGAAATTAAATCCCCCATACCACCCACAGCTGGGGGTCTGATAGGGGATTAGTGTGTCTGGAGCCGCCGATACTAATTATGTATTTATTGCCCTTTTTGTCTGCAATAAAGGTCGTGGAGACCGTCGGGATTTTAATTAGGTCCTGTTTTGAGATAAGTGATTGTAGAAAATAGGATTTGAAGTGGATATCTAAGTAAGGTTTTAATGATAAACCATTTAAACATTGAGAAAAACGGATAATTCATTGTGTTGAAGGGTTCGTCCGACTAGTGTCCGCAGGAACGCGACGGGCGGCGTGTCATTCTGTGGAACTCCTTGAGAAAGGTGGCCGTATGCCATCGAGACTAGTCGGACAAACCAGGGAACACAGTGAGTTAATCCATTTTTCTCAATCTATAATGTGTAACAATACTCACGTTTCGTTTAATGATAAGATAAACCATTTGTTTTTGTTTACTAATATTAAATTATGCAGGCACGTCTTTGAGTGAGAAATTTATTTGGGTATTACTAGACTAGATTTTGCTCGCGACTTCAACGTTAGCACTGAGTGCTACAAGTCTCTTTTTTATATTAAAAAAACCGGACAAGTGCGAGTAGGACTCGCCCACCGAGGGTTCCGTACATATTAGTAGGTACAGAGGCCAGCACATCAAGCTACGACAATCTGTCAAATTTATTTGATAGATTTTCAACTTTACTACAAACTCATAAGGTTCATATTTAATTGGGAAAATTTGACAGTTAGGTATGGCTTGATGTGCTGGCGTCTGTACATATCCATACTTCTATACTAATCCATACCTACTATCCATACTTTAATCTACTTAATATTATAAAAGCGTTTTTTGCGACATAAACGACAGTATCTTTTTTTCACGTTAACACAGAGGGTTGATTTTTTTACAGCATCAAGGGATCGTAGACTTGAATAAATGGTTTTAATTTCAACTCAATATCGTCACGCGTTCCTGAGATAAAAAAAATTGACAGACAGACAGACGGACAACAAAGTGATCCTATAAGGGTTCCGTTTTTTTCCTTTTGAGGTACGGAACCCTAAAAAATAGGGATTCGTAGAAAATCAAACTGATAACCAGTTTTATTAAATAAAAGCGGGTTTCTGAGTACCACTCACAACAATATATACGCATAAAATCTATCTATGAAACACCGGTCTTAGAGACAGATACAGCAGGGGACACAATAACTATTTGCAAGTTTACATCTCTTACTATATTTCCAGCATAAAGATTATTTCAATTTTATGATTACTCGAATAACAAAGACTTTCTATTTGTAATAAATCGTAACCTTCTTTTGTTGACAATAGTTTAAGATCTTTACTTATGTACTGGTATCTATGTAATGTCACGTATGTTTTCAGAGTTGAAGAATAGTGTTATTACACCGTCTGATAGTCAGCGCAAGTGTTGTTTTGTATTGCCACCGACTTCCGAAACTAAAGTCATGTGTGTTCTGTGCTAAACTTATTTACACTTTTTAGTGCCTCCTTATCACCCAAACCCAATAGGGAACGGCAACACAGTTAAACAGAGATTGAAAGTCCTCCAAAGTTGGAAAGATGGAAGAAACGAATACGTCTTCTCGGTTTTTGTTGTTTTTTTATCAAAAAGCGCTGAATATATTTATGCTTGTGGTATACTAAAACCCTCTCCAGAATGTAACAAACACTTTCTGAAAACCGCATCAAAATGGGTTCAGCCAAACGGGAGATAATCGCGGACAAACATACATACATACAAACATACGGTTCGAACTGAGAACCTCCTTTTTTTAAGTCGGTTAAAAAGACAATTGACGTTTGAAATCTGAAAACTGAACAATTTAGTCGTTAAAAAAAAAGTAATTTATTTAATACCAAGATTCCTGCCATACTAAACCAAATCGTAGCATAAACTTGAACAAAATTTCTATTAAGCCATAAACCACACTTGACTTTAAACCACTCTCATTGCATCTAATGCGCGTTTAAACCGCTCCAAATCCGCTCTTATGGCCCACACGGCTAGAGGTGGGATAAATAAAATATCTCTGGCTTCGTCTTTTATTCATTGCCTTGAAGTAAGAGTTTTTTATTAGAACATTTCCCAACGCCGTGTGTCCTGGATACGCCAGAAATGACCCACAAAGTCTTCTTTATGTGTTCAGAATAAATCATAGTATGCGTTAAATGTTTTTGGAACGTTCTTTAAATCGCTAAAGTATTTCAATATTTGAAAAAGAAACTTAAAATAGCCTATCACTGTACACATACAAAATGCATTAAATGGGACAAGCCCGCCACACTATTCCCTAACCACTGTAACTCCTGTAAGCCAGAATCAACAGTGGCGACCACCAGAAAAGCGCCAGAGCAATGAAGCTCGACGAGTCCCAGAGAAACGATTCAACTGTCTTGGATCCCTCAACGAAATTAATCAGAAAAGAACAGCGGAGGAGTAAGAAAATCATATTTTCCACTTCCCTCCAAATCAAGCAGGAGACAGAACAGAACTAGGCCAATAGGCACAAAGGGACGTTTACAACTGGGAGAAACCCAGTTGCTAAGCACCACGGATTATAATTGACATAATTATAATCCGCGACATTATAGAGCCATTTCAACGAACAAACATTTGATGGCTCAACAAAAGGTATTATTTTTGACTTTTTACATAATCGCTTTTTTTGCGTTGGGGTTTTTTTTAATTTTTAATTTAATGACAAGTTTAGTAATCTACTAATATAATGGCGTCATTATGAAAATCAATGATAGACCATTCTGACACTATTGTAATAGCAGACTTGAGGCCCTGGTGTAGGTATATTTAATGAAAATGTCAGTAATTTACGCAGTAACGTAAACAATAACAATTAATGTTGATGATAAGCAATGCCGTAACAGAATAGAGCCGTAATTTACATTGTATTTTCCAAACCACACTACAGCATAACCACAGTAATAACCACATCCAATATTCAATCTACCGTTAAATACATTATTCAACGTACACCAACCCGCTAACAGAGTTTGGGCAATAAAAAATGTTACAACATAAAAGGGAAAAAAATCTCGGGACTTTTTTCATTTATTGCTGGCAACACTGTATAGACTTACGTCACTTTATTAGGGGCGACGCGTCTCGCTCTCACATTGAATTATGCAAAACGTCGCGCTCAATGGTTTTAATTTGAAAAAAGTAAATTATGCGACTGGGTTGCCAGTGGGGATATTATTTTTAACGGCGGGCAGAAAATGTTAGTAGCGGTTTTCATTGAAAATTCATCGTAAATATGATGCTAAATTAATTAGAGTCACGCGATTATGGAACAATGTTAAGTACATAGTTCACAAGAACAAATTTCAAATAGAAAACTTGCTTAAATATTGTACCTCTGGAATAAAACGTTCTTCAAAGAAATAATAGGGGTAGCTAAATCGTTAGTCAGTTTAACATGCATACAAAATGTTGTAAATACACCAGCAGTGCTATAAAAATTTCCTCTTGGATTTTCAAGGTTAAGCTGCGCTTGCCGCGGTCGGTCTGTGGATGGATGACTATCCATTTTATACCGAGATCCCTTGGTGCCTTAAAAAGCCGTTAGTCCTGGCTGTCAATCGCAGATCTTATATATCATATATCAGCCTATTGCCATCCACTGCTGAACGTAGGCCTCCCCCAGAGACCGCCAACCAACCCGGTCTTGGGCAACCCGCATTCATCCGCTGCAAGCCACCTTTTTAAATCGTCGGTCCATCGTGCCGCAGGGCGTCCCACACTACGCTTGCCCAAACGCGGTCTCCATACTGTAAAACGTGTCTGCTTCATCTACCGTCTGTCCGTCTGCAGACATGGCCGGCCCACTTCCACTTCAGCGTGCTAATTCGATGCGCAACGTCGGTGACTTTAGTTCTCTGGCGAATGACTTCATTGCGAATTCTATCTACCCGAGAAACTCCGAGCATCGCTCTCTCCATGGCACGCTGAGCCTGATCGTAGATCTTAGACAGTCGTTATGGATAGATAGATAGATAAATCATTTATTTAGTGCAACTAAAAGACATATCACAACATAAAAAAAACACATCAAATAAGGGTTAAACAAAGTGCGGTGTGCGTCTCAAGGTTGCACCAAATGGGAGTTCAGGGCAGGGTCAAAAGCCAGAATATTAGACAACCAGTCATACCAGTTTTACTCAGTAACTGGATAGTGGAGACCAGACAGGTAGTCGCTCCATGTAAAGCACTGGTATTCAGTTGCATACGGTTAGACTGGAAGCCGGGAAAAGGATAGGCTGATGATGAGATAACAAAACTATCCTGTAAAACATTATTATTATAAGTGGAGTACTTTGAAACTAGCAAGTAATGCCTTGATATCTATACCCTGTTCACAATAAGATTAGACACTTACAAAAACCTTTTTTACAGTCCGTTCAACCGATTTTGACTTCTAGCCGAGCGAGATGCCATTACGAAAAAATAATCGGCAACCTTGTCACATCTTTACTGTTTAACCCCCGACGGAAAAGAGGGTTATAAGTTTGACGTGTCTGTGAGTTTGTGTATCTGTGTGTCTGTCTGTGGCACCGTAGCTCTTAAACGGGTGGACCGATTTGAAAGCGATTTGTTTTATTTGAAAGCAGGTTTTTTACCGATGGTTCTTAGATATGTTTTATCAAAATCGGTTCAGCCGTTACAAGGTTATCAGCTCTTTTGTTAGCTGCGCTGCGGTCGCGTCTATTCGTCTGTCTGTGGCACCGTAGCTCTTAAACGGGTCGACCGATTTGAAAGCGGTTTTTCTTATTTGTAAGCAGGTTTTCTACTGATAGTTCGTAGACATGTTTTATTAAAATCGGTTTAGCCGTTTTAAAGTTATCAGCTCTTATGTTAGCTGCTGAAGAGATCTTAGACGCATGACGCACGACATTATAGCGCCATTTCAACGAACAAACATTATCGTGCCATCCATCAATTTCTATAATTGAAAAAATAATATATAGATGTCACTCAATCGAATTTGAAGGCTCAACAATAGGCATTATTTTTGACTTTTTAAATATTCACTTCTTTTGCGTTGGGGGTTTTTTAAATTTTTATTTAATTTTTTATACATGCAAACTCATCAAGATACATAATCTTTCCTAAAAACGTAATTTTACAGTTAAAGACTTAATTTCCACCCTTGCCTTACAATATTTCTCTTCCCAAGAATCACAATAACTAAACCCTCTTTACGAAGACTTAAGGGCCTATAAACTCACGCGCATCTCAAATATTCCACTTTATGAGGCTGAAAGCGATGTAGCGATGTTTTCATTAAGCGCTTAAAGCGAGATTTTAAGCGCCTTACGTGAATAATTAATGGCACTTTGTTTTAAACGTGTTAAGTGGAACGATCGATAGGTGCTAAAGGTCGTGTGGGAATTTAGGAGGTGGGTTTATTCTGCCAAGTTGTACCTAAGGATTTAGGTATAATCGGTGTAAAAAGATAAGTACTTTACCAAGCCGCATTTTATTCTTTATCATTGTGCAGGGTCAGGTTCGTTTTGAGGAAAATAACTTGAAAATATTGATTTGTAATCCGTTTTATATTATCAGTTTTTTACAAGGTTTTGTAGGTTATTTGTGTGGACAACAAAATGGATCGAAAAAATTATCGAATGTGTATGCGCTTATAACGTTAATTTGACAGCTCCGCTCCCGTATTTCCTAATAAACGTCGCGCGCGTGCAGTCTTTATCATCATCAACCTTTAGACGAACACTGCTGAGTATAGGTCTCCCCCAAGGGTGGGCTCAGGCGTAATCGCCATGCTTGGCCGATGCATGTTGGTGATCGCAGTAGGAATACCTACTCAGAAATACGCTGCTGCCCATCCACTGGTCAATATCTCTCTGTTGCCTTCTACGACATCCACGGGTTGAAATGGGGTGGTGCTATTCGCGGCTGGCACCACACGGTTTTTATTCTTCACATTATAGCTTTTTTTTTTGTGTAGGAACATAAATGGCTTTGACAAGGCCAATGTTCTAACTTTGTTTACGTCATTCTACGAAAACAAGTGTCTAATATTATAACTAAATTTTAATACCCCCACAATTTGACGACAAACAACACGCGTAGGTAATACTGTTACATGATCAAGACCAAGTCTGCAATTATTATTTTTTTTTTATTTTTATATTTTCACATTGGAAAATATTTTAAACCCTCTAAATGATTTTTTTTTTCATACAAATGAATGTATGGAACTCGCCACTGTTCAACTCAACTAGCCTTACAAACATCTCCAGAAACCTACAAAAAAAGTCAATTTATTCTGTACAAAATCTCAACAACACAGTAGGTAGTAGTTCCATTAATTGCCCATTTCTTATCGAAACAAAAAGACCAGCTCCACTAAACTTAACTTCACTAGCAATCAACAAAACATCACAAACAAGAACTAAGGAGTAAATTATACGAAACTATTCGAATATTCTGACGCCATATTGTGGCGAAAGTTGGTGTATTCAAATTAGATGGTAATGGCGTCTGTCTTCAGAAAACAATTATATTTGTGAGGAAGGAGGATTTTTTGGGCTATTTAGGGCATTTATTAAGGTCTATTTGTATTCGAGAATTGTTTTTCTTTTCGTTTTAGGTGTTTTTGTGATTCTTAGCATGAAATCAAATGCAGGATTCGTTTTTCACCAACTTCTAAAAAAGAAGGAGGTAATTAATTTGTGTGGTAGGAAGTAGGCACTAAAAAGCCTTCAATAACTAAAAAGTCAAAATAACTTTAAATTCGCAAGTCGGTGGCAACACAAAACCACAAGCAAAACCAAATCGAATTTAAAGTTATTTTTTACTTTTTAGTTTTTAAGGCGGTTGTCAATAATATAGAGATGATGACCATGGTAGCAAAGTGTCTGATATGCTATTTTACATAGTACTTCCTGGAAATGCGTAAAAGACATAACGTACAAAGAAAACACCGACACCACACCACAGCAACATTCCATTCCTTGACTTTTATTCAAAGTTACACGAACAAATGGCTACAGTACACTTTCCTTTACACTCCTAACAACAAAATAAACATTTTCATTTCACACACATTCTAACAACAAAGAGAACAAACCTTAACAACTTTATACACAAGAGGTTTCTAGAAAAATAGAGTGAAACGAGATCCGACACTCAGGGCGATGACCCCCCACTTTGTTTAGGGATAACCCGGTCAGAGGTCGAGTCTCCCACCTATTTATACCCTCACTCCCTCCAAACGACCTCTTTTCGTATTCTACCACAATTTTGTTCTTATTGACAAGAGCCACTAATGAAGAAACTGCTATTTGGCTCGACCAATAAGAGCGTTTGTTTTAATTGTCATTTGGAACTCTGACTGGGATTAGTAAATTTGAATTTGGAAGTTACATAAGATGTTAATTTAATTAGGCCGATGTTAGTTCGGTGATCTAGATTTTGCAAAGGCTCCCTTGAGTGTTGTACGGGAAGGGAAATGACTTTAACAAATAACAATATTATGCTCAGGGTCTTTTGATAAAGAAAGTCTGGATGGAAAGTTTATGTTTAATTTCATGAATGTTTACATAATTGTAGATAAAGGTTGGATTGGTCAAAATGAAAAGTTTTTATACGGTAAAATACATTCAATATTATGAAGTTCGTTACTGCGTTAAATAAATATTCTTTTGTGGTGTTTGCTAATTGTAGGTACTTTAATTTCAAAATTATTTAATTATTCGAAATAAGTCTTCTATAATCATTTCCTGCCCACATGTGTGGGGAAACTTGTTCGGGGAATGTTCCCAACAAGTTTCCTATTCGACACTTGAACTTAGGCCACTTTAGGGAATATCTACTCTCCGTTCTTCCTATCCAATGAATTTTAAAACAGTTCTTAACACAGTTAGAACCGTGTTTAAATGTACGACACGTATGTCTTTTCGCGACATAATAAATAAATCACATTCAATTTTAAATGACTCTATTAACGCTGAATGTTTTACTTAAATATTCATTAATTGTTTGATGAAAGCATATGAAAAACTTGCATAGTTATGTACATGTATGTACATATATAATCGGCCAGATCCGAATACCAGATATACTATGTACACGCGAATTGATTTATGTGTAGTTAAATTATGTAAAGTGGAAGTGGTTTTCTTGGAAACACCATTGTATTAGCAGTGATTTGTTTCGTTTGAACTAATTAAGGAAATTGGATTAAGTAACTAGGAAATTTTCTTTCTTTTTAAATACCCAATGTTTATTCCATTAGGTACAAACGATACGGTAAATTTGGGAAACTTTTGACTGCTTGTGACAGTCTTGGATACAGTCATGGCCGACTAAATTTTTTTAAGGAAAACGCTTAATTACTTGGTAACTCATATAACAATTTAGTAATTGGCATTTTTTAATTGCTTTTTAAGTATTCGACACGCGACACTTCCGTTATTAAAGTAAAATGCTCAAAAATTATAGTTTTCGTGTGTAGGTAGTATATGTAAATGTTCTAAAAAGTTTGGTTGACTTTTTATGTATTTTTAATGCAATTACACGTAAGTTTTAAGTGGCTACCAAATTAATATTTTGTTAATAAAAAAGTTGTAAACATTGTTCTAAATGCAAATATATATTAAACTAGCATTCCGCCCGCGGTTTCGTTCGCTTAGTAGTCACGTATATAATAGAACGTAGCCCTCAGCAATATACTTGACTTGGCTTGATTTGACTTTGACTTTGACTTTGATACATACTAGATTTCTTTCAGTGAAAGAATTTTACGGACCAAGACTTCCAGATGCAAAAAAAAAACAAGCTTTACTTCTTAATAATACTAGTATAGAAGTATAGAATATATATTTATATATATGTGTGAGAAGAGGTTTTACCCTGCAGTAGGACAATAATAGGCTAGTATTATAATTTTTATATAATACATTTTCTGTCATTGGTCAGAAAATTCCAACGCATTTTGTTTGCGTTCATAACCTTGTACTATAGATAATTAATGATGGAGTTAGCGTTTTCCACCTAACAAATAGGTCGCAGTCGAGCTAAAATTCCAATTTATCTATACAGCCTAGTTAGCGTGTTAATTAATAAATGAACCGGATTTAATTAACGTCCAAAGCTGCAAGTTCTGTAAAATATTTCAGGTCATACTGAAACTAACCAGTATGTTATAAAATAAACAAGAGTATTACTTTTATTAAATGACTTTACATTCTTTTTGTAAGTGATTAAAAATATTTAGATTATTTTGTTAAAAGCAGTATTTTTAAGGAGCTTCTTGTGTATCAAAGGCTTAACTCGGTTAAAGTAACTTCGAAAGGTTTCATTAAAAGACTGTTCGAGTAACGATACTTAGATTTTTCCATTGCATGGCAACGTCACCTAACTTTTATATTCAATAATATCAGCTTTTAAGCTTCAGCTTCTAGCTAAGAAAGTAGTTATCATCAAGGTTACTATACTTTCGCCTTTTGAGGTTTTCTGCAACCGCAGTAGTATGGTCAGCGTCATCGCGCCACCGCGTCGCGTCTTCAGGGCCTCAAGTCTGCTATTACAATAGTTTCAGAATGGTCTATCATTGATGTCATAATTGTTGATTTTGACAAGTTTGGTATTCTACTAATATAATGGCGTCATTATGAATTTCCACTGACACTCCATTGAAAGAAATAATACAGAATGGTAATCTCGTACATAATGACAAATGAATGACTGACTTAGTTTACTAACTTCTTACTACTTCAGATTGCTTATAACACTTATAAATATTATGTAAAAATATATATAAATGAAATCTGGTATGAATAAATGTTCAATAAACGGGTTTCATAATAATGGCAGTACGACAATGTCATTATAACACAATTCTATTACGAGACCATTGACCGACCAATGATCGACCATTATGAATTTAGCAGATTACGAACTTTTTGCAAAATGACAATGGCATCGTGTTGGAATGACGAAATTATTAAAATAGCAGACTTGGCCCCCTGAACCATTGCTGTATAGTTTACTTACTAAGCAATCGAAATTAGTAGTAGTTATATGTATGCGGTTTTAATTGTTTGTGTTTTTGTTATTATTTTATATTTTATAATGTGTGTCCTTTGTTGGTCGAGTCAAACGTTTTCTTATTATCAACTGGTTACCCCATAGATATACTGTTTCTTAGATTTCTATGAGTTACCCCTTTTCGGAGGAATTTTAATGCATGATAGGTAATCAGTAGATGACGCTGTCTGTACCAGCACAGCACACTGCACTAGGAAGATGATGATTCTTCTATTTGAACCATACCTGTTCTAAATTCCCATTCAGTACGTTCAATCAGATAGTTGATTGAACGTACTGAATGGGAATTTAGAAGATGTCCGCACCAACCCAACAACACACCAACAACAACAACAACACGACATCAAAACCACAACAACAGCAACGACACCACCATGGACACACCATCACACAACAACAACCACGCTAACCACACCAACATCACCACACCAACCCAACAACACACCAACAACACACCACCACACTACTACCAAGGAGTAGTACCACAAGGGAATCCATGTACAGGATGGTTATATTCTCAATGTGTACAGGTAGCATGCAACAAGTCTACAGCATGTTCATATCACAGCCTGCAATTAACCCAGTTCCGGTAACCTTCGACATTCGAGGTAGGACAGAACCGTTCATGTATGTATTTGGGGTGGTAGAAAACTAATATTCGGTTGGTGAAGGTAGTATATAAAATACTAGCGACCCACCCCGACTTTGCACGAGTGCAATGCAGATACTAATATGGTGTCAGTGTGGAGTAACGTCAAAAGAATGAAACGGCATTTTCCATAAAAAAATATTAACCATTTTTGATAAACTGTGGTATATAGTACCTAGAACTGTAGTGCGGCGTGGAGTGCGTGGACGCACGCTATTTGCGGTGTCCTCCACCGCACCAAGGCGGGTGTCCGCGCGCCTCTAAGACGTTTAGCAAAAAATTATAATACTCTTTTTTCTGAATTAGATTTATTTTCTTTGCCAGCTAACAAAATTCGCATTGATCTACTTAAAATTATCGAGAAAACAGTTGATTAACCATATCCTCATATTATTATGTATTTTAGTATTACAGAAAGAATTAGTATTTTGTATGATTCATTAGTAATATTGTACTCGTGCTCTTCCAAATTTTTATTCGAATATGTAACATGTGGATAACGTAGTTAGTTACGCACTGATAAACCTAGATTGTAAGCTATTGTTACCCATGTACAGTGTGTAATTGTTTGTTTTCCTTAATAAATAAAATAAAAATAAAATAAAATAAAATAAATCTAAAGCGGTATCACTTCTTCCGACATCTTGAACATTTTTCGCATTATTTCAACAAATTAAAACAAAAGATTATTTCCGCATTAAAATCCGTTGCGTAGTTAAAGAGATATATGCGTACAGAGGAACAGATGGCGCAAAGCGACTTTGTTTTATACTAAGTAGGGATGGTATATATAGCATTATAATATCATATTTTAGATCAATTAATATGGTGTCCGTGTGGTGTCGAGAGTCCGTGTGGTGTCGGAAGTCCGTGTGGTGTCGGACGTAAAGAATAGCACCATCCCATATCTTCCCGTGGGTGTCGTAAGAGGCGACTAAGGGACTTACCAGAGAATGGGCAGCAGCGTTCTCTGTGCCTTTGTAACAACTATACTGCGATCGCCAATCCGCCTGCCAAGCGTGGCGATTATGGCAATACCCCCCTTGGGGAGGCCTATGTCCAGCAGTGAACGTCTTTAGGCTGAAATGATGATGATGAATATGGTGGCGCGTGTGTTGGATCATTCGGCTCCCTTCAAAATGGTTGAGCTGAATGGTGCTGAACGGGTGCTGTCAGTAGAGATTGGTCAGCTCTTATCTGCCATGGACTTTATATGGCTGTTTTTTATGTTTTGTATTGCTAGATTACCTTCATAGTTTTCACATATAGAAGCAACAAGAATCATATTGTAACCAGTACTTTGTAAAAAAAACTTAATTTAAAAGAGTGTCCGTAGAGTTTCTTGCTCGTTCTTCTCCATAGAGACCTTCCTACGTTTTGGAACGAGCAACTAGCTTCAACTCTCTGACTAACTGACCGACTTCTTGACAATTCAGAAGTGCCTGTAAATGGTTTGATTGAAATAAATGCTTTGACTTTGACTTTAACTTTATCCAACCATTTCAATACCTAACGAAGCAAGAAACCAGACTCCCCAAACAATATCAATTCCTTACAATACAAGCCTTTAGAATATAAAATCACGAACAGTGTTAGTCTTACAAAAGTATAAATAAACACTCTAATAACGTAATCCAATACTTCAAGAGTTCCAATCAGGGACTTGTTTCCAACTTCAGTTGAAGTTTGTGACCTTTCTGCATAAAATATAACTACCTCAACACTGATAATGGTGGGACCAGTACCTTCTACTTCTACACGTGCAGCTTGTGGGAGAAATATTCGCAGGCGTCGTATCGGAGCCCTTTGTGTCCAATTCAATAACGCATTCAGAAAACTGATGGGGCTGCCATGGCGTTGCAGTGCGTCAGGGATGTTTGCGGCGGCGCGTGTAGACTGTATTTATGCTACAATGCGCAAGCGCGCGGCATCGCTGGTAGCACGGGTCACGGCCAGCCCCAACAGGGTTCCGAATATGATAGCTGACAGAGTGGACTGTCCGTATATAGTTCACTGCTGTAGTCTACATGCACTGTCCTATAGCATTAATTACTAACACTTAGGTCTAGGAATTTTATTACTAACCCTATATGAGCTTTTTGCTTGAAATAAAGGTTTATTATTATTATAAATTAGGAAAAGTTTGGCCACACTGAAGCGGTGAAGTTGCAGGCATGGTTGTGGTCGCCAGCGCGGTCAGATACTGAAGCAGTATACCTGGAGAGTGACTGCCCCGTTAGTATTTTTTTTCCGGAATGGCAACTAGCAAATCAACCTGGGGGCCAAGTCTGCTATTTTTATAATTTCGTCATTCCAACACGATCCCATTGTCATTGTGCTAAAAGTTCGTAATCTGCTAAATTCATAATGGTCGATCATTGGTCGGTCGAATTAAAAGCAATAACTGCACAATAGCGTTCTAATGGTACGTCACTGATCAAAAGAACTGTCAAAATTTTAGTAGATTACCGCCTAAGTCAGTCATTCAGTTGTCATTTTGCACGAGATTACCAATCTATATCATTTTTTTTTCAATGGCGTGTCAGTGGTTGACCATTGGAAATCATAATGACGCCATTATATTAGAAGATTACCAAACAAGTCAAAATCAACAATTATGAAATCAATGATGGACCATTCTGACACTATTGTAATAGCAGACTTGAGGCCCTGAGAGGTTGTCGGCTGCTTAACCGAACTTTCTTGTGGTGCCTTAAAGTGAATTTAAGGCCTCCAGCCAGGGCAAACCCGTAGGGTACGGGCTTCAGCTTAGGACGTCGCTGGGAGAGGATGTAGAGGACAGCAAAGGGGCAGGCTGGATCGAACCTACCGCGTTAGTCCATACTTATATTTACTCCTGCAGCATCTGACCGCGCTCACAATTTGTCCGCTTCAGCCTGGCCGAGGCTTTAGTCGAATTTTCGTAATCATCCTATTTTATGCTTACGGAAACTTTCATACTTATCCCCGACTACTTAAAGGTCAACGCTAAAAATAACTCACACACTGTCAAAATTTCTCAATTTTCTAATCATTTGTTGACTATAGGAACTGCCACCAATCAAAGCATTAACATTGTTTTGCTATATAAATATTAAACAATCTATACGTTTTAATTCATACTTCCATACTTTATCCATACTTAATATTATAATTGCGAAAGTAACTCTGTCTGTTGAAACGATGAAACGGCTGAACCGATTTTAATAAAATTTGGTATGATAATAGCTTGATATCCTAGGGAAGTACATAGGGTACTTTTTAATCCGAAACTTCGTCTGCATCCGCGACAACCGCCATTCACGCGGACGAAGTCGCGGGCAAAAGCTAGTAATTCATAAAAGTTTAAAGGTGCATCTATAGATGCCGCTACCAGCCTGATTATCCTACTGCAGAGCAGAAGTCTCTTCTCATGCAGAGTAGGCATGAGCATTGCTTACCACGCTTCCACAAGGAGGATTGGCGATATCAGACTTATATTAATTATAAGTCCGGGTTTCCGCACTATGTTGTTCTTCATCTATGTCAGTGATGTCCAAGATAAACTTACAGAGTATATATTAATTGTAAAACTCGAACCCACAACCATTACGCCTGAAATGAAAAATATTTTCAAGCCTTGAAAAGGTCTGTAGGACTTCAACAGAAATAAACATTTTGTATAAAATTCTGCAAAAGTCCCACTTCAATTTGTGAAGTATATAATTGGAAAGCCCTATTAAATCTAATCTTAAGATTTTTAAGGAAAATGTATTGAATATAAGAAAAATAATGTTATAATATTATTTCATTGATATCAGTTATTCAAGGGAGAAGAGTTTTGTTTGGTCGATGGCATACAAAGGTCTTTGATGCTGCAAAACTAGTAGTAGAAAAATCGAAAGGAGTTGGATAGGACACCTAGAAAGGTGTAGTGATAACAGGTGAAGTCAGGCTATGACAGAGTGGTGTCCAAAGAAAAGAAGAAGTGTTCACTGCCGGCTGCGAGGTGGGCAAATGGTTTTGTTGCCACCATGAGTAGAACCTGGTTATAAAAGAGAAGGCTAATCCAAGGAGTGGTTGAAGTCTAGCTGTGGACGATGATGATGACAATCAGCCATATTAACACTTTTACCTCAAAGTAAAACTATTACACAAATATCTCATATCTAATCACTGAAGCCATTTATTCTCATACAATTTTCATCATAAGTTACTGCTCGTTCCCTCAACAACAGAATTCCTTTTAGAAGCCCTTTAAAGTTTTCCATTTCGTTAACTTCTTCAATAGCCTCAGGCTTTCAATATGCGTCCTTCTTTGGACATTTTCGACGATATTTTACTTCGGAAAATGTGTATTTTTATACCTTTTATGTCTCAATTTTAGGTATTGGATTTTATTTTCATTTTTGTAAGAGGATTGGATCTTTTTTGATCGTGATGTTATAATAGGGTATTGTCAATATACCTATTCGAAAATCTTCTTTTTAGTGGTCAGTTAATAATGTCTCAGACGTGATTGCCTATAAATGTGATAATCGTCGCGAAGATATTTTTAAAGGTTGAAAAGAAGACAATTATCATGACAATTTTTGTATACACTACAAACTAGCTTATTTTTATCAAAATGAGCTAAATCATTGTACTCTTAATGATAAACTTAAGTACGTCAAACTACTTCAGTATTTTGCCCAATGTTTGTTACATTACCACCAATAATAGCTCAATATATTCCTTCGAAAAATTTAAGAATTTTTGATGCGGTTTGGTGAATAAAATTTAAAATCCACACCATATCTTCTCTCTCCCAGCAGTCTATCAATAAACCTTGTAAAACATGTAACGTGTTCCTTTCCTAATAAAATCAAGTAAACAGCAGTGCTATTCTGTTACAATCTCCCTCGGTGAACACCTAGGTGAAGTGAGCTGTCATCTGTCCCGATTCTAGGGATTGATAAAGCAGACGGACCGATGACAGCTCCCTTCACCTAGGTGTTCACCGAGGGAGATTGTAACAGAATAGACAAACAGTTCAACCGCAGTTATTTCTTTTAATACCACTTCCAATGTGTCATTCAGTTGGTTGATTTTGGTTCAAAACTAAATACTTAACCAGTGTCCATTTAAACCTACCGCAAAGTTAAAAACTCTAGAAGCGCAAACTATAAACATAGCCTATTGCAAACTGGAGACCAATTCTCTTAAAAACCGTCCAAAATCTATCTCAACACAGCGACAATCAATGTCAAAAATGTAGGCAAAGTAAAAGCACGAGATTAGAATGTGGACGTTCCTAAAAGCTACAAGAATTAAACCTTATTTACACGATCCAAGTTTCACGACTTTAGCAAACAATGAAATTGAAGCAACCAATTACTTGTATTGTCTAAATACTGTACTGCTTTAAAACAACGACCATTCACGATATACATGGTATCTCCTGCCGAAGATGGCGCACAGAGGCTGTTGATGTTTACGTCTCCGATTTTGAAGGTCACGCCGCACAGTTTTGTGGAAATACACTTCTGTAAATAAATAAAGGCATAGGAGAAAAACAACAAGCAAACTAAGTATGAATAAACAATCTAAACAATACAAACGAAGCATTCATCATACTGTACAATCATTACTGGCGCGGAGACAGCATAGAGATCCATCACCGAGAGGTTTAATGAAAATATATTGCAACCCCGACCCTAGTGTTACAGTGTGTGTTTATTATTCTATTCCTAGTTTATATTACCTTCTATATTACTTGAGTCATTTGCAAAGTGTTGAACAGAGCTCACGTGACATACGGACGAATTTAACTGTTAAGCTTATCCTTAAAAATATCAGCATCATTATCATCAGCCGGAAGACATCCACTGTTGAACAAAGGCTCATATAACAACACAACGTTAAAACCGTTGGAGGTCAACCAATGCTTCTTAAAAATATGGTCTTTAAATATTAATCATTTTCGAGTTAATTTAAGGCTAATAAATAGTAAATGAACCCCGGTATCTTGAATGTATTTTACATAATCTACACAAATGCAAAGATTAACCCCGGACACTTTTGCATACCACTAATTAGTTTTTATACAGTTGTTTGGTCAGAGTTATCATTAAACGTCTTCAAAACATCTTGGACAGTCTTGTTTCAAGTAATCTTGATATTGAAACTTAATGGTCCAATTCTTTTTTTACTTTGTCATTGCAATTCCTGACATGATCTTTCTGGTTACCAGAAGCTCGATTCCTTAAAACGTTCAGTCGCCAACTCATCTCTATTTGGTGGGAGGCCTACCAACACTGCATCTTCCGGTTCATGGTCACAACTAAAGAACCTTTCTTCCCCATCGGTTATTGGTTATTCGATATGGGCCGGCAATATCGCCAAAGTCGCGGTTAACCAGTGGATGCCAGCAGGTTGCCTTTGTTCAACAATGGACGTTTTCCGGCTGATGATATGATGATGATGATGAACTTATCTCAACGACATTCAGTGTCAAAAATTTGTCATAAATGAGAGATATTTTGGACACATGGAGACTGAAATTAGAATGCAGAAGTTTTTAAAGGATAGAAAATTGCCTCTCTGATGTAAGTAATACATGAACATGAAACTTTAGATATTTTTATTGCCAACGTCAAAAACCAACCATCTCTCCAACATACACCTATCCACAGAGGTTTAATTAAAACGTATTGCGGGACGACCGTAGTGCCTAGAGTTTATTGTTTAACTTCTAGCGTTGTCTGTGTGTGTATCCCTAGAGATATGGGCGGGTTACGATACGAATATGTATTGCCTGGAGCTTGTGGAAATAGACGTGGTAATTTTGACACACTTTTGTGATTAACTGAAGCTGGTTTTATATTATTGTGTTGTTCACGCGTTCGCAATGCTTATATTTCATGAAGTATCTAGTGAAATTTATATGTTTTGTAATTTACTTTTTAATATCTACGCCTACCATATTACTGTTCTCTTAATCGTTTTTTTACTGTTGAGAATCGTGACTACCTTTCATTCTGTCAAACATCTGTTTCCATCGGTTGCTATCAGTCGTCTGGTAGGGATTTGGTTTGGCTATCTTCTGTGACTTCAGCCTCGAGCCTCCACCATACATAGGTACCTACACAATAGAGTCCTATAAGCCTAATCAATGTAATCCCCATCCACATTCCACCATCGGACGAACATAGATACGACGAACCGTCACCGCTATATGGTAGAAATTCCACGGTCTAACACTTTTCTTTGCTTCCACATTCATTGTGCAAACTGTCAGACTATGTAATTCACTGCCCGCCTCTCTGTTCCCCGATAAGTATAATCTGGGTATCTTTGAACCGGTTCATCCTAGGCAAGCTTCATCACTTAAGATCATCTGAGTTGCGGCCAAGACCATTAGCAACCATTAGTATTTTAATAAAAGATGGAGCAAAGCATCAGATAAAACTGGTCCTTTTGTCACCTTAACGTTAGGTAATAGCTACAAAGCCCTCGAAACAAAATCAAAAGTCTTCAAAACTTAACACAGATTACTTTGCAAAAATTACGTCCAGTGACTTCAAACATCATAAAATCAGAGCCTACGAAGATAAACCTCCTCCAAAAAGACACAAACTTGTCCCAGATTGACGCATGAATAAAAGATAAAAAAAACGTCGTACCGTCGAAGAAAAGGCGCAATTGTCTGAATAATTAAGGAGAAAGGGAACAGAAAAAAAGAAAAAATACCGTGGACTGATATTAATTTCAAAGTGTCTTCTAGATGTTTCCGAATTTTATGGTTTATTTATGACTTATTGTACCTACTTGAGAAGCTTGTGTGAACATGAACAATTCTCCATAACTATTCAAAATCTTGGGTTTATGTTGTTGGTATCTATCTATTTCAACCCAGATTCAAGTATAGTTACTGTAAGAGGTCAACTTTAGGCTCTCTTACAGGTTCTTGGTTATAGCGTGGTGTATGAGAACTCTAATTGATTTCTATAGAATAACAGCCACTTCAATTATAACTTCTATGTAATTCAGATAATTGAGCGTGTGCCCGTGAAGGGATCAGGCTATTATCTAACATAAGTCATTTATAAAACAACAGAAATCTACGATTTGAACTTTATTCTAGAAGCATGCAGAGTGTTTATAATAATAATAATAATCTTTTCAACACACTTGCTCATAAAATGGCTCTAATTTCACCGCAATTAGGCACATAATGACACCTGTAATCAAACTGTGACTTTTTCATTGCTATTATTCACAAGTGAGTTATAGGGTTTTTTTTTATTTTATTGGTTGAGTTGCTTTGTTCTTAAAAAAAGTTTCGATACAAAAAAGATCGTGTTCAATAGTTCGAATAAATTAATATACCTATTGCATGCTCATTTCATGCAACTTCGTATTTAAATAGATAATTTCACTTATACGTTTTTAATAAATAAAACTTTCACTTTTGTTTTCTCTGTAATAAAGAAAACGTTGAATTCCCCATTTTATACGTGGCTAGAACGCTATCCGCGAAAAGACAAAAATATAGAAACCTCATTCTTTTAGTCTATGGTCGATCGCCATTGTTTGATGCGCGCGCATAGGAAAACTGATTAATTTTTCCCGCCATTGCGAAACAAATTTCACAACTCGTTTTCACTGCCGAAAATGATTATTTAGTATTATTTTCTTCACAAGTGTGTTGAAAAACGTCGTATGATACACGTGTGTATTGATGATTACCGTCCTCGGCTCTCTTAAGACCCTCACCTAACGGCTCGGGTCTCAATGGCGCCTCAGCGGTAATCACCAACTTTACACACTTGTACCATAATGTACTATTTCAACACACTTGCTCATAAAATGGCTCTAATTTCACCGCAATTAGGCACATAATGACACCTGTAATCAAACTGTGACTTTTTCATTGCTATTATTCACAAGTGAGTTATAGGGATTTCTTTTTTTAATTTATTGGTTGAGTTGCTTTGTTCTTAAAAAAGTTTCGATACAAAAAAGATCGTGTTCAATAGTACAAATAAATTAATGTACCTATTGCTTGCTCATTTCATGCAACTTCGTATTTAAATAGATAATCTCAACTTGTACGTTTTTAATAAATAAAACTTTCAAATATAACTTTTGTTTTCTCTGTAATAAAGAAAACTTTGAATTCCCCATTTTGTACGTGGCTAGAACGCTATCCGCGAAAAAAGACAAAAAAAAAATAAGAAACCTCATTCTTTTAGTCTATGGCCGATCGCCATTATTTGATGCGCGCGCATAGGAAAACTGATTAATTTTTCCCGCCATTTCGAAAAAATTTTCACATCTCGTTTTCACTGTTGAAAATATTTTTTAGTATTATTTTCTTCACAAGTGTGTTGAAAAACGTCGTATGATACACGTGTGTATTGATGATTACCGTCCTCGGCTCTCTTATGACCCTCACCTAACGGCTCGGGTCTCAATGGCGCCTCAGCGGTAATCACCAACATTACACACTTGTACCATAATGTACTATTATTGCTTATCCAAGAGACAACCATACAAGAATTATATTTAAAATTAACAATCTATACAATATATTTTACAACTAAGTAACATTTTGTTACGAGATGCAATGTAGGCATCGGCTGTCATTAGACTAATTCGCCCTAACCCCTCGTACTAGTAAAAACTGTATCACGAGCAGTTAATGTTCCTCGTCGTTAGAACAGGACAATACAAGTCCTCATAAGATTATAAATGGTTCGTATAAAATAAATTCTTTGACTTTAATGTTTTTTTTTAACAATAATAAACTAATCTATGGCGGTTGTTGTACTGTTATTATAATTATGTATTTGTATGTGTACGGTTGGGTGTAAGCAGGTGGCTATACGTTTCTTACACCATATAATTAATGGCATCTGCCTGTTAAATTCATGCAGCCTCTGCAGTACCTAATTCATACTATTACGTTGTGACCCTTACAAAAAACTGTATGGATTTTAAAATAGACTGACCTCTGAATTTGTTTCTGATCTAAATGTAGATAAAAAAATGAGTAGACCTGATATTTTTAACCTATTTGCTGAGTTTTCTTATAAATAGTCTGTAAAGGTGTACAATTCGTAAATATTTCATTTTATTTACTTTGCAACCCCAAAAATAAACCTTCACCTTTTTAGCTTCTATAAAATAATACAAATCTAACAAAAATCCTTTCTCATCTTCAATCCATTACAAGAAATAGGTATATAAATCAAAATATTTTCGATTAATTAAATATTTAAGACGAGTCGAAAATATCCTAATCCGCGCGGGTTGCCGGCGTCAAAAAATAACGGATTACTTTCGAAAAATCAGATTTAGTGAAGCCGCTTATATTTATCTTTCATCTCTTTATTTATTTATCCTTTCAAATCTGTTTATTTATATTTCTATTAGTAATTTTCTTATAATGGCTAGACCGGTTGGTTGACGGTTTTGATCCTAATACCATTATTCAACATAATTTTACATTTCACATGTGAACACAATGCGGCATACAAAATTTAATTGAATAGAGAGAGAATTGTATTGTATCATTTTTATCATACAATATAATTCGCATGCAATAAGTGCTTGCTAATGCTTTACTGCAATCATACCTTGATCATTGCAGAAAAGAATTATAAAATAATTGTATGAAATCTCTCCCAATTTTCATTTTTTTTCATTTTTTCATTCATATATATTTTAGCTAGCCACCACACACGGTAGCTATAATATAATAATATATTTTCGCCCTTATTACATCTGCAGTCGTTGTATGTTTCACATTTTTGAAATATATATTAATATGCCTTGCTATATCTGTCCACATATTTTGGTGACGTAATAAAGATATATATTGCTGCGTCTGTGGCCACTCAAAGATTACTATGGAAAATATATCGTAATAATTATGCCTTGCTATGAATTATATTAATACTAGCTTTTACCCGCGACTTCGTCCGCATGAATGTCAGTTATAGTAGGTCGGTAAAGTAAAGTTAGTCACTCACACTAGCTCTGTCTACCAAATTTCTATAATCCAATGTATGTCGAGGGCTTGAACCAGCGCCCTTAATACAAGTTATTTTATAACTTAGCAAGGGTTCTGGTTGCAACACCTACCTGTTTGTTAACTAGCTAAAGTCTAGTGTAAACACAAATGTTCATTGTTTATGTAACATTGTTATTTCTGCATTCAATAAATATTATTATTATTCACATTCATTTATTGTATATACATATTAAATTACATTTTTAAATATTCACATAAAAACAAAAACATTTAAAAATATAAAAAAATAGTACCTCACCGGCATCGGGAACAGGGTCCAAGCTACCGGCGGTCAGGGCTCCTGAGAGAGAAACCTCCTGACAATGCGGGCCGTGTCCAGAAGTAATATTATTATTATTTATTATTATTATTATTATAGTGGATGCAGATGAAATCATAGATTAAAAAGTAGCCTATGTCCTTCCCTGGGTTTCAAGCTATCTTCATACCAAATTTCATCAAAATCGGTTCAGCCGTTTCATCGTGAAAGCGTAACAACAGACAGAGTTACTTTCGCATTTATAATATTAGTATTATATATTATAGCTACGTCTGTGAAGGGCTGAAAATGCAGATAGCGTTTTCAACGTCGCTGTAAAAAGAAATCGTAAATCATAGATAGGTATACAAAAAATAATCACTCTGTAATTTTTATGCAAACACTAATTAGTAATATTCAACCTTCTTAGCTCGTTACGAGAAATTATTTTCTGCAACACAATAAATACGCTACATACCCTACTCCTACCATCCTTACGTACACTTGCTACTTATATACCGAAGCGCATAATTTCCTTCATTACTTCCTCCAGGGCGTTGCAGCATCTCACGTGTATTTAATTTTAAACTCTCGCATATTTATGTTCTCTTCAATATTAATATTGTACAGAAGAGTTTAATATGAGAATATTATGATGTAAATGCAACTGGCTGGCAGTGCTCATACGTTTATTTTATTTTACCTAATATCCCCGACGAAAGCAGGGGTATTACGTGTGTATTAGGGTGTCTGACTATGGCATCGTAGCTCCTAAACGAATAGACAGATTTGGACGCAGCTTTTTAGTGGAAAGCTGATGTTGGGGGGAACTGTTTTTAACTATTTACGATGAAGATAAGTTAAGCCATGATGATCTTCTTCTTTTTTTTTTCCTGCCCTTATCCCATGTTACTTGTGGTCGGCGCAACATGTTTTCTTCTTCCATTCCGTCCTGTCCAACGTCATGCTTTCACTGACTCCCTTTTCATTCATATCATTCTTCACACAATCCACCCATCTTTTCTTTGGGCTTCCTCTCCCTCTCCATCCATCCAAACTAATATTCATAGGTCTTTTGGTCACATGAGTTTCGTCTCTTCTCTTCACATGCCCATACCAAGACAAACGATTCCCTTTCAACTTTTCTGTCACTGGCGCCACTTTCAAACTTCCTCTAATATTATTCATTTCTCACCTTTTCCATTCTGGTAACTCCACACATCCATCTCAACATTCTCATCTCCGCTACGTGCAATCTTTTTTCATCCATCTTCTTCACGGCTCAACATTCCGATCCATACAGTACGACAGGTCTTATCACGGACTTGTAGATTTTCCCCTTTAACTTGAGGGGCATCCGTGGGTCACAAGTTGTTCCAGTGACCTGTCACCATTTCATCCATCCTGCGTTGATCCGGTGCGTTACGTCTCGGTCTACATCGCCATCCCCTGTTAAGCCATGATGATACGAAAGGATATTTTTTTAATTCGTTACGTGGCAAAATCTTTTTTTTTACTTGACTTTACACATAGACTAAAATGAATTGAAATTGAGACTGCCTAATCTGTTCTTTCTTATCGTTATCTTGTTTAATCTTATCTTGTTTTTTATTTTATAAATGCGAAAGTAACTCTGTCTGTTACGCTTTCACGACGAAACGGCTGAATCGATTTTGATGAAGATAGCCAGAACCCTGGGAAAGTCTGGTTCCGCGGTATCCGATAATCACGTGGATGAAGTAACTGGCAAAAACTGGTATTTTATATGTATATCAAAAAGGAACATAATTATATCATATCATTTTCTTACCAATACTGTTCTTATTAGGATAATTTAATAAATATGTAATAATAATGTGTTCAAACCATGTACTAATATTCGTGTATTGTTTCAGGGCTGCTATCATGGGACTCTGGAGAGCACCAGGTCGACTTGGAGAAGGAGCTAGCCACCCTCACGGCGCAGGCACCCGAGGGGGAGGAAGCTCGCTATGGTATGTACCTATACATTAATTGTAAATATAAAGTCATCATCATCATTTCAGCCCAAAGACGAAAAGACTGCTGGACATGGCAGTTTTGCCATAATCGCCACGTTTGGCAGGCGGATTGGTGATCGCAGTATGGTTGTTAAAAAGGCACAGAGAACACTGCTGCCCATTCTCTGGTAAGTCCCTTAGTCACCTCTTACGACACCCACGGCAAGATATGGGAAGATATGGAAATATAAAGTAGTCCCCATTAAAATCTGATCTAGTCTGTCCCTTTGCTGGCGTGCCCTAAGGTGAGGCCCGTACCCCACAGGGGGTGCCCTTAAGCGTGTAGTCGCTTAGTTTATAGTAAGGTTCTTGCCCTGACTGGAGGCCTTAAATTTACTTTTAAGCAGCCAGTTTTTTTTTTTAATCAGCCGACAACCTCCTATGTTTTCCTGCAGGATGTCATTCTGAAAAGTGCGAGTGTGAGTCAATTATTTTTCCATGGCGCGTATTGTCAGTAAAGTCCCCTTTAAATCACAAGTACAAGGGGTATTAGGTCCTATTCATTTAGGTTTATGTTTGAATTGTATAGTGTAGGTATACCTCTTTGATCCTTTTGGCTGTCGGTAACCACAGACAACGTAAAGCGCTTTAAACTTTACTAAAATTTGAAATACTATTAAAAGTTAGACTTTAGTTTCAGACACTAAGTTTGTTGTTATTTTGAAGGATCATTATTTTTAATTAAAAGGATTATAATTGAGAGTTAAAAACTTCAGTGGTTATTCTTTCTAACATGGTTTTTTTAATGTCAAACCAATCATCAATATCTACTACAATTTATAATCACGTGTGTCGTTGTTACTAGCAGAAATTCTGCTCATACTAAAATACTGCCGGGCGATATAAATACATAAGTATGATAATAATAATAATAATAATAAATGTTTATTTGTGCACAGAAAAAAAACATACATAAGTACACAAGGATTTAAAAATGATTGTACAATTATGATGTTCGAATTGCAACGCTATTCTGTAAAAGTCGTCCTCTATGAATTTATGTAAAGTAAGCTAGAGATAAGCATTTTTATACAATATACTGCTTACAGATAGAAAATTTTAGAATTAGCCACACAATTTATACTGAATCTTTAAGTACTTACATAACCTAGACCCAACGCTATCCAATTTTATAAAACCTATGCTCAAGAAACATTATGTAAAACTAGTCCATTAAGTACATCATAATAAACATCAAAAATATAATAATATTCCAATATAAACGCCATTTTCTTTTCATTATTGTTCACGATACCGATAACGAACAATACTAGAGGGAAATAACAGTTTATTGTATTTTGCCGCCCCAAGGCGTTGTATCGAAAATAATTCACGCCTATTTTGTTAGACTTGAAAACAGGTATTGTTATAATTCCAATTTGTAAGGAAATATCGGCTTCTTTTGATATTAATATGCCTATTTTGAAAAATACTTTGTAGCTACATTATTTTGTGCCTGAAAACGAATTGTTTTTGAATCTTCTTTATTTTATGTATTATTATTTATCTCACTTATCATACTTTTTATAAAAGACTAGAATCTTCCCACGACTCGACTTGATTTTAAAAGAGTTGTCATGAAGTTTCTTGCTCGTACTTCTCCATAGAAACCTACTGTTTGGAACGAGCAACTAGCTTCTACTTTCTGACTGACTCGTTGACTATTCAAGAGTGCCTCTAAATGGTTTATTTGAAATAAATGGTTTTGAGTTTGACTCAGTCCGCGTGGAATTAAATAAAATCATTAAACACATTCTATGGCAATGGTGAAGCTTTCAATCTTCATCATCATCATCAGCTGAAAGACGTCCACTATTGAACATAGACCTCCCCCATAGAACGCCACAACGAGCAGCAACATCGCCGGTTACCACCGGTTACCCGCGACCTTGACGATGTCGTCGGTCCATCTGGTGGGAGGCCTACTTATGCTGAGTCTTCGGGATCGCGGTCGCCACTCGAGAATTTTTCTAATCGAGCCATACTTTTTGACTGACAAAATTTTCCCTCAGAATATTAGTATAGAATACCTCTTGTCGTCCATGTCAGCAAGGTGGCAGCGTTGCCAACCACCACCAACCGATCACCTTCAAAACGCCATTTCCTATCACAACATTCTGTCATATTTTATGGCTTTCTCTTACAAGATTTTAATACGCCTATCCCTAATTTCCTCCACGATTACAAAGGCTATTAAGCGTTTATTCCCAGTCCAAACTATCATAACCAACTTTATATGGTTCAGAAGAAACTCTTAGTTTTATGTCTAATACAACCTCCAATGGGGATTCGTCCCCAATTTAATTAATACCCAAATTGTTTTCGTAAAGCTTTTACATCTGCAATCATTTATATTATGAGTCTGTAAACGTTTATTCATAAATATGTACCTTATATTTCGTTATTTTTCAAAACTGTCCGCCTTTTTTGCCCCCATATATTACCAGTAATGGTGCTGATCAACACGTCATGTTCGTGAAAAGGCGTTGTCAGTTGAGATTCGTCATCTCTTACTTTCTGACATCTGATCGACAGCAAAAGTCTTTTTTTTTTTATATTCTAATTGGTGCCCTGAAATGACGACACGGGGCTGCGGTAGACCACGTAAGAGATGGCGGGATGACTTGGATATCTTCCTTAAGAATTGGCAAGAAATGGCTAAGAGTCGAGACCTTTGCCCTGCAGTGGGACAGTACAGGCTAAATATAATAACATAATAATAATTCTAATAAGCTTGCGTTTGTCCGCAATTCACCTACCTTATCTTACCGCTTAGCTTCTACTCAGTACTCATAGTATACTAATGGGTGCTTACGAGACATATTTCTCCTCTCTGAGCTTCGGAGGAAACAGGGCCCTAGCCTAGTTATCTATAATTATTAA
Source organism: Charanyca ferruginea (assembly GCA_947361185.1). Taxonomy (NCBI): domain Eukaryota; kingdom Metazoa; phylum Arthropoda; class Insecta; order Lepidoptera; family Noctuidae; genus Charanyca; species Charanyca ferruginea. The sequence continues at coordinate 24,110,008 of OX376074.1, forward strand.
AGGTTTTTTTGAATTATATCCTTGTGCTATAATTACTATTACTACGGCGGACACGCTGTCTAGCACAGCCCCACATGGTAACGTTAGAGAATAGCATTACTGTTTCGTTCTAAGCCCAGTGTTAATACTTAACAAGTGGTCTGGGGGACAAATCTGCATTTTTTTTTTATATCGTCATTCCAACACGATCCCATTGTCATTTTGCTAAAAGTTCGTAATCTGCTAAATTCATAACGGTCGATCATTGGTCAGTCAAATTAAAAACAATGACTGTATAATGACGTTCTAATGGTAAGTCACTGATCAAAGGAAAAGTCAAAATTTTAGCAGATTACCGCCTAAGTCAGTCATTCAGTTGTCATTTTGTACGAGATTACTATTCTGTATCATTTCTTTCAATGGCGTGTCAGTGGTTGACCATTGGAAAGTTATAATGACGCCATTATATTAGTATATTACCAAACTTGTCAAAGTCAACAATTATGAAATCAATGATAGTCCATTCTGACACTATTGTAATAGCAGACTTGAGGCTCTGTTAGTCTGTACTTCTGTAGACCACAAACGCACCGCAAACCACACACTGTAGCATTCCTCCCCTTGATTGTTCTTTGTAGTGGGGTATATTGTATATCTACGCTAGGAAAGGGAAGGGTAATTTTGAGGTTAGTTAATATTAGTTTAAGTTATGATTTAGAATCACATACTTAACATACGTACTTGATATTTTGATTACTATTCAAGTTCGTGTTTGAGAGTCTCCTGTAAGGATAGATGGATCTTGGTTAAGCTACGCTTACCGCGGTCAGTCTGTGGATTGGTAACCATCTATTTCATACCGCGACCTCTTGGTCCCAGCTATCATTTGTAGATCTTTGACAGTCGTTATGGGTAGTCAGAAACCAGAAAATCTGACAAACAGACCTAGAGGTATCGGTTACCCAGATCAGATAGGCAGTCGCTCCATGTAAAATACTGGTATTCAGCTGCATCTGGTTAGATTGGAAGCCGAGCCCAATGTTGCAAAAAGGCTAGGCAGATAATTCAAGTTCTTACACATTTTGAACTTAACTTAATTACTTAAAAGTTTCGCTTAATAATTCTAAGTTACAATAAAGTGCATTACTGAAACGAAATCCCTTTGAAGAATGAAAAACCACAAATTCCTAACTCAATCTAAGACCCACTATCGACAGCAATAATAATAATTGCGTGTCGATTTATCACCGACGCGGGTCTGTGAGCAATCAATCAGAAGGCGCCGCAACCGCTTGGTCGAGGCGCTGACGTGACTGATTGCTGTACCTACCTGTAGCTCTGTACGAATATAGATGTATGTGCAAAGAATATACGAGGTTTAAGAAGCCACAAAACAAGGCCATTACTAGGCTATAGATGTTGTTATTTACTCTAGACTATCGACCCGCCTCAATTTCGCATGCGTGCAATAAAATAAATAAATAAAAGGCTTATGTTCAACGAACCTCCAGATCTACTAAATGATCACCAATAATAGTAAATAAAATAAAACCAAAAATAGTAAATGGTCACCAAAATGGTGTTTCCTAAAGTATTGTAGAATATAGATGTATGTGCAAAGAATATACGAGGTTTAAGAAGCCACAAAACAAGGCCATTACTAGGCTATAGATGTTGTTATTACTCTAGACTATCGACCCGCCTAAACTTCGCATGGGTGCAATAAAATAAATAAATAAAAGGCTTATGTTCAACGAACCTCCAGATCTACTAAATGATCACCAATAATAGTAAATAAAATAAAACCAAAAATAGTAAATGGTCACCAAAATGGTGTTTCCTAAAGTATTGTAGAAATGTATGAGTTTGACTGTAAAAAGCGATTTGATTTTGGCGTAGGGGGTCACAGTTCTAACCTAACCTAACCATGTCGGATCCGCCCCAGGGGGGTCAAAAAGATTTTGGTCATTTTGCACACTAAGATTTGGTACATTTGGACCATTTAGTACATCTGGTATAATTTAGTATATTTTTTTTGGTAAGGGAGCTTAACATCCTAAAGTATTTTTTGGTGATAATTATATTTATACCCTAAATAAAATGTCTTATACTAGGTGATTTTTTATTCACGTTCCAAATTTCTCAGGGTGGTACCCATGAAATTGAATAACTTTCTCCAAAAAACATGGGTCGAAATATTAAAAAAAAAATCGGACTTTCCATACAAAATCAATAGTCTATTGATTTTGTATGTAGAAAGTAATCTAGAAATACAAAATATAAAAAATAATCAAGATAAAAACCATGGCAGTTAAGAGTTGACCAATCTCTACTGACAGCGCCCGTTCACGAACATGACGCGTGAATCAGCACCATTCAGCTCAACCATTTTAGAGGGAGCTAAATGATCCAACACAAGCGCCACCATCAGCGAGACATTTGAGTGAGCATGACAATTCTCTCAACCGCCATGCTCATTTATGTCAAACACATAATAATTTACTTAATAAATGGTTCCATGGTACTCACATTTGAATTATTATAAAATTAGATTAGAATAAATTAAATTAATATAGGTTTTATTAAATAATGTCAGGTAAAGCGGTTCTGTCTAGTGTCCATAAGGTATATAGGGTGACTGGTAATTAGTGTACGATACTTAAACACGTGATTGTGTTCATGATAACAAACAACTTTCCCGAAGAAAAAATGTTTTTTGTACTGGTTCACTTTTATCACAATAACACAACAGCCGTATGAAATTCACGCGCGCGCACGCCTGTGACCTAAAGTGAACCAGTACAAAAAAAAAAATTTCTTCGGGAAAGTTGTTTGTTATCATGAACACAATCACGTGTTTAAGTATCGTACACTAATTACCAGTCACCCTATATATAGTAGTAGTAGTTTATTGTTATTTTTTATTTTTTTAATTTCCTGTTCGTCATGAAATGTCAATGTCTAGACAACACGTGACAGTCGAGACTGAAATCTGCTTGAAACTGCTTGAGAATGCCTATAGACGTAATGTCAATGTGTGCGTGCGAAAAATGGCGGTTTGTTCTGAGTGGTCTCTCTGCTCGGGCGCGACTCAACCTTACGTACATTGTACTCGTGCCCGGTTGCGTATCTACAACCTCGTGCGTGCGAGGTAGGCGCTTAAACCACTGCGCTGACATGACACTTACTTAAAAATACCGGTCAAACGCGAGTCGGACTTGCGCACCGAGGGTTCCGTACAAAACGACTTTACGATTTTCAGATATTTTCCTTTACTTGTGTTACATGACATTACTTCATGCAAAATTTCATGATTCTAGCTCAATGGGAAGTACCCAGGTTTTGAATTTCTTGCGAATGCCAAAATATTCGGCATTAATGGAGCATACACGGCCGTTCTTTTGATTGCGTTGACTTAGAAGTTTGATTTTTCGTGCTAAACTACTCCCTGAGTATTTGATATTAATTTCAACTTGATACCTCTACGCGTTTCTGATAAAAAGGGTATTGACAGACGGACAGACAGACGGACAAAGTGATCCTACAAGGGTACCCTTTTTTCCTTTTGAGATACGGAACCTGAAAACTTACTTAAAATCGCGAAATGATGAATAATTTTCAATTAAACTCGCAATGCAGTCTTGAAAATGTTAGTGTATGTATAAATTCCTCAACTTATGTAGAAACAGCACATATAAAATTGAGTTACACCGCAAAAACCAGGATTACGCGAGGACCGATTAATCCTATTACAGAACTTGATTAATTTAATTATGAAACATGTAAGTTGGTTAGGAAAGACGTCATACACTCCCACGAATATATAGAAGCTTGGATCCGTAATTTAATTAATCTTTTCCGACAAAACCCGATGTTGATTCTGTTTCCAACCAAGCAAAGAAAACAGACCGAACGAAAGAGAAGTATCTTTTCATTTTAGCCTTTATTGTTTCGTAAAATTAAAAAGTTTAGTTTGACAGCTGCTTGAGTTCCCGCGCTCATTTTAAATATCGAACGAGGGCATTAGGTTACCAGTCAAATTATTCATAGCCGCGCTGATTTATTATTTAGGTAGGCTATCATTGAGTATATAAAGTCAATGTAGGTTATACAAACTCTTTACATAAGTAGGTAGGTACCACAAGGCTACAGGCCACAAAGTTACTAAATTACACACTCAAACTGTTTCGAAAATGAAAGGTATAGAAAGTAACTATATTTTTTCAATAAACATTCCCAGCCCCCCCCCCGGCAACACAGTGAGTTAATCTTAAATGTTCTCAATCTAGAATGAGTTACCAATATTGGTTGATAAAAATCATTGTTATTGTCATCAACATAATTCCCTCTTCTTAAGCCTATCTATCGGAGTCTGCCTAGTTTGTGATCAAAATGTCCCCAACTATTGTTTATTTATTTTGTTTTATATACATTTCAAAGTAAATATTTGTTACAACAATCATAAGTATTAACGAAATTTTTCCTCTGACAGTCCCGACAATGTTTTGTCATTCAGGCACGACACATTTCCTAGAAAGTTCTTCTCAATAGTTTTCAGAATAACATTGATATATCTCTCGAAAAGAATCCTTTTACAACTATCAATAAAGGCTGACATATTCACACCCATGTCGATATTGATATTATCTTTTTGCGCCTCTTAAAACAACAGGGAAAAGTTAACGAACACATTTTCTTAGACAAATACCTTTTTTTTGTACCCCACAAAAAGTTGTATTACATCGTAATTTCAAGGAGTGATCGTAAAAACCTCGTAAACTTGAGATTTTAAGCAAACGCCAGATAAAAGGCTTCAGCTGAAATATGACTGAAGTTAGGCTAGATTTGCGAGACAGAGATTGAAGTATGGTTAAATTTGCGGGAAAGAGATGAAGTATGGTTTAAAAATGATGAATACTTAGACATTTTTCATAGAAAATGGAAATTATTTTTATAATAGTACGAAAACAATGAAGTATAATAATTTATTTAAAGTAGCTCTAGGGTGGCGCTAATGTAGTTAGATTAATTCGTAAAAATGCAAATTTATTGAAAAGATGACATTTACAGATTATTCAAACTTGGAGAAATATGTTAATGATTTTAAGTATTATAATTATCTAAATACTATACAACGTGGTGAATAGAGTTGCAGGTCTGAATCGGAATGTAACTTTAAAGGAGATTTTAACGTTTAAATAATATAGTTAGTATGTTGTCGCCAAGGACACTAAAAAACATAATTAAATATACTAGCGATTCGCTATGCGGGTGCAACGTACAACGATACGAATAAACCTTCCACTTGAATCACTCTATATATTGCTGAAAATATTATTTGCGTTGCGAAGTTTGAAAGATCTAAACGTACAGACAGCGGGAACGACTTTGTTATGTACTATGTTAAGATTATTCAGTAATTCATTAAAGTCCTTGTTATCGACAAACAAAAATATTTTAACGTAAAAATCCCATTTAAAGTTTCGTCCCTATTCACCCCATTTTACGGTGCATATTTGTTACTGTCTCCTCTAAGTTTTTTATCACAACTTAATTCCCCCATCCCCATTCCATAATCGGACGAGCAGAGATACGGCGAAGCGTCACCGCTATAAGGATGAAGTTCCACGGTCTCGAACCAAGCGCTTTGATTCCACATTTATTGTGCGAACTGCCAGACTGTGGAATTCGCTGCCCGCCTCTCTGTTCCGTGATAAGTATAATCTAGGTATCTTCAAGGCACGAGTGAACCGATTCCTCCTAGGCAAGCGTGTTCCAATATAGGCCGCATTATTACTTAAGATCAGTAGGTCGATTCTGTAAAATTTAAACAACAACTCGCATCTCACATCGCTACTCACTCTCACTTCGCATAAGGTTCAAAATGACCTTGATACATTTGACATTTTGAATGGGGTTCGAGTGCGAAGTGAGCGTCGAAGTGACGGGGAAATTACTTTACAGAATGCCACTTCTTAAGTCATCTCATACTATATCCGTCAAAATCTCCCTGTCAATTTAGTTCAACTCGCTGACACGCTCGCAAGGGTGGCGCTAGTGTAAATTCGAATTATCAACCGAGTTTTTAGAATGCCAATCAAGAAACTCACAGCGGATTCAGATTCGAAGTTTAGAATGAGATCTTACAGAATCACACCCCAGGTGAATTGCGGTCAAACGCAAGCCTAAATGATAATATAAAAAAAAGATACTGAGTTGAAAACCGGAAAGTAATTAAGGATATTTGAATTTTGCGGGCCAACTTTCCACCTGAAGCTTAGGTAAACTAAAAATAGACATAATTTATGGAACGTAATATAATATTTAGTTTGCTTTAGTATCTGAAAATAGCTTAAAGGTCACGTCACTTAAAGGTGTCTTTAAGTGACTAAGATAATGTCAAAGGCAAAGGACAGCGTCGTCGTCGTGTTCATTAATACTAATGAAGGTAGCTACTGCGATATTACAAACGTCATTTGATGGAATATTCTGTTAGGATCTCAATTGGAGAATTATGGTACTCCCTCAAAGTTTATTGACAAAAACACTAATAAAATATAAAGAACTAGCAACCCGACCCGGGTTCGTATGGGCCTATAGCCTTCCTCGATAAATGGACTATCAAACACAAAAAGATTTTTTCAATTCGGACCAGTAGATCCTGAGATTAGCGCGTTCAACCAAACAAACAAAAAAACAAACTCTTCAGCTTTATAATATTAGTATAGATATGTGTGATTGTTTTTGGTAATGTAGACCATTTTGTATAGTTCTCTTTTTCTTTAGTCTATCCATTAGAGAAATTCAGTGGTTACATCATAATTCACAGATGCAGATGAATACCAGTGTTTTACAGGGAGCGACTGCTTATCCTCCACAATCCAGTTACTGAGTAACACAATACCCCTTGGTAAGACTGGTTGTCAGATTTTCTGGCTTGGAACTCCGAAGTCAGAAAATCTGACAACCAGTCTTCAGTCATAACGACTGTCAAAGATCTATGAATGACAGCCGGGACCTACGGCTTTGCGGCTTTCTTTTGTGTATCCTTACATAATCACACTTAATCACAATCCATGATAGCAAACGCTACAGTCACTACACTAAAATATTACATCAAAAATATGACCGTTAGGATTATATAACAGTTAGGATTAATTTATTATTCAGCCTGCGTTGCTATCACACACAACATGCGACGTTCGTGACCACGGACTAACTAATTTATTACATTAAATTATAAGGCTTTGTTTGTAAAATCACACTGGCTTAGAGCATATTACTGTACAGTAAACAGAATAACGGTTAGTTTACTTAAGGTGGAAGCGACAGGAGAGCCCGCGAAATTCTGAATCTATTCTTAGGTTTTTTGAAATTTGTTACACCCGTGAATATTTTTTTTATTAGGTACAATATTATAACCTGATACTGCGCTGCAAATTGCAAAAAAACCGGACAAGTGCCAGTCGGCCTCGCCCACCGAGGGTTCCGTACATATTTGTAGGTACATATCCATACTTCTATACTAATCTATATACTATACATACTTTATCTACTTAATATTATAAATGCGTTTTTTGCGACATAAATGGCCGTATCTATTTTTCACGTTAACATAGAGGGTTGATTTTTGTACAGTATCAAGGGACCGTAGATTTGAGTATATGGTTTTAATTTCAACTCGATACCTCCCGAGTTGAAATTCCCGAGCTAAAGGGTCTTGGCAGACAGACAGACAGACAGACGGACAACAAAGTGATCCTATAAGGGTTCCGTATTTTCCTTTTAAGGTACGGAACCCTAAAAAACGTAAGAAAATTTGAATTTCACAGGCTGCCCTGGAGCATACCCTTAAAATGCAAAAGATAACTTAGATTTTGAAGCTACTTAATTCTCAGCGTCGTCACTGTATTTTCAGAATATCTTATATTGACACACAGTCCCAGTTGCGCCAAATACTTACCTCAGAGTTAGTTGCTGCTAACACGAGTTACGTAGCGAGTAGGGAGTTCGGTAAGCCGTGTGGTGCCGGAATAGCCCCACCCCATTTCTACCCATGGGTGTCGTAAAAGGCGACAGAGGGATATTGACCAGACGATGGGTAGCAGTGTCCTTCTGAATACCATAACACCTACTGCGATCGCCAACATTCATCAGCCAAGCATGTTGATTACGGCTGGACCCCTCTTGAAGGAGACCTATGCCCAGCAGTGGGCATCTAAAGGCTGACGTGATGAACACGAGTTAAATTACAAATAATGTTATGTAATCTTCCGACCGGATTTCGGTCACGGCGGCCAATCTCAATGGAGATCAGCCAAGTACGCAGAAGATATTATAGTGCACAAGTGTGTGCGCAAACACAGATGCACTCCCTCTTCCCCCACTCTCATAGTCCGGTGGGACGACAATCAGACACGACCGGAGAGAGATCAGGCGCAGGACCAACGGGTTTACTTGCTTTCCGAGGCACGGGGGTGTTACACCGCCAACTTCCAAACTCCGGGCTGTTAAACTGAGAAATTCTTAATAGAAAAACCCAATAACACTTTGCCCGACCTTTGAATCGAACCCAGGACCCCACGCTCAGCAGTCGCGCTTGCGACCACGAGACCAACGGGGCAGGGGGGGATTACAAATAATAATAATCACATGGAATTATACTAAAATACCTGTGACTTCCTTCTCGTGATTGACAGTGATCGCGGATGCTAACGAAGTCAAAGATTAACTTGGGGTTCAAGCTTAGTCTGCACCTTTATCAAAATTGATTAAATAGATTAGCCTTGAAAGCGCAAACTCATATTAGAATTTAAAATTCTAGTATGTGTCGCAGCAAGCGATAATTTAACGATAAAGAGAATTCAATTTGATTATTGTAGTACCTACAGAAGAAATGGTAAACATCGTGACGTCAGTTATCAGTTAAAATGGCGGCACGTGGACAGCGTCGTGTTGGAGAGTGGGGACCATGGCAAGCTCACTTTAGCTCGAGGCACCAAGCAGAACACTCATCTAGTACGAAACTGTCGGTTTACCTATTTTAATTGTATTGTACGATCACATTTAATAAAGTAAGGTTAATTGTTACTGCATTGAATATTGTTATTCTACAATGAACCCGATACCACCGAACCTAAACGATGTCGGCGCTACTGCAGCCATAGTTGACGCCGACATATGCATAGTATATAAAATGTATTCCTATGTAGGTATGTTAAGTTTTACTAACTTGTATACATGCCAATAACCTTGAGCATTTGGCCCGTACTGAATTTGTGGACGATTGCGGGGGTGATGTAGACACAGTCTTTAATCGGACGCATTTTTAATTTATTGTAATAAAAAAAATACATATTTGTAAAAAGTAACAAAACCAAATCACTTTCCTTTGTATTGCAAAGCAGTAGATATTTTTTTTATACTCTTTTGATACGAAATTAAGGTGTAAAATGGTTTCATCTCAATGTTTTGGAGCTGATTTGACACTTTTTTTTCTTATTATGTGATACCGATAGAAAAATTGTGGTTACACCAAATTACGTATCATATCATGTAGATTACTAACATTTTTTTTCAGATGTAATTTCTCTGTAAATACTGACGAAAAGTTGCTTCATCTGCATGCTTCTTTCAAGCTTTTTTCGAGAGAGCAGCCTTAAAATACGAAATCACCAATATCACTGATGACGAATTACGGTGAATATAAGAATCCTGGAAATATGTTTTCTCACGACAAACCAAACGTAATATGCTATCGAAAAAAGTCCCCAACTTATTTCAATCATAATTATTCTACCACACGCCCTAGACAGGAAAAATGTGCGATATTTTCTTTTCTCTAGATTCTTAGCCAATCGCGTATGAACATATTTCCATTAGTTGACATTTATGAGTCAGCCACAAGCATTAGATAACGAAGGAATATATTTTAGGCATGGTATACTTATTATTATTATGAGCTAGTTCGTGCCTAGAGAAATTGGCTTACAAGAAGATTGCCTTGTCATACTTAACTATATTTTTTTGTCTTCCGTTGAGAAAACTTTAGCTTTAGCCTAGCTTTCCCAACTATGTTGTCGTCACCTTCTTGCAGCTGAATACCAGTGTTTTACATGGAACAACTGCCTCGTCATCTCAACCTTTAGACGCCCACTGCTGGGCATAAGTCTCCCCAAGGGGGGGGCGGTTCAGCCATAATCGCCATGCTTGGCCGATGCATGATACCTACGGGTAGAGTATTGGGGTGGTGCTATTTGCGGCCGGCGCCACACGGCGGATCTAGACTAGGGTTGCCTCCATTACTTTATAAATAAAGTATTGTACGTTATTTCGGGTAAATGTACTTTATACTTTATGAGCGGAATAAAGTATGTGAAAATACTTTATTCTACCTATTTGGACTTTTCGAAGGTTTTATTCAATAAAAGAAACAATAAAGTTAACGGTTTTATTAACTAACTTCAAAAAAAGAAGAAGTTGAGAACCTCTTCTTTCTAAAAAGCGATAAATATACTTTTTTTACAAAAAGACAACGCGTTCAAAAACTAAAAAGTAAAAAATAACTTCGGAAGTCAGCAATACATAAAAGTTTTTTAATTGTAGAATGGATCGCATCGATAAACCTTGCTCCGTAAATAATACTTTATTCGCAGATGCTGTACTTTATTTTTTTACCTTAGAAACTAAAATATATACTTTATTTGCTTCAAAAAGGTGGCAACCCTTATCCAGATGCACCCAGACATCTGGCGGACCCAGATATTTGGTAACACGATATCCTTAGGTAAGACTGGTTGTCAGACTTTCTGACTTCTGACTACCCATAACGTCTGTCAAAGATCTACTAATGACAGCCGATATATCAATGGCTTTACGTGTTTGCCGTGGTTTACGTGGTTTAATTTCCAAAACAAACACATCTTAATATAAAATCTAGCCTTTAGGCTATCACCTATTGAGCTATAAACATAATAATTAAGTTTGCTTTATTAACCAAATGTAGGCCACAAAATGAGCGAAAGTTTAAGCCCTGGTTTATCGGAGTTTCTGGCTCACTGACTCGTCCCACGATTGGAGGAGCGCACCGAATGGTTACAGATTTATGTGTTTATTTTTTGTGTACCGAAAATATTTTGATGAGAAATTTCGGGTTTATATAGTGTGAGTTATTAGAGGGTGATAAATGGTTTTAGTTAGTTTTATGATGAGCCCTTTTTTCAATGAGGCGTGCAAAGTTTATGCATAGGTTTATAAATCAATGTTAGACGTTTTATCAACAATTCGAGGGCCAATTCTAAAAACTTTTAGAAACGACCACATTCGAATCTTATTTTAAGTATTATCTGTCAAAAATGTGTATCATTTTCCCAAAATGTTTGACATTGATTGATTTTGAACGTTTTTAATTAGAATAACTGCCTTCTATTGTGATTTTTATTAAACAAATTAAACTGTATTAAAAGATGCATATGCTTGGACAATAGAACCAATTCTGGTTCCGGTCAAAAAGCAAGATTAAAATACAAGTTACGCTAATAGGGGTCAGAATTGCCAATTTACCCTCCGTCTTTTCAAAATACATTTACAAATAAATCTAGATAAACGTGACCACTGGGTCCAAGTATAAAAAAAAAAACGAATTAAACTAAAGGTATACCACCGATTCGAAAAGAAAGACGAAGTACCATAATGAATGTTGCCAAGAAAAGGTGTACTTAAGGAACAGGCTGATTAAATACTAAGAAATAAAAAACTTGAAAAAAGAAGCATTGAAAGTCTCAAGAAGGGTACCTAATGGATTTAAGAGCTTTCCTTAACAATAGTCCACGTTGGCATATTTCAAGGCTTTTCTAACTACTCTAATGGATTCTTTGCTGATGGAGCATTAACATTATTAAACTCGCTTTCTCTATTTTTAACAGAAAATAGACTATCACTACTTAATATAATTACTTTGGAGCCAGTCAATAGATGATTGAGCTACCCACCTACGCTACTTTGGTATTATAACATCGTATTATGCTGAATTATTTTTTGTCGTACTGTATGGATCGGAATGTTGGGCTGTAGAGAAGACGGTTAAAAAATGCATGTAGCGGAGATGAAGATGTTGAGAATGATGGAAAATTTGTGAAATAACCAGAATGTATAAGGTAAAAAAATTGTATATTAGAGGAACGTTGAAAGTTTCGTCAGTAACAGAAAAGTTTAAAGAAAATCTTTTGTCTTAATATGACCATGAGAAGAGGAGGTATGAAACCGCATGTGACCAAAAGACTTATGAATATTAATGTGGATCAAACGCATGTGAGCAAAAAAGTTATGAATATATAGGGTGATTGGTAATTAGTGTACGATACTTAAACACGTAATTGTGTTCATGATAACAAACAACTTTCCCGAAGATAAAATGTTTTTTGTACTGGTTCACTTTTATCACAATAACTAAACAGCCGTATGAAATTCACGCGCGCGCACGCCTGTGACCTCAAGTGAACCAGTACAAAAAACATTTTTTCTTCGGGAAAGTTGTTTGTTATCATGAACACAATCACATATTTAAGTATCGTACACTAATTACCAGTCACCCTATATATGTGAATGGGTGGAGAAGAAGAGGAAGACCGAAGAAGAGATGGATGGATTGTGTGAAAATGATATAAAACAGAAGAGAGTCAGTAATATCAAGACGGTTGACAGGATGGAAGGATAGAAGAAACCGTATTCCGCCGACTCCAAGTATAATGGTATAAGAGCAAGAAGATGATGCATCAATTATTATTTTATTAGCAAGAAATGGTAGCTACATGAGTTGTTGTACCATTATCTCACTCTCTCTGGTCGGCCCCTAATGACTGAGGAACGTGGTCAGTATTGGAATTGCATCTGGAATGGATGATCTGCCTCCACCGGTTGCTGTCCAGCGCGTCTTTTACCATTACAAATAAAATAAAATTCAATTACTTCAGATAATAAAATCCATATACGCTTAAATTTTTAAAATTAAAATACAAAATACAAGTATACTACATAAACAAAACAAATACAATACACTAAATTACTCTTTTAATGAAGGATCTCCATAGTGGAGAAGAGATGCTAACAGCTACAGTCTTCAGAATTCCGTTGCAGCTTCCACGCATTCTGCAGATCAGGGATAAGTAGTGTTTTGTGCATAAAACCATCATTGCGATACAGTGCAAATTATGACAGTTACCTGATGCCATCTAAGTTACAGAAATACAAACATTGGATAAAGAAAATTTAAGCGTGAAATAATTCTTAACATGGTTCGCTTCGTTAGAAACTTAAAAAAAAAAAAAAATATTATTAGCAAATTTATTATTATACATTTGCTATCAAGTGGATGGCACTAGAGCACGAGGGGGATCCCCCATGCGATGGACCGACCAAATTAAATCCGCAGTGGGCGATTTATTGCATGAGTGCTGCAGAAACACCAAATGTCGCGACATATGGCGAGAAATCGTGAGGCACATAACATCAGCCTCTGCAGGTAGCTCGTGATGACCACGACCGCTCTGACAAGAGTGTCACGAAGAAGAAGAATCAACGGATTACAATGTATCTGGCAAAACAAAAAGAGCATGAACGCTTCTAAAAATAACCTTTGTTGAACTGTCCTCCTTCAACCCATCCGGTATCACAAGACAGAATATTTTGTAAAGTAAATCAAAGATCGCGGCCCATGTGGTGATGGCCAAATAGCCCTTGATAGAGAGAAGTAGAAGGAGAATAGAAAGCCTTTGCGCTGCAGTGAGAAAATACAGGCTGTATTAAAAATCAAAAGATATAATTAGGCAAGGAGTTGTTATACCTTTCGCAACGTTTATGCATAAGGCATTGTCATTGTCATTGCATTGTCCTATGACTACTATTTATTGGTTTTATCATGTTTTTATTTCATTTGTCATCTTCCTTCAACCTTTTTTTTTCAATTATTCTAATAATTTTCAGCTTTACCTTTCCAATTTATATAAAATCGTAATTCTAATTTGCATAATGATAAAATCCAGTTATCCTACCTGGTTTTCATTTTAATTACTAATTGGTATGGCCAATGGAATGTAAAAGCAAAGGTTCGCATAATCCGATTAAATTGAAACACACATATTTCCAACATGGCGGCGTATGGTATTGCGGATAATTCAGTAAAAGGGTAGGTAAATCCCTTTAAAGCCATTTGATATAAAAATAACAATACACTTTACTAATTGCTGTATTAATATTATAGAAATGTAAAGTTTGTTTGTTTCATCATCAACATCATCACGTCAACCTTTAGACGCCCACATTTGGGCATAGGGGAGAGCTATGCCCAAATGTGGGCGTCAAAGTCCCACCTGTGTCGGTCCCTTTGTTTGTTTGTATAAGGTAAAGTCTGTCTTAAAGTGATTGAGAAAACAGATGATTAACCATATCCTCATATTATGTATACATTTTAGTATTAGAGTAAGATTTAGTAATTTGTATGATTAATTAATGTTGTACTCGTGCTATTCCAAATTTTAATTCGAATATGTAACATGTGGATAAACAAATGTGGCAAACAAATGTGGATGTGAATGTAACATGTGGTGTGTAGCATGCCACACGTAGCCGAGAACAAAGTCGACTCTCAATTGATGCAGGCTTTCATACGGGTTCTAGTTAAGCTGACCCTGCATATTACACCGCATATGTTACTGTACATACATTTCGTTTTTACTAACAGAGGCTTGAAGTACTTTGTGTTACTAACCAGATATGGACATTGTCCGAAATAAATGTTGTTATTATTATAACCTAGTTAGTTACGCACTGATAAACCTAGATTGTAAACTATTGTTAACCATGTATAGTTAGTAATTGTTGGTTTGCCTTAATAAATAAAATAAAACTCTGAAAGTACTGGATCGATTACAGAAATTCTTTCATACTTGAGTATCAAGCGGACGAAGCCACAGGCAAAAGGCATTATTACTTAACTTAATTAAATTTTACTTTGAAATATGTGTGATCAACTACCTACCTCCTACGCTGTTAGGTTTAATATTGTTCTAACATTGAAAGGTCACGTTATGTAAGTATTTAAGTAACACTAGTATCGTGATATCTTTGCTAAGTTTGCTGATGACATAATCAGAGTCTATATCAACAAAGTAACAATATTGGAATATCTGTATCTACCGACGGATGTTCCAATATGTTTACTTGTACATTGTCTGCGGATTAAGCAACGCCTGAAGGTCAATGTTACTAAATAAAGTCATTTATTGACAGATTCAGAGACATATAATTTTGGAATGAGACACTAGCTTCAACTTTTTGTCTAACTCCTTGACAATTCAAAAGCGCCTGAAAATATATAAATACTTTGACATAGATTTAAGAAAGCAAACGTTTCTTAAAAGGTAGTATAATCGCTTCCTAATGAAAAAGTACACGATGATGAAATTACATAACTATAAATTTAGAACAAAGCACTGACCCATTTTGCGCCGATTTCAAGTAACATGGGTTTTTTTTTATATTCTAATGGGCTTGCGTAACTTACCTGATCTTAAGTAATGATGCTGCCTAAGATTCACTCATGTCTTGGCGATACCCAGATTATACTTATCGGGGAACAGAGAGGCAGGCAACGAATTCCACAGTGTGGCAGTTTTCACAATAAACATGGAAGCAACACACTTGGTTCGAGATCCTGGACCTTCAAAGTAACTACAAGTAACATGGGAAGTAACAAGGGATTGTGGCAGGAAGATGATGAGAACAAAGCACAGCTGAAGAGAACGATAATACTCTTTCAACCCTCATAGTATTCCCAACTTTAATTTCCCCTTCAAGCGTCCCGTTCAAAAATAAACAAGGCCAACGAACTTACAAAGTGAAACCCAACTCCAATTATCTCGGAAAGACATTGTGGATCAAGTCAATACACTGGTGTTTGTCTCCGTTGCAAGTGAGCAAGGATTTACTCAGCAGCTCCACGGAACCCGAGTGTTTTCAACGAAGCTATGGAAACCCTGGCTCTGAGATACGAAAACCGTATCAAGTATTTGCTCGATTTTTATATTTATTTCATCTTGTTGGATATTTATTTATTGGAGTCTGCTAATCTGATCTGTTTTTCCGATTTCAGAAACGAATTGGAATATAATCGGATTTTCTTGATAAGTACTTGTAGATTGTTTTTTTTCCTCCACAGATTTATAGGCTTGATCAAGGACATTAGGTCTGTTACTATGTGAATTTCGATTGTCCACGTTCCTTTTTGATTGGACTATTTGAGTTAATTACACTTTTAATAGTACCATCAACTACAATTTGGTCGGAATAGGTTCCAATTAAATCGGGAGTTCATTATTTCCAGAAAACCTTGCTGTCTGTGAAAAAATAATGTTCTTTACTTTTGTCTTTTAAAAAAGAATATTACCTTTACTAGAAATTACTCCTGTATCGTGAGAACGTTGACAAACTTGGAAACTCACACACCCATCAACCAGCTCCGGAACAAATCGCTGTAGGTCATACAAATATTGTTCTGTCGTATTCTCTTGCCCTTATCAATTCTTCGGTTCTTGTTATTGTTTCATCTAACTTTTCTTAAAATCTATTCCTCATTTCTTTGATCCCGCTCTTTTCTTATAACTAGCCTCATTTGTATTCAACTAGATTCAAATTCAAGAACTAGAACTAGTAGTTACTACGTAACACTAGTCTAACAAACTTTTAACAAAACTTCTACCTAATAAGCAGCCTCCCCACAGCACTGTGAACTACATTCCGAAGGTCGTGTCTTTTGTGGAGCATCAAAGCCGGCGGCATATTGTCCCAAGTCCTCTCTTCTTTGTGTCTATGTGAACAAAACGCTTTGTTCACTGATGTCATTATTTTTCACTCTTTCACCTCCGCAGTTTTGCGATATTTAGGCGTAATTTGAGTATGAATATTTTTCGCTAAAGGATTTTTAGGTGTTACAGAGCATTCACATTTTTTATATATTGTTTTTGATTGATTGCGTTTGTTAACGTTTTTGTCACAAGAAGGGAGAGTTTATTAATCTTTGTGGATATAGATAAGATCAGTCTTATAAAATCACGATGATCTTACATTTTATTATAGGTTCCTAGCTATCATTAAAATTTGTTAGGGGTCGCCTCCAATCTAACCGGGACTAACGGCTTTACGTGCTTTCCGAGGCACGCAGTATCTCGTTCTGAAATGGACGATATAACAATTTAAGAGCAATATCTAAACTAATATAAAGACTAAAAATTTGTTTGTTACGATTTAAACGAAAACTATTAACCCGATTTCAAAAATTCTTTCGCCAATCGAAAGCTAAATTATCCCTGAGTAACATAGGTTATATTATATTATTAAAAAATTAGGGGTCTTTAAGAAAAATCCAGTCCTATCCAGGAACTGACTGGGGCAAGCGTAGCTTGACTATGACTGACCAGTTCATATAGCACCTTTTAAAAATGAGCAGCTAAATATCTATTTAAGTTTCTAAGTTTTTTTGAGTATATCAATGAACACATTGAATAATGTTACAAATTGCAAGCTTGTGTAATATGCAACGAAAACAGCCTTTATCAAAATTCAATAACTTAAGTTAGACACTCTATTGATTTTCAACACCATTCCTAAAGTATCCAGTAATTATTGGAATGAAATCTAATATTATTTCTTAGAATTATTCTGTCCGAATTGTTTTAACATAATTCAAATATTTCTAACTTTAAAACAATCGGAGTTGATTGAAATTCTGCCTTCATTTTATAAAGAGAAAATTTGGGAGAGCCCTAGGTGTTTTAAAACTGTTTCAGAGGAGAGTAATGATGATCCTAATTATGTTTCTGTTTAAGATAATGGGCACATAAAAGGCTTTTAGAAATTTTATTCAGGATGAGAAATGTATTCTTGATGTTTCATTATGAAAATGGTTTGACCGAAATATTTTGAAACATGTTTGGATATTGCTGGAATGTACGTCATATTTAAGTAATCATTTTAAAGTAGGGGTCAGCGTAAATAGAACAGTAATATATCATATTCGAACACTTTTTATTTATTGATTCATTTCATTACTAAAATCCTGAATCACAAATAAAGTTCAAAATCGTGTGTGTCAAAATTGTGATAATTTTATTTTATGCAAGTTTAAACTCTGCTTTTGTTTCAATTTAGTTCATTAATAATTAATCAATGAAATCACTAGAGGAAAAATAGAAATTTGATTAAAGAATATATATATTATAGCTACTTCGTAACTAGTTAACCTGTTGAGGTCATGTGAAGGTTACACAGAAGCCTTCTTGGTTGAATATTACCAATCAAATTCAAACAATAACTCCAATAACAAAATTTTGCGAAGTACTTCACTTTTCTCAAGTTCGAAGCTTCTGAGGTTAGTTTGAACCGTTTGAACTATCCTTAATTAAAAAACAAATTATATCCAAAACAACAACTTGTTGGCAACACTAATTTTTGATGTAGAAATAAATGTATTTTCACTATTTAAAGTTACTTTATTTTGTCTACAATGTATCAGGTACTTACTTGCAATAATACCTTATGTTGTATTGTTTATTTAATGGAAGTCGTATTTCCTTCAAGACAATAGTAAAAATCCAAAGATGCATCGTCTAAACTGTTCTCGACTTCACCGTCGGTTATCATCAAATACGACCGTGTACTATAACTTTTTGTTTATCTAGATGATTTGATAGTGTCTCTCTCAAATAGTTTTAATAATTGTTAACTCTTTAGGCGATTGGTAATCATATAATTAGTCTCGTAACCTTTCAAAATTCTAGCCACCTTGTTAAAAAATGGATGTAAAAGCTATAAATAAAAGCCCAGGTTTTTTTAGGAAACATCAATTAGTGAGAAGCGACCGAAAAATTCGAGAGCCTTTGACATTTAGGGAACAATAGCCGATAGCCGATGTTATTAATTCGCCATCGATCGCATACAAATTGGGCACTAATTAAAAGTGATAAGCGGAGGTGGTTGTGATATTTTTTGTCTGTTTTACAGTAACTTTGTAGTCTTTTGTTAACATTTTATCAAGTTTTGAGTTACTCGTTAGAATACTTAACGAGATGTTTATTATCACTTTAAGGACAGTTTGAGTGGCTCAGCGGATCGTTAATTCAGTATAGTTAGGTTTTAGTTCAACTCAATTCTTAGATCAGAATTTGTAGCCAATTCCAAGGTGTATATCGATGCTTCTCGTACGGGAACCACAGAGGGAATATTTCCAGTTTTCTTATAAAAATCTTAAAACAATACAATGAAAGGCACGTAAAAGATTACTAAATTAAAGAGAATTTCTGGAATAATGTGATATTTCTAACACAATACTCGATTTCTTAATATGCTTGCCGCGCGCCGCGGTCTGTCCGTTGATTGGTGTCCATCTATATTTATTTTATAATGTTATAGGCTTGCGTTAATCTATGATTGTTATTATTGCTTATCTATTTAATACGGAGACCCTTTTGTGCCTCGGAAAGCATGAAAAGCCATTGGTCCCGAGTTCCCGACTGTCATTCATAGATCTTTGACTGTCGTTATGGGTAGTCAGAAGCCAGAAAGTCTGACAACCAGTCTTACCAAAAGGTATCGGGAAACCCGTTTACACCACTCTACAAAAACTGATGGCATCGTGGAGTCATGCTAACAACGCAGTAGAAGTCAAAATCGGTTTAT
The DNA here is from genome assembly GCA_947361185.1 of Charanyca ferruginea. Lineage (NCBI taxonomy): Eukaryota > Metazoa > Arthropoda > Insecta > Lepidoptera > Noctuidae > Charanyca > Charanyca ferruginea. The sequence continues at coordinate 24,129,715 of OX376074.1, forward strand.
CGGACTGTAAAATAGGTTTGAGTAAATGTCTAATCTTATTGTGGACAGGGTATAGGTTGTGCAGGTCATACAGACAATTACTTCATGTAGAACACTGGTATTCAACTCGCATTTGGTCAGACTGGAAGCCGACCCCAACATACTTGGGCAAAGTCAAGGCAGATGATGATGAGGATGCACGATTTCTTAATCTTGCCTTTTGGCTACAGCTTCTTCATATTAGGTCTTAGCTCCAATGTCAAAACTGGTCTTCTAAATGGTAATGGTGGACACTCACCGTGGGCCTGGTGCACAAATTCAAGGTTGCTCAGCGTACCACGGAGAGAGCGATGCTCGGAGTTTCTCTGGTGGATAGAATTCGCAATGAAGTCATTCGCCAGAGAACTAAAGTCACCGAAGTTGCGCATCGAATTAGCACGCTGAAGTGGAAGTGGGCCAGCCATGTCTGCAGACGGACAGACGGTAGATGGAGCAGACATGCTTTAGAGTGGAGACCGCGTTTGTGCAAGTTTAGTGTGGGACGCACTGTAGTACGATGGACCGACTATTTAAAAAAGGTGGCTGGCAGCGGATGGATGCGGGTTGCCCAAGACCGGGTTGGTTGGTGATCTCAGGGGAAGGCCTACGTTCAGCAGTGGACGCCGATAGGCTGATATGAAATGGTAATGGTACCATTAACACCAGTTTCTGAAATGGACTAAAGCAGCCTAATGGCATAGTACCCCAGATCTTATCAGATGTACATCTAATAGTTACAAAGATTGGCAATCAACTAATTCACCCCCTTGTTCAGCAAGAAATGCTGTAACACTTAACAGTCCAGACTTTATCACCCTGTCAATTGCTCACTTACGACTAAAACGACGCAGATAAAGCCAAACACGAATTATATTAAGACGGTAATCATACGTACGTAACGCGGTGAATAGAGACGAGGTGAATGGGGTGAATAGCGATGAATGGGGGGTGAATAACGTTGAATAAGGGGTGAATGGAGACGTCGATAGCGAATAACTGTGCTGGTGAAATGGCGCAATGCGGAACGTTTTTTGTCACCATGGATTTAATATTTTTTCTTGCGCGATTTGTGGGTTGTTCAAGGTTGAACGTACGTATGTGTCAGCTGAAAGTTAATAGAGGTTGGGGGTGGAAAATTATGTTAGGATGAGACGTGATATTAAAGTGGGATAGGGTAAGAGTTTTGCGGGTTTTATCTTATAACAGCGATAGTTACAAGAAAAAACAATATCTACAAATATTTGTGATCATTTTCTCCTGAAGTAGAAAATATTACAAAGCTTTGTTACTTTTGAAACATAAACCACTCTTAACACTTTGAGCGCCATGGCGGACACCGTGTGTCCGACGCTAGCGGAGGTTTTACCTTTAACGTTTTTGAGCCGGCAGTTAACGTATTAATAATAATTTACTTCAAAATAAAAATGTTATCGTTTGTACTGTATAGAATTACTAAAGTGTATTAAGTTGAAAGCTCAGTCATTTGTTAACCAACAAAAAATGTATATGTAATATTATATGCTCACAACACGCAACATATGACTTAACCATGAAACACGAATATTAAGAACAAGGAAAAGTTCTTTAAGTACCCAACTACTGAAAACACAAAATATATTGACGTCTCGCGAGAATAAGGGCCTTCGTCCATGTCACATTTTTCGTAGGACCGACAAATCTATACTTACTTAATATTATAAATGCAAAAGTAACTCTGTCTGTTACGCTTTCACGACGTAACGGCTGAACCGATTTTCATGAAATTTGATACGAATATAGATTGAGCCCCGGGGAAGAACATAGGCTACTTTTTAATCCACAATTTTGTCTGTATCCGCGATAACCGACATTCACGTGGACGAAGTCGTGGGCAAAAGCTAGTATCTCATAAAGCTCATAGGGCATCACAAAACTCGTCCGCATCAAAGGGACAAATACCTAAAAAGCTGGCAACATTGCCACGTTGTATAGCAATGCTAATTCTTTGACCCAAAATAGACCAGCCCTTGAATTTACTGTAAATGGTTTCTAGTAAACCATTATATAGGGCGACTGGTAATTAGTGTACGATACTTAAACACGTGATTGTGTTCATGATAACAAACAGCTTTCCCGAAGAAACAATGTTTTTGTACTGGTTCACTTTTATCACAATAACACAACAGCCGTATGATATTCACGAGCGCGCACGCCTGTCACCTAAAGTGAATCAGTACAAAAAACATTTTTTTCTTCGTGGAAGTTGTTTGTTATCATGAACACAATCACGTGTTTAAGTATCGTACACTAATTACCAGTCACTCTATATAAATCAAATGTTAAATTGGTCATTGTGGAATTGACTGCCCGCCTCTCGGTCTCCCGATAAATGTAGTAGAGTTGCGGCCAAAACTAAGCCTATTAAAATATTTATCATCGCCATTGAGCCGTAAGACGTCCATTGCTAAAACTATCGACTGATATACATAAACTAACAAGAACCTTTACTTCCAGGCGAACGGCTGATCCAGTTCGCGTCAGAGAACCTGGTGACAGAGATCCTGATCCACCCGCAGATGAACACGCTGATGCAGTGCATGCGCAACTTGCTCAGCTCGTTCACAAGACACAGGCACCTTGTGCACGCCGGATATACATTCGCAGGGAATGGCTCCTGGATCATGCAGGTAAGGAGAAAAATATACGATATTAATGTACAGGCGCATGCAAAAAACCATGGATAAAACAGAAATAAAATCGTGTGAAGCGAGAAAAAACGCCATCTAGCGTAAAACCAGCTATCGATTAACAAAATTTAATTATGCTGTTACTAGATGGTGTTGCTTTGCTTTAAATGATAAAATATTGTTATAGTTTCTTTTTAACCCCCGACGAAAAAGAGGGGTGTTATAAGTTTGACGTGTCTGTGTGTCTATGTGTCTGTGTGTCTGTCTGTGGCACTGTAGCTCTTTAACGGGTGAACCGATTTGAATGCGGTTTTTTTTATTTGAAAGCAGATTCTCTAGCGATGGTTCTTAGATGTTTTATCAAAATCGGTTCAGCAGTTTTAAAGTTATCAGCTCTTTTGTTAGCTGCGGTAGGGATCTTAGGGAATTACATTGTATTTTCACAACTCCCTCAATATATGGGTATCAAATGAAAGGCCTTGACTAGTAGAATAATGTATACTATATTGCATGGGAATGAGGAATGAGTAACGAAATGAAAACTAAAAATTTGTAAATTATTTTTGTAAACTCTTATACAAAACCAAACTAAATTAAGTTTAAAAAATGTAAAATAAAAATTAAATTAAAAATTTAAAAAACCCCCAACGCAAAACATAAAAGCGATTATGTAAAAAGTCAAAAATAATACCTTTTGTTGAGCCATCAAATGTTTGTTCGTTGAAATGGCGCTATAATGTCGCGGCGGGGTACCGCTAAGTTTAAAGCAATAACTAAATAGCTAAAATAGCAAACTGATGGTAACTAGATTTGCAACAAGATTAACAACTAGGTTAGCAACAAAAATTTGATAATATCGAAGCAAATTGGTCGGAAATGCTGGTAAATTAATAGACAGTGATTGAAATTAAGGGACTGACTTACTTAAGCGGTACCCCGCCGCGACATTATAGCGCCATTTCAACGAACAAACATTTGATGGCTCAACAAAAGGTATTATTTTTGACTTTTTACATAATCGCTTTTATGTTTTGCGTTGGGGGTTTTTTTTAATTTTTAATTTAATTTTTATTGTCTGTTCAAACATTCAAGCAATATAATATATAATTAATATTTATTTTAAATAAAACCTGTTCCTAACTATTAATTTACTTTTCTATTAGTTTTCGTTTTTTAACTTGAGAGGATAGTTTGAATATGGATTTATAAATAATTAGTAAGTAGTATAAATAATACTTAGCCTCTCCTGCGCTGAAATGTACTCTGCATAAGATTACACAGTTCGCTCGCAGGTAACCTAGTGGACTAATAGCAAGCATCGCATAGTTGAAATGTGTTTGCACAGTATTCCATTCAAATGCCTAACATTTTAGAATATTCGAGGTGCGGCAGTTAAATAACGAAGAGACTTTGTGACGAGTTTATAAAGTGAATACCACCATTCCTTAGATCGAAGAGTTATGACTAAGCTGAATTGATCGTTCGCTTATTTCATTTCAATTACCTCGTTCGAGATCCTTTGTAGTCCTACCCAGTTGCCAGTCTAGCCTACCCAGAGAGCCAGCCACCTGTTTGATGAAAGAAGGAAATAAAAACTATTTATTCATGTGAAAGTGACGCACATAACATAAACATTGATGTACCTACCTATAAAAAACCTAAAACTAAAACAACAAGATATTTTTTATAAAATAGCAATAATAGTACATTATGGTACTAGTGTGTAATGTTGGTGATTACCGCTGAGGCGCCATTGAGACCCGAGCCGTTAGGTGAGGGTCTTAAGAGAGCCGAGGACGGTAATCATCAATACACACGTGTATCATACGACGTTTTTCAACGCACTTGTGAAGAAAATAATACTAAAAAACGAGTTGTGAAAAACTTTCGCAATGGCGGGAAATATTAATCAGTTTTCCTATGCGCGCGCATCAAATAATGGCGATCGACCATAGACTAAAAGAATGAGGTTTCTTTTTTTTTGTCTTTTCGCGGATAGCGTTCTAGGCACGTACAAAATGGGGAATTCAAAGCTTTCTTTATTACAGAGAAAACAAAAGTTATATTTGAGTAAAAGTTTTATTTATTAAAAACGTACAAGTTGAGATTATCTATTTAAATACGAATTTGCATGAAATGAGCAAGCAATAGGTACATTAATTTATTTGTACTATTGAGCGCGATCTTTTTTGTATCGAACCTTTTAAGTACAAAGCAACTCAACCAATAAAATAAAAAAAAACCCTATAACTCACTTGTGAATAATAGCAATGAAAAAGTCACAGTTTGATTACAGATGTCATTATGTGCCTAATTGCGGTGAAATTAGAGCCATTTTATGAGCAAGTGTGTTGAAAAAACTATAATGTCCTGGACGGAAATATGCGTCACTACCGCGCGAATCGGCTAACGCTTAGCACCAAAGCCGTGGTTTTCAGCGCAAGCACGGCGCTGGTTGTTGTCCATTATCCAGTTATTCTCCCTCTCCAGTTTTCTTCCCTTGTTAGGTACCTTTGTGTTTTTGTAGTATTAATTGACTAGTAAAGAATTCCTAAGGCACCCGTCTTTGTATCTTTGTGCTTGAATTATAAATAAATTATAGGTTGGAGCCAATTTTGAAGACGATAATAATAATCGCGAACCTTTAGGTAGTAATAGTTGAGTTCTGTGTGATGGAGTTCGTTGGGGAAGGGACTATAGATAGTGCAATCCATGAAGACGCACCCCACTCTTTTTCCTAATCGGTTGTAGGGCAAGTGTGCATCCATTCCCTAGTGTTGTAGTGCTATCGATACGTATGTATTGTCTATGAGTGCGCACGAACACTACGATGACACATACGCCTGGAGAAAACTCCTCACACCTCGCGGCCTCCTCGACCAAAAAATAGTGGGGCGCGTCTTCGTGGATTGCACTATCTATACCAACATATTTATTTCTGATGATAAAGAAGTCAATTTAGATAAAATTCATAAATACGATCAATGATTTTAGCAGTCATTTGGTATAACAACGCAATAGTATAATAATTCTATTAAAACTTAGTTAACTAGTTTTGAACATAATTTTCAGTAAAAGGCTTTAATAATAGTTCCCACTTAAATGCAAGACCACAAAAAGCCAACACTATTAAAACAAATAAAGCAAAAGCCAAACTAAATCATCATTTATGAATACTAAAAGCTTCCAACCCACAAGGCGAACTGTGCAAAGAGAAATTAACGTATTTACGTCACCACCAATCAACGGAACCGATTCAAAATAGGACGCCATTTTGTGACAAATTAAGGTACATTATCAAGGGAATGGCGGTAATGTAATAGAATACTATGTTCCCATTACGTTTGACTAAATTGGAATTGAAAATGTACTGAAGATAATTCGGAGTCTTTGGTTAAAGTGGAAGGAGGTGTGTTATTAGCATTCAAACTGTAATTTATTTATGTGGGTTTTGTTTGAGCGTGAGTATTGGAAAACGACTAACTTTTGTTCTCCCTGTGGTTGTTACAGCATAGTTTTTGAGGGCCTTGGACAAATAGTTGGAGGTCACTCTAAAACTAACCACACTATTTATAAAATTTAAGAACTAGCTTTTGCCCGCGGCTTCGTCCGTATGAATATCGGTCACAAAACTATCATCAAATCCTCAGATTATCAAACAAAAGGCAGATAGACCGTGCGAAGACTGAGAGTGAAGCCACAAAAGCAACTACAAATTCAAAAACGAATACCTACAGTTATAAAAAAGCATTGTTATAAAAAACAAATACTAATACAAATAAAAATTCAAAAGTGAATACAATTACGAGATTGTAGGTATTCATTATTGTATTTGCTGTTGTGGCTTCACTCGCAGTGTTTCGCATGGTCTATCTGCCTTTTATTTGATAATCTGAGATCAAATCGGTTATGTTGGTTTAGCCGTAGTAATGTATCAGAAGACAGAGTTACTTTCCTATTCATTATATTAGTCGAGTAGATTCTAATTGATTAAGTTCTAGAAAACGTCTTAAAACAATTTTGATAAAGTAAAACTTACGCATATACCTAACCGTAGCAACAGAAATTCTTCACTTGGAAAGTAATTTAATATCGCTGTTATTTGAACCCTCAAGTTTCCTAATTGAATAAAGTTTTTATTTATTTTTCGCGGTACGAAATGTAACAGATGAAAAGCAAAGTTCATTGAACTGTAAATTAAAAAGAATATACGCTGTATTATTGTTTGTTCGTGTGCAAAAGAGAAAAGAAAAACCATATTTTTTTAAAGATTGCTGAAGATTTGTAACAGATTTCAAAATTGTTTACCACAAATTATGAGACTCTGATTAAATTTTATGATTTATTTCATTTGACAAAACAAACAGTTACACGCATTTGACAATATACCCAAGTATGATAAAAAACAAAAAAATACATGTGTAGCTCACGACGTTATCCACATTTCAAATAATATTATTACCCGCTTTTTTTTATCCCACTGCAGGGCAAAAGCCTCTTCTCATACAGAGATGGCACGATCATTGATCACCACGTGCGCTCAAGGAGAATTGGTGACAGACGTATATTCATTATAAGACCAGGTTTCCTCACGATATTTTCTTTCATCGATCTCAGTGATGTGATAAGCTTAGAAAGCTCCTGCATTTGAAATCAAAAAGTCAGTTGGATCTTACTGTAGAAAGATGGGCGTCTTAACACCACTGGGCCATCACTACACACAAAACTTGTTTTAAGTAAAAAGGATAATATTCAAGAAATCCAGAAAGTCCTTCTCTGCCTCTAACAGTCAGTCGTATTTGATTTTTCCTACCATACTATTCCAGGTTCAATTTACATTTTAATTTTTCTAACTACTTCTTTTGATTAAAAACGAAATTTGTAAACTGATTCGAATTTCAAATTGATTTGGACTGAAATATTTTTCATTCAATAGGTATATCAATTGAAATATTGAATTTCGAACTGGTAACCTCGTTCTTTCATAAACGATGAATGAACGTGCATTGACTGACATTTCCTCCTCGTCAACGGAAATTAAAACTACAGGAAAGTGTCGAACAGGATTTCATAGCTACAATTTACAGGATTGCTTTGTGACGGAAGGCATGGATAAAACATGAAGGTGAATTCGAAATAGTTACATTGGGAAATGACGGAAGAAATATAAACTAAAATAATAGAAAGAGAAACGATTTTATTTTACGTATGTTTGTTTATAATGGATAAACTCAAAAAGTACTTCAACGATTGTAAAAATACTTTCACCAATATGAAGATGCGTTATCCCTACATGCTAATATATTAATATAATATATAATATAATATGTGGGGACATTTCACACGGCCATCTGACCCCAAACTAGGGAGACCCTGTACTATGGGTGTCAGACAGCTGATATACATACACAAATATATTTTAAATACATACATATATAGATAAACAACACCCAGACACAAGGCAAACACAAGTGCTCATCACACAAATATTTACCCTGGGCGGGAATCGAACCCGCAACACGCTGCGCAGCAGTCGATCGCTCAGCCACTGCGCCAACCGTGTCGTCAATATATTGTGTCGTAATATTATATTATTAAAAAAATACCGGGATCCCCAAGAAAATTCAAGCGGGCAATATATTTTTAACCATTTAAGACAAAATTAATATCTAACAGAAAAAAAAAAAATACTTAGCCCCAATAATATTAATTTGATAGGTACCTGAAACGTTAAACAGCTTCTCTAATTTACGATCACACCATCTGTTACAAATTAATATCAAGAAGAAGACTTATGATTCCAAATCAAATCTCAGTTATATCAAACTTTATTTAAAAGAACAAAAGACAATTTGGAAGCATTCACATAAATTAGGTAGGTATTGAAAAAGACACTCGATGGAAATTAATTCGCTCACAGTTACACCGACATGGCGTTAAATTATTTTTAATTAAGTCCTGATAATGACGCTTAAAAAGCGAACCTAACTGCTGTACGGTAATTAAATAACCGAGGACCGTAAAAATGTTGGCTTTGGATTAATCGCCATTGTATGCTGGTGAAAAAGTGTAATCCCTTTGTTGAAAGAACGGATTATGAAAATACGGAGAATTATGGGGACGCGGTTAATGTTAGAGGATTTTGTGGGAGTATGCAATAATGTGGAGATGGTAATGAAAGAGAAAAAGGTAATAAAGAAAGGAAGAATACTAAAGTTTACCATTACAAACACTCTCTCTGTGCTGGCGATATAAAACAAAAATAATCGACCCTTTTAAACATAGATATTCGTATATTAATGAGGGAAACAAAAGAAGTAGCTGTTTATATTCTTCGTAACAAATAAATAAAAATTAATGCTTTGTTTCAATATGTAACCGCAGTGCCACTTGCAGTAAGTGATGTCGATACTAATGACCCACGTTAGACACGTGTTACATTGATGGATGGATCGCTAACTACTTCAATATATCTTGGATACTAATGGAGTAATACCAGTAGCTAGCTACAGTATCGATAAATTAGTTAGGATTGCCATTTGCTTAACAATAGTTACATGTCCTTTCCAGTATTGCAGTCTTTTTTGTTTCGGTGATATTCTATATCCTATTAATACCCGAGATTATCCATAAATACGATTTCTATTATAACAACATTATGTTTGTAAAGATTCATTTCTGATCTACAGTAAAAATTACCTGCAACATCTTTCTAGTCTTTGAGAACATCACAATGTATATTAACCTTTTCACTGTCACATATTGGTAATTTTAATTGTTTAATTATTATGTCTGCTTGGTTGGACAGTTACCGTGTTAAACCACACATGATTATCTATATGTCGGATCATCAAAATTTAGTCCGTTAGATTCTGTCATCATGTGGGCAGAATATGGGTTTTGTGCAGTGCAAACACACTGGGTATAGGGTACAATACACGGCATTTATTAAAACCACAATTTAGCACACAGTCAATTTAAATTTAACACAGACTTAAATTAAATAGACATAGTTCACTTCACTTCAACAACGAATCAAAAGTACAGTTTCGGAACGTATTAGCTCCGATGCGATCATACACTGGATTCTGAATGTCTTCCTCGCTGTGGGCTGAAAACATCACGACTCTGTAGTAGCGCGCCAAAATGGTGGTGGGTGATCAGTTCTCGATAATGGCGGCTTGCGATTCGTTTCACGTTCATACTATTGACTGGATACGACATATATATTTATTTATTAAAACTTCATGCACAAAGGCACAAAGGTGGACCGAATACAATGTTTCTATATCTTTTGCATTTGTATTAATTTATTTATTAATCAAACTTGTCTTTCCTTGTTCTAGGACGGGACCTTTTCCCTCGCTGACTTCACTGATGCTTACCAAGAGAACGAGGTTCAGCGCGTCATCCGCGCTTACGAGAACTCGATCTCCATTGATGTCCACTGCTCCACTAGCGGTGGCGGAGAATGGGCCAAGCTCCCTGAGATGCCCTTCGTCAAATACTGCAAGATTAGGGTCAACCCTACTGATAAACTCGACTCTGGCTCTCAAGCCATCAAGGATTTTATTGGTAAGTCTTTATTTATTCTTAATTCATAATCATAATCATTTATCACACTTTAGCCCTACTGCTGCATTTTAGTAACTAAAAATATTTGCGACATGACACATTTTCCACTTAAAACCCTTTACTAAAATATTCACCCGAACGCGGCCTCAGAAAACCAAAACTCCGTAATGACAGACGTGTCTTACCAAGGGGTATCGTGTAACCCAGTAACTGGGTTGTAGAGTTCAAACAGGCAGTCGATTCAGAACACTGGTGTTCAGCTGCATCTGGTTAGCCTGGAAGTCGACCCCAACATATTCGGAATAAGGCAGTTTGCTTTCTAATGTCAGTTCTAAGTGAAATCTAAGTGAAATTCTTATCTAACGTCAAAGTCAAAATCTTGTCCAATTTTGTTGAATAATTGAGTTTGTTTAATCATGAGACTAGGTCAGTCGGGTCCTTCCTCAATGTAGAGGTAGATTAGGCGGAATCAAATTGAATTTATGACTTAATCTGGCATTGGAGTAGCTTTACTTGGATAAGGTCTCCTTGATATTATTAGATTTGCTTGGACTAGATGTCGATAGAATTATATAGATCTAAAGGTAATAATAAAAGATTTCATGTTGCTAGACAGGATAAATTGCTTTAAAATTATGGTAAAGAAGATAACTTGTCAAGAACTTGTTTCACCACGTGTCCATAAATTCAGATTAAATTACTAAGCAGATCATGACACGAGTTTATTCTATTCAAGCATTACTTCCACTATATACACAAATATCAATATTATTACGGGTATCCTTCCAAAACTTTATAAATTCAAAAACACTTACTTGATTATGAAAATTATACATAACCTCAATTGGATAGTTAGAAAGTAGAACACCACCCATTAATTGACACACTTTTTATGAGCTGTCTAAACTCGAATTACTCATAGATTTCGTTATGACAATAGCAAATTGTGTTGTCACTCGCCATGAGCTAACTATTTATTTATTTCAACACACTTTTACAATTATTTCGAGTTTTCCACGCTAAAATAAAGTGTATTTTGAGAGGTTGTAATGAGCCGGAACCTGCACACAAACGACTTGAAATATTTATTGTAGTGCGACTCCAAAGTCACGACCTTCAAAGTCCTCGTATATATATACTCCACGCTCTCCTCGACCTCCTCGACGTCCTCAACCCTAGAGGAGCTCGTGGCTAAGTTGAAGCCGTACAGATCGATCGGTCAAAGGTTAAGCTACGCTAGCCGCGGTCGGTCTGTGGATGAGTGACCGTCCCTATCATACCGAGTTCACTCCGTGCCTCGGAAAGCACGTAAAGCCGTTGGTCCCGGCTGTCATTTGTAGATCTTTGGCAGTCGTTATTGATAGTCAGAAGCCAGAAAGTATGACTACCAGTCTTACCAAGGAGTATCGTGTTACTCAGTAACTGGGTTGTAGAGGTCCGATAGGCAGTCGCTCCATGTAAAACACTGGTATTCAGCTGCATCTGGTTAGACTGGAAGCCGACCCCAATGCAGTTGGGAAAAGGCTAGGCAGATGATGATGATGCTCTCCTCAACCTTCGAGGAGTGATACAGTCTGAACACTCACAGTATGTTGGGTCTTGGTTGATAGTCGTGTATTTCAATCCTTCAATACTCAATACTTTATTACATTTCACAATGTGAGCTTAGGTGGTAACTTTTATAATGGATCATTATGGACCCTTTCGGGCACAGTAAGTAAGTAGGAGAAAGGAAGCATAGCATCTAATTTTATTAAAATTAATAGATAGCATAACTTAGCAATTATTTTTTTAGTGATTGGTTTGATTGGGTTATATTTGTGTTTTTTTTTTGCTATTTATTTAACTGTGTGTGGCTAACTATCGCAAAGAAAGGTTAAGTTCTTCTCTCACATTCAACATTCATCCATTCAACAAAAATAAATAACATCATCCTAAGTTACTTAATATCCGTCTGTAATTAAGTTCCCTAACGGCCAAACCTAATTACCTATTCTATCTCCAATTTTGACATACTGGTAATAGAAAAACCTATCTGTCTGTGGTTATAGTGTCCCAATTATTTGTTAGAGAGTAAGAAATCTTACCGGCACACGATATCTATCGGTCTGTGGCTTACTACGGTTAACTATTTGTATGAAAAAGCCAAAGTATGTGTCCCAAAGACGTGTTGACAATTATTTGTTTGATAGGGTGGTAACTAATGGTAACAGACTTGTTGATCCGCCGAATTCTAGGAATAAATGGTTTGCTTTTAAAATAAACTTTATTTATAATCTCATGAAACCTGTCCAACTCAAGTTAAAGTACTGATTTTGAAATAGTACCAGAGTTATCCCACAAGGAAATTGCTTTTGATGTCCTATAACATAGAAACAATAACAAACAATAAAAACCGTATCGATCATATGAGCAAATTAACTTGTAATGAATTTACATATAGATTCCATTTAAATAAATCAATAGCAAGATAATTACTCAACGAAATAATTACAAAAAAAATATATTTTTTGAGTTTTAAATTGTCAATTAGGTACGTATAATTCCTACTCTCTAGCCTTACCGCTTTGTTTAGCAAAATGTAGTCAAATCTTGTATAATGTTTGAGTTACACGCAGAGTTTTATATTTTATGTAAACTATAACTAAATCCAGTAATTTAATGCTTTAAACATACAGAAGTTTTTTATAAAAATCACGTTGTTTATGATCATGTTGATTGTAACGAAACGCACGGGAGGGCCACCCCTATCTATTGTTGCCGTCACATAGATAACCGTTATTGATGAATGTGAGACACCGATCAAACATAGATAGAAGCATATTGTCTTCCAGCAGTAGTGATCTACATTTCAGTGAAGGTAGGTAATTGGTTTCAGCCGTAAATAATGAGATCACTAAATCAATATGCCTGGATTACGTATAATTCAGTCTCATTAGTGATCATGATAGTGTCTGTAATCATGTTAGCTACTAGTAATATCGATTCTGCGCAATTTAGTACTGTTTACTTAATTAAGTTGTTTACAATGTTGTCATTAAAACCATCCATTTCATACCGATACTCTTCCGAGCCTTTCTTCTTCTTCTATCTTTGACAGTCATTATAGGAAGCCAGAAAAACTGACAACCAGTCTTACCAAGGGGTATCGTGTTACTCAGTAACTGGGTTGTGGAGGTAAGATAGGTATGAGTTCCATGTAAGACACTGGTACTCAGCTGCATCCAGTTAGACTGGAAGCCGACCCCAACCTTCTTGGGAAAAGGCTAGGCAGTCGATGATGATGATCACCAGGTACAGTCGAACAAGCTAATTGGTTTACAGGCAAAATTATTCATCTTTCTACTACACTCACAATATTATATTTTATTCCATTTTTTTATCTCGAGCTCGTAGGTATCCCTGGTACCTACGTATCACGTATAAAAAAATAAAATAAGTAAATAAAATATTAGTGTAGTAGAAAGATGAATATTTTTGACTGTAAACCAATTAGCTTGTTCGACAATGAATCTCATCGTATAATTGATTTCCTCTCCACCATTTTGTTTAGTAACACATATCTACTTATAAACCCTACCAAACTCTCTTCATCCCACTAAAATGCAATTAACAATCCGCAAATTAGTTACCATGAAACTTCACAACTGTAACTACAGATATTTGGCTTCAGCGCAAAGTTGTGCCACAACTTGCATAATGTTTGTGCTGAACTGTACGCCATTCACACTGCGCTAATGATCCCGCTTGTGTGAACCTGGCTTACTGGCACGTGCACGTTGTAGGGTTACCTGATTTAATGCGGGATAGTCCTGGAATTTTATGGAATAAAATTAAAATGATCATTCGATTATTTAAGACAATTTCTGTCTTATTGAAGAGTAAACGTTATCTTAAAACTATGTTATTTATATTGAATTTAAATTTAAATTGAGCTACGGTGACGAATCCGTAAATTCGTGTGGTATATATTTTTGCTTAGGAACATAATAAGCGATTAAAATAAAAACTGCTACAGTTTTCAGTGTCAACTTTTATATTAATTACATTCATTTATTTTATACTATAAATGGTAGGTATGTACCCTACAAATTTATTCAAAGAATATTTTATACGAGGTTTTTAACAAGCACTTTTCCAAATCCATTTTAGCTGGCTTACAGGGATTACTCGTTAGAGCTATAAAAGGAACCTTTAGTTCACGTAAAGCCTCAAAATACAGCCTAAAAACAAAGCACATTTTCGTTTTAACACCTTTAATATTAACTCGATTACCTCTCTTACAGTAAATTAAATTTAGTAAGCAGTTTTGACGTGTTAACGCTAGGTGTCTGAGTGTTAACTTTGTCGGCACCGCTTTGTACCGGGAGGGAAATCCTTGTAAATATTTAACGAGGGATACCCTTACTCAATGTTGAGGGATCTTGTTTCAGACAGATTGATTTGGTTTTATGTGAAGTTATTTGATTATTTTTCCTTTGAAAATGGAAGAAGGTTTTCTATTAGAATTAAATCTAAAATACAAAGTAAAATAAAAATCTACACCGCAACACAGCACTTAAATTACAAAACATTCTCAATAATCCCTGAAACAATGGTCACCCTACCATAATACTGTTCACAATGCTGTCAATGACAAGCGGTTTGTATACGACAAGCAAATCAGCGTAGCGCCGTAGACAAAGTGCTACGAGCGCTACGTGTTGCTACGCACCAGCTACGAACTAGCTACGACGTAGCAATCAATATGTTTCGAAGTGTAATTTTACTAACCAGAAGTTGTTGGTTGTTTAATTATTAGATAGTGTTTTAGTTAATGGTTTAGGAACGGTAACAGACATTGGCAAAATTTATAATTTTTGTAGGTATTCTTATTATGAATTATATGAGAAAATAAACAAACTGGAATATAATAAAATAATTAATCCAATTGTCCTCAAAAGTTTTCCATTATCTAGATTATAAAATAAAAACCTTTTCAAACTACAATCAAATTAGCATAGTACTATATTGGCACTAAAATTATACAATTTCGCTGCTACTAGATTTTAGTTTGATCGTTAAAATTTTAGTACAGTCCTTCCATTACTTTATTACCTCTTAAAAGATAAAAGTAAGTGACCTGCGTGCTCCGAACTATTACGATTTTCGTATTTCAACCTAAATGTAGACAAAAGTAGGTCTAAATTGTAGGTTTTGTTCTAGTTCTAGTTAATTACACGTTAAATGAATAACTAGACTTTATTACTATACTATTACTTTAGGTAAAATATAAGGGCCTTTTGCTTTGCTACAGTACGTCATGGTTGTAAATATTTCGTTTCAAACTTAGTAAAATATTGATTCATTTCATCATCTGCCAAGCCTTTACCATAATATTGGGGTTGGCTTCCAGTCTACTGAATGCAGCTAAATACAGTGTTTTACATGGAGCGACTACCTATCTGACCCCCATAATCCAGTTACTGGGTAACACGATACCCCTGGTTATCAGACTTTCTGGAGTCTGATTACCTGGAAGACGTGCTTTCTAAAACACAAAAATGTATGGTCTTCCATCCTCTCTATCTCTAGCTAGTGTGGACCAATGAAGTGTATTAGATCAATACGTGGCATACACCAAACAGACTCATGTAAACCTCACTTCATAAGCTTTAAGATATTAACCCACCCTGCTCTATTTATCTACGCTGCCTCAATTTTAATCAGTCATCAGTCATACAGATTAAACATCAGTAGTTATGACACATTAACAAGCAGTGGACTTAAAAATACATTACGCAATCAAGCATCCTACACTGCAGTATATAGCAATAGTATATTTTGAATACGCATAAAAATATGTAATAAGTTACCAGTAGACATAAGGAACCTAAATTCAATTGGTCTTTTTAAAAGAAACTTAAAATTATTCCTTGAACAAAAATAATTAATTAATATTAAAATGATTATGATACGAAATTTAGTGTGACATATAAGAATAGTCATTATAAGATTAATAAATAAGAAATATTATAAGAATAATTGAATAAGATAATTTGAAGTAATGTCAACTGAAACTTAATGTTTAACGTAAAATAACTGTATTTCTTTCTTAATCATTTAAATTGCAATGGGTATAAATATAATGATCACCAAAAAATACTTTAGGATCTTAAGCTCCCTTACCAAAAAAATATACTAAATTATACCAAATGTACTAAATGGTCACCAATCTTTTTGACCCTCGGCGGATCCGATATGGTTAGGTTAGGTTAGAACTGTGACCCCCTACAAGCCAGAATCAAATCGCTTTTTACAGTCAAACTCATACATTTCTACAATACTTTAGGAAACACCATTTTGGTGACCATTTACTATTCTTAGTTTCATTTTATTTACTATTATTGGTGATCATTTAGTAGATCTGGAGGTTCGTTACACATAAGCCAATTGCAATGCCTTAATAGGCAACTAAGTTTTAAGAACAAACCTATTATAAACATCTTCACAATGTGTACACTTGGTTCGCAATAAAGAATTTGAATTTGAAGGTTCTTGATCAATAATTATTCAGCATAATAATTCCTTATTCATAGTTTTACATTCCTCTTTTACCTGTATATTTAATTACTGTCGCGTATAAATATCCGCCATTATTCTTGCATGTTAGGCACTCCTTCTCAAAAATGTAAACAAATCTCAATTTCCAGACGCAACGCAACAAATCCTTCCAAAAACATCAAAATTACATCCAAACACACAAACATTCATTTACCTTTTAGCTACAATGCTCATTTCACCCACTTTTAACTGCAAAAAGCGGTAATAAAAACTCTTTTGTTGTGTTTACTTAGGTCTGTTGTCATGCGCCAAGTTAGTACGTCACATGGTAGGAAGCTGCACAAATACTGAGCAGAGTTCATTTGACGTTCACAAGTTGTAAATTGTTCGTAACACTGAAGTTTGCTGAATTGTGTGTGGGTTAAGTTGTCAGCGGTCGCGGGAGCGGGGTTTGTTGGAATGGGGAAGAGAGACCAAAGTTAAGTGGGAATATTTAGCGAGGGATGTGTGTAAAAATGACCAATAACATCGCATCATTTTCATAACTTGAGCTGTAATTGGTTGGCTGATTGGTTAGTTGGTTGGCTGGTTGGTTGGTGGTGGTTGGTTGGTTGGTTGGTGGTGACAATATGACATTTTATTGATTGGAACTCTTTGCATTTTTTTTATAACAATTTTTTCCGTTCGTCATGAAATGTCAATGTCTCTCATTTATTCATTTAGACAAAACGTGATAGTCGAGACTGATGTCTGCTTGAAACTGCTAGAGATTGCCTATAAACGTAATGTCAATGTGTGCGTGAGTAAAATGGCGGTTTGTTCTGAGTGATCACTCTGCTCGGGCGCGATGCAGCCGCCTTGACGTTAGCTTTAGCCACAAACATGTTTAACCTTTTAACCGTTACGTCAATAAACAAAAACATGCCCATGGCGCCGTTCTACGAATTACTCCACTATGGAATTACGTTTAGAAGTCTGTCACGTAGTCGTGACTATAATATGGCGTACGGGGCACATTTTGGTTTGTCATCTATACATGACTGTGGCAGTCAAAATAAACTATCAAATTGATGCTAATCATAAAGTAGTGACAACGTATTAGCTAGCTTTGGTAGTGTAGAGTCAAATAATGCAGTAACTCTATAACGAAGAGATATATTTATAACTCTATAAATATATTTCAAATCTTTTATTTTTACATAAGCTTGCCACCGAGTCCACTCTGTGGATAAAACTATGACTTATGTTTAACGAACCTCCAGATATAGTAAACGACCTCCGAAAATAGTAAATGATCACCAACATTTAACCCCATTTTAATGTTCACCGAACCTCCAGATATAGTAAATGAGCACCAACATTTAATCAAAGTATTGTAGAAATGAATGAGTTTGACTGTAAAAAGCGATTTGGTTCTGGTTTCGTAGGGGGTCACAGTTCTAACCTAACCTAACCATGTCGAATCCGCCCCAGGGGGACTTAAGGGCTTAAACTTAAGATTTGGTGATCATTTACTACTGTTGGTGGTCTTTATATAATAATAATAATAATAATACTTTATTGACATAACAGGTTACAAAACTTTTTTGAAGCCTCTGACTCCCGAACTAGGTGTACCTGTATGTCAGGAGTCAGCGCCCTCTCCCATTTATTTTGGCTTAGATACTAATGTCAATATAGGAATACACAAACGTGTGAACTATAATTGTGGATACAATTTTAAAAGAAGCAAAAACAGAATAAAATTAAGTATAAAATGCAATACTGTACATAAAGTTCAATAAAAAAATAACAAAATAGAAGCTTAACTTAAACTATTATAATATTAAATCGTGGTGTGTGTGTATGTGTGTGTGTGGGTGTGATATTTATTCCCTAAAACTATTTCCAAAGAATACCCAATATGAAATGCATCAGGTTTAAAAATCACAAATCACAAGTATTAAATAAAAACATTCAATATCTTTTCCCAATCTTTAAATCGCAATAAAAATCCGGATCCTAAACAGATTTACTTCAAAGAAATCAGATTTAACGAGAAAATCACGTCTTCCAGCATTTTTCTTTTGCTTTTATTTCAAAACATCGGACCTTCGACAAATAAAATATAAAACATAGCGAGGTCTTCCCGTTGACGTTGCTTTCACGAGAATAAAATATCTTTGAAATATTTTATTCGCTTTTGCATTATTCCTTTTATTTGATACAAGGTTTCACTTTGAGATCGTGCTGTGATCTGTAAACAATTACAATAAACTAGACTAGCTTTTACCTGCAAATTCAGTCATGTGGAAATCAAGTATGCCAGAAAACATATACTATGATAGTGTAGTTTAGCTTTTTATCAGTGAAATATGTTTTGAAATCGGGTCGGAACTCCAGAGATTCTTACAAACAAACAATTTTTTTTTTCCTCTGTATAGCATTAATTAATTTATTTACTATTTACAATATTTACACGAATAATAACAAAAAAAAAACCTGTCATTTATGAACTAAAAACCTAATATAATAAAGCATCTAACAAATCCTACACATCGCCACCAAATAGATTATAGTATTAAATGGTTTTAGTCACGGAAAATATTTATTATGTTCTTTGGTTTTAGTTTACTATCACAAAGTTCTAGAGAGTCATTACTAGAGTTACTAAAATTTATTGCATATATAATAATAATTATATTTCATTTATTTCGGGTAACAAAAGACTCATAACATAAAATTCTCAAAAAGAACAAACATTATAATAATGGTGTACTTAAAACTTAAAAAAAAACATAATAATACCACAACATCCTGCCTAGCCCAACTTTGTTGGGGTCGGCGTCAAGTCTAACCCGATGCAGCTAAATACCAGTGTTATACATGGAGCGACTGCCTATCGGACCTCAAAAGCACAGTTACTGGGTAACAGATACCCCCTTAGTAATACTGGTTATCAGACTTTCTGGCTTCTGACTACCCGCAACGACTGCCAGAGATCGACGAATGACCACCGGGACCAACGGCTTTACGTGCTTTCCGAGGTACGGAGGGAACTTTGTATGAAATGGATGGTCACCCATCCACAGAGCGACCGTGGCAAGTGTAGCTTAACCTTTGACCGATGTATCTGTTTGGCTTTTATTTAGCCACGAGTACGTCCTCCGAATAATACTACAACAACAATCCCAAAAATTACAATACTACAATAATAAATACTCATTAGCTTATTAAACTTCTCCAATACTCGTTAAACATTCACCAACACAACAATCTTGATACTTGCAACTTATATTTAGTCGTGTGTTCGCTGTATCCGTAACTTGTTATAACTTTAAATTACTTTCACAACTTACACCTATCGGTTAGCCGTTTAAAGTTTTATCGAAACACTCAACATTTGATGTTTAATTTTAGCATTATGTTTTGGTAAGTGGTGAAGTTTAAGAGTGAGCCTACTTACTAAATTGTTATAACAAGCTTCATATATATACTAGCTTCTGCTTATGACTTTGTCCGCATAGAATTCAAGTTAAGTCAAACTCCTCAAGGGTAATTGAGGAACCTTATCCTATGTAGAAGATCCCATGTGTTAAGTTTAGCGTTGAAAATGGCGAAAAATATGGTTATGGCGTTTTTTTCGCATGTTCCATAAAATTACAGAAATAATCTTTCGGAAAGAAACAGATTTCTTTCGAATTAATCGCTTGACGTTTTGAAAAATTAAAAAAATACGTATTATTAGTACGTATTGTTATGGAAAGAATTAAAGCATAGATATCCTAAGTTATATATAGTAAGAACCTACTTAAAAAAAAAAAGTGAAGTTTTCCCGTTTTTTTCATATTCGGTTTTATTGAAAAAAAAAACATGAAATATATATATACTGGCAAATCTTAAAACTTTCAAATTGAAAAAACAACAAAATTGGAAAGAAACTGGTTTATTTTCTGCTTTTTTCAACGCTAGTTAACTTAGATCAATATCTTTGTGTGGCAAATTTTAACTAATTCCGTTTAGCCGTTTAAGCGTTTAAGAGTAACAAACATCCATCCAACTTATCAAACTGTCACGTTCATATTAGTAGTAGGATATTGATAAGAGGACATGACAGTAGCATCCTCTATCGCGGTCCGTTTGCCAACAGAGCGGTCAAAGCATTAATCCCTGTCGTTCAAGCGTATTGTTGGCGCTATTGTAGCTTGCTATTGTGTCTCCTGTGAGGATTAATTTTAAGCCGTCTAACAATTTCTACAATAACGGTAGAACAGATACTAACAGATTCTCTATGGATTCATACAATTATCGAATATCCATGAACTCAAACTCAAAACTATTTATCCATACTTTAATATTATAAATGCGAGAGTAACTCTGTCTGTTAAATTTGGCATGAAGATAGCTTGTACCCCGGGGAAGGTCGCGGGCAAAAGCTAGTTTCAAATAAAGCATTTTCAGGTACTTTACAGAAAGTTAAAGCTGGTTGCTCGTTCTAAAGAGTAGGTTTCTATGGAGAAGAACGAAAGAGAAACTCCATGAGCACTCTTTTAAAATCAATAATATATTACACAAAAGGTTACATCATTCATGTTAAATCTAGGGGTACAATGTGAGAACAATGTAACACGTCGTGTACGTTAGAAAAGAGATGACCAGTCCCAACCGACAGCGCCCTTTCACGAACTTGAAGTGTTTTCAGTGTTATTTTTTTAAACTTCTCCCACACAAAAAAATTACCCTATATCATGGGAGCACTTAGAAACATTATAAACTAACAAACGCAAATAATCAGACCTGGAAAACTACCTATAGGTCATTCAAATATTCGTGCTGGGGTGTGATTCTGCAAGACCTCATTCTAAACTTCGAATCTGATCCGCTGCGAGTTTCTTGATTGGCGTTCTAAAAACTCGGTTGATAATTCGAATTTACACTAGCGACACCCTTGCGAGCGTGTCAGTGAGTTTAACTAAATTGACAGGGAGATTTTGACAGATAAAATATGAGATGTCGTAAGAAGTGGCATTCTTCTGTAAGGTAATTTGTCCCCGTCACCTCGACGCTCACTTCGCACTCGAACCTCATTCAAAGTATCAAATATATCAAGGTCATTTTGAACCTTATGCGAACTGCGAGTGAATAGCGATGTGAGATGCGAATTGCTGTTCGAATTTTACAGAATCGACCTACAGGAGTCAAACCCGTGACACGCAGAGGAGAAGCCAATTTCTCAGCCACCGCTAACCGTATCATCAACTCTATTTCCAGAAATACACAGCTACCAAAGTCTAGTTTCTAATTATAAAAGATATGTGAAACCACATTGTTTCTAAATTCTCCTTCATCAAAAACTAGTAATTAACAAAGAAAATGTTACGGCCAGTAAAATCCAGGACTTGACGACCAGACTTTGCCGACATTTTAGTCCCTTCATCAAAGAAATTACATAAGACACATTAAAGCACTCAGCTGTCGCAATAATAAGATCTTCAAGAGGGTACGTATATTCTAGGACAATGGTTTGAGCCTGGCCTGGGTCTAGGCTCGGGAAATAAGTGAGTGCTTTGAAGTGGGCAAAGAATTTTTTTATAATAAGGTCTTATAATAAGACGCTTGGTTGTAAGGGAGAAGAACTGCAACTTTTCTAGGATGGTATTAGAGTTGAAGAAACATAGATATTATTTTCTGAATATTGACATAGGAATATAATACTTATTGTTAATAGCCTTTAAGTGTATCTTAGCTACGCAACTACAGCTGTAAAACAACGTTTGGACGGAAACTCCCAGTAGTGAATGTAATCAGAGTTTCGAATTGGTAATCAAAACATAATTATAATAATAATTTGAGGACTGAAAAGTATCAGCCAGATGGTATAATTTTCTCATTAGAGAAAAGTAGCCGTGTCTGACGAATGAAAATGTATTAATAAAATCATCCAACTAACAATATGCAATCAAAACTATAATCCCTAAACAAATAATCTCGGAAACAACTGGTCCAATTTTGACGGGACTTTCAGTAATCAAAGTCAAAGTCAAATCATTTATTTCAATTGGACCATTAAAAGGCACTTTTGAACGTCAAATGAGAAAAAAAAATGATTCTAGGTGCCCATTCCAAAAGGTAGTTTTGTATGGAGAAGAACGGGCAAGAAACTCCATACTTACTCTTTTAAAAACGATGTTAACAATATTTGCATTTACAAGAATTATATAATTATACGTGAATACGATGTACCTTGCATAAAAACACTAGGTATTTGAAAGTGTGTACAAAGTATCACAGATTAAGGAATGACAGACTAAGTTATATGTACATAGATACATAGTGTTCATATAGTATATAACATAGGCTACAGATAACCGATATTCACGCGGATGGAGTGACGAGAATCACCTAGTGAATAAGTGATACTGGCCTAATATTGTCCCACTGCAGAGAACATACCACGTTTGCTCAATGCGGAATGGAGATTTCTAACTAATATTAATTTTAAATCCAGATTTCTTCACGATATTGTCCTTCACCAAAACTATGCTTGACCAAAAAACTCCAGCTATATCGAGCCCAATATTGAAATATATAAAATCATGTATTGGCACATCATCCCAGGAATTTTCAATAAGCGCATTCCGTGCCGGCCCAACAATAGCCTCACCATTTTATTGTTTACACACACATAGCCGTATGATCTAGCCTAACCTTTGATCCGGCGAAATTAAAATCTGTCTATATTGACATCGGAGGCTCTGAACAATGTAGGCCCGAATCTAAAGCCTGGCTTTAATTATTTTGGGACAACATGTGATGGAAAATGAAATTGGGAATTTGTAATCCTAATAAAATTGGATGGACGTGACAAATCCATGTTGGTTACAATATTTCAATATTGTAACGTGTATTACAAGTAAATATATAATAATAATATAGTGTCCTACTATCCTAAGGCACGACGAATTAGCGATTCCAGACTTATGTTTATTATAAGACCAAGTTTCCTAACAATGTTTTCCTTTACCGATTTCAATGATGTTTAAGATAAACTTAGAATGAACATAATTGACAACATTTCATATTTTTAACCTACTTGTATTATTACGTAGTATAAAAGTAAATACAAATCTAGGGCACCCGTATTTTACAGTTTTTTTTAAATTATGTACTTTTCATTCATAATTTTAACTTTGAAATTAGGTGTATTCTAAAAAGTCGTAAGCGCCAAATGACGTCATACTTACGGTGGAATAGCGTTTTATCCTTTACTGTGACCCGTCCAAAAATTATTATCATTATTATTAGACTTCATATATGTGACATTGACGTATGTCTTATTTGACGTTAATGTTTTCATATAAACCATTGAAATGCTTATGCAAAAGTAAACTACCTCATTCCACCGTATATGTGACGTCATCACATGCTTATTGGTTTTACTTATTTTTCCCAGAAATGAAGAAATAAAAAAATATAAAATACTAGCTGACCCGACAGACGTTGTCCTGTCCCGATCGACCTAATGGGGGATGAAAACGGGGTGAAAAAAGGGGATGAAAAATAGATGTTGGCCTATTCTCAGACCTACCCAATATGCACACAAAATTTCATCAGAACCGGTCAAGCCGTTTCGGAGGAGTACGGGAACGAAAACTGTGACACGAGAATTTTATATATATAAAATATATATATTTGGACTCAGGATACGAAAATAAAGAAATGGTATTTTTGTTTTATGGTCGTGTCAGTTTTGAAATATTGTCAATTATGAATTGAAAACACACACACATGACGTTTCTCCTCCTGCCGTCGTTCGTGATCGGTACCGTTGTCGCACGGCGCTTTCAAAACAGACAACCGTCCGTGTGCAGTCAGACATCCGCAATACTTCGGCGTCGCAGCAGTCCGGCCACCAAACGCATAATTTGAAAGAGCCCATATTGTGATTGCTTTAACCCATGATCCGTTTACCTAAGATGGATTTTAATTTGAGCAGCATCCATTACAGAGAAAATAATTAATAACATCCTAGTAATTAACCGTGTCAACTTGAGCGTGTCCACTCGAGCAAGTTGACCCCTGCCATTCGATATTAAACTTTATCAGTCAGGGTTTAAAGTTTGAAATGCGATTATGGCAATTCGCAGGTGTATAAGTTATTAGGGCGGGTAGTGATTGGGTCACAGTTGCGGATACAGGCTGTTAGGCTAGGATCTAGGTCACCTTGTTAGGTTCTCCTTGGTTTTGCTAAGGTTGTATAAATCTAGGTTAGTTTGTTGTGAACTGGCAAGGTAACATAGGATAAAAATGTATTTATTACATTTATTTATTAGAAGGGCTCTCGAGGCGCAGTAAAAATCGTACGGATCGATGGGTCGTGATGATTAAGCTACACTTGCCGCGGTCAGTCGGTGGATGCGTGACCATCAATTTCATAGGACGTGCCTCGGAAAGCACTTAAAGCCGTTGGCCCTGGCTGTCATTCGTACAACTTTGAGAGTTTATTTTTTTAAATGTTGCCTAATGGTGGATCCACACAGCCCGGCGGCACTGCCGGCGGATTGACGACAAGCAAAGCCGCCGGTAAGCGCCGCCGGCAAGCGCGGCTGTGAATCGATATTGTGAGTTGTCTTGTGACTTTCGGTGAAGTAAGAAGCGTAAGCAGATACTGGAGACAAAAATGGGCGATAACATCGCAATTGCTGCCGCAATTTTGGTGTATATTCTCTATCAAAAGAAAAAAAGTCGCAAAAGAAGATCGTCCCAATGGAAATCAGTCATTTTATACACTATATTACACAACGCATATGAAACGACACCACTCTCATTGAAAGCCGTGATCAAACTGTTTCCCCGCTGCCGGCGGCCTCGCCGGCAAAACGGCCGCCGGCTTTGTTGCGTTTGTTGCTGTGTGGATCCACCATTACACTAGGAAATACTTCTGCGCCATTTGTGCGTTAACAAACATGTATACTGACATACACAAACAGCCAGACCTGGAACTATCTGTACAGTAGGCCATACAAATAGAACACACGACACGCAGCGCAGCAGTGAATCCCTCAACCACTGCGCCAACGTGTCGTCATCGTGTGAGTGGTCAGAAGCCAGAAAGTCTGACACCCAAGAGGTATCGTGTTACCCAGTAACTGGATTGTGGAGGTCAGACAGTCGCTATGTAACACACTGGTATTCCGCTGGTACGGCTTTACTTAACCAAACACACACATATACACACACTTACTGCTACATTCATATTAAGTGCACAAGAGTTCTTACAAGCCATTAACTCCATCCACTATAATACACAAACCAATATAAAACTTATCTCAAAGCAATAAAGCTCTAAACAAGTAGGTACTACAAAGATTGTCAATTCTGCAACGCATAACCCTGTGCACTTCTATTTCCCTAGCTGACAGCATTCATACTTAACCAGGCAATTCAAAGCACTGCAGTATTGTGCTAGGATTTAGCTCAAATCTCTGCGCGTTTAAATGTTATAATAGGGTCCATTATAACCCGAGTGCTTTCACGGGTTATACTCCTTTGTTTGTGGTGATGAATGGGCTATATTGGATTTAATTATTATATTTTAAAATTATTTTGTGCGAATAGTATTTTGCTGGTGATAAACCCCCAGAGCGTGTACCATTATCACACGCTCTGAATGTTCAATGGTTAATTATTCAATTCAATTCAATTCAATATATTTATTTCGGACAAGGTACATCCATATTTTGGTTAGTTATAATACAGGCACTTATAAAACTATGTTAGTAAGATGTAAAATATAATATACAAAAATAATATTGGGCAAAACTGCGAACACAACTTCACCCCGACCATCTTATATAAGTATGTACGGTGTCTTACATCAGACACCGTACATACTTATGTATATGTACCCATGTAATTATGATCGTATGTTGAAAAATAATGACTATAAGTCTAAAATTTATAGTAAAATATCTGTTAGTATAAAAAATATACCTCTATCAAAGTTTAAGAAAGCTCTCACTTCGTTACTAATTAAAAATATTATTATACTGTTCCAGATTTTATAATAGATTTTTTTTTTTTCGTTTATTTTTAGTTTTGTTATATTGTTTGTTTTATTTAGTTGTTAAGTATTTTAGTTTATTTTTTATACATTTTATTTAATATTTGTACGCCTTCACGGCAAAGCATAGCGCAAAATAATAATATATTATGTTAACCAAACAGCTTTATGTAAATACCTAAGTATTAAGTATATTACATAGGTTACAGATGTACCTGATAATAGGTTTCATTGTAGAGAGAATCAACGATCTCACAGTTAAACTGCGTAAGCAGTTTTGTGGGGCAATCAATGTACATAGTTTTAAGAACTTTTTTAAGTGAATAAAACATTCATTCATTCATTCATTCAAGTATTTTTTACAAATAAATACTCTGAAAATATAAAATAGCTAGCTTTCTCGAGCGTCTTCGCCCGTATCATCATCATCATCATCATCATTTCAGCCGAAAGACGTCCACTGCTGGACATAGGCCCCCAAGTGGCGCCACATTGACCGGTCCCGTGCGACTAGCATCCATCTTCGTCCGTATGGTCATCGATAATCGCGTAAACAGATAAAATCGCAAAATAAAAAGTAACCTATATTCTTTCTTATGGTACAAGCTTAGTCCGTACCAAATATTATGAAACTCGGTTCAGTAGTTTAGCCGTGGAAGAGTAACATTTACATCTTCGCATTTATTAAAGGACAATGCCAGAAACTCAACTTTGCCCCACTCAATAAAAGTCATGTACAAGCTTGCAATATGTAGCATCTTACTGCTTATTCATTGCTGATAACTAAACATAAGTCTTAATGGTTGCTGAACTTGCCGTTTCTGTTTAAATCAAAAAACTGTATTTGCATTCCTTTTAGCATTGATTTGTAATCCGCAAGTAATAATGTGTGTGTGTGTGTGTAATGTGTGTGTGTGTGTGTGTGTGTGTGTGTGTGTGTGTGTGTGTGTGTGTGTGTGTGTGTGTGTGTGTAGTAGTAGTAGTAGTAATAATAATGTTGTTCGTTTGCCAACAAAAAAGTTCTTTACATTTCCTTATAATCTACTTACAATAGTCTACATTATCAATTAGGTTCTCAAAAAAAAAAGGAAGCATTTTGCTAATGAACTCCGCACAACTCCACACTCGAGCCTGTCTCTTGGAAACAAACCAAGAACGCAAGTTTGCAAAATCGCAAGTTCTAAAGCAAAACAATTTATTATATTAAGATTCTATGATCATTACAATTATTTTATTAAATTACATTTTCTGTAAATGGGTGGGGCAGGATCTGGCATTGTCATTTGAGCTGGTTTTTACCTTGGTCAGAGGTTAAGCATTGGCATCCAACGTGACAATGCCGCCAGTCTCTTGGGCACATTCCCAGATGGCGTCGATGTGGAGGATTTTTTGATGCTTTATTGTATTTGTTTTTTAGTTTAATTGTTAAAGGTTTTCTTTTTTATAATTCGTGTAAATATTGTACGTAAATAACGTAAAAAGCGTGGATTTAAACAACTTAAAACATATTTCTAATTCAAGCTCTTCAACCATTGGTAATGTTACTGGTATCTTCTTATCCCTTAATCCTTTCCTAAATTGTCTGAATCATGAAAAACACCAGTATTTTTTCATTTTTAATTTTCTAAATCCAGGGCCTCAAGTCTGCTATTACAATAGTGTCAGAATGGTCTGTCATTGATTTCATAATTGTTGATTTTGACAAGTTTGGTAATCTACCAATATAATGGCGTCATTATGACTTTCCAATGGTCAACCAATGACACTCCATTGAAAGAAATGATATAGAATGGTAATCTCGTACATAATGACAAATTAATGACTGACTTAGTTTACGAACTTCTTACTTTTTCAGATTGCTTATAACACTTATAAATAATATGTAAAGATATAATATGAAATCTGGCATGAAAATATAAATTCAAATTTGTTGACAATGTCATTATAACACAATTCTATCACGGGACCATTGACCGACCAATGATCAACCATTATGGATTTAGCAGATTACGAACTTTTAGTAAAATGACAATGGGATCGTGTTGGAATGACGAAATTATAAAAATAGCAGACCAGTTCGTCAGCCAATTTCACAGCCGTTAATTAAAATGATAACAAAAATCTTCTCAAACTTCCAAAACATTTGTCTCGTTAATCCTTCGTTAATTTGTGATAAAAATCTAATTAGAATTCGCAATCATTTGTTGGAAGTTTTAACATAAAATGTTCGTTTAATTAAGTTTCATAGCATACAGTTAAATTACTGACCGTTCCTTGAAAAGAATTTTAACCTGCGAGTAAGTTAATTTTTTAATGTTAGTGATAGTAATAAAAAAAAGTTGTAAGAAAAAAAAACTCGTAAAAGAGAGTTGCCGTTTTTAATAAGAAGGCAATTAATAAGGTAGCTAGGTAGGTTTCTTTAATGTAATCAAATAATTTTTAAGAATGGACTATACTTATTGAAATATATGCTTGTCGATTATAGTGTGACGTAAATTCTTACCACCTATGTATTAACCTATATTCTAGCAATTAAAGAGATCATTCATTTGCGTCATCATCATTCATCAATCTTTCTCTTATTCCGTCATAAGATGTACTTATAAAGTAATTAAATAGGAGTATCAAACGAAATATTTTATTTTTGTTGTTATCCGTTTCAAGACCTCTCTAGAAACCACACAAAACGCAATAATTATCAATAACAGTTTTTCATAAGAAACAATATCTTGCTTTCCAACTCTTCTTTTAAAACAAATTGTTTTCCCACACTTAATTCCTTTATGTTGCACACGTGTAAATTTACATGCACGAACTTAATCTACCGGCAGTGCTATTTATCAATTAAGGTAAAGCGAGTCAATTCCCAGCATTGGTGGGATGACAGGTCTTCTTAGGTTTTTATAGAATAGACCGACAGATTTATTATATTCATCATCTCACACTTTATATTTAAGATAAGATAAAAAAAATATTTTGAGTGAGTGACATAGTGATATAAAAATATTATTGGCAACAGCCATATTTTACTAGAAGGCAATTAAAGGTACAAAATCACCAGAGATACTTAGTATATAATTACAAAAAGTGAGCTGTATGTCTATTCTGTTGCAATCTCTGCAAATGCAAATGAGCTGTCATCCGTCCCGGTGGCAGGGATTGACAAAGCAGACGGACGAATGACAGATCACTTCACCTAAGTATTCACCGAGGGAGATTGTAACAGAATAGCACTGCTGACCTGACAGACATTCTGTAATTTTTTTTTTTTTCATACTATAATCCCATAAGAAAAAACACACTCAGATATCAACGAGATATTTATCGGTTTTTCTGGGAAAATTCTAAAGCTTTATTCTCTTGTTCACAGCATACCTGGACCCTTACGTTGTGCCAGCGAGCCTGGACCAACTCCTGGTGTCGAGTGACGTGGTAGGCAACATCAGGTTTAGCCACCCGACGCTCTACGTGTTCCCAGGAGGACAAGGCGATGCTGCACTCTTCGGCATCAACGGATTTAATATGCTAGGTAAGTTAAATTATAAGAAAAACACTAGAGAAGTAAAAATTATGTTTTATCTTACTCCTCTGCCGTTAATTTCTGATTAATTTTGAGGCGTGATCCAGGAAATTCGAATCGTACCTCGAGTACTCGTCGAGCTTCATTGCCTCAGCCTTATTTTGTTGTTTGCCATGTTGATTCTGGCTTTCAGGAGTTTCAGTGGTACGGGAATATTAGGACGGACAAGTTCCAAAAAACAAGAAAAAATAGCGCACTTGTACCAAAAAAAAGCTAGATTAGTAAATCTTGAAGCGGTCCAAGGATAGATCCTTGTGGCACGCCAATAGATAAATTGTGTTAGTTGCTTAGCATTACAGTCTTGAAAGCGTGTGGCGCTATAATAATATTCTTCCAACCGAATTTCGGCCAAGGCTGCCAATCTCAATGGAGTACTAGCAAAGAACACAGGAGATATTACAGTGCACAAGAGCAAAAACAGAAGCACTCCCTCTTCTCTCACTCCCATAGTTCGATGGGACGACAATCTGACGTTTGGTGATCTATTCACATCGTAGCTTAGTTAATTTGGGTCTAGTTGTTAATGGAATTCTTTGGAAAACACCGCATTAAAACTTGCTAAACAATAATCCAAACTTTTCATAGTCAATAGCCGGGTTTCTCTTCAAAATTACGAGTTTAGAGATTATTTTCTCAAAGTGTGAAATTTAATTTCGTTTTAAAAGTAACAAAGTAAACTCGTCCTAATTTACTTTGTATCCTTACCTAAACAAATAGCATAATGTAAGAAAACTTCTAGTTTCCAAGCTCCTCGTAAATCTAATTGATAAATTCCATTACGAGCACCAAGACGCTAATGTTGCCTCAGGGACTTCACCTTTACTGGAGAAAAATCGAGTTAAAAATAAAAATAACTTAGTTCTTCTCCCTAAAGTTACATAACTAAGCTGACTAAGGTTCGGTAAATACAGTGCCCTCGTTTACCACGTAAGTCCGACACGCCCGAGGGTCTCGATGCGAATTTTTTCGGCCGTTCGCTTTTCATTGGCGCCCTGCCAAGACTCATCTCTTGGTTACATTTGCAAGATTACTCTGTGTACTTCGTTCAATGTTGAACATTTTACAATTTAGTTTTACGAGTCTTTTGTTGTTTTGACTGCTTATGGTTTTAACCTTTGGGACGGAAATGTTGAAAGAAACGGTTGGAAACTTTTAGTATGTTTTAGTACTTTGATACTTAGTTGTTTGTTATCTCAGAGTTTGAGACTCGAGTCATTACTTAGAGCATTACTTTTGGATGATTTACTTTTGAGTGGATTAAAACCCCGTTCACAGCGGAGGGAACAACTTGCGGGCATGTAGGTAGTCAGATACTGCAGTAGTAATTGTATGGACAGGCCTCCTGGGGCCTACTAGGTAGGCCTACTAGGTACTCCTGCAGTATCTGATCGCGGCCGCGACCGCAAGTTGTATATTCCAGTGTGGCTGGTACTATAGCCTTTGTCTAAGGAGATAGTGCTTCTCAGATTCTCTAATTTCATCGTCCTTATAAAATGAGCATCATATTTTCCACAGAATATTTATCGAATAATAGAAAATCTCATACCAATTGACTTACAAAAGTCGAACCTTGACACAATCTCAGAAGAAGTACAGCCACTTAGAACTTGGTACTGTGCCAAAGAAATATTGGCTGTCTCCGGTACAAAGACGCCTTCGAGCTTTCGCTGATGGCCTGTCAACATCACAATGTTATATTGTTTGCAGAGTTTTGTATCGAAACGTCTCGAGTGTTTAGATAATTGTTTTGTTCAGCATTGTTGTTGCCTGTTTCTTATTCTTGTGAAGTTGAGGTCAAATTGTGTTAAAGAGCTTGTCTGTCTTTATTAATAAATTATTTACAATAAATTATATACAGAACAATCCCGTTGGTCACAAGTGTGACTGCCGGGTCCTGGATTTGATTACCAGATTCAGCATAAAGAAGTATTGTGTTTTTTAATTAGGAATTTCTCAGTAGCAGCCCAGAGTTAGACAATTGGTGGTATCCCGTACCTGCCTGTGCCTCGGAAATCACTTAAACCCATTGGTCCTGCGCCTGATCGTTCCCTGGTCGGATATCGAATTGCCTTGGACTATGAGGCGGAGGGAAGAGGTAGTGTACTTGAGCACACACTTGTGTATTATGTTATCTCCTGCATACTTAGCTATCTCTCTATCTCTATTCTCTCTCTATATCTCGATTGAGATTAACCGCCGTAATTGATATTCAGTTGGTTGAATATTGTTATTATTTTTTTGATTTAAGCTCCTTTGTCTACTCCGTGAACTCAAGACAAAGGATGACAATAATCTTGACCGTACTGTGTTCATGAACCCTGTCTATTTCAACCATGACTTTAGTTAGTTGTGTTTACACTGTATTAGTGTTGTCATTGTCAATATCTTCTATTATAATTAAGTCTTATTTGATGGTTATTTCTTATTTTTCCGAAACAACAACATCTTTAGTCCGTACGTTGTTTACTATTGGCATTTTTCTAGTATTAAGTTACGTAATTCAGTATTCTTCAGTTGACTTATCCACTTTGCATCGAACGTACATATGCTGATTCACCCGATCCATTTCTGTGATTTCCTACATGAAATATTGAGTTTGAGTAAAGAATATTTCTGCAAATGGAACTAGCAATATTTGATCTGAAATAGATTGTTGATTTATTGAATTGAACTTCTGTCGTCCTACTGAGTTTTATTTGGAGAGATATAGGTGTTGAGAAATATTATTCTCAGTCTTTGCTATGCTAAAGTATACTCTTGTACTTTGTGATGTTATAAAGTCCCAGGGGTTTCTTTTTAAGAAAACGTTTTGTTGTGTCTAACAAACTATATTAGTCGAATTTACCGAATGTCATGTCACGTCGATAATGGAATGCCACTAAAGAAGGTATCTACATAGTATAAGACAAAGTCGTTTCCCGCCGTCTGTCCCTCTATATGCTTAGATCTTTTAAACTAAGCATCGGATTTTAATTTGACGTCACGGTTGGCGCAGTGGCTGAGCGATCGACTGCTGCGCAGCGTGTTGCGGGTTCGATTCCCGCCCAGGGTAAATATTTGTGATGAGCACTTGTGTTTGCCTTGTGTCTGGGTGTTGTTTATCTATATATGTATGTATTTAAAATATATTTGTGTATGTATATCAGCTGTCTGACACCCATAGTACAGGGTCTCCCTAGTTTGGGGTCAAATGGCCGTGTGTGAAATGGCCCCACATATTATTATTATATTATTATTATTATATTAATGCGGATCGGATAGTAGTAGTAGTAGCAGTAGATAGTGGTTCAAGAGGAAGGTTTAAACGTATAGTTTTCAAAGTCAAAATCAAAACATCTATTTCAATGAAACCATTTACAGGCATTTTGGAATTGTCAAGGAGTCAGAAATTTGTAACTAGTTGCTCGTTCCAAAATATAGGTAGGTCTCTATGGAAAAGAACGAGCATGAAACTCCACACACACTCTTTTAAAGCAAGTTTTCAGAAATACTTGTTAGATTATTCTTGTTGGTTCTAAATGTGAAAACACGTATGTGAAGGGCAATCCATACTAATATTATAAATGTAAAAGTAACTCTGTCTGTTACGCTTTCACGATGAAACTGCTGAACCGATTTTAATGAAATTTGGTATGAATATAGTTTGAACCCCGGGGAAGGACATAGGCTACTTTTTAATCAGCAATTTCGTCTGCATCTGCGATAACCGACATCCACGCGGACGAAGTCGCGGGCAAAAGCTAGTATAAAATATTTAAAAAAAAGCAAGATAAAAAGACCATGGCAGCTAGGAGATGACCAATCTCAACTGACAGCGCCCGTTCACGAACATGACGATTTATATTGCCAGTACCAGTTAACGTTATAATTCAGTAAATACATGAAGAATATATCCATTATACAGATAGTCCCTTCATCCATAGCAGTAATTTAGGATACCTAGATTTAACAGCTGACACGAGCTGGTAGGGTGAAGGTAAATAAAGTGTGTCCCACAAACAACAGTTTCCATTAAGCCACCACACATGTCAAGCCAAGCGTGGTATCGTATTACCTAGTAAACTCACTAGGACACGTTACTAACACGTTGTTGGCTATCTACATGACGTCATTGTTTTAACGTTACGTGAAATGGAGTCATTCTCGAAGTTTTCTATTTAAATAAATAAGGTGCAGTAGATAAGGAAATTTACTAAATTAAAGAATTTAATACAAAAATGATACTGATATGTAGATATACAGTTACAAATCGTAGTAAAAGTTAGAAAAAGTTGGGGAATTATATGTCGAGTCACAGATTTATTTATTTACCACTCAGCCTTACCTCTGATTTTAAATGTAAGCAACGGGAAAATAAGAAAAAAATTAAACTAATCCGCCTTTTTACAACGAAATTTAAATTAAAAAAAAATCGTCAAGTAACGAACAACAATTATTTTTACTTATCCTATTGTTTTATACATCACCACTTAATTAATAAGTCAGTGCCGGAATTTACGACTCGCCAACATTTCCCCTTTCTTCAACTGGCTATGGATCATGGGGCACCCCGAATTTGGGTTGGGCTCGGAAGTATCTCCAGTTCCCGCGACCCCCGAGGTAGGTGTGAGATGGAACACCGGGGTGGTTTTTAGTCAGTAAGAGTCTGACAGACCCCTCCGCCCGCCCCAGGGCGGAGGACATCCATGAGGATTTTCCACCCCGTACCAAAAAAAAAAAGGTTCCTTTAAACCCTCCGTCGACCTTTCCCAACGCCGACAGTATTTCTCAGTATTTCTGGTCAAACCCCCATCAGACCGTATTTCTTTATTTATTTAGAATTTTTACTACACTTTCAATGATGGATACTTTACATTAATGATATAATAGCCAAACGTAGTCATACTTTACTACATTTTAAATGTGTTAGATTACAAAATTAAAATTCGATAGAATTACTTTGTTGATCACTCCCATATAAATATTTTAAAAGCTTACTTTTCTTGAATATATACAGATATAGATGCTCTAAAATAGCAACCATCGTATTCACAGAACCTCACATCGATGATATAAATAAGAGGATAAGATAATATTTTTAGAAGCACGTTTTCCAGAGGAGAATAAAGCTTTTAATAAAAATTATCTTTACCTGTTTTTCTCTAGTAACACAGCCAATTTTCACTGATGTGAGTTTTGGATCAGAACCCAATCAAACTAGACCAAACAAAATCTTTGTTGTTTATCAACACTGTCAGGCTAGGTTCTATTAAAACACACCTTTTTCACAAACAATATTTTCCATTAAATCCTTGTAGTTCACAATGTAGGCAACATTGTCACGTCTAGCCAACAGCGGGACAGCGTCGTATTGAACAAACAATCGCTGCAAAACGTGACTGTCACGTCGGTATAATGGTTTACATTGAAATATATAAGATTTTTCAGGTATAACATAATTTACGAGCTGAAATGCTGTCTTATTTACAGTAAAGATAATGTAGAAAACATCGGCAATGATTGGCATGTAGAACGAAATGGAAAAAGGTATCAAGTATAAACCTCACGTATTCTATTATCAAGCTGCCAATCATAAACAAAATCAACTTGTAGCTGTAGATTAATCCCACATATACCTGAAACTGAATAATGTCAAGCTTATTCTCCTATATAGACGTTTTTCGGATAAAACACACAGAAATACGCTACAAACAGCATTTCCCATTAAGCCTTTTGTGTCACGTCACGGCCGAGAGCGTGCAGCGTCGTGTTACTAAGTAACCTCACACATATAACGTATACACATATAAACACGCTTACTATTGGAAGTGTCACGTTGTTGTCCTTAAAGGTGAACGCACACTTATCCGAGCCGAGAGTCGAACGAATCGAAGTCAAGGAGTCAAATCGTTTTTATTTGCCTTAAGCCTGTCGCACTGTTATTACATGTGAATTGTGATGGATCTTGACGAGGTTTTCATTGTCAGTGTTTTTTTAATAGAAAATGAAGACAGTGAAATACGTCAAAGGGAAACAAGAATGTCATGTCATAACATCAACTTAAAAAGGCAAAACCGAATCTGATGACGTCATCCGAATTCATCTAGGATTTCTGGGGTTCTTCCAGATTCGAACGATTCGACGAGGGCAAGTGTGCGAGAATTCATACGATTACAGAATTCTAAGATTTGATTCGTTCGATGCGTGTGCGTTCGCCTTAAGTCTTGTGTAATACAATAATGTTGGAATGTTTTTACTTGAGTTCGTATATCCTTTTGCTAGTTTCTTTTTACGTATTAATTATTTATTACTAAATCGTGTTACTTGAGGGTCTCATGGGTAAGTAAAACCCGTATGGATCGATCATTCACGGTTAAGCAACGCTGGCCGTGGTCGGTCCGTAGATGGGTAACCATTCATAACATACCGAGACTCCGAGACCTCGGACAGCACGTAGAACTGTTGGTCCCGGCCCCTTAACGTCTGGAGGGGTATCGTGTTACCCAGTAACTGGTTTCTGCAGGTGATACAGGTTATTGTTCCATGTAAAACACTGCTGTTTTTCGAATCAATGGTTTTTCTTTTTAACCGACTCCAAAAAGGAGGAGGTTATCAATTTGAATGTTTATATATTTTTTTTATGTATGTTCGGGCATAACTCTGTCATAGACAGATTTGCAAAATTCTTTTTTTTATTCGAAAGGGGTTTATTTCGAAATGGTCCGATATAAATTTTATCAAAATTGAAACAGCCCTTTTTGAGAAAATCAACAAATTCCCAAATAAATTACTTAGACGACGTTTTAGTTTCTTCAATCTTTGGAGGACTTACAATCTATTTAAAGTGTGTCCCCGTTTTTTTATGGATTTGGATGTTATGGCAACATTAAAAAGAGAAAAATAAAAACCTTTCAAAAAAAAATGAAAACCGCCTTCAAAAACTAAAAAGTGTAGGTATAACTGTGCATAACTATAGCACAGAACACACATTACTTTACTTTCGGAAGTCGGTGGCAATACAAAACAACAAACACAAAGCCACCGCCACCGACTCCATGTTCCATGTAAAACACTGCTGTTTTTCGAATCAATGGTTTTTCTTTTTGTTAGACTACTTGGGCCCAGTAGGTAGCCACATTTATCGCAGCATTAGTGGCGTTTAATATTCTCTAAGACAGATGTGGGGGCACTTTGGGCACTGTAGGAATTGGGCCATTATCTGGTCAGGATTACCGCACTCACAGTGGGTGTCGGTTGAATCTATAATAACCCATTTTGCTAGGTTGTAAAACACTGATATTAAGCTACATCTGGTTAGACTGAAAGCCGATCCCAACAGCATAGTTGATAAAAGGCTAGACTGCCTACAGAGTCATCTGATGACTGTTGTGTAGTAGGTAGTTTTATATGGTGACCTAAATGGAAGATGAGAATTATTTTGTTTTAATACCAATTTTGATAGCCATCTAATCTATTTAGAATTGGAAATGAAGCTTTATGCTCAGTTGTTACAGCCCTAGAATAGTAATGTAGTCACGTAGTAAACCTACTCGCCTATTTACTGTTTGTGGAATATTTTCATAGAAATGGAATAGGCACATTAAGATACTTACTGCTTTCGAAATCAAATATTGGACCAATTTCAAGAACAAAACCCAAACCAATATAATGGAGCTTTCTTATTTAATATGTTACCTTGGCTACCTACTAAGTATCTATTTTTTATACAATGATAATTATAATATTATACAACTAGCTTTAAGGGACTTCGACCATCCATTTCACCGACCGACCAATTTTCCTCCGTGCCTCGGAAAGCACATAAAACCGTTGGTTCCGGTTGTCATTCGTAGATCTTTGGCAGCCGTTGTGGGTAGTCAGAAGCCAGAAAATTTGACAACCAGTTTTGACCAAAGGGTATCGTGTTACCCAGTAACTGGGCTGTAGAGATCCGATAGGCAGTCGCTCCATGTAAACCACTGGTATTCAGCTGCATCCAGTTAAACTGGAAGCCGACCCCAACAGGTTAGGCAGATGATGACTTATTGATACTATCTTTTTTTCACCTAATTCTTGTTCCTACTAATCTCTGATCCTCTGCATTCAAACTTCATTCGGCTACATCTGTCAATTTACATTTTTTCCCACCATTCGCAAACAAAATGGCGCGTAAAAGCTTCATTCTCTGTTCAAACAAAAATGCACATCGGAATCCCTCTCCAATTTATTTTTCAATCAAGTGCCCATCGGTGAGTTCTGTGTTAGTGTATCTTGTTTGAGTTCCACGGTTCCACCTTGTCAATATTGTGTGAATTGAAATACCTACCTTCTGGCTGTAGGTATCTATCAAATCGTTTCGTAACACCATAAGGTTGAAATTAAAACTGTTTGGTCAAATGGTTTTTTGTTGGATCTTGATGTGAGTATAGTCAAGATTTAAGTTTGATATTGACATTTTATTATTTATACTAGCTTTAAATAGCTATATCGAAAGCTCAAAACAAGTTAAATTAAAAAAACATGAAATGGACAATACCCGAAGTCCATTAAAGTCCATCAAGTGCCAAGCACACATCAACCTGACATCCAATTAAAAACTTAACATTTCGTTCTTTATTTAAATCAGAGCGTTCGACCTCATTCGACTACATTTCCGAATCAAAAGCTCATTGGCAGCAACCAATGAGTTCAGTTCAGAAATAAATTAAAAGCAATATGAAACAATACAAGCCTGATTATTGTTTACCGGGAGCATCATTTGAAATTGGAATTTCGCTTCAGTGAGTATTCCAGTAAGTTCTAATCGTATTGCGTATTACATACTTATTTGCGAACGCGTTTGTATCGCAAGCCCGGCAATGTATGCCTAACGGCAAACTGTATGTAACTTATAATATGCTGATTTCGGAATGAAAAGGGGGTTCAACTGTATTCATGTGATTATATTGTAATAGGGTGGTTGTTTGGTGTGAATACTTGAATATGGTTTTGATATTTATGCGAACTGCGGTGCGTCACGTGGTTTGAGGTTAATTAACATCCACTGTTACTGTACTTAAAGAGCAGAACCTCATTAGAGTCCTAATGAGGTTCTGCTCTTTTGTAGTTATAATAAAGTACCATGTTGATTAAGCCTCTTCAAGTTAGCTATGTTTTTGTGACGATACGGCTGACGCAGCGAGTGAGGGATTTGCTGTTGCGTTGATTGTCGCAGTTTCGGTTCCCGTACGAAACAAATATCTGTATGGCTTACTGGTTCTGGGTTTCTTTTTTTTTTGTATGTGAGTTTATATTTTGTTTGTATTAAACGTACCGACGGATACAGAAGAAATAATGTAAATGTATTTTTTGTTTTGTATTAAATTAACATGTTCAGGTGGCCATATTTATTGGACTGGCATCTAAACTTTGTTTACCTGAAATAAATAGTCCAATGGATGGAGAATTAACTCACGTTATAGAATAAAATTAGTAAATAGAAGAAAAGGCTATTTTAACTAGCGACCCGCCTCAGCTCTGCAAGGGTAGTATTGTCATTGCCATGAAATCAGCCTATTGCCGTCCACTGCTGAACGTAGGCCTCCCCCAGAGATTGCTTGCAGAGATCGACCGGGATAGTCTGGTCATATTGTCGTCATATGTCTACCAATTTACACAAAACTTTAACAAATTATACACCTAAACCTTCCTCATCAATCATTCTGTTTTTTGGTAAAAACCGCATGAAAATCCGTTCAGTAGTTTCTGAGTGTATTGCGAACAGATAGACAGACAGATGCGGTGGGTAACTTTGTTTTATAATATGTAGTGAAAAAAATAAACGATTTTCCTTCATTTCTATAAATTCAATGCATACCTTACTGCATCCAGATATCTATCTTCCAATATATCCACGTTATCTTAAACGAGAATTCCCTAGCTTTAGCCTCTTTGCAGTCGAAAACGTTATGTGGGTAGCGAAACATGTTAGAATGTTGCAAAGACACGCTACCTCCCCATTCTCCCCTGCCGAGGGGATGTTAGCCAAACAAATAGTACAACGGCTATTACCCTGACAGACGATCTAAAGGTCGCGGGGTCTAATCCAACCTCGTTTTGCTATTCCAGTTTAGTCTCTCGTAAAACTGATGAAGATTTAGGTATGTGGGACCTTTTGTGTAACTGTTGGAATTTATTGTGTTCAATGGAAACTTTGTAACATGTATATTATTTGGAAAAATGTATGTTTATATGGTAGAGCGCCCGGTGTAGTTGTATTGCTTAAATAATATGGGGATAGGCCATAGTGTCCTTCTATCTGCTAAATTTAACCGTTCATTCTGTTTGGTTTGGTTTTGTTTTTAACCGACTTCAAAAAGGAGGAGGTTATTAATTCAGATGTTTTTTTTTTATGTATGTTCGGGTATCACTCTGTCATATATATACGGATTAACAAAGTTCTTTTTGTGGGTTTATTCCGAAATGGTCCCATATAAATTTTCTCAAAATTGATTCAGTACTTTTTGAGAAAATCAACAAAATTAAAAAAAAATGTTAGATGTTTTAGTTGATTCAATCTTTGGAGGCCTTACAATCACTGTTTTAAGTGTGTCACCGTTTCTTATTGGATTTGGATATTAAGGCAATACTAAAAAGTGGAAAATAAAAAGTTTTTTCAAAAAAAGAAAACAAAAGCAACACATAATAAGAAACACAACAAAGCCACCGCCACCGACTTCCGAAACTAAAGTAAGTTATTTATCGCTTTTTTGAAGTCGGTTTTCTTTTTTTTTATAAAACTTGAAAAAAAATAACTTAGACCAGATAGTATCGTGATCACGTTTACAAACATGTAAACTCACACACACAAACAGCCAGACCCGAAACAAATATCTGTCGGTCATACAAATATTTATTCCGTGCGGGAATCAAACCCGCGACAGCGGTGTAGCAGCCAATCACTCGACCACTACGCCTAATGTGCCGACAAACGTGACTTCAACCTCCATCCATGACACTTACTCGACTCGAAGCTGTTGGTTTCCATTTCCAATAAATAAATAGTTCCCTATGAACACAAATAGTACAGTCGAACAAGCTAATTGGTTTACAGGCAAAAATATTCTTGTTTCTACTACTCACAATATTTTATTTTATTCCATTTTCTTATCTCGAGCACGTAGGTATCCCTGGTATCTACGTACTAAAAATAAAAAAATAAAATATTAGTGTTGCAGAAAGATTAATATTTTTGCCTGTAAACCAATTAGCTTGTTCGACTGTACCTCCTTAACTTCAAATCAATACACCAAATACTAACCAACACCTTCTGTACCTTTCAGTTGACGGAGGATTCTCCCGCAAGGCGTGCTGGTGGGACTTTGCGCGCCACCTCGACCGTTTAGACGCGGTGCTGTTCACAAGGATCAACAACTGCTCCATGTCAGGCATGGCATCCGTGCTGAAGAGGAAGGCCGGAGCCACAGTCTAC
This sequence comes from Charanyca ferruginea, assembly GCA_947361185.1. Taxonomy (NCBI): domain Eukaryota; kingdom Metazoa; phylum Arthropoda; class Insecta; order Lepidoptera; family Noctuidae; genus Charanyca; species Charanyca ferruginea. The sequence goes on from OX376074.1 coordinate 24,171,588, forward strand.
CCACAAATTGGACATTTCTTCTGTAATTTAGAGGTGAGTTGAGGTTGCTGTAATTTACCAAGAGTCGACAATTTTATACACACACACTCCAAATGTGCCTTATTACAAGAACTTAAATATGTAAAAATAAAATAATAGCGTTTATTTGGTGGTGATATCATCATGAATTATAAAAAAAAAATCTGTCAAACTGTAAAGCAGTTTGTTGGCAGATGTAGCACCCATATACTTTCAATCAATCAATAAAAAAATAATCAATTAATTAATCAATTCATTCAATTTTATAAATTAAATTTTTGTTTATTTCAATTCAATTTTATTTTCGTTTATTGTGTGCTTTTGTTCAGTTCGTGCTAGACAAAATGTGTAAATAAGTGTGTTAAACTCGTCTATAGTTCGTCCGCGTTATGAATGCAGTGAAATCATCATTGTCCATCGGCCTAGCCCCGCCCCTAACCAATCAAATCTTTTCAAATTAAAAATCAAGTTTACAATGACACCCCTAACCAATCAAATCTTTTCAAATTACAAAGTCAAGTTCACAATGACACCCCTAAACCAATCAAATCTTTTCAAATTACAAAGTCAAGTTCACAATGACACCCCTAAACCAATCAAATCTTTTCAAATTACAAAGTCAAGTTCACAATGACAGTTGAAGGCATTTTGCACTGATGATTTACTGCATTCTTAATAATAATAATAATAATATCATTTATTTGCTAAAAACATGGTATAAAAGATGGTGGCTTACCGCGAACGTACTTGAGTTACAAAAAGTTTAAAAACTAAAACCCGACTACAACAAAAAATTGATCTAAAAAGTACGAAACAAGAAAATATTTCACACAGAAATCAAGACATAGGTACAAAATGGTCAAGGTAAAGCCGTGGTTGCATGCCTGTGTCCCATATGGGTGCGATGAACATGAATTATAATGGCATGCAACCACGGCTTTACCTTGACTATTTTGTACCTATGTCTTGATTTCTGTGTGAAATATTTTCTTGTTTCGTACTTTTTAGATCACTTTTTGTTGTAGTCGGGTTTTAGTTTTTAAACTTTATTTTTTTATTTAAACCATTTTGGAGTTTATATATATTTATATTTTTTTAATCATTTGTGACAAGTCACAGCTAAGTATTATATATTTAACTAGTGAACCCCTTTTCAATGATACCAAACACGGTATGCGTATCTTAATTTTTTTTTGTTATCTTTCCTTTTTTTAAATAATTTGTGATAAGTCACAACTAAATATTATATATTTGAAAGGTACTAGTGAACCCCTTTCCAATGATACCAAACACGGTATGCTTGTCTTCATATTTTTTTTTTATCTTGGTGTTATTGTCCGCCAGAGGGCGCCACATTGGATTCGGTGACACGTCATATAGCCTATAACCAGCGGACGATCAAGACGCTTCTAACGATACCTCGTTTGTTCAGTTCTGATAAGTAGTTTAGTAGCTATAAGCGAACAGATGAACATACGTACATACATACATACATACATACATACATACATACATACATACATACATACATACATACATACATACATACATACATAGCCTGTCAAAATCATAACCCTCCTTTGGCTTTGCCGCAGTCGGGTAATAAAATATAGAGCATTTGCAGCCAAACTGTACCTCGACATACAATGCCAAACCTCTGTTTGTTATCGGTCTTAAAAATTAAGCTAACGAGTACGACATTAGTTGGACTTAAGAAAACATAAAATAAAATAAACTAAAAGTAGATAATTATGTGTAGTGTTATAGGACGGTGAGTGTATACTTATGACGATTTTTATTTTTATAGGTACCTACATTAATTATAGATATAAGGATACTTCGTGGTAGTAAAACTGTAAATGCTAATATTTTTAGACTTTCATTTACTTCAATGACAAGGACGAAACTTGACCGTTCTCAAATATACACGCATATAATAATTTTTAAAGATTTCAAACAACATACCTAATGTGATCGATACACCTTCACTTCGCACCTTCTGCCACTATGTCGTACATTCAATGAGTTATTCCGGCAATGGGAGCAGAAGTACTTAGCGCCACGCAGACGCCCTTACAAGGCCGACACATGACACTACGACACACTTCATTGGACATACTGCTTACTGGTTGTGTGCCCTTTAGAATCTAGTAGAACAGGCAATTGGATAAATTTCCAATATTCCAAGACAGAATTATTCTAAAAGATCACTTGATTTTAGCCCTGAAAATCCGATTTATTTCCAGTAAACTAGATTTTTAGTTGGCTTTTTAAAGTTTTTCTAAAGCTAGTATAGTCGAAGCAATAATTTACCAAGTTTGTATAAAATCTATGCAATCTTAACATAATATTCCATAATCTACGGCAACCAGTGATGCATATAGTATCACCTTCCAGTCAGTCCGTCGCGATCATTCGTCACAAACGACAGTTTCATAGTTTCTAGTGAGAATTTATTGTGACTTTGTGTATAACATTGTCAGTGTTAGTAGTGTACCTGTTTTGTGTAAAAAATCTGGTGATATGTAATCTGTAGGGGTACGTGTTTAAGTAACATCATATCTATTATTTCGTATTTCGCATATACAGCAGTGCAATGCTCTGAGAAATCAAATTCGAAAAAATAAAACAAACATAAACAAACAAATTAAATATAATTATGTACTTAAGAAACATTTCGTAAGCAAGGTAGCAACTACTTAACTGTAAAATCTTTAATTTCATTTAAGATTGTAAGTTAAGTTTTAAGTGGATCTGAAATGTATTTTTTTTTTCTGAAATAAACACTTTTTTTATTGAATACTATCTCATTTCCGAATCACTTACCTGAAGCGAAAAGTATTCGGTATTCGCTAAAATAGTTACGTAAAAATAGTTCCTATTTATCTGCATATTAAGTTGTCACTTAGTGGCACTAGCGTAGTTTTCATCGAGTTACAGAATACCTTATACAGTTTTTAGCGCCTAATCAGCAGTGAGCACTGAAGTGAGTTTTCTTAGAATAACATTGCCGGAATACGAATCTAAAAACAAAAATTACGTACTGTTCTCATTTCCCGTTTTCAATTTTACCGTTGTTTTGAAAAACGTCACGGTTATTCGTAACAGTTAATAATAAAGTAGAACATAATAGAACCAACTAGTTAAGAAGTCGACATTACGAAACTTCAGGCTTAAAAAGATAATAGCATATTCATAAGCCTAGGTTTCCTCACAATATTTTCCTACACTGATATCCAAGATAAACTTAGAGAGTACTTACATGTGAATTGAAAAAGTCACATTAGTACTTGCACGGCCTCGAACCCGCAACCTTGGCCACTAAGCCTAGGGCCAGAATTGGAGATACAAAAACCAATTATCATATCTCTGTTTCCAGGAACGACGCGCTCTCGCGAGCCCCGACGGAGACAAGGACGCGGACCCCCTGCTGGTGTCGTTACTGCAGGAGGGATCCGACATGATGGCTGATCTGCGCCACATTAACCTCAAACCACAGCACTGCTACAGAAACCCTGAACCTATCAACTTATACCACAAAGTTGGACATGGTAAGCACTTTCGATAGCCACGAAAGAAATCCCAAGTGGGTCATGAACAATCGGTTCTCATTTGAGGCAAGTTTAATAACTGCACGACCAACTGCGCTTATCCGTCTATTATGCACATTTTCAATTTCATTCAATCTTCCTTACGTAAACATCTTTTCTTAAATTCATTCGTCCCATAAATCATTGGTTCGAGTGATCACCAATGTTCTCTGTTACAACTCAGTACTATCTTACATAACTAGTTTACCAATATTAATTATGTTCTAAATTGTAATACTTCTTCTTTCTTTCATTTCAGGAACTCTAGACATGTACGTACTGAATCCGTCCAAGGACTCTAAATACGTTCGTGAATTCTTAAAACGTTGGCACAATAGTGAACAAAAACTATTCGAAGGCGCCAGTGTATCTGGACAATTCAATTTCCCGATACCAAACTTAGTATCGATATGCGCGTTACTAGTGTGGCGCCCAGCCAACCCTGACGATACGATTACCAGGATTATGTTCCCAGGATCAACTCCGCAGCATAAAATATTCGAGGGCTTAGAAAGGCTCAAACACTTAGAATTTCTACAGCACCCCACTTGCACGGGAAGACAGGTGGCTCCCACGACGCCACCCGCCACTACGACAGCTACAGTTACAACCACGAAGACTAGCGCTAGATCTGCAACTAAGTCTAGCAAAGAAAGAAGTATAATTACAGAAAAAACGAAAGAAGAGAAAATCGCTGAACCAGAACCTCCACCAAAGGACCTCAAAGAAGGTGAAACAAAAAATATTATAGACAATAAATTACTCAGTGAACTCGTAGATGGAGAAGATAAAATGGACTCCATTTTACACAGTGATATTACTGCAAGAATAGAAAGTAAACTAGATGATAAGATTGCTCAATACGAGAGCACTGTGATAGACGGTCTGCCTAAGAAGAAGGAAGTTAAAAAGAAGGCTGTGGATAAGAAAACGAAACGCGTTGATAAGACTGATGAAGTTAAAGACTCTGTAGTTAAGGTTGATGCAAAAAAAGTTGACGCTGAACCGAAAGCTAAAGTAGAAAAGAAAACACGGGTAGACACTCGCAAATCCGAAATGACATCATCAATGGCTAGGAGCAAACTCGGCCATCGCACAACGCGCGCCGTGTCAGAAAGAAAAATAACTGTGAGCACTGAAAAGAAAACAGCGACTGAGGACAAAAAATCACCTCCGACTACACCTAAAAAATCAGTTGACGCCAAACCTAGTTCATCTGTACCAGCCATTAAAGACAAAATTAAAGCCAAAACTAGAAGACTGAGCCCCGGTAGCACCCCAGCCAAAAGCACAAAAGAAGCAAAAAATCGCATGGTTGTTGAATCAAAATATAAACAAGCATCACCTAAACGAGACGTCACAGCAAAAGCAGCAGAAAAAAAAGATACTAAGGCTAAACGAGAACCTATCTCGCGCCGGCCTAGACCTCTATCATCACCAGTGAAAGGATTAAAAGCTATGAAAAGCCCAACTAAATCAGTGAAGTCAGTTAAAGCTGATTCTTCAAAGTTAAAGGGGCTACAAAGAGTTAACTACGAAGATATTCTAAAAGATGCAAAGAAATCTGATGAAGACACGTCAAAGTCCCTTGATGATATAAAACAGCAAGAGTTAGATGAGAGAGAAGAACAAGAAATTGTTAGGGAAATAGAAGCAGTATTTAACAGGGATAGCGAAGCCGAAGAGAAAATTGAGTATGTAGGGCGATCGGATATCGAAAAAATTACTTGCTTATTAGACGACACCAAGACTGAAACGACTGCCGACGGTGAATTTGAAGAAGAATATCTGATTATTGAAAAAGAAGAAGTTGAACCATATACGGAGGACTCAATTGTAGATCGAGAAGATAGTCATGATCATGAAGATGAGTTACAGAAACATACTAAAGACAAAGAAGAATCTGAGAAAAAAAAAGATGTAACAGTATTAGAGCAAGAGAAACCTGAAGAAACACAAATTAAAACTGAAGCTATTATCGAAACGGAAGCAAAACATATTGAATCTAAGGAACACTCGGTAAGTGTTGAAGAAAAACAAGATATTAGCAGTGAAAAGAAGACTTCTGATAGTAAGAGTATTCCCAAACCCAAAGATTCTCTTGAAATGCAGGTTCAAGAGTCTCAACCGGATGAGAAAATTTCTACTACTATCGAATCTGGAGCCACGACTGCACCTACTTTACCTGAAGATGAACGAATAACTCTTGATGATATCAAAGAAGACCAACTAATCGAAGAAAAACATATTCAAGAGGAAACAAAAGAAATAGTTCCACCCCAAAGCTTAGTCGATACGAAACCATTTTCACTAGAAAAAAGTCCTAAACTTGAATCCATACCAGTGCCTATAAGAGAAATTGTCAAGACACCCGATGAAGTAGCTGACCTACCTTTGCACGAAGAAGTAGACTATAGAACTTATGTAGAAAAGAAAACACCCGAAGAAGAATTCAATAAACGTAAAGCAGTTGAAATCAAAGTTCCTAAAGATCTACCTCTTTTAGACCAGGAAGCTGCTATGTCTTATAAAGGAATAAAAGCAGTCCAGGATGACGTGATAGTCAAAACTGTACAACGTGCATCGCATCCTGAACTTGTAACTGTAACGCCTGGTTCAGCACCAGAGTCCCCCATGTACCACGAGCAAATGAAAGTTTCAGTAACTCCTGATAAAGACCTCAAACCCGTTAAAGAATACGATGATACTAACTATGACTATGGTCAGTACACTGAGAAATTAAGAGAAACCCATATCACGACTCTTGATTCACCAATTAAAGATGATATTATTGTAATCGAAGAGATCTCATGTATGCCTGAAAAGATCCCATCAATACCTGAAGACGTCGAAAAAGAAATTGAAGAGGCACGTAAGTTAGAAATGGCTGATAAACCTCCCTTAAGCCCTAAAGAAGTTGAAAAAATTGTTGCTGACGTTGCTGAAGTACTAAAATCAGAGAAAAGCTTAGAGGAAATCATGGCTGAGAAGTCTCCTTTATTAAGTAAATCACCTGAAGCTTTCCCGAGTATGGATAAAACTGTTAGTGTTATTGAAGCCACAAATATGCTTTTGTCGAGTGAACAAAAAATAACACATGACTTGCATGAAGGTGTTAAAGAAATTAAAACTCTTGATGCAAAGCCTACTCATGAAATCGCTGAGACCATACAGAAAGAAGTATCACCAGTGCGATCAATGACATCAGAAGATGCCAGTGAAACTTCAGACAAGACCGTACTAAGTGAAGGTAAGCGAGTTAAACGAGAACTTTTGGAAGAAAATATCAAAGAAAAAGTAGACGACATTAAGGAAATTTTAGACGAAGACCATAAAATTGTAATTTCGGAAGCACATGTAATTAGTACAGATATAACTGATCATGCCACAGCTGATATTGAAGAATTAAAACCCGAGAAAAGAGTCAGCACTACTTTAGAATCGGCTAAGACACTAGAAAAACTCGAAGAAAAAATAGCTGATCTAAAGAGAAAAGAAGAAAAAAATCAACTTGAAAAGATTGAGACAAAGTCATCCGAAGTGAGTGAACTTAAAACACTTAAAGACGCCACTCTAGATATCTCTGAGAAGCGAATTAGCTTAGTTGACACATTAGTCGAACCAAAAATAGAATTAATTACAGAAAAACATGAACAACCTGACAAGCTTATAAAAGAAAAGACACACATTGAAGAAAAACCGTTGAGTCCTGAAAAGGAACTTCCTAAAAAAACATTACTACAAAAAGCTGAAACAAGAGTAGAAAAAGTAGCTGGAAAGGTGTCCGCTTTCAAAGATGAAGTATTTGGATTCTTCGGTAAAAAAACAGATAAGAAAGAACCAAGCCCAGAAAATGAAATCCCAGAGAAGGCCACAATAAAGGAAACTGAAATAAAACCAATTGAAATCATAACTAAACTAAGTTCTGAAAAAGAGCTGAAAGAAAAAGAACTCATTATAGAAAATAAAGTTCTCGAAACGGACGATCAAGAAAAGGCAGATACACCAAGCCCACTTATAGAATTATCTTCGGAAACGATTTCTTTAAAAAAACATCATGACGAAAAGCCAGAAGTATCAATATTTGACGAAATGAAAAATCATATTACTGATACCACAAAAGACGTTCTTGGCAAGCTGGACTTGGGATTAGAAAAAATATCGGAAAAACAAATGATTCCTGAGAAAGATGAGAGTCCTGAAAAACATGTTCTGAGTAAGAAAGCACCAAGTTCACCCGAACCAGAAGATAAAATACCTACTCCTGTTGAAATTCCGGAAGACATTCCTAGCTTAATTTATGATGAAGATCAAGAGCTAGACATTGAAGAGAGGTTGATTGGGTTTGAACCAATTGGAAAACCAGAGGAACTATCTACTACACAATTTGTGAAAATAACCGAGAAAGGTATTGTCATAACCAGGAAATCTACAATAACAACTATCTTACAGGAATATAGCAACATTACTAGAACAATAGTTAGATACAAGACTACTATTTTAACAATTGAAGACGATGAATATCCTGATGGTACAAGAATAGGGAGAACTTATAGAAAAGTATCCCTTTCTCACGAACGACCAAAGCTCAGTAAAGTTAAGCTTGATGAGAAAGCTCCGAGCCCGAACAAACTTGAAGAAAAAGCACCGAGTGTTGTGAAATTTGATGAAAAACCTGCTGTTCCCGTGACGTCTGATAAAAAAATGTCTAGTTTGACTGATTTAAAAGAAAAGATACCTAGTCCAACTCTATTAAAGCCTTTAGGTCAGACACTATCAGAAGATAAGCCTAGCTTAATTTACGATGAAGACGAAGAATTAGAAATTGAAGAAAGACTTATGAGTTTTGAACCAACAGGAAAGCCAGAAGAAATCACAACAACACAAATCATAACAATTACTGACAATGGCGTTTTGATACAAAGAAAATCAATAGTTACGACAATTCTCCAGGAATACACTAATATAACTAAAACAACATTCAGATATAAAACTACTGTTTTAACTATTGAAGAAGATGAGTTGCCGGATGGTGCTAAAGCAAGTAGAACCATTCGAAAAGTTTCGCTCGCATATGAAAAACCAACACTTAGTTCTTCTACACCTGGTGAGAGATTGCTAAGTCCAGAGCAACAAATAATTGACATGAAACCCTTTAGTTTAGAAAAGGAACTAATGGAAAGCAAATCTTCGAGTCCTGAAAAGGAATTAGCACAAGCAATTAGCCCTGTGGAACCTCATGAAACGACATCAAGTCTTACTAAGTCTGATGACAAAACACCAGGTACAGAAAAGCCTGACGGAAAAGTACCTGCTTTAATCTGTGAGGAGGCGCAAGAAGCAGAAATTAACGAACTACTAAAAGAATTTACACCTTTGGGCAAAGCAGAAGAGCATACTTCTAGCAAAGTTGAAACTGTCACTGAAAAAGATTATTTTATAGTAAGACAGTCTGCCATTACTACTGTTATTCAGGAATATAAACATGTTACCAGACAAATTGTAAAATACAAGATTAGCATAGTGACCGTTGAAACTGATGAACATTTAGATGGTTCTAAGTACACTCGAGTTATAAGGCAAATGAAACTTTACGATAAGAAGCCAGACCCAATCCCATTCGAGTTTGAAGAAAAATTACCTAGACCCGAAAAGGAAATGCCTGTAATGAAGTCTCTTGAACAAGCGCTTAGCCCAGTCGAGGAAACGATGCTTAGTCCTGTTCACATTGATGAAAACGAAACAGGCAAAATGGATTCTGAAACAGCTAGTCCCGTTAAGTCAGAAGATATAAGTCAAAGCACTGTGGAAGAAAAATTACCTGGTGTGGAACATGATGAAGATAAAATACAAATCCAAGTCAAGCCCGATAAAAAAAAACCAAGCCTAATTACACCAGAAGAAATGGCACAAAGCTCGAAAGATCTTGATGATAAAGAGCAAAGCCCAATTAAATCAGGCAAAAAAGAAGCAAGCCCAGTCAAGCTTGATAAAGGAAAGCCGAGCCTTATTACACCAAAAGAGAAGGTAACAAGTCCAGTAAGTCTTAATGAGGAAGAGCCAAGCCCAGTCAAACCTGACGAGAAAGAGCCAAGCTCAGTCGAACCTCATGGCAAAGTGCCATGCCCAGTTAAGCCTGGCGAAAAAGAACCAGGCTTAGTTAAGGTCGATGAAAGAAAGCCCAGCTTAATCATATCAGACGTAAAGCTACCAACCTCATTAGATCTTGGAGAGAAAGAACCAAGCCCAGTCAAACCTGACGAGAAAGAGCTTAGCTTTGTCAAACCTGACGAGAAAGAGTCAAGCCCAGCCGAACCTGATGAGGAAGAATCAAGCTCAGTTAAACCTGGCGAAATAGAAACAAGCTTAATTCAGGTCAAAGAACGAAAGCCCAGCTCAATCATATCAGACGTGAAGCCACCAACCTCATTAGATCTTGACGAGAAAGAGCCAAGCTCAGTCAAAATTCACGACAAAGAACCAAGTTCAGTCAAATTTGACGAAAAAGAGCCAAGCTCGGTCAAGCCTGAGGAGAAACAACCAAGCTCAGTCAAACCTGACGAGAAAGAGCCAAGCCCAGTCAAACCTGACAAGAAAGAGTCAAGCCCAGTCGAACCTCACAGCAAAGTGCCAAGCCCAGTCAAACCTGCCGAAAAACAACCAAGCCCAGTCACACCAGACGAGAAAGAGCCGAGCCCAATGAAACTTGACGAGAAAGAGACAAGCCCAGTCAAACATGACGAGAAAGAGCCAAGTCCAGACATATCTAGCGAAAAGGAGCCAAGCCCAGTTAAGCCTGGTGAAATAGAACCAGGCTTAGTTAAGGTCGATGAAAGAAAGCCCAGCTTAATCATATCAGACGTAAAGCTGCCAACCTCATTAGATCTTGGAGAGAAAGAACCAAGCCCAGTCATACCTGACGAAAAAGTGCCAAGCCCAGTAAAACCTGACGTCAAAGAACGAAGCCCAGTCAAACCCGACGAGAAAGAGCTTAGCTTTGTCAAACCTGACGAGAAAGAGTCAAGCCCAGCCAAACCTGATGAGGATGAATCAAGCTCAGTTAAACCTGGCGAAATAGAACCAAGCTTAATTCAGGTCAAAGAACGAAAGCCCAGCTCAATCATATCAGACGTGAAGCCACCAACCTCATTAGATCTTGATGAGAAAGAGCCAAGCTCAGCCAAAATTCACGACAAAGAACCAAGTTCAGTCAAACTTGACGAAAAAGAGCTAAGCTCGGTCAAGCTTGAGGAGAAACAACCAAGCTCAGTCAAACCTGACGAGAATGAGCCAAGCCCAGTCAAACCTGACAAAAAAGAGCCAAGCCCAGTCGAACCTCACAGCAAAGTGCCAAGCCCAGTCAAACCTACCGAGAAACAATCAAGCCCAGTTATACCAGACGAGAAAGAGCTGAGCCCAATGAAACTTGACGAGAAAGAGACAAGCCCAGTCAAACATGACGAGAAAGAGCCAAGTCCAGACATATCTAGCAAAAACGAGCCAAGCCCAGTTAAGCCTGGTGAAATAGATCCAGGCTTAGTTAAGGTCGATGAAAGAAAGCCCAGCTTAATCTCATCAGACGTGAAGCTACCAACCTCATTAAATCTTGAAGAGAAAGAGCCAAGCTCAGTCATACCTGACGAGAAACAACCAAGCTCCGTCAAGCCTGACGAAAAACTACCAAGCCCAGTCAAAACTGACGAGAAAGAGCCAAGCCCAGTCAAACCTGACGAGAAAGAGCCAAGTCCAGTCGAACCTTACGGCAAAGTGTCAAGCCCAGTCAAAGTTGCCGAGAAACAAGCAAGCCCAGTCAAACCTGACGAGAAAGAGCCAAGCCCAGTCGAACATGACGAGAAAGAGCCAAGCCCAGTCGAACATGACGAGAAAGAGCCAAGCCTAGTCAAACCTCACGGCAAAGAGCCAAGCCCAGTCATACCAGACGAGCAAGAGCCGAGGCCAATGAAACTTGACGAGAAAGAGCCAAGCCCAGTCAAACCTGACGAGAAAGAGCCAAGCCCAGTCGAAGCACACAGCAAAGTGCCAAGCCCAATCAAACTTGCCGAGAAACAATCAAGCCCAGTCATACCAGACGAGAAAGAGCTGAGCCCAATGAAACTTGACGAGAAAGAGACAAGCCCAGTCAAACATGACGAGAAAGAGCCAAGTCCAGACATATCTAGCGAAAAGGAGCCAAGCCCAGTTAAGCCTGGTGAAATAGAACCAGGCTTAGTTAAGGTCGATGAAAGAAAGCCCAGCTTAATCTCATCAGACGTGAAGCTACCAACCTCATTAAATCTTGAAGAGAAAGAGCCAAGCTCAGTCATACCTGACGAGAAACAACCAAGCTCCGTCAAGCCTGACGAAAAACTACCAAGCCCAGTCAAAACTGACGAGAAAGAGCCAATCCCAGTCAAACCTGACGAGAAAGAGCCAAGTCCAGTCGAACCTTACGGCAAAGTGTCAAGCCCAGTCAAAGTTGCCGAGAAACAAGCAAGCCCAGTCAAACCTGACGAGAAAGAGCCAAGCCCAGTCGAACATGACGAGAAAGAGCCAAGCCCAGTCGAACATGACGAGAAAGAGCCAAGCCTAGTCAAACCTCACGGCAAAGAGCCAAGCCCAGTCATACCAGACGAGCAAGAGCCGAGGCCAATGAAACTTGACGAGAAAGAGCCAAGCCCAGTCAAACCTGACGAGAAAGAGCCAAGCCCAGTCGAAGCACACAGCAAAGTGCCAAGCCCAATCAAACTTGCCGAGAAACAACCAAGCCCAGTCATACCAGACGAGAAAGATCCAGGCCAAATAAAACTTGACGAGAAAGAGACAAGCCCAGTCAAACATGATGAGAAAGAGCCAACTCCAGACATACCAGACGAGAAAGGGCCAAGGCCAATGAAACTTGACGAGAAAGAGACAAGCCCAGTCGAACCTCACGGCAAAGTGCCAAGCCCAGTCAAACCTGCCGAGAAACAACCAAGCCCTGTCATACCAGACGAGAACGAGCCGAGGCTAATGAAACTTGACGAGAAAAAGCCAAGCTCAATCAAACCTGACGAGAAAGAGCCAAGCCTAGTCGAACCACATGGCAAAGTGCCAAGCCCAGTCAAACTTGTCGAGAAAAAACTAAGCCCCGTCATACCAGACGAGAAAGAGCCAAGCCCAGTGAAACTTGACGAGAAAGAGACGAGCCCAGTCGAACATGACGAGAAAGAGCCAAGCCCAGTCGAACCTCACGGCAAAGTGCCAAGCCCAGTCAAACCTGCTGAGAAACAACCAAGCCCAGTCATTCCAGACGAGACAGAGCCGAGGCCAATGAAATTTGACGAGAAAAAGCCAAGCCCAGTCAAACCTGACGAGAAAGATCCAAGCCCAGTCGAATCACACGGCAAAGTGCCAAGCCCAGTCAAACTTGCCGAGAAACAACCAAGCCCAGTCATATCAGACGAGAAAGAGCCAAGCCCAATGAAACTTGACGAGAAAGAGACAAGCCCAGTCAAACATGACGAGAAAGAGCCAAGTCCAGACATATCTAGCGAAAAAGACTCAAGCCCAGTTAAACCTGGCAAAATAGAACCGCGCTTAGTTGAAGTCGATGAAAGAAAACCCAACTTAATCATCACATCAGACGTGAAGCTGCCAACCTCATTAGATCTTGGAGATAAAGAACCAAGCCCAGTCATACCTGACGACAAAGAGCCATGCCCAGTAAAACCTGGCGACAAAGAGCGCAGCCCAGTAAAACCTGATGAGAAAGAGCTAAGCTTATTCCAACCTGATGAGAAAGAGTCAAGACCAGCCGAACCTGATAAGGAAGAACCAAGCTCAGTTAAACCTGGCAAGAAAGAACCAAGCTTAATTCAGGTCAAAGAACGAAAGCCCAGCTTAATCATATCAGACGTGAAGCCACCAACCTCATTAGATCTTGACGAGAAACAACCAAGCCCAGTCAAATCTGACGAGAAAGAGCCAAGCTTAGTCAAACCTGGTGAGGAAGAGCCAAGCCCAGTCAAACATGACGAAAATGAACCAAGTCCAGACATATCTAGCAAAAAAGACCCAAGCCCAGTTAAGCCTGGTGAAAAAGAACCGGGCTTACTTAAAGTCGATGAAAGTAAGCCTAGCTTAATCACATCAGACGTGAAGCCACCAACCTCATTAGATCTTGATAAGAAAGAGCCAAGCTCAGTCAAAACTCACGATAAAGAACCAGGTTCAGACAAATTTGACGAGAAAGAGCCAAGCTCGGTCAAGCCTGACAAGAAACCACCAAGCGCAGTCAAACCTAACGACAAAGAGCCAAGTCCAGTCAAACCTGACGAGAAAGAGCCAAGCCCAGTCGAACCTCACGGCAAAGTGCCAAGTCCAATCAAACCTTCCGAGAAACAACCAAGCTCAGTCATACCAGACGAAAAAGAGCCAAAGCCAATGAAACTTGGCGAGACAAGCCCAGTCAAACATGACGAGAAAGAGCCAAGCCCAGTTGAACCACACGAGAAAGAGCCAAGCGCAATGAAACAAGATGAGAAAGAGCCAAGTCCAGACACATCTAGCGAAAAGGAGCCAAGCCCAGTAAAACCTGGCAAAAAAGAACCAGTTTTAGATAAGGTCGATGAAAGAAAGCCCAGTTTAATCATATCAGACGTGAAGCTACCAACCTTACTAGATCTTGAAGAGAAAGAACCAAGCCCAGTCATACCTGACGAAAAAGAGCCAAGCCCAGTAAAACCTGACGACAAAGAGCGAAGCCCAGTCAAACCTGACGAGAAAGAGCTAAGCTTAGTCAAACCTGATGAGAAAGAAACAAGCTTAGCCGAACCTGATAAGGAAGAATCTAGCTTAATTCAAGTCAAAGAACGAAAGCCCAGCTTAATCATGTCAGACGTGAAGCCACCAACCTCATTAGATCTTGACGAGATAGAGCCAAGTTTAGTCAAGCCATACGAGAAACAACCAAGCCCAGGTAAACCTGACGAGAAAGAGCCAAGCCAAGTCACACTTAACGAGAAAGAGCCAAGCCCATTCGAACCTCACACCAAAGTGTCAAGCCCAGTCAAACCAGTCGAGAAACAACCAAGTCCAGTCGTACAGAAAGAGCCGAGCCCAATGAAACTTGACGAGAAAGAGCCAAGTCCAGACATATCTAGCGAAAATGAGCCAAGCCCAGTTAAGCCCGGCGAAAAAGAACCAAGCTTTGTTAGGGTCGATGAAAGAAAGCCCAGCTTAATCACATTAGACGTGAAGCCATCAACCTCATTAGATCTTGACGAAGAATATGCAAGCTCAGTGAAAACTCACGACAAAGAACCATGTCCAGTCAAACTTGACGAAAAAGAGCAAAGCTCGGTCAAGCATGACGAGAAAAAACCAAAGCCAGTCAAACCTGACGAGAAAGAGCCAAGCCCAGTCGAACCTGACGAGAAAGAGCCAAGCCCAGTCGAACCTCACAAAAAAGAGCCAAGCCTAGTCAAGCCTGATGAGAAAGAGTCAAGCCCAGTCGATCCTGACGACAAAGAGTCAAGCCCAGTCAAACCTGACGAAAAAGAGCCAATCCCAGTCGAACCTGATGACAAAGAGCCAAGCACAGTCAAACCTGATGAGAAAGAGCCAAGCCCAATCGATCCTGAAGACAAAGAGCCAAGCCTAGTCAAACCTGACGAGAAAGAGCCAAGCCCAGTCGAACCTGATGACAAAGAGCCAAGCCCAGTCAAACCTAATGAGAAAGAGCCAAGCCCAGTCAAACCTGATGAGAAAGAGCCAAGCCCAGTCAAACCTGACGAGAAAGAGCCAAGCCCAGTCGAACCTGATGACAAAGAGCCAAGCCTAGTCAAACCTGCCAAGAAACAACCAATCCCAGACAAAGCTGACAGGAAAGAGCCAAGCCCAGTTGAACTTGATGACAAAAAGCCAAGCCCAGTCAAACCTGATGAGAAAGAGTCAAGCCTAGTCGACCCTGACGACAAAGAGCCAAGCTCAGTCAAACCTGACGAGAAAGAGCTAAGCCCAGTCGAACCTGATGACAAAGAGCCAAGCCCAGTCAAACCTGATGAGAAAGAGCCAAGCCCAGTCGATCCTGACCACAAAGAGCCAAGCCCAGTCAAGCCTGACGAGAAAGAGCCAAGCCCAGTCAAACCTGACGACAAAGAGCCAAGCCTAGTCAAACCTGCCAAGAAACAACCAATCCAAGTCATTCCTGACGGGAAAGAGCCAAGCCCAGTTGAACTTGATGACAAAGAGCCAAGCTCAGTCAAACAAGATGAGGAACAACCAAGCCCAGTCAAACCTGACCAGAAAGAGGCAAGACTAGTCAAACCTGACGTGAATGAGCCAAGTCCAGACATATCTAGCGAAAAAGAGCCAAGTCCAGTTAAGTCTGGCGAAAAAGCTAAAAGCTTAGTTAAGGTCGATGAAAGAAAGCCCAGCTTAATCACATCAGACGTAAAGCCACCAACCTCATTAGATCTTGACGAGAAAGAGCCAAGCTTAGTCAAAGCTCACGACAAAGAACCAAGTCCAGTAAAACTTGATGAGAAGCAGCCAAGCCCAATCAAACCTCACGACAAAGAGCCAAGCCCAGTTGAACCTGACGAGAAAGAGCTTAGTCCAGTCCAATCTGACGAAAAAAAGGCAAGCCTAGTCAAACCAGACGAGAAAGAGCCAAGACTAATCAAACCTGACGAGAAACAACCAAGCACAGTCAAAGCTGACGAGAAAGAGTCAAGCTTAGTCAAACTTGACGAGAAAGAGCCAAGTCCAGTCAAACCTGACGAGAAACAACCAAGCCCAGTCAAAGCTGACGAGAAAGAGTCAAGCCTAGTCAAACTTGACGAGAAAGAGCCAAGCTCAGTCAAACCTACCGAGAAACAACCAAGCCCAGTCAAACCTCACGACAAGGAGCCAAGCCCAGTCAAACCTGACCTGGAAGAGGCAAGTCCAGACATATTTAGCAAAAAAGAACCAAGTCCAGTTAAGCCTGGTGAAAAAGATACAGTCTTAGTTAAGTTCGATGAAAGAAAGCCCAGCTTAATCACATCGGACGTGAAGCTACCAACCTTATTAGATCTTGAAAAGAAAGAGCCAATCCCAGTCAAACCTGACGAGAAAGAGGTTAGTCCAGTCCAATCTGACGAGAAAGAGCCAAGCCCAGTCAAACCTGACGAGAAAGAGCCAAGACTAATTAAACCTGACGAGAAACAACCAAGCCCAGTCAAAGCTGACGAGAAAGAGTCAACCTCAGTCAAACCTGACGAGAAAGAGCCAGGTCCAGTCAAATCTCACGTCAAAGACCAAAGCCCAGTCAATTTTGACGAGAAAGAGCCAATTCCAGTCAAACCTGACGAAAAGGAGCTAAGCCCAATCACACCTGCCGAGAAACAACAAAGCCCAGTTAAGCCTGTCGAAAAAGAACCAGGTTTAGTTAAGGTCGATGAAAGTAAGCTCAACTTAATCACATCAGGCATGAAGCTACCAACCTCATTAGATCTTGAAGAGAAAGAGGCAAGCTTAGTCAAAGCTCACGACAAAGAACCAAGTCCAGTAAAACTTGATGAGAAGCAGCCAAGCCCAATCAAACCTCACGACAAAGAGCCAAGCCCAGTCAAACCTGAAGAAAAGGAGCCAAGCCCAGTCAAACCTGACGAGAAAGAGCCAAGCCCAGTCAAACCTGACGAGGAACAACCAAGCCCAGTTAAACCTGACCTGAAAGAGGCAAGTCCAGACATATCTAGCGAAAAAGAGCCAAGCCCAGTTAAGCCTGGCGAGAAAGAGCAAAGCCCAGTCAAACCTGATGAGAAACAACCAAGCCCAGTTAAACCTGACCTGAAAGAGGCAAGTCCAGACATATCTAGCGAAAAAGAGCCAAGCCCAGTTAAGTTTGGTGAAAAAGATACAGGCTTAGTTAAGGTCGATGAAAGAAAGCCCAGCTTAATCACATCGGACGTGAAGCTACCAACCTCATTAGATCTTGAAGACAAAGACCCAATCCCAGTCAAACCTGACAAGAAAGAGGTTAGTCCAGTCCAATCTGACGAGAAAAAGCCAAGCCCAGTCAAACCAGATGAGAAAGAGCCAAGACTAATTAAACCTGACGAGAAACAACCAAGCGCAGTCAAAGCTGACGAGAAAGAGTCAACCTCAGTCAAACCTGACGAGAAAGAGCCAGGCCCAGTAAAACCTGACGGGAAAGAGCCAAGCCCGATCAAACCTGACGAGAAACAAATAAGCTCAGTCAAACCACACGACATAGAGCCAAGTCCAGTCAAATCTCACGTCAAAGACCAGAGCCCAGTCAAACCTGACGAGAAAGAGCCAATCCCAGTCAAACCTGACGACAAGGAGCTAAGCCCAATCACACCTGCCGAGAAACAACAAAGCCCAGTTAAGCCTTTCGAAAAAGAACCAGGTTTAGTTAAGGTCGATGAAAGTAAGCTCAACTTAATCACATCAGGCGTGAAGCTACCAACCTCATTAGATCTTGAAGAGAAAGAGGCAAGCATAGTCAAAGCTCACGACAAAGAACCAAGTCCAGTAAAACTTGATGAGAAGCAGCCAAGCCCAATCAAACCTCACGACAAAGAGCCAAGCCCAGTCGAACCTGAAGAAAAGGAGCCAAGCCCAGTCAAACCTGACGAGAAAGAGCCAAGCCCAGTCAAACCTGACGAGGAACAACCAAGCCCAGTTAAACCTGACCTGAAAGAGGCAAGTCCAGACATATCTAGCGAAAAAGAGCCAAGCCCAGTTAAGCCTGGCGAGAAAGAGCAAAGCCCAGTCAAACCTGATGAGAAACAACCAAGCCCAGTTAAACCTGACCTGAAAGAGGCAAGTCCAGACATATCTAGCGAAAAAGAGCCAAGCCCAGTTAAGTTTGGTGAAAAAGATACAGGCTTAGTTAAGGTCGATGAAAGAAAGCCCAGCTTAATCAGATCGGACGTGAAGCTACCAACCTCATTAGATCTCAAAGACAAAGACCCAATCCCAGTCAAACCTGACAAGAAAGAGGTTAGTCCAGTCCAATCTGACGAGAAAGAGCCAAGCCCAGTCAAACCAGATGAGAAAGAGTCAAGACTACTTAAACCTGACGAGAAACAACCAAGCGCAGTCAAAGCTGACGAGAAAGAGTCAACCTCAGTCAAACCTGACGAGAAAGAGCCAGGCCCAGTAAAACCTGACGAGAAAGAGCCAAGCCCGATCAAACCTGACGAGAAACAATTAAGCTCAGTCAAACCACACGACATAGAGCCAAGTCCAGTCAAATCTCACGTCAAAGACCAGAGCCCAGTCAAACCTGACGAGAAAGAGCCAATCCCAGTCAAACCTGACGACAAGGAGCTAAGTCCAATCACACCTGCCGAGAAACAACAAAGCCCAGTTAAGCCTGTCGAAAAAGAACCAGGTTTAGTTAAGGTCGATGAAAGTAAGCTCAA
Source organism: Charanyca ferruginea (assembly GCA_947361185.1). Taxonomy (NCBI): domain Eukaryota; kingdom Metazoa; phylum Arthropoda; class Insecta; order Lepidoptera; family Noctuidae; genus Charanyca; species Charanyca ferruginea. Next base: position 24,190,612 of record OX376074.1, read on the forward strand.
CTTAATCACATCAGACGTGAAGCTACCAACCTCATTAGATCTTAAAGAGAAAGAGGCAAGCTTAGTCAAAGCTCACGACAAAGAACCAAGTCCAATCAAACCTCACGACAAAGAGCCAAGCCTAGTCAAACCTGACGAGAAACATATAAGCCCAGTCAAACCACACGACAAAGAGCCAAGCCCAGTCATACCTGATGAAAAGGAGCCAAGCCCAGTAAAACCTGACGACAAAGAGCCAAGCTCAGTCGAACTTGACGAGGAAGAGCCAAGCCCATTCGAACCTGATGAAAAAGAGCCAAGCCCAGTCAAACCTGAGGAGGAAGAGCCAAATCGAGTCAAATTTGACGATGAAGAGCCAATTTCAGTCAAACCTGACGAAAAAGATTCAAGGCCAGTAGAACCTGACGACAAAGAGCCAAGGCCAGTCGTATCTAGCCAGAAAGCGCCAAGCCCAGTTAAGCTTGGCGAAAAAGAACCAAGCTTGGTTAAGGTCGATGAAAGAAAGCCCAGTTTAATAATATCAGACGTGAAGCCACCAACCTCATTAGATCTTGACGAGAAAGAGCCAAGCTTAGTCAAAGCTGACGACAAAGAAACAAGTTCAGTCAAACTTGACGAGAAAAAGCCAAGCCCAGTCAAACCTCACGACACAGAGCCAAGTCCAGTCAAATCTCATGTCAAAGAGCCAAGCCTAGTCAAACCTGACGAAAAAGAGCCAAGCCCAGTCAAACCTGACGAGAAAGAGCCAAGCTCAGTCACACCTGACGAGATAGAGTCCAGATCAGTTATATTTAGCGAGAAAGTGACAAGCCCAGTCATTCCTGACGAGAAAGAGCCAAGTCCAGTCAAATCTGACGAGAAAGAGCCAAGCCCAGTCAAACCTGACGAGGAAGAACCTATCCCAGTCAAACCTGACGAGGAAGAGCCAAGCCCAGTCAAACCCGATGAGGAAGAACCAAGCTCAGCCATATCTAGTGAGAAAGAGCCAAACCTAGTTAAGTCCGGCGAGATAGAACCAAGCTCAGTTAAGGTCGATGATAGCAAGCCTACCTTAATCACGTCAGACGTGAAGCCACAAACCTCATTACATCTGGACGAGGAAGATCCAAACCTAGCCAAACCTGACGAGAAAGAGCCAAGCTTAGTTAAGCCCGAAGAAAGAAAGTCAAGTCTAATCACACCTGAAGAGAAGGCACTTAGCCCAGTAGGTCGTGAAGAGAAAGAGCCTAGCCAAATCAAACCTCACGACAAAGAGCCAAGCCCAGTTAAGCCCGAAGAAAGAAAGCCAAGTTTAATCACACCTGAAGAAAAAGCACTTAGCCTAGTAGGGTATGAAGAAAAAAAGCCAAGCCATGTCAAACCTCACGACAAAGAGCCAAGCCTAGTCGAACCTGATGACGAAGAACCAAGCCCAGGTAAACCTGGCGAGAAAGAACCAAGCTTAAATAAGGTCGATGAAAGAAAGTCCAGCTTAATCATATCAGACTTGAAGCTTCCAATCTCATTAGATCTTGATGAGAAAGAGCCAAGCTTAGTCAAACCTCACCTTAAAGAGCCAACCCCAGTTAAGTCTGGAGAGAAAGAATTAATCTCATTCAAGACCGAAGACAGAAAGCCCAGCATAATCACACCCGAAGAGAAGGTACTTAGCCCAGTAGGTCTTGAAGAGAAAGAACCAAGCCCTGTCATAACTGACGAGAAAGTGCCAAGCCCAGTCATATCTGACGTAAAAGAGCTAAGCCCAGTTAAGTCCGAAGAAAGAAAGCCAAGTCTAATCACACCCGAAGAAAAGGCACTTAGCCCAGTAGATCACGAAGAAAAAGAGCCTAGCCAAATCAAACCTCACGACAAAGAGCTAAGCCCAGTCGAACCTGGTGAGATAGAGGTAAGTTTAGTCAAACTCAGAGAAAGAAAGCCCAGCTTAATCACACACGAAGAGAAGGCACTTATCCCAGTAGGTCTTGAAGAGAAAGAACCTAGCCCAGTCATACTTCACGATAAAGAGCCAAGCCCAGTCAAACATGAAAAGATAGAACCAAGCTCAGTCAAAGTTGATGACAGAAAGCCCAGCTTAATAACATCAGAAGTAAAACCACCAACCTCAATAGACCTTGACGAGAAAGATTTAAGCGTAGTCAAACCTCACGACAAAGGGCCAAGCCCAGTCAAACCTGACGGGAAAGAGTTAAGCCCAGTCAAACTAGATGAGAAAGAGCCAAGCCCACCTCACGACAAAGAACCAGGCCCAGTCAAACTTGTCGAGAAAGAGTCAAGCCTAGTCAAACTAGACGAGAAAGAGCCAAGTCCAATCAAACCTCATGATATAGAGTCAAGCCCAGTCAAAACTCACGACAAGGAGCCAATCCAAGTCAAACCTGGTGAGAAAGAGCCAAGTTCAGGCAAGCCTGAAGAAAGAAAGCCTAGCTTAGTCACATCTGAAGAGAGTGATGATATCATACCCATAGAAGTTTATGGAAAACGTGAGGAAAATAAGAAAGAACACTTGGATGAAGATGGCTTTGTTGTCGTTGACAAAGATCTTCTAGATGAAGCTTCTGAGGATCTCAAACATGTTTCTGTAGAAGAAAAAAAATATGTTAACAAAGTCAGTTCAGTAGATGAACCAAAACTCTCATATATTTTGGACGCAGATAAACAAGACAAACACACAATCACCATCGATAAAAAATCACAAACCCCTAAAATTTCTGATGCCGTTCTCAGCAAAGTTCCTGTAAAAGAACCTAGTCCAGAGAAAAAGGCTCAGATAAAGGAACAAATGGATCAAGGTATCAATATTAAAGACGATCTTACACATGAGAAAAACAAGGAAGAACTTACTATTGACACCGATACCCAAGATCAATCTGAAGATGAAATAGCAAGCCCTGAACTTGTGTTGGACGTGCAGAAAAAATACAGCCCTACACGTTTCGGTACTAAGTTGGAAGATGAAAGGAAATTGAGTATTACCAAAGTTACCACAGAAACTAAAGATATCATCAGAGTAGAAGTTCATAAAGCTGAAACTGATGGTGACTTAGAAGATTTAGTAATACATCGGGTTATAACTCCATTATCAGCCAAAGAAGATATAAAAAAACTGATTTCTGAAAAAGAAGAAGATGAAAAAATTACCGACAATGCAGAAACAATCATAGAGAAATCGGTTGAGGAATTAAAATTACTAGATGCGGAAATCAAAGATGTACAACCCTCAATTGAAACTGATGGTTCCATTGATACAAAAAAAGAATTAAAATCAAAAGACGAACCTGATAAAATCACGAAAAAAGGTATCGTTTCTGACAAACTTGATGACAAGCAAGTTGGTTTAGAAATAGATATTCATGACATCGAACAAATTGAGAAGAAAATCGATGGTGAAGATTTATTAAGGGAAACTAAAAAAACAAGCCCAACCAAACCAAATGACGAAGTGCTAAGTCCAGTCTTGTTTGATGAACAAGAACATAGCCCAATCAAACCTGGTGAGAAACCATTAAGTCTTGTATCATCAGTGAAAGAAGAAATTAGCCCATCAAAGTCTGATGATAAATTACCTAGCCCTGTACCATCTATCAAGGAAGAATATAGAAAGCCTGATGATAATAAACCTAGCCCATTGATGCCTGATGAAAAGGCATCAAGCCCAAAAATGATTAAAAAAGAAGAACTTAGCTCTGCCAAACCAGATGAAAAACTGCCGGCTTCAATATTGTCTGCATCGGAAGAAGTTAGCCCAGCCAAGCTTGAAGAGATAATACTAAGCCCAGTATCAACTGTGAAGGAAGAAATTAGATCAGCCAAGGCTGATGACAAGCTACCTAGCCAAATATCATCTGTAAAGGAAGAACTTAGTCCAGCTAAGTCGGATGAGAACCTGCCAAGCCCAGTATTATCTGTAAAGGAAGAACTCAGCCCAGTCAAACCTGATGAGAGAGAACCGAGCCCTGTCTTGTCTGCAACCGGAGAACTTGGTCAAGTCGAACATGATGAGAAGCTGCCTAGCCCCATACTATCTGTAAAGGAGGAAGTTGGCTCAGTAAAGCCTAATGAGCAAACACTGAGCCCAGTCTCATATGTGAAAGAAGAAATTAGCCGAATCAAGCATGATGAGAAGTTACCTACCCCATTATCATCAGAGAAAGAAGAACTTAGCCTTGTCGAGCCTGATGAAAAGATGCTGCTCAGTCCAATATTATCTGTAGATAAAGAATTTGACAAGGTAGACAGTCTAGATAAAACAGTGCTTAAACCGGTGAAGCTTGATCTTGTCTCAAGTTTCAAGACATCCAGCCCAGTTGAATCTGATGAAGAAGTTATCAGTCCAGCTTTAATGGATGATACTGAGCCTACTGATGAAAAAGAACTCAAATCAGATAAGTATGATAAGAAAACAACCAGCCCAGCTAAGCTCGATGAAAAGGCCATCAGCCCTGACTACCTAGATGGGAAAACTAAAAGCTCTACTAAACCTGGTGTAAAAGCACCAACTACTGCATCTCCTGATGAAAAAGAAAAGATCTTATCAGTTTCAGAGACAGACACACCAAGCCGAACTCAAGATGAATTAGAAATTGAAAAGCTGTTATCAGGCTTTGAACCGATAGGTGAAACAGAGGAAGATACAACGACTCAGATCGTTACAGTTACTGAACATGGTCTTATTATCAAGAGAAAAATAATGATAACAACAATAATTCAAGAATACTCTAATGTTATAAGAACAATAACCAAATATAAAATCACAGTAATCTCTATGGAGGCAGATGAACATCCAGATGGTACTAAATATAGTCGGACCTTCAAAGAAGTATCTATTGCTGATACGAGACCTACAAAGAGCGCAGTTAAAATTGAAGTGAAAGAACCAACTCCAGTAAAAGACGAAGATATGACTGCCGGTGTAGAATTAACATTAAATAAAGCTCTACAAGATACAACCGACGAAAAGAAAGAATCTAGCTCGGTCATGCCTGATAATAAGGAGGAGATCCTTGTAAAGCCAGATGAAAAGATGCCTAGCCCAGTCAAGCATGGAGAGAAAATACCTATCCCAGCCAAAGCTGATGAGAAAACGCCTAGCCCAGACAAACCCGATGAAGAGGAGCCTAGCCATATCAAGCTTGATGAGAAGTTTAGCCCAGTTAAGCATGATGAGAAGGTGCCAAGCCCAGTCAAAATGGGTAAAGAGGAGCCTAGCCAAGTCAAATATGAGATGGAGCCCAGCTCAGTCAAGCATGATGAGAAGCCTAGCCCAACCAAAGCTGATGCAAAGGCACCTAGCCCAGTCAAATCAGACAAGGAGCCTAGCCCAATTAAGCATGATGAGAAAGCACCTAGCTTAGTCAAACTAGTTGAAGAGAAGCCTAGCCCGGTCAAACATGAGATAGAGCTTAGCAAAGCCCAAGCTGATGAAAAAGCGCCTAGCCCTGTCACGACAGATGTAAAGGAGACTAGACCAATCAAACAAGATGAGAAACAACTTATTTCCATTAAGGCTGAAGAAAAAGAGCCTAGTCACGTCAAGGTTGATGATATTGCCATTAGTTTTGCCCTTAAAGAACAATTACCTAAACCTTTTCAGCTGGATGTTAAACCTGTGCTTACTAAAACTGATGAGAAGGAACCTAACCTCGTCAAACCTGATGAGGAACAGCTTAGCCCAGATAGGCATGATGAGATGGCGCCTAGCCCAATCAAACCGGGTGATGACATAAAGCCTAGCTCAGTCAAGGCTGATGAGAAGACAATTAGCCCAGTCAAATCTGACAAGGAGGAACCTAGCCAAATTAAACGTGATGAGAAACCTAGCCCAGTCAAAGCTGAAGAAAAGGCGCCTAGCCCAGTCAAACATGATGAGAAGTGTAGCCCAGCCAAAGCTGAAGAGAAGGTGCCTAGCCCAATCAAACATGATGTGGATGAACCTAGCCCAGGCAAACATGATGAGAAGCCAAGCCCAGCCAAAGCTGAAAAGATGACGCCTAGCCCAGTCAAACCTGATGAGAAGGAGCCTAGCCCATTTAAATCTGATGAGAAGCCTAGCCCAGCCAAATCTGACGATAAGGCGCCTAGCCCAGTCAAACATGATGAGAAGCCTAGCCCAGCCAAAGCTGAAGAAAAGACGCCTAGCCCAGTCAAACCTGATGAGGAGGAGTCTAACCTGGTCAAGTATGAGAAGGACTCAAGCCCAGCTAAAGCTGAAGAGAAGACGCCTAGCCCAGTCGAACCTGATGAGGAGGAGTCTAGCCTAGTTAGTCATGATGACAAGAAGCCTAGCCCAGATAGACATGATGAGAAGGCGCCTAGCCCAGTAAAACCGGGTGATGACATAAAGCCTAGCACAGTCAAGGCTGATGAAGAGGCACCTAGCACAGTCAAATCTGACAAGGAGGAGCCTAGCCCAATTAAACATGATGAGAAACCTAGCCCAACCAAAGCTGAAGGGAAGGCACCTAGCCCAGTCAAACATGATGAAAAGCCAAGCCCAGCCAAAGCTGAAGAAAAGACTTCTAGCCCAGTCAAACCTGATAAGAAGGAGTCTAGTCTAATCAAGCATGAGAAGGAGCTAAGCCCAGTCAAAGCTGATGAGAAGGCATCTAGCTCAGTCAAACTTGATGAGAAGGAGCCTAGCCCAGATAGTCATGATGAGAAGGCACCTAGCCCAGTCAAACCGGGTGATGAGATACAGCCTAGGTCAGTCAAAGGTGATGAGGAGGAACCTGGTCCATTTAAACATGATGAGACCCCTAGCCCAGTCAAAGCTGAAGAAAAAACGTCTAGCCAAGTAAAGCATGACAAGGAGCCTAGCCCAGCCAAAATTGATGACAGAGCGCCTAGTCCAGTCAAACTTGATGGGGAAGAACCTAGTTCAGTCAAGCATGAGAAGGAACCTAGCCCTGTCATGATAGATACAATGGAGTCTAGCTCAATCAAGCAGGATGAAAAAGAGCCTAGCTCAGTCAAGCATGCTGAGAAGCCTAGCCCAGCTAAAGCTGATGAGAAAGCGCCTAGTCCAGTCAAACTTGATGAGGAAGAGTCAAGCCCAGTCATACATGAGAAGGTGCCTAGCTCTGTCATGATAGATACAAAGGAGTCTAGCCCAATCAAGCAAGATGAGGAAGAGCCTAGCCCAATCAAGCAAGATGAGGAAGAGCCTAGCCCAGCCAAACATGACAATGAGCCAAGCCCAGCCAAGCATGACAAGGAGCCAAGCCCAGCCAAAGCTGATGAGAAGGCACCTAGCTCAGTCAAACCTTATGAGAAGGAACCTAGCCCAGTTAGGCATGATGAGAAGGTACCAAGCTCAGTCAAACTGGGTGATGAGATAAAGCCTAGCTCAGTCATAGCTGATGAGGAGGAACCTGGCCCATTTAAACATGATGATACCCCTAGCCCAGCAAAAGCTGAAGAGAAGGCGCCTAGCCCAGTCAAGCATGACAAGGAGCCTAGCCCAGCCAAAATTGATGACAAAGCGCCTAGTAAACTTGATAGGGAAGAACCTAGCTCAGTCAAGCATGAGAAGGAACCTAGCCCTGTCATAATAGATACAATGGAGTCTAGCTCAATCAAGCAAGATGAAAAAGAGCCTAGCCCAGTCAAGCGTGATGAGAAGCCCAGCCCAGGTAAAGCTGATAAGAAAGCGCCTAGTCCAGTCAAACTTGATGAGAAAGCGTCAAGCCCAGTCAAACATGAGAAGGCGCCTAGCCCTGTCATCATAGATACAAAGGAGTCTAGTCCAATCAAGCAAGATGAGAAAGAGATTAGCCCAGTCAAGCCCGATGAGGTGCCTAGCCCAGTCAAGCATGATGAGAAGCCTAGCCCAGATAAAGCTGATGAGAAAGCGCTTAGTCCAGTCAAACTTGATGAGGAAGAGTCAAGCCCAGTCAAACATGAGAAGGCGCCTAGCCCTGTCATCATAGATACAAAGGAGTCTAGCCCAATCAAGCAAGATGAGAAAGAGATTAGCCCAGTCAAGCATGATAAAGTGCCTAGCCAAGTCAAGCATGATGAGAAGCCTAGCCCAGCTAAAGCTGATGTAAAAGCGCTTAGTCCAGTTAAGCTTGACGAGGAAGAGTCAAGCCCAGGCAAACATGAGAAGGCACCTAGCCCAGTCAAACCGGGTGATGAGATACAGCCTAGCTCAGCCAAAGTTGATGAGAAAGCGCCTAGTCCAGTCAAACTTGATGGGGAAGAACCTAGCTCAGTCAAGCATGAGAAGGAACCTAGCCCTGTCATGATAGATACAATGGAGTCTAGCTCAATCAAGCAAGATGAAAAAGAGCCTAGCCCAGTCAAGCATGATGAGAAGCCTAGCCCAGCTAAAGCTGATGAGAAAGCGCCTAGTCCAGTCAAACTTGATGAGGAAGAGTCAAGCCCAGTCAAACATGAGAAGGTGCCCAGCTCTGTCATGATAGATACAACGAAGTCTAGCCCAATCAAGCAAGATGTGGAAGAGCCTAGCCCAGCCAAGCATGACAAGGAGCCAAGCCCAGCCAAAACTGATGAGAAGGCACCTAGTTCAGTCAAACCTGATGAGAAGGAACCTAGCCCAGTTAGGCATGATGAGAAGGTACCTAGCCCAGTCAAACCGGGTGATGAGATAAAGCCTAGCTCAGTCAAACCTAATGAGGAGGAACCTGGCCCATTTATACATGATGAGACCCCTAGCCCAGCAAAAGCTAAAGAGAAGACGCCTAGCCCAGTCAAGAATGACAAGGAGCCTAGCCCAGCCAAAATTGATGACAGAGCGCCTAGTCCAGTCAAACTTGATGGGGGAGATCCTAGCTCAGTCAAGCATGAGAAGGAACCTAGCCCTGTCATGATAGATACAATGGAGTCTAGCTCAATCAAGCAAGATGAAAAAGAGCCTAGCCCAGTCAAGCATGATGAGAAGCCTTTCCCCGCTAAAGCTGATGAGAAAGCGCCTAGTGCAGTCAAACTTGATGAGGAAGAGTCAAGCCCAGTAAAACATGAGAAGGCGCCTAGCTCTGTCATTATAGATACAAAGGAGTCTAGCCCAATGAAGCAAGATGAGAAAGAGATTAGCTCAGTCAAGCATGATGAGGTGCCTAGCCCAGTCAAGCATGATGAGAAGCCTAGCCCAGCTAAAGCTGATGAGAAAGCGCTTAGTCCAGTCAAACTTGATGAGAAGGAGCCTAGCCCAGATAGGCATGATGAGAAGGCACCTAGCCCAGTCAAACCGGGTGATGAGATAAAGCTTAGCTCAGTCAAACCTGATGAGGAGGAACCTAGCCCATTTAAACATGATGACCCCGCTAGCTCAGCAGAGAAGACGCCGAAACCAGTTAAACTTGATGGGGAAGAACCTAGCTCAGTCAAGCATGATGAGAAAGAGCCTAGCCCAGTCAAGCATGATGAGGTGCCTAGCCCAGTCAAGCATGATGAGGTGCCTAGCCCAGTCAAGCAAGATGAGGAGCCTAGTCCAGCTAAAGCTGATGAGAAAGCGCCTAGCCCAGTCAAGCATGATGACGTGCATGAGAAGGCGCCTAGTCCTGTCATGATAGATACAAAGGAGTCTAGCCTAATCAAGCAAGATGAGAAAGTGCTTAGCCCAGCCCAATTTAATGAGAGAGAACGAAGCCCAGTTACGAATGATGAGGAACCTAGCCCAATCAAAGCTGATGTAAACGCGCCTAGTCCAGTCAAACCTGATGAGGAAAGGTCAAGCACAGTCAAGCATGAGAAGGCGCTTAGCCCTGGTATGACTGATGCAAAGGAGTCTAGCCCAACCAAACCGGATCAGAAAGAACCTATTTCTATGAAGGCTGACGAAAAAGAGCCAAGGCACGTCACGCCCGCTGAAAAAATCATTAGTTCTGTCCTTGAAGTACAATTACCAAAATTTTTACAGCTAGACGTTAAATCTGTACTTACTAAAACTGATGAGAAAGAGCCTATTGTCAAACCTGATGAGAAGGAGCCTAGCCCAGTCAAATATGTTGAGAAACCTAGCCCATCTAAATCTGAGGAGAAGGTGCCTAGCCCAGTTAAACCTGATGAGGAGGAGTCTAGCCCTATCAAGCAAGATGAGAGAGAGCCTAGCCCAGTCAAGCATGATACGGAGCTTAGCCCAGCCAAAGCTGATGAGAAAGCGCCAAGTCCAGTTCAACATGATGAGAAGCCTACCCCAGCCAAAGCTGAAGAGAAGACATCTAGTCTAGTCAAACCTGATGAGGAAGACCTTAGTCCAGTCAAGCATGAGAAGGCACCTAGCCCTGATATGACAGATGCGAAGAAGTCTAGCCCAGTCAAGCTCGATGAGGAGCCTAGTCCAGCTAAAGCTGATGAGAAAGCGCCTATCCCAGTCATGCATGATGACGTGCATGAGAAGGCGCCTAGTCCTGTCATGATAGATACAAAGGTGTCTAGCCTAATCAAGCAAGATGAGAAAGTGCTTAGCCCAGCCAAATTTGATGAGAGAGAACGAAGCCCAGTTACGAATGATGCGGAACCTAGCCCAATCAAATCTGATGTAAACGCGCCTAGTCCAGTCAAACCTGATGAGGAAAGGTCAAGCACAGTCAAGCATGAGAAGGCGCTTAGCCCTGGTATGACTGATGCAAAGGAGTCTAGCCCAACCAAACCGGATCAGAAAGAACCTATTTCTATGAAGGCTGACGAAAAAGAGCCAAGCCACGTCACGCCCGCTGAAAAAATCATTAGTTCTGTCCTTGAAGTACACTTACCAAAATCTTTACAGCTAGACGTTAAATCTGTACTTACTAAAACTGATGAGAAAGAGCCTATTGTCAAGCCTGATGAGGAGGAGCCTAGCCCAGTCAAACATGTTGAGAAACCTAGCCCATCTAAATCTGAGGAGAAGGTGCCTAGCCCAGTTAAACCTGATGAGGAGGAGTCTAGCCCTATCAAGCAAGATGAGAGAGAGCCTAGCCCAGTCAAGCATGATACGGAGCTTAGCCCAGCTAAAGCTGATGAGAAAGCGCCAAGTCCAGTTCAACATGATGAGAAGCCTACCCCAGCCAAAGCTGAAGAGAAGACATCTAGTCTAGTCAAACCTGATGAGGAAGACCTTAGTCCAGTCAAGCATGAGAAGGCACCTAGCCCTGATATGACAGATGCGAAGAAGTCTAGCCCAATCAAGCAAGATGATAAAGAGCCTAGCCCAGTCAAATATGATCAGGAGCCTAGCGAAGTCAAGCAGGATGAGGAGTCTAGCCCAACCAAAGCTGATGACAAAGCGCCTAGCCAAGTCAAACCTGATGAGGAAGAACCTAGCACAGTCAAGCATGAGAAGGAGCTTAGCCCTGTAATGACAGATGCGAAGAAGTCTAGCCCAATCAAGCAAGATGAGAAGGGCCAAATCCCTGTCAAGAAAGATGAAGAGCCTGATGACAAAGAGCCTAGCCCCGTCATGCTTGATGCAAAGGTGCCTAGCCTAGTCAAACCTGATGTGAAGATTATTAGTTCTGTCCTTGAGGAACAATTGACAAAACCTTTACAGCTAGACATTGAATCTGTGCTTACTAAAACTCCTGAGAAGGAGCCTGGCCCTGTCAAAAAAGATAAGGAGTCAAGCCCAGTCAAGATTGATGTCAGAGAGCCTAGCCCCATCATGCCTGATGCAAAGTCGCCTAGCCCAGTCAAACCTGATAAGGAGCAGCCTAGCCAAGTCAAGTTTGATGACAAAGAAGCTAGCCTCATCATGCCTGATGCCAAGGCGCCTAGCCCAGTCGAACCTGATGAAAAGGAGCCTATCCAAGTCAAGCCTGATGAAAAGTACGTTAGTTCTGTCATTAAAGAACAATTGACAAAACCATTACACCTGGACATTGAATCTGTGCTTACTAAAACTGATGAGAAGAAGCTTAGCCCCGTCAAGAAAGATATGGAGTCAAAACTAGTTAAACCTGTTGACAGAGAGCCTAGCCCCGTCATGCCTGATGCAAAATCGCCTAGCCCAGTCAAACCTGATGAGGAACTGCCTAGTCTAGTCAAATCGGATGACACAGAGCCTAGCCCCGTCGAACTTGATGATGAGAAGCCTAGCCCCGACATGCCTGATGTGAAGGTCATTAGTTCTGTCTTTAAAGAACAATTGACAAAACCTTTACAGCCAGACATTGAATCTGTGCTTACTAAAACTGATGAGAAGAAGCCTAGCCCCGTCAAGAAAGATAAGGAGTCTAGCCCAGTCAAGCCTGATTACAAAGAGCCTAGCCCCGTCATGCATGATGCAAAGTCGCCTAGCCCAGTAAAACCTGATGAGCCTAGCCCCGCCATGACAGATGAGAAGGAGCCCAGCCCAGTCAAGCATGATGAGGAGGAACCTCTTTCAGTCAAACCTGATGAAAAAGTCATTAGTTCTGTCCTTAAAAAAGAATTAACAAAACCTTTACAGCTTGATGTTGAATCTGTGCTTACTAAAACTGTTGAGAAGAAGCCTAGCCCCGCTAAGAAAGATGAAAAGCCTAGTCCAGACAAGCTAGATGACAAAAAAAATATGCCACTTGATGCGAAGACGCCTAGCCTAGTTAAACCTGACGAGAAGGATCCTAGCCTCGTCAAGCCTTATGCCAAAGAACCTACATCTATCATGCCAGATGCAATGGAGTCTAGCCCAATCAAACAAGATGAGAAGGAACCGATTTCATTAAAGGCTGATGAGAAAGAGATTTGCACTGTCAAAACTGATGCAAAGGAGCCTAGCGTAGTCAAGCATGATGAGAAGCTACATAGAATAGCAATACTGGATGACCAAATACCAAGTTCTGCCAAGCCCAATGATAAACAACATAGGCCCGTCAAGTCTGACGAGCAAGAATCTAGCCCACTCAAACCTGATGAAAAAACGCTAAGTCCCGTAAAACCCGATGAAGAGGCGCCAATCCCTGTCGAGTTAGATGAGAAAGTTCCTAGCTCAGTAAAGCTTGATGACAAATATGATCAAAGCACTGATGAACCTGATGTAACGTCACTTAGCTCTGGTATGCTTGAAGTGGCCAAACTAAGTCCTATCAACACTGATGCGAAAGAACCTAGCTTCATTCAGCCTGATGAAGAGGAATGTAGCGCCGTCAAGATTACGGAAAAGATGCCTAGCCCCGTAAAGGCTGATGATAAAGCACCAGCCTTGATAAAGTCCGAAGAAGCATCAATTCTAGAGAAACTTGACAATGGACACCTCAGTCCAAGTAGCCCAATGCAAGACAAATCTTTTTCATTCTTCGATGACCTAGAAATAGAAGAAAGACTGAAAGATTTCAAACAAATGGGTGAGTCAGAAGAAAAAACTATTACACAATATCTAACTATAACTGAAAAAGGGATTGTTATTATGAGAACATTCATTATAACTACGATTGTTCAAAAATACTATAGCATAACGAGAAAAACAGTGATGTATAAGATATTGATTGTTACTGTTGAAGAAGACGAGCTGCCAGATGGCACTAAAGTCAGCAGGACATTCACGAAAACATCACTCAGTGACTCCAAACCTACCTTGGAGCAACTTATGCAGCTTTGTACTAATATGACGTCAAGTGAAGTACAACCAAAAGAAATGGAACCTCTTTTTGAGAAAAAGGAAATTAAATCAGTGGAACATAGTGTGAGTGATGAGAAAGTACTAAGCCCAGTAGACCATGACGAAACGCTAGTTAAGCCTGCCCAAATAGAGACTAGCGTAGTAAAGCTTGATGAAAAAGTGCCAGACCTTATCAAGCTCGATAAGAAAATACCTAGCCCAGTCAAACCATACGAGAAAGAACCTGACTCTGCCAAGTCTGACGACGAAGCAACTGTCTCTTTCAAGCCTCATGAGAAAACGTCAAGCCCCGTTAAGGTTGATGAAAAGCCACTTAGCCCAATAAAGCCTGCTATAGTTGCAAAAGCAGGTAGTCCAAACAAACCTGACGAGATGGCAGCTAGCCCAGACCAGCTCAAAGAAGAATTATCTAGCCTACTTAAGCCCGACGAGCAGTCAGTTAGCCCTGACAAACCTGGTAAAAAGGCAGTTAGCCCTATTGAATTTGAGGGAAGAACACTAAGTCCCACCAAACCCGATGAGAAGACAGACGGTCCAGAAAAACCTGGTAAAACTGATACCCCAACTATCCCAGGCAAGCAATCAGTAACGGAAGCTAGTCTAGACAAGGCTGATACATTCGATGAAATGGCAACTAGCCCAGATAAGCACGACGAAAGAAAAGTTAGCCCAATTGAAACTGAGAAAAAATCACCTAGTCTAGAAAAGCCTGCTGAAACAGCAGGCAGTCCAAACAAGCTCGATGAGATAGCAGCTAGCCTAGACGAACCCGATAAAATAACAGCAAGCCTCGACAAGCCAGCTGAAGCAGCAGCTAGCCCAGACCAGCCAGACGAAAAAGCAGCTAGCTTAATCAAGTCCGATGAGAAAGCACCTGGACCAGACAAGACTGACGAAAAGGAAGCTAGTCCAGACAAGCTCAAGGAGAAGGCAATTAGCCCAATTAAGCCTGAAGAAACACTTAGTCCAATTACGTCCGATGAAAAGACAGCTAGCCCAGATAAACGGGCTGAAACTAAAGCTAGCCCAGACAAGCTCGTTGAATTAGTAGCTAGTCCAGACAAGCCCGAGGAAAGATCACTTAGCCCAAATAAGCCAGATGAGACGACAACTAGCCCAGATAAACCAAGCAAGGCAGCAATTAGCTCAGTTAAGCCTAAGGAAAAAATACCAAGCCAAATGAAGTTCGATGAAAAAGCATCCAGTCCAGGTGAGCTAGCTAAAACAGCAGCTAGTCTATCCAAATCCGATGAGAAGACAGACAGCCCAGAAATGTCTGATGTAGAGGTAGTTAGCGCCGAACAACCTGCAGCGGCTCCTAGCTTAGCTAAACATGATGAAAAAATGGTAAGCCCTGTCAAGGATACTGAAAAAGAAAAAACAGAAAAATCTGAAGTGACTAAAAAGGAAATTGAAACAAAATCAAAAGATGATGAAAAAGATATTGATGAAAAAGAATATTTTGATGATGAAACTACATCCATTATAAAAGAAAAGGTTTCCGAATTTCCTGTAAAAACAGACGATAAACAAAATAAAATCACTGAAGATAAACTTGTCTGTGAATTAATTAGTCCAGTAGCAGCCAAAATCCTAAAAGAATCAGCAGTAAAAAAACTCGAACTACAGGATATAGACACGGATGAAAAAGATATTTATGAAGACGGTGAATCAATAAGTGAAGATAGTCAAATAATGGAAAAAGTTGACGTTAAAAAAGATTCCCATATTCAAATGACGGCTCCAACAATGCAATCTTTAATGAGTCATACTGAAGAAATGCTAAAACAAGAAAGACAGTTTGTTTCTCAGTTAGAACCTAGCCTTAAGGAAATTGTCAGTAAGCCACATGAAATTAAGAAAAGATCTATTCCAGATGATAAATCTACTCAAGATTCGCTTGATAGCATGACGGATGGTCTTACTTCCATACCGCATGGCAGTAGTTCCGAAGACGTATCCAAAGAAACTAGTCTTGAAGAAAAATATAGTTTTGAAGGCACTGAAAAGTCGGAAAAGAAATATCTTAAAGAAAAGCTACATCTTGATGAGGCCTCTAGCCAAAAAGTGGAATCTCTCACAATTGACGATTCAATTACATCAACTTTGAAACACACCGATTTGACACATGTTCATGATGATAAAACGCAGGATCTGGGATCACCTAAAGATGAAATTCCTCTTTCTGAAGCATCAGACTCAGGCGTGCACAGTATACCAATTGATTTAGGGCCAAGTGATATGAAAAGTGTAACAGAAGCGATGAAAGATAGTGCTGTATATCTAATGGAGTCTATACATAAAGCATTTGGAGAAGATACTGTACAACAAGGTATTAAGACTGAGAGCGTAGAATCTTTGGTCAGGGTATCTACACCCCCAACAGTTCCAGTCAGTCCACTTCCGAAGACTCCTAGTAGCTTCCAGGATGTGAAAATAAGTGATGGAGTCCAAAGCGAAGTTACCTACGATAAATCTGATGGCAGCGAAGAAACAATAACTAAAGTAGTTCACGTTGGAGATGATGTTCTTACTCAGAGAATTTCAACATCGACTGAAAAAGTACCTAAAAAGCCAACTACTCTTGTAGAAGACGAAACTGATCTATTATCTTTAATGCAAAATGTAGGCAAGATTAAAACAGAAACCGACACCGTTACAAAGATCATTAAGGAAGGTGAAAACGTCGTCACACAGACTATTACCACAGTCACTACGAAAGAAGTCATATCAAGAGAAGATGGCACTCCACAAAATATTAAGACTACAATAGAAACAACTACACTCAGCAAAGGATCTGATGGTTCTACAACTACTGTAAAAGACACACAAACATTACTCTCAGAATGTTCTTCAAGCCTTAGATCTACCTCATCCATGGATTTGTACGCCAAAGAAAAAATAGATAAAGAATACTTGGAAAGTGAAGAGAAATTTGAAATTAGAGACTTGACTGACAAACGCGAATCTTCCGTGCCGAAAGATGTAGAATCACTAAAATCCTTTTTAAGTGAGACTGATGAATCAGATGATAATATTGAAGACACGATCATCGACACAGATGTTAGTAAACGAATAATTAAAGAAAATAATAAAGATATTGTAGAAACTGTGACAACAACAACTAAAAAGGAAACTATTAAAATCAGTGACCATAAAAAGATCATTCGTACTACAGTTGAAACAAATATTACAAAAGAACACTCTGATGGTTTAAAAGATGTACAGAGAAACGTTGAAGTTAAGACTGAAGAAATTGTTTTAGATTCTAGCAGTAATTTAGACAGTATGCTCAGTGAATTTACAATATATAGTGAGCCAGAAGAAAGTGTCACTTCTACAACAGAGGAAATCAAACAAGAGACCTATATCATTAGGCGGACAATCGTTTCAAGAGTAGTAAAAACGAAGTATGCTGATAAGCAAGGTGTACCCAAAAAACTCAAAACTGACACAACTATTACTACAACTGATGATTATCCTGACGGTTCATCCCGCACTAAAGTTGATAGTAGTACCTCTTTGACAGACATTGAAGTAGAACCTGTAGAAAGCCCTGAACTTCAAGATTTAACTGTAGTAGAAGACAAAGCAGTTGAAACTAGCAAACATGAGCAAACTGTCACTATTAATGGAAAAAGTGCTCTGCAAATTGTAACTACAACAACAACAAAGGAAACCTTAAGTACCATCGATAGGACTAGGAGAAAAATAAAGACTACTGTGGAAACTGTGACAGAGACGATGCTTCCCGACGGTATGACAGAAGTTACTAAAGACGTTAAAGTATCCGTTTCAGATATTGGGATAGACGCTGTTGATGAAAGTCTCGAAGGCTTTGAATCTATTGGCCAACCTAAAATAGACACTACTACAGAAACCGAATCAGTTACTGAAGACGGTGTAGTGCTTAAAAGAACAACAACAATTACAACTACTATACAAGAATACACTAATACTTCTAAGAGCATAAAGCGAATCAAGACAACAATCAAAACCGTCGTAGAAGATGAACACCCAGATGGCTCTGTAATCAAAAAGACCAGTGAAAAAATATCACTTTTAGATGAAAATCTCGTGAAGATGGAAGAAGAAGTCGACCCTGAAAATGAAAAAATAGATATGATTTTAAAGAACCTGATTCCATCAGAGCCAGAAGTCAGTGAAAAAGTGCACACGGAAGAAATTAAAGAAAATAAAATAACAATATTTAGAACTATTGTAACTAAGATCGTTAAGACTGAATACTCTAATAGTCGAGGATCGGTACAAAAACTTAAAACAGTAACCACAGTCACAACAAGTGACAAATATCCTGATGAAACTACTAAAGTAACTATTGATATGAGCACTTCTATTACTGATATGACTACTGAAGAAATTCAAACAAAGAAGGAAATACATACGGATGAAAGTCATGTGCCAAAAACAAAGGAAAGGGAATCACAACCTATTGTCAATGGAGTTCATGAACATCAAGAGAATGTCATGCTTTTAGATAACAGATCAAAAACAAGTGAAACTATTTCAGTCGATGATGAATTGCCGCCAACTGATGAAGTTGCCGCTGAAAGTGGTAAAGTAGATGCTGCCTTAAAAGAGTTCACACCAGTAGGAAAACCAGAAGTTAGTGAATCCAGCGAGACCGTAGATATCAAGGAAAAAAATGTTACTATCAAGAGGACTATCATTACTAAAATTGTTAAGACGAAGTATTCCGACAAACAGGGCACCCTCAAAAAACTGAAGACTGTAACTACTCTCACCACTACCGATCACTATCCAGACGGTTTAGCACGAACAATGGTTGAAAGTAGCACTTCAGTAACAGACATAGAAGTTGAAACAACTGACGCAGCCGAAGAAGGTTTTGACGCTATTGGGGAACCAGTAGAAGATACGACCACTGAAACTAAAACATTTATTGAAGATGGTATTCTCATCACAAGAAAAACCACGATTACGACGACAGTACAAGAATATGCAAATACTGACCTAAATATTAAGAGAACAAAAACCACAGTTAGAACAGTATTGGAAGATAAGTACCCTGATGGTTCAGTTATTACAAGAGCTAGTGAAAAGATTTCTTTAGTAGACGAGAGTCTTAAAACTATAGAGCCGACTGCGGAAGAACAAGCTGAAATAAGAAAATTAGAAGCTGCGCTCAAAGACTTGTCACCTTCGGGAGAACCTGAAGTAATCGAGGACACAGACATAAAAGAAATTAAAGAAAATGATTTACCCATCAGAAGAATTATCAATACTAAGATAGTCAAAACTAATTACGTGGACAGTCAGCGCGTTTTGAAAAAACTACAGACAGTCAAAACAGTGACAACAACAGATGAATATCCTGACGGTGCCGCAAAAACAACTGTGGACACCAGCACATCGGTCTGTGATATAAAAGAAGAACAAAGAGAAATTCCAATACAATATATAGGAAGCTATGAGCAATTAGGAGATGTACAAATTCATGAAGAAACTAAAAATAATGTGATAACTGAAGACTGCAAAGAAATTGAAACAACTCACGCAATCGAAGAAAGGTTTGATATTACTGGAGAACCAATAGAAGATACTACCACTGAAATTAAAACTTTTATAGAAGATGGTATTCTCATCAAAAGAAAAATCACTATTACAACAACAGTACAACAATACGCTAATATTGACCAAAATATAAAGAGAACTAAAACCACAGTTAGAACTGTATCGGAAGATGAATACCCCGATGGATCCGTTATTACAAGAGCTAGTGAAAAGGTTTCTTTCGTAGACGAGAGTCTTAAAACTGTCGAGCCCTCTGCAGAAGAACAGGCTGAAATAAGAAAATTAGAAGCTGCGCTCAAAGACTTGTCACCATCGGGAGAGCCTGAAGTAATCGAGGAGACCGACATAAAAGAGATTAAAGAAAATGATTTACCAATCAGAAGAATTATCAATACCAAAGTAGTCAAAACTAAATACGCTGATAATCAGCATGTATTTAAGAAACTAAAGACAGTTAAAACTGTAACAACAACAGATGAATATCCTGACGGTGCAGGCAGAACTACTGTGGATACTAGTACATCAGTCTGTGATATAAAAGAACAGAAAGAAATCCCAAGTCATCATGTAGTAGGTTATGAACAAGTAGGAGATGTGCAAATTAATGTTGAAACTAAGAAAAATGTGATAACTAGAGATGGCAAAGAACTTGAACAAATGATTACAATTAAAACAACAAAAGAGATTCTTGAGTCTCTACAAGAAGATGGACATAGAAAGGTTAGGACAACTGTAGAAACTGAGAGTCAAATTTTATTACCTGACGGGAATACAGAAATCACAAGAGATAAAAAAGTGACACTGGATGATTATAAAACAGAAACATTCTATGAAAATCTTACGGGATACGTTGAAGTCAATGAACCAAAGGAATCAACACAAACTGAAGAAGATCTAGTTTTTGAAAATGGTATAAAAATCAATAGAATAACTACAATAGTAACAATTAAACAGGAATTCGAAAACACGGTGACATGCTCTAGAAAAGTTAAAACAATAGTTAGATGTGTGACTGAAGACGAACACCCTGATGGTACAGTTATAACCAAGAAGAAAGAAACTGTAACAATCACTGACATGGCCGGTTACCCTCAAAGATCGATGGATGATGTTCCTGAACGTCCAGAAGAATTACACATAGGTGATACTGAAATTGTTGAAAGTTTGACCGAGGATTTGGATGTTAAAAACGAAGTGATACAGCGAGGTTCTGTTACCATCAAGCGCAAAATCACGATTGCAACAAAACGTGAATTTTTGGCTAGTAATGATGTAAATATTAAACGCGTACGAACTACAGTTGAAACTACGACTGTGGATGAGTTCCCTGATGGAGCAACTGAAACTACTAAAGATGTAAAAATAACTGTTTCCGAATTCCAAAAGACTTCAGACAGTGATTTACAAGCTGCGCTACAGGGATTAGTCCCTACTGGGAAGATCAAGACGTCTGTTGATAAGAAAACTAACATAATAAAAACAGATCATGGCGAAAAAATTACTCAAACAATCACGACTAATGTGACCAAGGAAGAACTTAACAATAGTAAAACTAGTGACGTCGCGGTTAAAACAGTCACAGAAACTGTTACTGAAAACGTAAAAGATGATGGTACAGCTGAAACAACTAAAGACGTCCGCACACAAATCACGTATTTACCTCCAGGGACCGGCTTAGATGATTGGTCTCCAGAAGAACTTGAAGAAATCGAAAAGCAACCAGTTGCTCGGGAAGAAAGACAAGTACTGGACGATCGACCCACAGCCGATCAACTACCACGTGAATCAAAGGAAAAACCTGAACAAAAGCCAAAGAAACAACGTTCGCCAGTGGGAGAAATAACTACAGACACAGACACTTACACTAAAATTATCAAAGAAGGTGACAACGAAATCACACAAACCATCACTGTGGTAACAACCAAGGAGGTGATCAGCCCAGAAAAAATTAAAGTTACAATCGAAACAACTACGGTTAGCAAAGGCAGTGACGGTGTCACTAAGACCACTAAATCTACTAAGACTACGATATCAGAGTTCAGAGAGGAATTCGAAGAAACTGTTGACACCGGTGAAAGTGAAAAGTCGTTCTCCAAGCTCTCTACAAAGACTGGTGATATGCGAAGCTCATCAGCAGCTAGCGATGATCTAGACCACCCTGGAATCTCCACTCCTCCATCAGATATCAGCTCTAGAGGTTCTAGGGCTGCTACTCATGTTTGGGGCACAGAAAGTGGCAGTGGAATGTATTATAGTGACGATGACGGTCAAGGTAGCCCCAGTAGTACCAAATCACAAGTTGCACACTCACCGCGATCGAATCTTAGCTTTGAATTAGACACTGCGAAGTCTCAACAAGAAGTATTAGATAAACATGAATCGATGTTAGACAAGGATATCATGACAACCTCCGTTTATGGACAACTTCCTGAAGATGATTCATACAAATCATCATCACATTCCGAAGTAACATCAACTGAAATTACGCAAACCTTCTTAGCTAAAGAAAAATCCGAACATTTAAAACACAGCGACGCTACTTTCTTGAAAGAAGCCGATGAACATTTTGAGAAAGCTATCGAGGAACACAAGAAAGTTAGCGGATCCCAAGTTATTTCAAACATAACTGCTAAATACGAACTTGATTCAAAATTTCACTCAAGTTCAAGCCGTTCTTCGAAGGTAGAAAGTACAATTACATTAAAAGACCTTAAATCAGAGTCAAAGAAAGCAGCTGAAAGCACTTCATCAACCAAACAGGAAACGAAATATGATAAATCTGAACCTACCAGTGAAGCTCGTAAACCATCCAAAGATCCTATCGAGTCTTGGGGAAAACCACTTGGTCTGCCAAGTCCAATTGGGCCACCAACCCAGGCAGATGGCAAGAGTACTCCTAAGAAGCAAGCAAGTTCAACTGTGTTGAACAAAAATAAGATTAACCAGGAAAAGAGTAAAGAGGCAAAGAGTCGAGCTTCGGAATCTCCCAGTAAGAAGAAGGCTCCAGCACCTGTGTACATGGAACTAACTTATGTTCCACACCATGGCAACTCTTATTACTCGGCCGTTGAATTCTTCAAGCGAGTCCGTGCACGCTACTACGTGTTCTCCGGCACAGAGCCATCGAAGGAGATCTACAACGCCCTGCTCGATGCCAAGAAGACATGGGAAGATAAAGATTTGGGTATGTCATTATACATTAATTAAAATGCGATCAATTCCATGAAAACTGTAAACCTTTAGTAACCTGTTAAGACGGACAAAATCTATTTTGACACTGCTGGATTCATTGTCCAGCAGTGTCATAATTAGCTCTTAAAAAAGCTTTTTTATAAAAAATAAAACCGTCTTCAAAATTTAAAAACTGATAAATAACTTTAGCACACATGACTTTAAATTTGGAAGTCGGTGGCTTTGTTTTGTTTATTGTCTTTAATTGCCTTTTGCCATTTGATTAAAACAGAGGTACTCCAAAAGTTGAAGAAACTAATAAAACGTCGGTAGTTTTTTTGGGATATTGATTTTTCAAAAAGGGCTTAATCAATTTCGATAAAATTTATATGGGACCACGCCTAAGGCCCCTATGCATAAGAAAAAGCGGAGAAATCGTATAAAACATATTCAAAAAAAAAAAAAATGCAGTCGAATTGAGAACCTCCTTCTTTTTTAAAGTCGGTTGAAGATTTAACCGTGTGTCCGTCTGTTTAATAGATAAATGTCTGTTAATTACTAACCTTTATTTCTGCACCTTACAGAAGTCACCATAATTCCTACGTATGACACCGACGTCCTTGGCTACTGGGTGACAGAGAACGAGGAAGCTCTCGAGAAGTACAAAATCGACCTCTCGCCGTCTGCCTCGCGGTGCACCATCAACCTTCAGGATCATGAGACATCGTGTGCGGCCTATAGACTCGAGTTCTAGGTTTCGGGTCTATTTGTAGCCTTCTCATCGAAGAAGTAAGCCTCTTTCATGGAGTCATCGCTTACGAAACGAATGAACCAAAGAAAAGTGTAATTGTTGTTGTAGAAAAAAAAGGCTGTGATAATGAAAGAAACGCTCGTAAGCATTGATTCTTGGGGCCACTCCGTCGTATGAGAGTGTTTACAAATAGATGCTGAGCTTTTGTGATATATGAATGCAATTAACAGACTGCTAAAGAGTTTGATTAAATCTTAGTTAATAATGAAAGTAACGATAATGAAAACGAAAACGAAAGTGCTGGTGTCAAAATGTGTTGTGCAAACCACGGAAGATTCGTAACTCCCAAACTGACAATGTCCTAACCACATCCAATTGTAAAGTCAATAACCAATTCTCGACCTAAGAACAGAGACGTCCATTTTTTTCTAAAAACAACTGTTTTCTAGTAGCTTGCCATTTAAAATATATTTCTGATGATGTTTTAAAATTTGGTCTTATACAAAACTGTAGTGCTTTTATACATGATATTTAGCGTAACCAGTCCATTTTGTTTAGCCAAAACACCGCTTTGCGATCAAAATTTTTGGGGAAATGAAAAAGATAAATTATTTTGCTATCGCCATTTGTGATTTACAAATTGTACAAAATGTCTTAGCGGCACTTCTTTTGTTTAGCGTAGTCGCTTTAAAAGGACGTGAATACATGAATGTCATTGTAACTGACGTAAACGTAAAACCTGATGGTACTTTTTTAAAGGTTTAAATAAAGATATACTTATTAAACAAAATATTGTCTTAAAAAGACGTTCATAAATATAAAGTCGCTCGTCGGGCTAGGGCAGCATACGCGTGCTCTAGTTTGTATTAATATTTGTTAGATGAGACTTATAATTACGATTCTAGAACGACAAAGATGACTTCTCGTGTCAGCCTGTACCTCGTAAGTAATTCAGTTAGATGTAAGGAGTGACGTTTTCCACTTTTATTTTACACTCGAGCTTATTTCCCTGCGATTATAAATAACTAGACAAATGGTGGCGATCGATTGTAAAGTTTCATGCAGTTTGACATAGCTCCAAGAGATGGCGCTGTTATGAGATCAGGTTCTACATCACGCTAACGAAATTTATCTTCTCAGCTATTTGCTAATAAGTTGCGCATACAATCACAAGCTAACGCAACATTGATCTATATTTATAGCGTCATTTCTGGACGACTTTAATTCAAAAATATGAGAAATTAGATACATAGTCAATTATAATTGGAAATCCTGCAACTCTGATATTAATTGAATGTGTGTCAAATATTCTTATATTTAAATAAAGTAAAGCGAAGCTTTGATCGATCGCAACTGTATTCCTGAAGACATCTGTGTTATTCTAGACCAACAGTGAGCCTAAAACGATAGAGAGCTTAACCATTATAAATAATAAATGTTTTAGTAGAAGACTATTATTAAAGAATTCATTATATTTACCTCTGTTTCAGTTGATACTTGCTTGTTGCGTCGAGGTATAGTAATATAACATAGTTATAATTACGTGTTATATAAAATTTACTCATTTCCAAAAGATAATTATTAATGAGCCGAGATTACCGAATCTCTATTTTTATTATGTTGGCATCTACCTATTCCTTTTTTCGGTCTGTTGTATTTTTGTTTGAAATTTCTAGTCGTGGCGACCCAAATACTTATAAAAAAAATGTTATAGTTTAAAAATTCGTTCCTATTCAGATGAATTATGTTTTTATATAGCATTTTTGTAATTTTTGTTTTGTCGAAGATAAAATCCTCATGTATTATAGATAAAGATACCTACTCCATTAGATTACCGATTTGTTTCAAAATGTTATGTTCGGATGTGAGCGAATGTGATAATGATCCATATAAATGATTCAGCATCTAGTGTGTAAGCAGTCCTCGAGGCTTTCCACCGGCAGGAGCGAGCATGTTCAGCCTTTTATAACTAAGATTAATGTAACATCTCCTAGTTAACAGCTCACTGCTCGTATTTCCACTGTTACATTGTCCTTATTTGCCAAATATCCAATGAAAATGTTTGAGTCAATTAATTTTAAGTCATCCATAGTTATAAGTGGATTAATGTCACACAACAACCGCTTACTTCGCCAACATTTCTTAATATAGAAAAAAAAAATACTTAGCGAAAAAAATTTGTATTCCGAACGCACCAGCACAATGTATTAACGTATATATAACATTTTAAAAATTGTAAACGAATACATACATAAAGAATATGTTTTTATTTTAATTTTTTATTACGTCAACGAATGAGTTTTTTATTTTATAGTTTAAAATACATAATTAATATAGTATGTGTTACTGTGTGTGGATATATGAGCACAATATTGTTTCATTATGTGGTTTATGCTTTATGTAGTTTGGATGGGACTAAACAGGGATGTGAGGAATACCTTGTGGAGTTGGGTCTGAACCGATGCTACCAGCGTGATGATCATTGACTTCACCAGTCAATTTTAGTAATAGGCAGCGCTTTATACATCTCTACGTTGCAAAAAATCTAATGTTTTACGGTTGCGTTACTCAAATGGTAGTGAAGAATATTGGACAGTAATATGAGCAAAGCAACCTAAACATAACAAGATTTTCGCTAAAATTTACGATTAATAAATCATTGCGAGTGCATCGGTGATGACGATTATACTATGCTTCGAACAAAAAAGAATTTGAGTATTTTTTATTTAAATGGGCTTTGTTCTGTTCAGCCAGCCACCACTGTCGTCTAGCTGGCTTTAAAGCCTGACCCTAAAGTTTACTATTGTATTTTATAGCTAGAATTCTAATTAATGCATATTATTAGGAATATTAAAAATGTTATTAAAATTAAGAATTGTATCAGCTTAGTGAACATCAATAGCTCTGAGAAATAAACCATTATTGAAATTATTAAATGTTGTCTTCTTCCAACTGTGGGTTACTTTTAACATGTTTAATTGTAGATTAACCAAATATTTAGTGTCTTCGTTATACAATATGATTTTGACTGTCAAAGGTTGACAGACAACCATACGTCTTACCTGAGTAAGTTAAATTGACATCAAATAAAACTGATAATTTTGCCAACTTAGAACCCGTTTTACCTCAACGCCATCTAAAGATGCTTAGGATTAACTAAATTAAGAATACTAATTTTGACGATGACACAATAACTATATCAAAGATCAGGTACACCGTATGACTGTTTGTCATCATTCAAAACTTCAAATACTATAGTAAAATGGAATTGGAATGTTCGAACAGTTTGACTTGAGATGGTATTAGGGTCGCTGTACACTTAATCGGTTCGGCTAATTCGGTTCGGCTTATTCGGTTCAGCGTTCGTTGTACTGAAAGGAAGGCGTCGTCCCGATTAAGCATGTTGTACGCCTTACATACAGCTCTCAAGTAAAATACATCGATATAAGGGTAAAATAAAAGGGAAATATGGATTTGTAGGTAGGTTACAATGTGGAATAGTTGTTTGAAAATAGAGCGTGTTAAACAGTAAAATTTACAACCTACTTTGAGACACAGTTTACGAGCATAGATAACACAACAAGTCTATCGTAACGAAAATTACATTACCTACCTGTCCATTTAAAGCCATTTTTAATAGAATTTTGTAGCCAATAATGTCACTTTATTGAATCGTACTTATTGATAAGAATCTTGTGTAATGTACATACTTCTTACGGTCGCTATAAACATAAGTATCTACCGACCCTTAGATAACTCTGAATAGGTACGTGCTGACATTTATACACGCTCTATTTTCGTACACGAGTTTGAATGCTTAAGTGGTGCTAGAAACCGATGCGTTACAATATAAGTATTGAAGATTTGCACCCTGTAAATGATGGAGGTGGAAATATAACACGTTATCTCACACTAAACTCCATATAAACAAACACAAACGCTTATTAACTGACAAACGTATACGCAGGGTAATTAACGATACTCAAAGTGAGTCACTGAATTTACGCCACACTAGATGCAAAATGAGTTGCAACTTAATGTTTACGTCCTCTGGCCTGTTTCTTTTACACACGTGGTCTCGGTTATGTACTTGAGATTTTTAAGTATGTGATTATTTTTTTGTATCTTAAGTTATATATCTATAATCATCTATGCATAGAATAAATTATATTTTTATTTCTTTTTGCGAGATTATCGCCCAGGTGGTGGCAATGTCGTTCGTGCGTACTAACGCCTTTATGTGTATTTTTCACATGAAAAGTTCCACTGTCATCGTTTACATGGTGCAAGTAACACGCTTAGTGGTAAGTAAGACTGATCAGATTTGTTGAACAGCTAAAGTCAGTGCTTCAATCTGTTGCAAGGTATACGCTGTATACGCCTAAATTATTAATTATATTAATGGATTTGTTACGAGAATGTTCGATTAGAAAGAAATAGTCGTGTTGTGCATACGGTATCCTTAATAATCATAAGATGAAAATATTATCAATGATTGATCAATCTTAAGAGTAGGGTCGTTAGCTTATGGTTAAGTTACGCTTGTCGCGGTCGGTCCGTGGATGGGTGACCATCCTTATCAACAGAGACTGCTCTGTGCATCGGAAAGTAGGTAAAACCGTTGGTCTCAAGTGTCATTCGTGGACCAGAAAGTCTGACAACCAGTCTTTACCAAGGAGAATCGTGTTACCCAGTGAATGGGTTGTAGGGTCAGATAGGTAGACGCTCCATGTAAAACACTGGTATTCAGCTGCATCTGGTTAGACTGGAAGCTGGCCCCAACTAAGTTGAGAAAAGGCTAGGCAGATGATGAGATTGATCAATCTGAACGGTAAATACCACCTTAATGTTTTATCGTATGCACTTAAATTATCTTAAATAATATAAAATGCTTGCTTGCTTTACTAACAAACCTGCAACATTATAAAAATGTTTAATAATTTAAATAATGTTAAGCCCTTAAGGGCAACTAGGTGAATATTTATGATTGTATGTAATTTAAAGTACTCATTAATTATCATTGTATCAGTCATGTCGCTATAACCCATTCAGCGTGTTTGGTGGTAATGTATGAATCATTATGAGTAATAAAAATGTTTGAAAACGTTTTTGTTTTGTTATTTGCTAGCGACCCGCTCGGCGTCGCACGAGTGCTATATAGATCTTGAATATCTATAGTATATATTTATTGATTACCGCATTAAAATCCGTTGCGTAGTTTAAAAGATCTACGTGGGCAGACAGCGGGAAGCGACATTGTATTATGCTTTGTAGAGATATCTAAATAATCTTCAAATAAGTTCGTCAGATTTAAAATTAATTATATTCAATGTTAAGGAGAGGTCAGAAACTCAATCGGAAAATGTTAGGCAGATGATGCTGATGAATTCTCAAATAGGTATATATGTTTCAAACCGACCTACCACCTGTGTGATGATGTGTAAGTACGAATAAATAAACGGAATAAAAAAGTTATTTAGAAACTACGTCAATAATTGATTTGAAGACATTTAATAACAGAACATCACATTTTTACAATTTAAATGCATTATAGAACAAACAGTCGTATACAATACTTTTTGGTTACTTATATCTACAAATAAAGACTACTGACAAAAGCTATACAAAGATCGCTGTATAATAACAAAAATATACAGAACTAGTGTCTACCCACAACTTTGTCCGCTTGGTAGCCAAGTAAAACCTATCATATGGCACTCGGCGGTAATGTACAGTCACCAGAAGAGATAAGTATCCATGTCGTCGAGAATAGTTAAAGTTTATTTAGAAACCGATGGGTGTTTACAAATGAAATAAAATACAATTAATAGAGAATAAATAGTTCAATGATATACTTAAATTTCATTTGAAAGCCTCCATCGGTTAGTAAGTAAACTTCAACTATTCCCTACGACATGGATACTCTTTTGGTGACTGTATCTTTCTATCAATGATAGATGTTTTGGCCGGACCGCTTACAAACAAACAAAAAGACAAACTACCTCTTTATAATATTAGTCTAGCTTAGATTCTTGATAGGTTTCCGCCGACGTCCTTGTCAAATGGGACAACAAATACTAAACCAAAATACAATGTGTATGTGTGTGTGGCTTTATTTTACCTGAGCCCACGATCCCGCCCGAGCAGAGAGACCACTCAGAACAAACCGCCATTTCTCGCACGCACCCATTGACATTACGTTTATAGGCATTCTCAAGCAGTTTCAAGCAGACTTCAGTCTCGACTGTCACGTGTTTTCAAAATGAATAAATTATGTAATTGACATTTCATGAATAACAGGAAAATTTTGTTATAAAAAAATTGCAAAGAGTTCCAACCAGTGTCAATAAAATTTCATATTGTCACAAATAAAACCTACAGAGTCAATACAGTAGCAGCCCTAGTGAGTCTGGCAAGTTTAGGTAGTTATTTTTGAAGACGGCGGGAACGGTCCTTCTGTAACCTTTATATTTTGTGGTCAGATGGAAGTACAGAGTATTTTATCAATTTGTTTTATACACACTACAATATTGAGTTGTCCCATTCACGGAGCTTTTGTTTTTAGGTAGTGCGGTATCTAGTCGGAGTTCGCAGAGACCTATCAATAATCTAAGTAGTCAATAAACAATATTCATAATTATTAAAATAATGTTCTAGTAACAATATGGTATTAAATGTAAAACAATCTCAAAATGGCTTATTACTTGATTCTGTAAATTGTGATAAGATTCAAATCGAAGAACTCAATTGAGATTAATTCTGCTAAAACGAGCTAACCCACAATCCATTGATAATTAAATGAATTACGTCAAACTAATTCGATACACCAATTCTCAATATATACCTATCTCAAATTATGCATAGAATAGATTAATTACTTAGCGTTAAATATCTGAAATAATTACAATTACCTACATAAAAAATGGAAGAATTCAGTTTGGCGTCTGTTAGTACGTTTTGACAAAATGTAAACCAATTGTGGTATATTATTGCACATTAAACTAAAGCATTGGGCATTCTCTGAGACCATGCACACATGGTTGGTATCATATCCACACGCACTTCTTATTTAGTGTCACAGTGATATTTTCTACATCTAAAATTCAGCACACGCTATCAGAGTCACTATACACATATGCGGTTCGGCACATTCGGTTCGGCATACAACCTTCGATAACATGGTATTGAAAATGCCGAACCGAATTTGCCGAACCGATTTTTTTTACCTACTTCTGAGTATAGCGACCCTTACCACAAGTAAATAACTGTACTTATAATTAAACCTCACTTATTTATTCAAAGTCAAAGTCAAAGCATTTATTTCAATTAAACCATTTGCAGGCACTTTTGAATAGTCAAAAAGTTAGTTAGTCAGAAAGTTGAAGCTAGTTGTTCGTTCCAAAACGTAGGGTAGGTCTCTATGGAGAAGAACGAACAAGAAACTCCACGGACACTCTTTTCAATCAAGCTTTTACAAAATCCTGGTTACATTATTCTTGTTGCTTCTATATGTGAAAACAATGTAAGTGAAGAGAAATCCAAAACCTTCTAATTAAAAATAAATTAATATAAAAGCCATGGCAGTTAAGAGATGACCAATCTCAACTGACAGCGCCCGTTCACGAACATGACGTTTCATTTAATCTGAAATGGCTTTTAATTACCTACTTAACTTATTATAAAAACAAGAAATATATACTTTAGAAACAGAAGACAACGCGCAAAGCATTTGGCACAGCCAAGACGAAAATATGAAATATACACTCACTTATAGTATATTTTCTTGAAAATATTAAAAAAAAACAAATGTCAAAGAAATGTATTTTTTACCAATTCTTAATATTAATTACACAATATTATCTTCATTAATAAATATTCATTTTAATTAAAATTAAATCAAATTGAAATTGAATAATATCTAAATTTTAATGAAAAAATAAATTTTGATTAAATTTTATTTAATTACTAGCTTTCTAGACTTCGTCCATCTGATTGTCGGTTATTGTGGATACAGACGAAATTGCGGATTAAAATTGTTATGTATCATTGTATGATTCAGGCTTACTCCGCATCAAATTAAATCAAAATCAATTTGGTTTAGTCGATCACCATAACAGACAGAATGGTCATTAGGACTCAGAAATCTTTAAGAGATCAATTAAAAAAAAAATTACATTTATTGCAGACTATTTTTGTCCTTAAATAAAATAAATAAGAAAAATACAGCTTACTAACTAAGTAATTAGTTATTAGAACTACGTACTAAAAAGCTACTAACTTTGGAATGTTATAGTACTTAATCACAATAATCTTCGTTATCTTCGTTACGTACTTAATTACGTATCTACATCAGCTTCTGAGCACTTAAATTCTAAACACATATAGATAATGATTAATGATCTAGATAAAGTAAAAACTAAAGGCATTGACAACGGAGCCAAAATTGGACATGCAACTAATGATAAATTTCTATACAATACTGGAAGATAGTATAATTTTGATACTTTATAACCATTACTGAGAATATTCAGTGATTTAGGTACTTCAAACATTCGTTGTTTATTTATTAGTATACCTATTAATAAAATCAGATATTGATCCTAAATAAAGCGAATACATTGTGCGATTGTTTTCCAAACTCGGCACAAAAACAGATTTGGGTAGAATTGAAATTATCCGAGATCAAAACTAGTCAAACGAACTACAAATAAAATGACACATGACAGGCTAATTGTAAAAGTAGAAACTTCTTAAAATTTCTTAGTACTTACCTACCTACACAATATAGCAATACTTCTAAATAAAGGCGAGGCAGTGTTGACCAAACACTTTTCGCGAACTTTTCATAAAGTAATACGGGCTTGTGTTTTAATTCCGTATTTTTTTAATTGGTCTCATGGTAAGATTTGTGCGAGAATTTTTACCACTGAAAGATAGTAAATTGAGTTGAGGACACCAATAAACAATAATTCCAAACCCAAACTGCGTTTAAAAAATATAAGTTAAGGCTGCTTTCTCGAAAAAAGCTTGAAAGAAGCATGCAGATGAAGCAACTTTTCGTCGGCATTTACAGAGAAATTACATCTGAAAAAAAAATGTTAGTAATCTACATGATATGATACGTAATTTGATTTAGCCACAATTTTAATATAGGTATCACATAATAAGAAAAAAAAAGTCAAATCACCTCCAAATCATTGAGATGAAACCATTTTACTCCTTAATTTCTTATCAATAGAGTATAAAAAATATATCTGCTGCTTTGAAAGGAAAATGATTTGGTTTTGTTACTTTTTTCAAATATATATTATTTTTATTACAATAAATTAAAAATGCGTCCGATTAAAGACTGCGTCTACATCACCCCCGCACTCGTCCACAAATTCAGTACGGGCCAAATGCTCAAGGTTATTGGCAAGCAAGCTAATACAAGTTTTAAGAAGCTATACAAATATGCAAGTAAAGCAAGCTTTGACATCACGCGATTGAGCCTAACCATTTGGTACCCCCTATATCTACATAGTCACTTACTCAATACTTATTACGGTAAAAACCATAAAAGGATATGTAGACATTCTGGTTTTATTTTTATTGGCCAGGCACGAACAACCCATTAAAGTTTCATCACAATCGGATCAATTGATTAGGAATGCATAGACAACACAATTGGACGAGCATACAAACATTCTTGATAATTTTAGTCTGTTTTTATAGACAGAGTAAAACCCACACACACACAGACAGATTAATCCTATGATAGCTCATATATCTACCTCGTTGGTCCCATGGTGCATCAGTGCGTCTGTTAAGGGTAGAGTCCAGGTTTCAATTCCCAGTTTATGTAAATTGTTATTGGGTTTTTCCATTAAGAATATTTCAGCAGCTAACTACCTCGTTGATCTCGTGGTCGCAAGCGCGACTGCTGAGCGAGGGGTCCTGGGTTCGCTTCCCCGGTCTAGCAAAGTGTTATTGGGTTTTTCGATTAGGAATTTCTCAGTAACTGCCCGGAGATTGGAAGTTGGCGGTGTAACACCCCCGTGCCTTGGAAAGCACGTAAAGTCGTTGATCCTGCGCCTGATCTCTCTCCGGCCCAGTCAAATGACCGTTTATCGACCTATGAGAGTGAGTGAAGAGAAAATGCACCTGTGTTTACGCAAATAT
This sequence comes from Charanyca ferruginea, assembly GCA_947361185.1. NCBI lineage: Eukaryota > Metazoa > Arthropoda > Insecta > Lepidoptera > Noctuidae > Charanyca > Charanyca ferruginea. The sequence goes on from OX376074.1 coordinate 24,223,785, forward strand.
CTTCACTAAGACTGGCCACTGTGACCTATAGAATCATGGCGAGATCCATACATTCATTTGTATGAAACTTAAAAAATAATTTAGAGGGTTTAAAATATTTTCCAATGTAAAGAAAACATTACCAGGAGTAGATTACTATATTTTGAATATACTTACCATATTTTTAAACCCCGTATAATTAAAATATTACGAAATGAAAATAAAACTTTTTCGTTTCATCTCGATGCCCATTTTGTGTTTATAAAAAAAAAGACAAGCGACGTTAACGTATCTATCAAATTGGTAGACAAGTTATGTGACAAGTGTGTGGAAAAAAATATATTTTTTTGTGACATTATTTCCCTTAAAACGATGCAATTTCAGTGTCAGATCTGTGAAACGTACGACTGGGACTATCAGTGTCACTGTCATCATTCGCCATTTTGTTCTGAAATAATGAGCGATATCTTTAAACTATTCACTTTTTTTGCGGGGTTTTAAAAATATTGTAAATGCTTGAAGATACTCTTCAGGTACCCAAGAGTATAAGAATTAGAATTTCAACTTCTCTAAACATTTTTATTTTTTGTACAAATCCTGCCATTACTGTTTGGTCGTAATTGAATATATTTACTAAATCAGAATCTACCAAAATATTAATTTGCACTAATATACCTAAATATAGCATTTTTAGTTTAAACGGACTAGAATTAAAAGATGAAAGAACTTTTCACATAATGATTGAAGAGACATTGATACATAATGAGTTTTAGCCATATGCTATTATTAAATTATTATCTTATTTAAAACACACTCATAGCAATCTAAACACGAAAACATAAATTATAGGAATGTTCATTAAACACGATTGTGCATTAAAAATTAATTAAAATTACAATATACTGTTGTATACTCTTGTCTCCTAATTAGTAAATATTGTTTCGATAACCTGATAAATCGAAAAAATATGTAACCTGTGTATTTGGAGGGACTTAGATTCTTGACTTCTATAAAGTCCAACATTAATTTAAGAGTAAATAAAATATTCACGTAGAAATATCCGAAATTTTTCATTGAATGTTCTGAAGAAACCCAGATTCTATTTAAATCTCATGTCATCTGGTTTCCTGACGAAGTAAGCCACTTTGTCGATAGGAACTTTGTACTCGTGCATCCATCGGTTGCCTTTGCGCAGTGATCCATCGATACCGTCTTGCCATAGGCCAGTTGGGAGGTACACTGAAAGAAGAAACGCGTATTTAAAAAAAGTAAGTAAAATATTAAAATATGGAGTTTTTTGCCTTTTTAAAAGGGGAAACTATATAATGTATATTCAACTATTTTTTCTAGTACCTAAATGACGTTCAAAAGTAGAGATGATACGGATAGTAGTTCAGCCGGACTCCGGATATAAAAACATTGTTTTCTTTTCTTACGGTATCCGGCTGGATTGTGGGTTAGTATCCGGTTTCCGGCCGGCTAGTAAAAATAGGCTGTATACATCGGATAACTCAAACTCAGACCATTTACTTAAAATTAGAATTGTCAAAAAGTCAGTCAGTCAGTAAGTTGAAGTCGTTCCAAACATTAGGTTTAAGAAGGTAAGTAGGTAGGTAGAAGAACGAGCTAACAGATAGTTGTCGGATATGAGTTTCTTCTTTATAAAAGGGCCATTTGATGGTCTACTAAGAAAAAAAGGCTTCAACTGCCTAATAATGTGACGATGCTTACAAAAGTTCAAAAGTGGACGTCTTTAGGCTTGTGGGTATTACGTCCACTAAATAAAAGTCTAAGTGAATTAGTCGTAAATATAACATCATTTGATTGAAACAGATTTAATGTAGAACACGCTAAAAAGTGTCAAAGAGGCGGACTGTCAAATCATTCTAATTTAGAACATAGAAAAGTGAAAGAACAAACAATATGAAAGAGTAACAAGTAGAGTGAATAAAAATTAATCAAGAAGGAAATAGTCGCTTCGTTGTGTGGCGGCGATGCCACTACAGGCTGATATGACGGAGATGATAGTAAGAGTAACAGAGCTTTTAGGTATTACATAAATTCAAGTTAAACTTACCATCTCTACTAGTCTGACCCCGTTCCAACACTGGTGCAACGACAATCTCTCCACCAATAGCGAACTCGTCTTGTACAGGCATCGGCGCAGTGTCACTACCGCTCAGCAGCCAGAGCGGACGAATGAGAGGTAGACCTTCCTCCAGTGCTTCGCGTTTGTATTTCAGGAGAAGTGGAGTTACCTGTGAAAAGATTATATTTAGGAATGTGTAATAGACCCGACCGAACAGCTATGCTATTTTGTAAGAACTCACTTCAGTTCTCATTTCTGATTCCGTGGTAAAAACTGTCTTAAGTATTCTATAACTCGATGAAAACTACGCTGGCACCACTAAAGGAAAACATAGGTGAATCGAGCCATTTTTAAATAACTATTTTAGTGAATACAAAATACTTCTCACTTCACGTAAGTGAAATCGGAAAACGAGATAGGATTCGATTTTGAGGGTGATTTCTTACAGAATTCCACTGCTGGAGTGGATAACTTGCGATTGCGGTCGCGGGTGCTTTTAGACACTGAAGTAGTTTTTGTCCACACCAACACGGGTAAAATACTACAGTTACGACTGAGACCGTAAGTAGGTATAATAATTTCTTACCATCCTTTGTCTCAACGAAGTCAAGTTTTTCGCCATCTCCAAGACTCTTTCATCATTGTACTTGCTGGGCAGATGCGTAAACTTCATCACGGGTAGGAATGTCGCCATTTGTAGCCATCTCATATACAACTCTCTCTCAGGTAACTCTATTCCATTCTCCTGAGTAGCATTTGTCGTTTCCACCAACCCCTTGGAAGACGGTAGGAACTGCTCACTGCCCGGCCAGTAGATGTCTCCTCCAACAGCCCCCGGCATTATAAATGGAAAACCATTAACTCCGTAAGTCAGCATTGTTGGTATGACTAGTCTCATAGCTTCCCATGTCGATTCAAATGGCGGGAGAGACACAAAAATTGGTGGACGTGGCAATGACACAGCTGAGGATACTCCAATAATACTCAACAGTTTCTCGAAAGTCTTGGTGAAGATCTTCTTGTATTGGTCAGGGTTAGTCAAAAGATTTTCGCATCGGAAGTAATGTGGCATGTCGTATGCTGTTCCCAAGTCCAAAAAGAATGAGTCGATGTGGTATTCATCAATTACTGCTTGTAGTTTATCCAAAAACCAGGGTACTGATCTGTTGTTCGTTACATCTAACACTCCAGCACTTGCTAATGATTTAAACCGAGTTAGAGCCGGTATACGTCTATCACTATTTCTTTCACTTATCAACAATCTTCTTTGAACACATTCTGCAAAGTTTTTACTCTCAGTACTAATAAAAGGTTGGATAGTAAACGCTACTTTAAAACCTCGTCTATGCAGTTTGTCCACAGTCGTGTTCAATGTTTCAAATCGACTCATGTCTACTGATAGATCACCTATTTCATTCTGCCAATGCTCATTAATTAAAACATGTCCTTGTTTCAAGAATCCAAGATTAATAACATCTTCAGTGTATTTTGCAATGGTTTCTGCTCGTAATTCCTGCTTGAATCTAGGAGCAATTTGCCAGACTGGCTCTGATATAAGAGACTCAAGTGTTTGCATATCGGCTGGTTTTAAACCATCCCATAACGGAGCTCTACGATGACTATGGATTGAAGAGTGCAATGATGCCATATCTTCAGACGTGCATATATTATATTTCATTTCAGGGAACTCAGTCAGTTTGTTGGGGTAAGCAAACTCATGGTACATAGCCTTAATGCAGATTTGTTTGCCTCCTTTATTGACGGAGACATGAAGAGGTGTCTCATCATCAATGATGATAGCAGCTCCCTTAGAATTGATAAAGTATCGTGTGAGGACGTTACTCCATTGAGACTTCTGCATATCTCCGGTTATGAAAGGAGTGTAGTCCAATGACCCACTATCTAAAGGCCAGGTCAGGTTAGAAGACTGGCCTCCTCCGTACCAGTGGACTTTTGTAGCACTCCAGTCAAAGCAGTCATTTGGGTAGACATCTGTGAAGAAAAACATTATTTAAGAACTGAAATTAGATCATAATCTCCACCTGGTTACATTGTATACAATAACACTGCCAAAAGTGATTATAAAACAATTAAAGCAAGTTATTGACGTCGGAATTTGGCCAATTCCCAAAGACATAATTACCAACGGTTTTTAAAAACATCCCTTTATTTATAGTTTGTTAACTTACCAGATCTCAAAGCCTTCCAATGTACGTGATAGCAGGTTGTGTTATCTAAGCCAGGGTCATGTGGCAAAGACTTAAGGTAAAAGCGAAGGGTGTGTAACCACTCTAAACATTCGGAGCCATCTTTGCGCCGGTGTTCAGGCAGACATGGATACGCGTTTACTTTGCCCTGGATGTTGACAGCTGGAAAGAGATCATAGAGTAATGAAGAACTCAGAATATCGTGGTATGTCGTCGTAAGATGCAACAAAAAGAAAATGCATAAAGTCCCGATATTTTTATACAATACTTTATTCAAACTAACGGACTGCTTGAGTTGACTTCAGTTAGCAGACTGAAATCATCTCAACGAGTCCGTCAGTTAGTCGGAAAGATGAAGCTATTAGAATATCAGAATCACGTTCAATATCAGAATCCATTTAGTTGATAACTATGATAATAATAGTATTTTAATAACATTTGTTTCAAGTTTTAGTCATCATTTCAGCCGAAAGACGTCCACTGCTGGACATAGGCCTCCCCCAAGTGTCGCCATATTGACCGGTCCCGTGCGACTCGCATCCATCCCCGCAACCTTTACCAGGTCATCGGTCCACCTAGTGGGAGGCCTTCCAACGCAACGTCATCCGGTACGCGGTCGCCACTCTAGAACTTTTCGGCCCCATCGGCCATCCGTTCTGCGAGCAATGCAGTTTTAGTATCAACCATAATTAGGCCCCAAAACTATATATGTCACTCACCTAAACTAGCCCTCAGAATCTCCACATCATCTTTATTATAAATCCTAATGAGTCTCTTGGGCTCGTTGAACTGTACGTTGTCGAAGTAGGCTTTGGTCAGCGCCTGCTGGTGGTACAAGACGTACGCGAAAGCCACGAAGAAGACAATGGCTAAGAACATAAGACCCACGAAGGCCCGAAGTTTGTAGTCTGTAGGTTTCTTGCGGATTTTTTGAGGGATGCTCTGAAAATTACACAAAATGTCGTTAATTAAAAATGATCAGAGCACATGGGACCAAATAGGAGCTTTATCGATACTAATATTGTAAAACTAGAAAGTTTGTTTATTTGCTTTTCTATGTGAACGCGCAAATTTTTGAAACTACTTGTCCAATTTTGTTTTTCGGGTTCCGTACCTCAAAAGGAAAAAAGGGACCGTTATAGGATCACTTTGTTGTCCGTCTGTCTGTCTGTCAAGACCCTTTATCTCGGGAAAGCGTGGAGGTATCCAGTCGAAATTAAAACCATATACTCAAGTCTACAGTCCCTGTATGCTGTAAAAAAATCAACCCTCTATGTTAACGTGAAAATAAGATACGGCCGTTTATGTCGCAAAAAACGCATTTATAATATTAAGTATGGATAGTAGGTATGGACCCTCGGTGGGCGAGTCCGACTCGCACTTTTCCGGTTTTTTTTTATACGATCCTACTTTATTCCTGACTACTTGAGTGCTATATTTTATTATCAAAAATATGGGATGCGCAAGAAAATGGACGCTAACGAAGTCTTGGACAAAAGCCAGTCAAACATCACTGCATGATGTTGTGATTGATGGACGTGGTAGTGATGTGACAACACAATGTTGTGATTGGTGGTGGTTGTAGATTCAACTACAACCACTACCAATCACAACATTATAATAACTAAAGCACTAAAATAATGAATTGTTCATTTTAGTGTTAATATTTGAACCGGGATAGGAGTGAGTATCACAACATCGTCAGGTTAAGTTTATAATATTTACGTTAATAATAAATCTTCCAATTAATTTAGGTACCTGTAACTTTTCCCTCAGTAGACTGGCGAGGGAGTTGACAGAAGTGACGGAGTTGCTGGGCGAGTAGTCATCATCGTCCATACTGAACTCCGACCGGCCGAACCTGCGGGGAGCCGTTGATTTGCGTCGGGGGGAACGGAGGGGAGTCCTGAAATAAGACAAAAATTAGAAGTGATTAGGTCATGACTTTAAAAGGACAATAGTGCATCTTTGTATCTAATATCAGCCAAAAGATGTCCACTGTTGAACAAAGGCCAAACTGTTGAAAAAAGGTCATAGAATTCCACAACGAGCGGCAACCTGCCGCTTGCATCCCTCGGTTACCCGCGACCTTGACGATGTCGTCGGTACATCTGGTAGGAGGTCTACCAACGCTGCGTCTTCTGGTTTGTGTTCGCCATTTATCAAACTGTCTTCCCCATTCTAATAGGGTAAATTTATAAACTACTAGCTTTTTCCCGCAACTTTGTCCGCGTGAGGCTACGAACTCACGATGCGGTCTGTAGAATGCACATATATATGTAAAAAACAAAAGCACATTTCACGACGCGGTTTACGCCCGCGGTCTGCGCGGTGTATTTGGCTCCCGCTGCGGGCACGGGCGCGGGCGAAAACCGCATCGTGAGTTCTTAGCCTAAATGTCGATTAGTATCGGATGCAGACGAAATCGCGGATCAAAAGTCGCGTTCTCGCCCAGGGTTCAAGCTATTTTCATACCATAATAGATCAAAATCGGTTCAGCCGGCCGTTTCATCGTGAAAGCGTAACCGACAGAGTTACTTTCGCATTTATAATATTATGTAGTATGGAAGTAGATTGTAACGCAGCATTTATTATGCTGAACTATCTCTACAGATGTACGCACTATAAAAATATCAAATTTTCATAATTATGTGCAAGTATCCAAAACTCTTGTTTTGTAGGTAAATATTATTCATTAAAAACTCTCGAGTTGAAAGAATATGTCTTACCCACACATTTCCAACGCGAACAAATCTTAATGTAAATAAAACTGTCCAAAATAACAGAACATGACGTAACTACACTCCAAGATAACGGACAGGCTGACAAAACAAAGATGGAGTTAATAAACTGTCGCATGCCGAGTGTTAATGAGGAAACTCATTTACGTTGGTATCAGTTGGCTAACACCGACGATCACTTGAGATTATCATGATGGACACTTGAGTGCCCCAGAGGTAGAGTTTAGAGGTCAAGAGTTTGTAGGAACAGGTAGGTGTAAAGTTAAACACCAAAGAATGAAAATATGTTCATTTGTATAAAAATTGTTAGTAGTTCATCATCAGCCTAACATTTTCCCAACTATATAATTGGGGTCAGCTTCCAGTCTTACAGAATGCAGCTGAATACCAGTGTGTAATATGGAGCCACTGCCTATTTGACTTCGACACATCCCAGTTACTAGATCACGATACCTCTTGGTAAGACTGGTTGTCAGACTTTCTGGCTTACTACCCATAACGACTGTCAAAGATCTATGAATGACAACAGAAACTAACGGAAATCTCGGAATGAAATGGATACTCACCCATTCAAGGGTCGACCGCGGTAAGTGTAGCTTAACCATGGCATGGTTACGAGAATAATTGAAATACTAAAAAACGTGATTGTATGCCTTAAATGAAGAAATAGAATGTCATAACAGGCATTGGCATTGTATCAAAATTATTATGGCTACAATTTTCTAGATGGATAATGAGAAACAGTAGAAAATAATGTGATCATAGGACCTACAAATTATATGATGATTACAAGTTAAAGAAGAAAATTCTCTTAGAGGCCATTACCTACACACTCACTGTCAATAACTGCATCAGTTATAACACCATTGCTTTCTGCGATATAAAACTCATTGTACACTGATTCATGAAGGTCATTGGCTAAAATGATGACAATACTCTGATTTACAATTACATAGCTACTTATTATGCGCACCACTCTAGCTGAGCTTCCTACTCAACTACTTATCTTGTACTTGATTTGACTGAAACTGAAGTATACATAAATGGCAGATGTAATTCAGTCATAAATCTACCAAGCAGCTTAAGAATGCTTAAGATTATACTTTCATCTAGACCTCTTTTAACGTACACGACTTGTTACATTGTTCTCACATTGTACCCCTAGATCCAATATGAATGATGTAACCGGAATTTGTAACTTATTATTGATTTTAAAAGAGTTTTCATGGAGTTTCTCGCTCGTTCTTCTCCATAGAAACCTACTGTTTGGAACGAGCAACTAGCTTCAACTTTCTGACTGACTGACTCTGACAATTCAAAAGTACCTGTAAATGGTTTATTTGAAATAAATGATTTTGAGTTTGAGTTTAAGAGTCTTTATATTTAAGGTAGACTTTAGTTTAATCACTGAAGCAAAATTAAAAGTCCACCAAAAATAAAGTATAGGAAGCGAAAAAAATATCTACTCATTTATCCAGACACTTTAAATATCTTTTTATTTTATTGTTTTTTATTTTATTAGAGTCTGTTTTTTGTGCCACCAATTATTATTGCTGAAACATCCTGAGTTAATATAATTATGGCTTTGTTTGTTTCCGGAGAATCACTGACTCCTTAATCACAGGCACCTACTTTAGGAGTCAGAGTATTCAATCTATTGACACCTAGTAATAAGCCTTATATTAAAGTTCTTAGTTTTCTAAGTACTGAATGTGATGGCTTATTGATAAAATCGTCTGTTTTAAAATTAAAATGTTCCAAGAACATAAACAAAAGAAGGCAATAGAAATAAAAACAAAAGTGGAAAGAAAGAAAACAAGAGAAGAAAAGGTTTACTTTCATTATTTTCTTTATTTAAATCTCTTGCTGTCATTTACTGGAAATACGCATGTCGTCCACATGAGATTCGCTTTTAGGTAAGGTAGCTTTCTCAGAGCGATCTACTACAAAACTAGATTACTAGAACTTGGAACTAAAACTGTTCTTTTTTCTTTTTACAAATCTTCTAACTCTATTACTCTCTCTAACTTTTTCGAGATTTACCCTATATGTAGATATATCGTATAAATGTGTCTACTTACATACAATTTTGGATTGCAAAACTTTCACTATTGTTACTCTTCCCATCTCTCCCATCGAGATCGTTGATTCTACTTTTTAAGAGGCTTGAAGAATGTTAATTGCATTTGTTTCATTAGATTACTTTTATCTCAGTTATACGACGCGTCCAATTTCACAGTTTGATCTACAAAGTAGGCCATGGTTACGACTACACTGCCAACTGACTTTTAGTTTTAGAGTATCTATTTTTACGCTTTAAAAATGTCATTCTTTTTAACACGATAATTGGATTCATATTTCAATTGTCTCATTAAATATAGAACCATATTTTATTGTATTTATTTTAAGTGTTTATTTATGTCATAAGGATTATCAAATTAATCATATCAAATGATGGATACCTCCAAATTAAAAATATGACGATATGACCAATTAGATGTTCTTCAATAATTATCTTGTAGGATTTCAAAATCTTTCCACAAAAAGGGTTTCCCAAGGGGGTAATCAGCCATAACCGCCATGTTTGGCCGATGCATGTCTGCGATCGCAGTAGGTTTTATGGTATTCAGAAGCACGCTGCTGCCCATCCTTTTGGTCAATATCCCCTGTCGCCTTCTCCCACACCCACGGATAGAATTGGGGTGGTGCTATTCGCGGCCGGCAACACACGGCTAAAGCAAGGCCAAAGAGGGAAGTAAGATAGGAATTAATTATGAAGAAAATATACCTACTTTTCAAAGAAACGCAATAAACACCAATCCACGCATTAATACTAATTACTGCACCAACAGTAATTAAAGTCAGTATCACTCACAATCCGCGTTTAAGATGTAAAACTAATCTCAACACACACAACATTATCTATAACCTCAGGGTTTACCGTAAGTAACCTTTTATTTTATCAGGGAGTGTTTATGTTTCACTTTTAAACCCAATTAGACCGCTGCAAGCATAACCCAGCTAAATGGAGGAGTGCTGTGCTCTTGACCAGACACAGGTCCATTTATTACAGTGCCCAAAGTGTCCTTACATCTGCACTTTGGAAGACATGAAAACGCCAGCGATCTTGCGATTTATGTGGTTACATTCTAATCGACCATTCGCCACATTGTTTTCTACTGTGACCCGTGACTTAAAGACCCTTCGTATTGATAACCAGACAATTCAGATTATACCGCCGAATAACGAGGAGAGCCGACCCTAAATGATGAAGAGGCGAACGAAAAGAAAAAGAGACTGGGCCAAAGTACTTTAAAAACCATCGATTTGAAATGAAGAAGATTTTAAAATAGTAAAGGGAACAAACAAAATGCTAGTATTTTCTTTGAGAGATTAACATTTCGGATTGATGTGCAAAAGTTTAATCTCTTTACAATTAACTTTTCTTGACTTAAGCAAATGACAGATACCAGTGCGGTTGCGACCAGGACACGGCCCTGCATACTCTCGAGCAGTGCCCTGCCTGGGAGGTGCAGCGACGTGTTCTGGTGGCTGAAATTGGGGAAGACCTGTCGCTACCGGTCGTGGTCAGGGCTGTGGTCGGCAGTGAAAGGGTATGGGAGGCGGTCTCATTTTTCTGTGAGGACGTAATCTCGCAGAAGGAAGCGGCGGAGCGGGTTAGGGAGGCAGACTCCCTCGCGGACCCGATTCATCGCAGGAGGGCAGGGAGGCGCAGGCGGCGAAATGCCGACTTGATGCCCCCATAAGAGGGGCCAGCGGACGATTGTTCGAAGACTCTATCGTCTACGCTACACGGTCTCTGGTGTAGTGGTGTTCGCCCAGTGCGGACATCGCTAAAGGAGGTGGAAGCCCGGAGGCGGGCGAAGAAGAGGGAGACCTAAAGTGGGCCACGATGGATTGGTCGCGAATGTCATGCGTAGCAGTTCTGGCGGCCCAACCACCAAGGCGAAACAATAAAGGCTAATGACAGATAATCCTAATTATTCATTTAAGCCATGAGAGTTAAATGCTAGTCGCTTTTTTTGGCTGCAGCCCTGCGTTTCATGGATTCGATTCCCACACGGATCAAATATTTGTATGGCCTACCAATAGTTGCTCTGGGCCTGGCAGTTAATGTATCTGGATGATCTATTGCACATTTGTGAATGGACCTACCATACAAACAGTGGCGGGATCCTCATACAAGCCGAAAAGCCAGGCTTGCTCTAATAAGATCATAACATGAGCTAATCAATGACTGAGCAACTTGCTGGTGTTTTCTTAATCGTATAAAAATTGTCGGGCTTGCCCTAAACTTGACCCCTAGGCACGCCACTGCATACAAAAGAAATTCAAAGTGGGGCCTATTTCTTTATATGGAAGAGAGAAAGACAAAAACACAATTCAAACAAAATTCCTTGGTCTTCCATGAAGAATACATAAAGGAGGAATAATAAAGATATGGACATCTTTACGTTTAGAAACTAGTCATACTAGAGAACGTACAAGAGAAAAAGAAGTTAACAAAGAACACAACACAGTTCGATTTTAATTGCTGACCTTTTGAATGTTTGTCTTAACAAATGACAGCTGATATTGTCAGTCAAAACAAACGAAATCCGAGTGCAATACGTGATAACACCAGGTCAATGTTTATTTATAAATAACAAGTATCTACTTAATTATCAAAGTTATATCAAATAGACCTGGATATTTGAAATTGAGAAGAACCCGTTCCGGGCCTTTTGAAAATTTAAAAAGGATCGCAGTGAAGAAACTCCTCAAACCTCATCAAAGCTGCAAGAAATTAAAAGCTGGACTACCGGAAACTTATGAGTCATTATTGTTGAACCAGCCACCTAGATCATTATGTCTATTAAGTCTAAGGCGCTGGGGCTATAACGACATCTGAATTCAGTCGTCATCATCGATATCCGTGGTCGTCATAATATGGTCACAACTATAATATATTTTTAAATAAACCTTAGTAAAGAAGGTACTCAACGAGTTGATGAAGCTATTCATACCTAAAAATTTAGTTTAGTTTTCAGATACTTTCACCGGGACTTAATAATATCTTAGGCATTCTCTAACATCATTCAATCATTTCATTAATTTGCCTTGTTATATCTTCACCACGTGGACATGGACACGTGGACACTCACCGTGGGCCTGGTTCACAAATTCAAGATTGCTCAGCGTGCCATATAGAGAGCAATGGTCGGAGTTTCTTTGGTGGATAGAATTCGCAATGAAGACATAGCAGATCACAAAATAATTGATAACACCATCTGTATTATGTACACCTTCCTATGATCCACAATAAAGACGAATTGAATTGAAGTCATTCGCCACAGAACTATCGATATATCGATCTCTGAGGGAGGCCTACGTTCAGCAGTGGACGACAATATGCTGATATGATGATGATATCTTCACCACTCTTTGTACCTTTGGTTGCATAAAGATTTTGTATGGCCTATAGGTTCCTGTGGTCTATACCCTGTTCACAATAAGATTATACATTTACAAAAACCTTTTTTACAGTCCGTTCAACCGATTTTGACTCATATTGCGTTGGTAGCATGACAAATGGCAACTGCAGTAAACAGTTGTTATTGTAACCACTTTTTGCCTCTAATGTCATCCTTCAGCCTACGGAATAGAAGTCATATTCCTAGTGTTTTTAGGGTTCCGTACATCAAAAGGAAAAAAACGGAACCTTTATAGGATCACTTTGTTGTCCGTCTGTCTGTCTGTCTGTCTGTCTGTCAAGACCCTGTGTCTCGGGAACGCGTAGAGGTATCGAGTTGAAATTAAAACCATATACTTAGGTTTACAGTCCCTTGAAGCTGTGAAAAAATCAAACTTCTAAGTTAACGTGAAAAAAGGATACGGCCGTTTATGTCGCAAAAAACGTACATACAATATCGACACTCTCAAGGGAATCAAAATTTATAGGTTACTTTCCGTTGACCTAGAACTATGAAATTTGGAAGTAATATTGTCTTATACTATAAATACAGGGAAAAGTCTGAAAACTATACAATTGTAATCATAAAAAAATATATTCATTATTTATAACGAGCTTTTGTCCGCGATTTGGTCCGTGTGAATGTCGGTTATCGCGGATGCAGACGAAGTCCCGTATTAAAAAGTACCCTATGTGCTTTCCCAGGGTTCAAGCTATTTTCAAACCAAATTTCATCAACATCGGTTAAGCCGTTTCATCGTGGAAGCATAACAGACAGAGTTACTTTCTCATTTATAATATTAGTATGGATATGTACAGTACGCAAAGGAGATAAGTATCCATGTCGCCGGAAACAGTTGAAGTTTACTTAGAAACCGATAGGTTTTTATGAATAAAATAAAATACAATCAATAGAGAATAAACAGTTCAATGATTTAATAAAATTTCATTTGAAAGTCCCCATTGGTTTCTAAGAAATCTTCAACTATTCCCGACGACATGGATACTTATCTCCTTTGCGTACTGTACCTACAAATTTGTACGGAACCCTCGGTGAGCGAGTTCGACTCGCACTTGTGCGGTTTTTTTACGCGTTAACATTGCCCAGTCAACGAAGTCTTCAAACAAAAGCAAGTGAGAAACGATTACTCGTGATACAATGGGAAATTTGCTGCTCTTAATATTATCTAGATTCGTAATAAATTATTTAATTAATTATCATCTCCCTAGTCTTTTCCCGACTATACTGGGGTAAGCTTTCAGTCTAACTGAATGCAGCTGCATACCAAAGTTTTACATGGAGCGACTGCCTATTTGACCTCCGAAACCCTGTTGCTTGGTATATCAATAACCCTAGGAAAAACTGTCAGACTTTCTGGCTTCTGGCTTCTGACAGTCGGGACCAACACAGCTTGACATACTTTCCGAGGCACGGAGGGATCTATTAAAGAAATGAATCGTCACCCATGCACGAACAGACCGCAGCAAGCATATATGATCGTAACCATTAAATATGCAACTAACCAAAATATTGGAAAAAAAAATATTTAGCGTCAGTATGGAATTTCGTCCGTGTGGTGTCGGACGTAAAGAATAGCACCATCCCATTATCTTCCCGTGGGTGTCGTAAGAGGCGACTAAGAGACTTACCATAGAATGGGCGCGACTTCTCAGCAGCGTTCTCTGTGCTTTTGTTACAACCATACTGCGATCGCCAACCCGCCTGCCTGCCTGCCGCCTGCGATTATGGCAAAACCCCCCCCTTGGGGAGGCCTATGTCCAGCAGTGGCCGTCTATCGGCTGAAATGATGATGAGTGATGATGGAATTTCCTGCTCGTTGTCCATTCGAAACGTTTTGGAAGGACTAAAACTATGTATTTTATAATTATTATCTTTTTTAAATGCAGTTTTCATAATGAACATTCCCTTGCCATTTCCATAACGATAATCAGATTAATTCGCCTTGTGGTGCCGGCCGCAAATAGCAACACTCTATTTCTACCCTTGGGTGTCGTAGAAGGCGACAGAGGAATATAAGTATTGACCAGAGGATGGGCAGCAGCGTCCTTCTGAGTACCATAACATCTACTGCGATCGCCAACTTGCATCGGCCAAACATGGCGATCACGGCTGAACCCCCCCTTGGAGGAGACCTATGCCCAGCAATGGACGTCTAAAAGTAGACATGATGATGATGAATCAGATTAATGACAACAGCATAAAACCTTTTGTTTTGATGAATCAATAACCATGCTTTTCACAATTTTGTTTTATTTAATAACGCGCTATTGCCATGTATCATCGCAAACGCAAAGAAATATGAGCATGTGTTTACGCAAACAAAGTAACATTTGTGTCATAATACTTGTTATTAGACGAAAAAAAGAAAGGTCAAATGGTTTGTTTTTATGTATTTGTGTTTTTCCGCTTAAGTATATGGTTGAAGACATTAAATACTTTGAACTTTTGGTAAGACTTTACCTTTACCCGACTGCATCAAATACAAAAAAGAAAGTAATGAGTTTTGTGACAGTATCTTTTGTTTAGTCAAGATTTAAAGTAAACTGAAAAATCACACTAATATGTAGAAACTTCTCAAATTAAAATTAAAACCTTCTTTAAAAATAAAAATAAATACCTTTAAATTATAGCTCTTTTCGAAAATCCTTAAAATTATTGAAGACACAATTCACAACACTGAAAAACTTGCTCTCAAACTCACTCAAGATCTATAGATCTTATGTCGGGTGGCGCAGGAGTTGCTTGGAAGCGCGTGCGAGTTACACTGACCGGTATATTACATATGCGCGCGCGACGATATAAAAACTGTGCGGCAGACTTGAGTGCGTGCTTTTGAAAATATATTTTTGTTTGATGATGTTTCAATTAGGGATTATGAAGATAAAACGTTGTTCTGACAATAAATGAATTTTCAAAGATGAATTTTTAAGTTTCTGATGTGCCTAAACTGATGTGGTAGTATCTAATAATACATCATCATCAGCATGTCAACCTTTACACGCCCACTGCTGGGCATAGGTCTCCCCCAAGGGGGGGTTAAGCCGTAATCGCTATAAGTGCATGTTGGCGATCGCAGTAGGTGTTATGGTACTCAGAAGGACGCTGCTGCCCATCCTCTGGTCAATATCCTTTTGTCACCTTCTCGACACCCACGGGTAGAAATGGGCTGGTGCTATTCGCGACCGGTACCACACGGCTACACAATGCAATACAGCAATGCTACATATTGTACGTTATTTATATCCTTGAAAATATCTAAAATTATTGTTTACTAGCTTCTGCCCGCGACTTCGTCCGCGTGAATGTCGGTTATCGTGGATGTCGACAAAGTCGCGGAAAAAAAAGTACCCTATGTCCTTGCCCGGGGTTAAACCTATCTTCATGCCAAATTTTATCAAAATCGGTTCAGCCGGTTCATCGTGAAAGCGTAACAGACAGAGTTACTTTCGCATTTATAATATTAAGTATGGATAAGAAGTAACTATACTTAGTTTTGGATCACAAGACAATGACTAATGTTAAAAAGTTATAAGAATCAGCTACCAACCTCCTGGTTTAACAATTTAAAAAAAAATTGCATTACCTATCTAACCTTTCCCCAATTATGTTGTAAGCGGCTTCTAGTTTAACCGGAAGTCGCTGGTAAACAGTCCCACCAAGGGGTATCGAGTTACCCAGTAACTGGGTTGTGGAGGTCCGATAGGCAGTCGTTCCATGTAAAACACTGGTATACAACTGCATCCAGGCAATTCGTAATCGGAACGCGAATGATTTTGATTCATACTTCAGCTGTTTCGACTTTCGACCCATTTTCCACACTTCTGAATTAGATGATAGTTAAATGTCAATAGACTTTTGTTGCTGACCGTACATTTTGTAGATAATCGTAGCTGGCAGGGTGTAAACAATTAAAATACTGTGATTAAAATAGAAACCAATTAAGTTATTCATTCTCCTTAACGCTTTAATTAAAATGGCGATAAGAAAGAAACCTGTTCTTTAATTGTTTTTAACGTTATTAATTTTATGTAGTGTTGAAATACCATCATTCTTATGGTGATTATATACGATACATGTCACCTGCGCAGGTTATAAATATACAAAGTGAAGGCCAAAGAGAAAGTCATTATTTTTATTGTAACAGACCATTCTAAGTCAGTTTTTAACGTTATTCATTGTGATAAATAGGTGTATCTTACTATTGTGCACCTGAGCCTTTACATAGAGGCTTTTACCTTATAAATCCGCTGCCAGCCACCTTCTTTAACTCTTCGGCACATCGTGCCGCAGGGCGTCCCACACTACACTTGTCCAAACGCGGTCTCCACTCTAGAGCGTGTCTGCTCCATCTACAGTCTGTCCGTCTGCAGACGTGGCCGGCCCACTTCCACTTCAGCGTGCTAATTCGATGCGCATCGTCGGTAGCTTTAGTTCTCTGGCGAATGACTTCATTGCGAATTCTATCCACCAGAGAAACTCCGAGCATCGCTCTCTCCATGGCGCGCTGAGCAACCTTGAATTTGTGGACCAGGCCCACGGTGAGTGTCTACGTTTCGGCTCTGTAAGTTATCACGTGTAGAACGCACTGGTTAAAGACCCTGGTCTTAAGGGATTGTGGGATCGACGATTTAAAGATGCCACCCAGCCCAAGCGTATCCTTCTGTTCGCCTCCTTCTCGAAGTTGTACCGCCCCAGTTGTATATTTTGGCCAAGATATATTATATGTATACACTTACTTATAATATTATCAATTTGTACATTATTGCGTTAGCGAGGGAAATACTGATGCAGCAACCATTTTGTACATCTGTCCCTCTTTTCCCGTACTAGGTATAGATAACAATCCATACTTTCTTACTTAATACTTAATATACTTAATACTTAATTACTTAATTTACTTAATCCATACTAATATTATAAATGTGAAAGTAACTCTGTCTGTTACGCTTTCACGATGAAACGATTGATTTGATTTTGATGAAATTTGATATGAATATAGCTTAAACCCTGGGGAAGGACATAGGCTACATTTTAATTTGCAATTTCGTCTGCAGCCGTGATAACCGATATTCACGCGGACGAAGTTGCGGGCAAATCGCGCATCTCACATCGCTATTCACTCTCACTTCGCATAAGGTTCAGAAAGATCTTGATATATTTGACACTTTGAATCGGGTGCGAGTGCGAAGTGAGCGTCGAAGTGACGGGGAAATTACCTTACAGAATGCCACTTCTTACGTCATCTCATACTTTATCTGTCAACATCTCCCTGTCAATTTAGTTCAACTCGCTGACACGCTCGCAAGGGTGGCGCTAGTGTAAAATTCGAATTATCAACCGAGTTTTTAGAATGCGAATCAAGAAACTCACAGCGTATTCAGATTCGAAGTTTAGAATGGGGTCTTACAGAATCACACCAGGGAAATGGCTTGGCAGATGATGATGAGAGTAATGACAAATCTCATGACTGTTAAAATGTCAGTTTTACTACCGCACGCACATTAATTTAGCGAATGTGCTGCACTCTTTCTTCGATCAAAGTTAATGCGACCACTGTGACAACGAACCAACGGAGAACTATGAATATTAATTACAGTGTTCGGGGTTGAGGTGAGATAAACTAGGGTTTAAAGATTATAAAGATAACTATATTTCAGTAACAAATGGGAAAACGATTAAAACTAATGAGGTGAATAAGATGAGATTGAGTCGCGCCCGATATGCTATCCGATCACGCACTGACTGTTTTACTTAGGTCATCATCATCATTTCAGCCGAAAGACGTCCACTGCTGGACACAGGCCTCCCCCAAAATGGGGGGTTTTGCCATAATCGCCACGCTTGGCAGACGGGTTGGCGATCGCAGTATGGTTGTTACAAACGCACAGAGAACGCTGCTGCCCATTCTCTGGTGAGTCCCTTAGTCGCCTCTTACGACACCCACGGGAAGATATGGGATGGTGCTATTCTTTACGTCCGACACCACACGGACGCTCTATGCATAGAGCGCGGTGTCGCAATTACGCTGACAAGTTTATAATTGTTCGGTGATTGACCCGAACATATAGTACCTGCTAGAAAATTGTAATTAAAATGTTGGTGACATACTAGTATGTCACCAACATTTTAATTACAATTTTCTGGGTTGGCAACTGGGTTGTGGAGGTCCGATAGGCAGTCGCTCCATGTAAAACACTGGTATTCAGCTGCATCCGGTTAGACTGGAAGCCGACCCCAATATACTTGGGAAAAGACTAGGCAGATGATGATTATAGAATATAACGCCATAAATAACCAGTTTGGGCGTTCTAAAATTGACTAAATTAATCAATTCAAATCATGAATATTGCTAAAGCAATATTCATGATTTGAATTGATTAATTTAGTCAATTTTAGAACGCCCAAACTGGTTATTTATGGCGTAAAATTGACTAAATGAATCAATTCAAATCATGAATATTGCTAAGCAATATTCATGATTTGAATTGATTAATTTAGTCAATTTTAGAACGCCCAAACTGGTTATTTATGGCGTTATATTCTATAATCATCATCTGCCTAGTCTTTTCCCAAGTATATTGGGGTCGGCTTCCAGTCTAACCGGATGCAGCTGAATACCAGTGTTTTACATGGAGCGACTGCCTATCGGACCTCCACAACCCAGTTACTGGGTAACACGATACCCCTTAGTAAGACTGGTTGTCAGACTTCTAGCTTCCGATTACCCATAACGACTGCCAAAGTTCTACAAATGACAGCCGGGACCAACGGCTTTACGTGCTTTCCGAGGCACGGAGGAAACTCGGTATGGAAGGGATGGTCACCCATCCACAGATCGACCGCGGCCAGCGTAGCTTAACCTTTAACCGATCGATCTGTACGGCTTTAACTTAGCCACGAGTTCCTCAGGCGTAATATTCTATAATATTGAAGAAATATTCATCATCATCAGCCCTTGTCCCATGTTTCTTGGGATCGGCGCAACATGTTTTATTCTTCATTTCCCTCCTGTCCAACCGTCATGCTTTCACTGACTGCCTTTTCATTCATATAATTCTTCACACAATCCATCCACCTTTCCTTCCGCTCCCTCTCTATCCATCCAAATTAATATTCATAATTACTCTTTTGGTCACATGCGTGTCATCTATTCTCTTCACATGACCATACCAAGACAAACGATTACAGAAATATTGTCAACTAGAATTATTAAAAATAATTTATTAAAATTTATTTTCTATTTTTTAGTTTGGTTTTCTACAAAAAGCGTGTTTTTAGTTTTTTTGAACTATTATTTATTTTTTACTTTTTAGTTTGGTTATATCTTTATCTATAAATATTATGTACATTTATTCTACCAGGGGCGCTTGTGCAGTACCTTCCTAGTATATAATAGCTGTTTTTTCGGCAACTAATTTTGAACGACTTATGTTTCTTTATTTTGTTTTTTTGTTTATTTTTTTAATAATTTTATCAAATTAGTGTATTGTCATCGGTCCTCGATAAATCTACAAAGTTTGAACGAAATCTGGCCGTTTAAAGTGGGTCAAAATCGCGCCCAAAGAAGTCGGTTACAAATAAACATACAAACATACAGGTGAAGCTAATAAAAAGCTGGTAAAAAAGAAGCAGGAATTCAAGAATAAAACCCTTGTGATTTAATTAAGGAAGTAGTGAAACTAAATAAAGTGCTCGATGCTACGGTAATTTTAGATTGCAAGAACGATTCAACATACGAATCAGATATTAATAAAACCTTAAATAATATTATAACATGGCTAGATAACAATGCTCTAAAAATTTATGTTGACAAAACGAAAATATTATATTTCAAAACCCGTAACAGTAAAACTCTCCAGCTTAAAATATCCCGTAATAATCAATTAGTTGAACAAGTACACAAAACAAAATTTCTTGGAATAACTCTTGACGAACACTTTACATGGAAAGTACATATTGACGAATTATGCATGAAAATAAATAGATTTGTCTTTGCATTAAAAAAATTGAAAGACGAGACATCCAAACCAGTGGCAATAATGGTGTATCATGCTTATATCTGTTCCATTATCCGGTATTGTATTATTGTCTGGGGAAATTCTTCTGAAATTGCTAGAGTATTGATAGCACAAAAAAAATGCATTCGCGCAATTTTCAACATGGGCTGGTCTGAATCATGTAGACCAGTGTATAAATCACATAAGCTTCTTACGGTCCCATGCATCTATATTTATGAAACCGCAAAATTTGTTAAATTGAACTCCTCACTTTTTGAAGCCAAAAACAACTTTAACAAACGAAAAGCTACACAGTATTTATTAAATTTACCTGTGCCACGGATAGAACTATTCAGACGCAGTTGTGTATACATGGCACCACTTGTATATAATTCATTACCTAGTTGGATAACACAACTACCGTACAAAAAGTTCTGTCCGGTTCTGAAAAAATGGCTGATATCTCATAGTTTTTACTCAGTTGGTGAATTCCTCAATAAAAAATCGTGTCAGTCTTATCATTTCAGAAATGCATTGTAGTTAAAAGTTACTTTGTACTACCTACTTCCTTGACTATAATATGTATAATGTATGTGTGTGTGTGTTTAATATAAAATGCAGGTATCCTATAGAATTTTAACTTTATACACATTGTGTATACCTACATTTTTATTTGTGTAAATTTGCATGCCAACACCAAATGGCGAAATGTGTCTAAGCACTTTAAATATTTATGTACCATCTCTGTACCTACCACATTTTAAGCAAATAAATGATTTTGATTTTGATTTTGATTTTGATGTAGAAATAGCAACACATTAAATGTAGAAGAAATTATATAAAAGTTCTAGGCGACAAAAATGCAACGGCAAAGGCACAAAAAAGCTCAAGGCGTATTGACGATTTCAGACCCTAATTATAAGTCCAGGTCACCTCAAGATCTAGTCTTAATTTTTTCGACCAATCTTTAAACATTAGGGGCGCACTGGGCGCAGCTCATACGATTTCCCAGTTGCTCAAGACCGCCAGTGAATATCGTCGCTTTAAAACGTAAACAAGACAAGTTCCCACTGTGTGTTCTTCGTAAACAGTCGCATTATCGTGTAAGTAATGTAAACGTTAACCGAAGAACAGTAATCCGACCCTTACGTGGGGTGTTTTAAACATTTCACCAAAAGCAAAGAAAATTCGCGAACACTTCAGAATACATACATCAATAGTAGAGTCATCTTGTAAACCACTGGAATAACATTAACTAATATGACAAGTTTAACAAGTATAGTGGGCACAGAAATTAGTACTGCATAGGGCAACAGTTAAAACTTCACTGATTTATAGGCGACTTAACTACTGGATAACGTAGGTCAAACATGAATTGATGTTATTATAGTCATTAATTAAATGGCCCACTATTAGGGGCAATCGTTAGATTACATTAATGTTTAGGTAGGTATCTATTACAATACAAATTAAATACTTAGACATAGGTACCTCGTCCACATCCATTATGTAAACGGGACACGTGCCCAACATGCTGGCAGCATTGCCACGTTGTATGGCAATGCTGATTCTCTGATCCAGGAATAGACCAGCCTTCGGGTCACGTGAAGAGTCGACCAGCCGTTTAGAATAAGATGAGCTTATTGAGAGAATGAGCTTTGTTTTAAATACCCGGTCACAAGTCAAAACTATTAAAGAAAAATTGGTCTGCATAATTAAAACAAAAGGTGTAGGAGGGATATAACTAAAATACATAGATATTAGTACAAGAACCGACTTGTATAAATCTAAGTATTTATTTTAGTTCTTTTTTATTTTCTTCAATTCACTTACCTACATGCCGTACACGAGTGAATTGAGGAAAACAGATTTTAAAACAAAACTGATAAAACATAACTTGAATACTTGTACTGGAAAAGGATTCAACTTCGAGACAGACGAGCAACTAACTTCAAGTTGCCACATCGACTCCTTAACTTGACACTTAAGAAGTGCCACTAAATTAATGGTAAAATTATGTTATTACGTCCCAACATATTATTACTATTGTTATTATTATTAAATTAAAATAAATGCATTGACTTTGACTTGAATTAAATATAATCTATAAATAATAAAAAAATATTTAATGACAAATTAATGTGTAAATAACAATACTACCATTTATTTATTTATACAAATATATAGGTACTAGCTGAACCGGCCATACGTTGTTTTGCCAAATAAATAAAATAATTATATATATAAATCTCTGACAACCTATTCCCTAACCAACCAAAAACACAAAATAAAACATAAAAAGATACCTACACAAAATAAAACATAAAAGTCGATCAAGCCGTTTCGGAGGAATTCGATAACAATTACTATGACACGAGATTTTTATATGTACTATATTAGATTTGTAAGTCCCTCCCTAATCCTCTTGGTATAACATAGCTCCCTGTTTACCTAATCTAAGTCGGTATTTTTATTTCGTTAATTAAATTTTGATAAAATTTGGTACAGTCAACAGCAAAAGTAGATGATCAAAATCAGAAATTCAATACTAATTTACTTACACTAATTTATATAATTTATTACTAGTTTATTTATTAAAAGTATGTGATTGTCACACACATACTTTTAAATCACTTCGACGCCACACATTTCTGACGCGAACCTTGTTCATTAGTATTGAATTTCTGATTTTGATCATCTACATTTGCTGTTGACTGTACTTACAGACTAAGCTGTATGCCTATGTCCTTTCTTGAACCCCAAGAAAGGACATAGGCCAGTCCGCGTCTTAAAAAGAAGCCTATGTCCTTACATAGCCAATTTTTTTTTTCTGGCTACGAAACACACACAAAAGCGTTACTAAGTTTGAAAATTGAAAGAATATTTGTGTTGATAATGCCGATGTGATTAATCTGCGAATGGGAATTCACATTAAATTAAATATTTCACTGATAAAGTTTTAAAACAAATGCTAATTCCATTGTATTCTTTAAAATAAAAAGAATGTAGTTATCGCTGAAAATACAAAGACGTTCGAAACAAAATTTTTTTTTTTGTGAAACCACTTTCACAATTTTTTATTAAATTTTGTCATTTTATTCGGATATTTTTTTTTTTCTTTAAACCCTTCTCTGTCCACTGTATTTTTTTTTCGGATATTTTGATTGCGTTACGTCATACACACCTATTTAAAAAGCTATTTTTGAGAATATTGAGGTACGACCGCATCTTAATTCGTTTACATCGTCTACAAATAAATCAATGATTTAATAATAAATAAATAAATAACAATAAATGCATATATTACAGGTAAATTACACCCATAACGTAATAAAATTTAAATTAAATCAGATAAAATCAAATTAAATAGGTAAAATTAAATTAAATTAAATCAAATCAAATTAAATTACGATGTGAAGTATCCTCGGTACAAATTCCCTTGCCATACTTGTAGTTGCCATCTACCCAACTCATCATTGTTATCTTCTTATTGCAGCGCTCACAATGAGCGACTCGACAACAAGCCGACATTTCGCAATGCATCGGTCATCGTCCGCACTTCCTTATTAACTCCTGATTTGATGCAACCCTCGCACTAAGAGGACCTAGATACGAAGTGGACTCATTTGGAAGAAAGGAAACGCAAGATATTGGGCTTGGGAATTAGATTGTACTTGAGAAGATTTGTGCAATATATACCTATTTGGTTTGAATTAAAATCTGAATTTTACTTGTCAAATTGAGTAGGTATTGGAAGAGAGCCCATTAATGCTTATTTATTGTAGGTAGGTACATAAATATTTTCAGCACTATGGCTATTCCACAAAATCATAACCTACCCATTTAGAAACGTAGCTATGATTTTGTAATTTGTAATATACTTTGCACTTATACTTACAGTACAGTACTTACGTACAGTCGTTTTTGTTGCAACATTGTATTTAACATTATTAATTTGATGTATGCAAAATACTGATCCATTAGATAAAACTAATTCATTTAGATTTATCTATCCTTCTACTACCCAACTGATCCATTAAAATTACTCCACTAAAAGATACTTACTTTTGTAAAACGTTTCCAAAAGATAGTTTCGTATAGAGAAGAAGGAAAACTTTTAACAATTTTCAACTTTTAAGAATTACTTTTACAATTATATTTAACATAAAAAAAAACTGTGAGGTTGGATTTTCTTGCCCCTTCTTCTCTACACGAAACTATACCCTGTTCACAATAAAATTAGATATTTACATAAACCTTTTTTACAGTCCGTTCAACCGATTTTGATTTCTATTGCGTTGAGAGCATGACAAATGGCAACTGCAGTAAACAGTTGTTATTGTAACCACTTTTTTGCCTCTAATGTCATCCTTAAGCCTACGGAATAGAAGTCAAAATCGGTTGAAGGGACTGTAAAAAAGGTTTGTGTTTATGTCTAATCTTATTGTGTCCTTTTGAAAAGGACAACTAGATTCAATTCTTTTTTCATGTAAATGACGTTAAAAATCACCTTTTGATTATCTCATTGAAATTAATGTTTTAACTCTGGTTTAGATCATTACCTAGCTTCCTATAAATATAATAATTATTATTTAAAAAATCCTGTCTTCTGAGCTGAGAATGATTCTGAATATTTCTCAAAGACATGATAGATTCCACTATTAATTTAGCTGGTTATCAAACTTACTTGGCTCTGTCATCATCCGAAAGTACTTCTGTGTGGTCATCAGCCGTGTTGTCGCCATCGCTGAACCCCGATGCCGAGCTCTGGTGGTGCTCCGGGATCTGGAAGTAACCACAAATTCTAATTATGTATAAATACATATTTCAATGTAGAATGGCGACAGAGGTATATTGGTCAGAGGATGGGCAGCAGCGTCCTTCTGAGTACTATAACACCTACTGCGCTCGGCAACATGCATCGGTTAAGCATGGCGATACGGCTGAACACCCCCTTAAGGGGTACCGTGGGCGTCTAAAGATTGACATGATGATGATGATGATGACATATTAAAATCAAAATATTTTGAAAAGCGGAACAGCTGGAAAGGAAAGCTGTTGATTAGAAATGGACAAACGTATCATGGGAAAGACACACAAATCATCATAATTATCTAGAGTGTTGGGGATTTTTAACCAGGATTTTGCAAATGAAAGTCTTCCGAAAATTTAATAGCTTGTATTCCATCTTGGTACAGGAAGTAAGAGGGAGAATAGACAAGACCGCACTTGTCAAATAAAACTATTTCCGCGCTTAAACTGACAGCTGTCATCGATTGTCATATGACATACATTTGAAATATATTTGACACTTGCTTGATATAATGCGCTGGTGTTACCAAGCTTGGAACATAATAAAAAAAAATAACAAATAATATAAACATAGAGTTACCCCAACTTTGTTGGGGTCAGGCTTTTAGTCTAATCGGAGGCAGCTGAATACCAGTGTTTTCCATGGAGCGACTGCCTGTTTGACGTCCAATTACTAGGTAACACGATACCCCTTAGTAAGACTTATTTCAAACTTTCTGGCTTCTGACTACCGATAACGACTGTCAAAGATCTACGAATGACAGCCGGGACCAACGGCTTTACGTGCTTTCCGAGGCACGGAGGTGTCTCGATATAAAATAGATAAGTAGTCAACCATCATACGGTGTAAGTCAACCGTGACGATTGACACAAAAAAAGTGTTTACTAAAAAACTCAACATGAAGCTTACCTAAATTCAACTTTAGACTTGAGTTTTAAAACTACCTAACCATAATCATGATATTATTATTATTATGTTGACATCTCAGATTATGAAACAAAAGGCAGATAGATCGCGCGGAACACCGAGAGTGAAGCCAAAAAAGCAAATACAAATTCAAAAGCGAATACCAACCACGCGCTTCGTTCTGTACTGACACGAGTCAGTATAGTACGAAACACCGCATCGCATCGTTAAAAAAAGACAAATAAAAATACAAATACACAAGCGAATACAATCACAAGATTGTAGGTATTGGCTTTTGAGTTTGTATTTGCTTTTTTGGCTTCACTCTAAGTGTTCCGCGCGGTCTATCTGCCTTTTGTTTCATAATCTGACGTTGACATGAACATGACTGTTCTATTATAACAAAAGAACAACAAATAGTGTAAAAACATTGTTGAACCTTGCCAATATACCGGTCAACAGGGAACACCCAAATATTCCGAAATACTTTATTTTGAATTTCGATATTCCGATTTTCAAAAGTACGAATTTCATAATACCTAAAATATATAATCTCTATTATTTAAAATCACGAAAGTTATTTTACCGAATGTCGTAAATCCGATTTGTTTGTTTTCCGATTTTCATATGTTCGAAGATTCAAATGCAAATGCAAATGAATCGATGGGTTCTCGGTCCGAAAAACGAAATTCCGAATTTCAATGCTTCGAATAAATTGTTAAAATTAGGATTCTGATTCAATTCAGCTACGCATATATATTCAAAATGGTGTCCCCTTGTTTCGCAGACAGAAATTTCATAGAATTTCGTTTCCCAGAAAAAATTTCATGTAATAGGTATTTGATTCTTGTATTTTTATTTCGACTATTATTGTTTCAAAGACTATTTACTTGAATGAAATATATTTCACAGAAACACAATTCAAAGAATTTTTAATCACATTTTTTTGTTTAACAAACTTATCAAACAGTAGAATTACTTTTTAACGAATATTGTTTATTCAGTGTATTTTTCCATGGAATTTATTTCAACAAAAATATATAGGTATAAAAAGAAAGACGATAACAAAAATAATCTTAAAAAGTCAATATGTTGTGGTACAAAAGTTAATGACAGAAACGAATTGCTGCGAAACCGACTCCAAGTAGTCTTGTTTGCCCTACACTTAGAGTGTTATTTAAATTCGCGGAGGGGCGAGGCGGCCAGCGAGCTGGGGAGCAGGTGGTTTTAACGCCCGCCGCCGCGGCTGAGGCTTTCGCCGGCCGGTAAGCCGAAGCTGCGGTGGTGAGCGTGAATACCATCTGCGACGATAAGCTCGCGTGGTACCGCCGGAGCCCCGCAACGCCGTAGCCGTGACAGAAACCATGCCTGCTGCATGTTGCATGTTCGCTTGCATGTTGCATGCTCGCTTGCATGTTGCATGCTCGCTTGCATGATGCATGTTTGCTTGCATGATGCTTGCTTGCTTGCATGCTGCATGCTTGCTTGCACGCTGCATGCTTGCTTGCATGCTGTATGCTTGCTTGCACGATAAACGATTGCACGATAACGATAAAGATAATCGGAATTTTAATAATCGGAATTCGTATTTTTGATGTTTCGAATTTTCATTATGTCGGACTTTTTGTTATTCGATCTTTTGAAACTCGGTATTTTGAGAATAGTAATTATAAACGTTCGGAATTTTGAAATTTTAGTATTACTTATAAAAATAGGATGAATGATAAATCGGAATTGCCTTATTAGGAATTTTGAACCATTCGGAATTATGAAAATCGGTATTTTGAAATTCGTATTTCTGACTTTCGGAATAAAGTTTTTCGTATTTATGTAGTGTACCCCGGTCAACAACCTATTATACGAACAGTTAAAACTGCAATTTCAATATCTTGAAACCGCATGATATCAATGCACTAATTTGCGGTCAGCCGCCGCGTCAACCGCTCCGGTTGCCTTGGAGCTGTGGCGGGCCGCACATCTATTGTTACGAATTTGTAATTGTTGTCGCATAATTATAGCCATTAATATAATGGAAAAGAAATGCTTGTTATTGACGACGACAGGCGGCGGACCGCAATAGAACCGAAACGATACAACAAATACTAAAAACAGAATAAAATAAATATTTAAGGGGGCTAACATCCAACAAACTTGATTTTTGGCCGTTTTTTTTTTCGATGTCTAATGTTGTATATAGATAATGATACGGAATCCTTCGTGCGAGAGTCCGACGTGCAATTGGCCAGTTTTATTCTATTCCGTGGATGCCACTTACACTCAAATTAGAACCCCTGGCTCCTCGGCATTTGATACTAGAGAAGTACAGTGGAATCTGTCTCCCTCAGAGTGCAAAGCTACATGACGCAATATCCCCACGAAAGAGAAATTTTGGAAAATTCTTTACGAAATATTGATCAAACCTGTGTAAGAGGTATGCAGTCAAACTCGACCTTCCTCCTGGATCCTCGCATGTTCACTTATCCTGCACAACTACATGTTCAATAGTGGTCAGCGGTGACCGAGTCAAACAATTACTTGCATCTCAATTGTAATTAATTTACTCTTATTAATCACCAGAGGTGTCTCAAGCGCGTCTGATTTAGGGGTGTCACTTGTTTCTAATTTAATTGACGACACGGTTGGCGTAGTGGTTGAGCAATTGACTGCTGCGCTGCGTGTCGCCAGTTCGATTTCTGCACGGAACAAATATATTTATGGCCTACAGATAGTTGTTCCGGGTCTAGCTGTATGTGTACGTGAGTTTATAATTTTTTTTGTAAACGCTCCCACGACAAAGGGGAAATGACAATGCCAGATCCTGCCCCACCCATGTACAGAAAAAGTAAATAATTGAAAATAATTGTAATGAATATAGAACCTTTCCATACTAAATTGTTTTTCTGTAGAACTTGCGGATTACGAAATACCTACCCACAAAATACAAACTCATTTTACCTAAAATACAATTTAACCTATAATCAATGTATTTATTGTTTTTAGATTTAAACGGAAACCGCAAGTTCTACAGTCACTAAGACTAATGTTTAGTTATCAGCGTTAAATAAACAGTAAGATGCTACATATTGCACATGACTTTTATTGAGTGGGGCAAAGTTCTATAGAGTTTCTGTCATTGTCCTTTCTAGTGTGTTTTTGAAAAAGAAAAGTTAAAGAAGCATGTAGTTCAAAATGTAACCCTTATGTCCTCGAATCTGAACTGAAAACATGGCTAAACATGTTAACTATACCATATTTAAATAGATATACCTATATAAACTATGAAGCTCCTATAAAGTTTATGGGATGAGTAGTTTTCGAGGTAGCGTGATTAATTAGTGAGTGGTACGTATTTTACTTTTATACATATGAGTACTCGTATG
This sequence comes from Charanyca ferruginea, assembly GCA_947361185.1. NCBI lineage: Eukaryota > Metazoa > Arthropoda > Insecta > Lepidoptera > Noctuidae > Charanyca > Charanyca ferruginea. Next base: position 24,253,392 of record OX376074.1, read on the forward strand.
TATGGGTCATGATATAGATAGATAGAGAGAAGGCAGAAGATAGATTGCAATAGTATTGATGTGTATTCGTTTGGTATCTTTTCTCTATAATCTTTTCAGAGGGCCTAGTGTGAGTTCGCTGTTACAATGCAACAATTGGCGATGTTCCAGTTTCAGTCTGTTTTTTAGATTTCTGTGTTCAGTACAAATTGAAGTTTACGTTAACGCAGTTAATTACATGTTATGGAGGGTAGGTAGGGTAGACACGTCTCTGTGTATCAAAAAGAGTTTGTTTATAATGTGTTAAATAAGGGAGGCGCTGTAATCACGGCCGGGTATAAACTCGGAATACTTCAATCCGTCAACAACTGCTACATTCATACTATACCCTGTGCCTACGCTAGCGCCACTGTGGCGGGTTTTGGAACTGTTATTTACTGCTTATAGCTAGACACTTTTACGTCTTTCCCCCTATAGATCTCCTTAGGTTCCTCTACCCTCCATAGTAGATACTATGGAGCACAGTGTGAGTTTTTGTACCTACATAGGTAGGTACCTACGTAAAAAAACTCACACTGTGCACTCTGTTTAAACTACCAGAAGACTCTATGAAGAAAACAGGATGACGCCGATCGTATAACTTAGACACAAGACTGCGTCGATTGCATGCGCAATGCTGTATTCGTAAAATTCGTGCATTTAGCTTCGCCGAGACGCGGCCCTGTGACACACAATAATAGACTGATACTTAATCTAAAATTACGACACAGGTGTGACGTGTGTGTATTTTTAGATTTAATTAGCTGCGTCGATTTGTACCCACTGTATTAATTTTAGTTGCCCTAAATAATTCCAACGTTTCCATAACCAATTATGATAATTACAGAATAGATGTATTTCTTTCAATCAAAAATAATAAGGTTTAAAAAGCATTAACCAAAAGCAAATAATTATGAAATAAATTACGAATATGCAGCTAGCGACATCTAGTAACAACAGTCAGTACTACAACTATCCATTCTAGTTGACGTTGATCTCAGCGCCATCTATAAGTAGCAGATAGTACTACAATAATCTAGTAGTGGCAAGTACATACACTAGATGGCGCTACTAGAAATAATGTTGTAATTTATTATTTCATGTAACTGTAAATTACTATCAAAATAAAATTGTCACTTTATTTATTACTGGGTTTTGCCCGTGAATTTGTCGTTGTAAAGTCAAATATGCCATATTATAGTGTAGCGTCTATTGGTGAAAGACTTTTTTAATAGGATGAGAAGTTTTGTATATTAGGTACTTAGTACCTAGGTACACCCAAGCTTACAAACTTTACCTTAATACTAGTAAAGATGGGTCCAGTACACTAGGTACGTGGTCGAGACCTAATAAAAATAAAGTCATAATTTATTTCCCAGGTATCTGACCTACACCCACATGATGAGAAACAAAACCGGCCGGTGTCCAAGACAATACAAAAAAAGAAAGAAAGGGAGACAACGTCGTAGATGGGAGGATGGCAACGAAAGCAGGCTATAGCAGGTATTACGCGGAGAAGGAAGACACACAATCTTCGCCAAACTGGTGTCAAATAATAAAACTTTGCATGTAAGAAAAATATGTAGGTATTAAGTAACCTACAGCAAAAGGTCACAGAGGACACCACAAATTACTCAACGAACACAGCTTTTCATCTCTCAAACAATTTTAATAGATACTAATGAAACGTGCTGTAAATGCGTGAAGAACTAATTATTATGTTCGTTTGTAATGGTTATGAGTAGCAGCAGCCATATTGCAATGCTGTAATGAGATAGATTATTATGATTATCGGCTGCAGATAAAAATACGATAATCATGATATTTGTGATTACAATTTATCATTATTAGCAGACTGGGGAAATACTCGAATACTGCAAATACTCATAATTTTAAACTCGTTCGGTTTTTTTTTATTCAAATGTTTTTGAGCCCTTTTAACTTTATAATACAGTAAGTTAAGTAATAGATGGCGTTAAACTAGACTAACTTAAATTTAAAAAAAAACAGCAAATAAAATAAGTGGGTATAAAAACAATCCAATAAAATAAATATACAGTGTTTCTTTCAGGTATCCAATTTTGTTAAACGTTTAAAAAAAAGACTATTTATTATTTTATTTTTTTTGTATCTATTATTACCGGATAAAGTCTTTCGTTAATTGACATACTGTATGTCATTCCTCTGTATGCGTGTATGTCACTGACATCCTCCTAAACTTCTGGGCCGACATAGATGATTTTTTTGTCTGCATTCGAGTGGGTCCCTAGATAGTTTAGATTAGATACACAACTGGACCCGTCAGCCACCTACTAAGTTCAATTGTTTAAACGCTGTAGTCGATTTCTAGGAATTTTATTTCAAGGGCAGGACGACGTCTGCCGCACGATCCGTATGCTTACTTAATACTGATACTTAATACTGACTTAATATTGATATCTTTTTAACACGTTGAGTGCGAAACCAGGTCCAAAAGACCTGGTTTATATCTCGCTTTAAGTGCAGCTAAGAAAAGTATAGACTTATCAGTCGTGCGAAGAGCATAACTTAAATTTGTTTCGGTGTAGGAAAAATATGAATATATATCTATGATGTGTTATTAAAATAGAGTTCAGTGGTGTACCTACATTAGTACCAGATGTTTACACCGGGTACCGCATGTAAGAAATAAAACATCACTGTGCGAAACCAGGTCGAAGGCTCCTGGTATTCCGCGCACCTTGTACCGCACGCCGCGCTAGCTTCGGAACGCAAGTGTGTTTCGATATGGCGTTAAGACCGACGAAAAGGTGCCGTAAAAAAAATTTAACTTCGATGTTCGTAAAGACAGTGACGACAGTATTAAATCGAATTATAGATTGATTTATCAAAGACAGGTCACATCAATTCTCATCATCATCATCATCATTTCAGCCGAAAGACGTCCACTGCTGAACATAGACCTCCCCAAGGGGGGGTTTTGCTGTAATCGCCACGCTTGGCAGGCGGATTGGCGATCGCAGTATAGTTGTTACAAAGGCACAGAGAACGCTGCTGCCCATTCTCTGGTAAGTCCCTTAGTCGCCTCTTACGACACCCACGGGAAGATATGGGATGGTGCTATTCTTTACGTCCTACACGGACATCCTACACCACACGGACAATCAATCACGGTCATCAATTCTATTTCTTTTATTTTAATAATAATGGGAAAAAAAATACCAAAGCTACAATTTGTAGAGAAAATTACCGAAGCTTTTGCAGAAAAGGACTTTGTCAATTGTATAGGTCATCTTTTCAGAACCCGCACCAAAACCAGATGAATATCATTTAGTAAAAGGTGCAAAAAAGAGAAATTCTGTCGGATGTAATGAAAAACTCCGAACCTATTTAACAAGTCGCAAAGCGGACAGAAAAGACAAAAAAAAAATATTACTGAATATAAAAGACACTTTTGTTTGGACTGCTTCAATGAAAAACATTAATGAATGTAGTTTTTCCGTTTCTCTCACGTTTTCTCTTACATTAAAACATAATGAAACTATCGATATTTTTATTTCTCATCCCTAAAATATGCACAAAACTACCCTTATTCAGTGCGGCAGATCATATTATATAGTTTTACATGAAGCCAAAAAAGGATTTAAGTTTCTTAAACGTTACGTTTAATATGCCCTGTACCGTCACAATGACAGTTTTATGACCAGGTGTACAACGCCTTGTACTGCAGGAATGGAAAGAATAGAAAAATCACAGCCGCAGGGAACGTGTTAAATTCCACAGCAGACACTACCTTTGAGTTATTTTAATGCAAAGGAAAACTGACATTAGGCCCTCCTAATGTAATTTCGACAGTGTAGGCATGTAGGTAGTGAACAGTAAGAAGTCCCTACTTCTTACTGTTCACTACACAAACTAACTACTAACAACAAACAGTCATCACCATTTCGTAAGGTAGTTGTCAAAGGAGAATTGCCAGTGGAAAAGCCATGTTTGACAGTAAATATAATAAAGCTGTCTGACAGATAGCAAGAATAATCACGAGAGATCAGAGGGGCAATTCCCGTAACTATAAGGAAGATTCCCTTCTAATCTGACTTTCAAACTGTCAAGAATTCTCTATTTTACTTTTGTACATTTTTCGACTTTGACTGTCGCTAAGTTCTGCCTACCCCAAGTAACATGGGATAAGGGCAGAAAGATGATTGTCGCAGAGATGAAATTGAGACTGAGAGAGAAACGCATTTGAAAGAAAAAAACAACAAAACCTAAGTAACCTTGGAATCCAGAAAGTTGTTAATACTCCCGGAGCTGTCACTGCTGTGGCATCCGATGCTGTCATCACTGTTGCACAAACCACCGCTTTCTTGATCACGAGAGTCACTAGACTTGCTGACGTCAGAATCCGACTCGATCCATAACGGTGATCGATATTTGAACTTGTGAGCGAACGCACTGAACTTCAATTCGTTGCTCATTTTTGGAAATTAAATATGATGAGCAGAGGTTTTGGAAAACGTTGAGGACGAAATTAAATTGGGTTATTAGGTTTTACACTGGGGTCAAAAGTCAATTAGAACTGTTCTATGTCTCGTAGTTTAAAAATAAATGTTTACTGTAAGAGAGACTATGTTTAACAATAAGTGCCTGCCTTTTCATACAAAAACTAATTCATTTTGAAAATGGTTACACTGTTACACAAAGCGAAGTATAGTGAGTGATCGCAAAAACAATTTGAAAGGCACTTTGACTGATATAAGCACTGGAATAATTGCGGTGTTTGATACTTTTATTGTTTAAACTAGTGTTGTGATACAAGATGGACTGTTTAGTTAGGGGTATGAGACGAATCTGTGTCTAAGATCACGGACAAATCCCGACGATTTGAATGTAGGCAAATAGGTCGGGGGACGATCATATTGAGACAGTGAGGTGCGGCAGTTTATTTTCTTTTTGTAACTTTTACACTTACTACGGTGTCCAAAATATATTTGTACTTTAGAGGACATTAAAATTGCTACTGATGCCGCGATAAACGTAGTGGCTCCCTACTGGACCAAGTTCTCCAATAAAATAAAAAAATAAAATCCATTTATGCAGTACGATTGAAACTTTATGGCGGCTCTGAACACGAGTTGAGTGGCTGCGCAGTAACATTTTCAAATGTCAGCGGGTGTGAAGGGCTGGGAACTGCGCAGGCAGTAGCGGACTTCACAGCCGCCCGCCATTAAGTTTGAATCGAACTGTATCATCGACTAAAAAAGAAGAAGAACTTCAAAAAATAATTGTGAACCAAATGAGTTGATCTATGTTATTAAAATAACCCAAACTTTCGTGTGTTGAAAAGCATAATTTTATTTTAGGCTCTCTGACGTCTATGATGGAACAGCATTTCTGGAAAATTCATGAAATTCATTCGCAATATCTCGATTCATCTTTATGATTCCTGTTCATATGGTGCCTGGCGAGATTTACCTTGTAGAACTTGTAAAAAAGAACAAGAGAAGAAAAAGCTTTTATAACAATAGGAATAACCTGCAATAACCCACGAAAAACCTACACATTTTTTATCTCTCCGTATATTTACAATTAAGACAATTCCCATGCTGTTAAAAAGTCATAAAACTAGTTTTATCGCATAGATTATCTTTAATTTTTATCTTGAATCTCGCAAATTATCTAAAGCCGTTAATCTCAGATAACTTAAATTCACACAAAGTTATTAGTCGAGCAACCAAATGACGTCAGTTATATCTGGGTATATGTTGGTAGCCTTTCTTGGAATAAAATGATGAATGTTTTCGGTAACTTTAACAAAAAATATGATTGAAAATTAATTGGGTACTAGCTCTGCCTGCAACATCATCTGGTTAGATTTCAGAATTACATAAGCCAAAAGCCTTTAGAATTCCACGCAAACACAAAAATGGGATAGCAATTAAACTGTGATAAGCTAGCTCAATATCTTTGTGTTCCAAATTGCTACTAATTCAGTTCAGTTCTTTACGTCAAAGAATAACAAACAAACATCCATTCATCCATCCATCTGTCCATCCACCATAAATTTTCGTGTTTGTAGTAGTATACGTATACGGTTTAAATTAGGCTCACAATCAGCTGTTTTTCAAGGACAAAAGTTTCTAAAGACCACCTCCAAAACGTCTACTGACTAACAATATTTTTTGTTGGATGCAACTTATGCAGTTTTCCTTATTTGTAACTCTGTAAGTGTTTATACATGTACCTAAGTAATATTACCTGAGACCTCGAACAAAATCCTATAACAAGCAAAACCTACGGAGCGAAACCAATACCAACACTAACTGTGGGTCTAAATTGATCGTCCCGACAGGACGTCGCAATTTATTAGACGCTTCTTCGCTTTCAGTGTCACAGTTGATTGCTACGTATCAAGTGATGGAAATAGTCCTCACTCCTGAGGTCCCCCAGATGTAGGAGTAATGACTAAAGAAATGTGGGAAAGATGAAAGGTGAACAAGGACATTAAGAAATTTATTAATGTATGTTATTTAACAATGGCTTATTCACTATATACAAATCATAAAAATAATAAAATTATTTACAATTCTAAGAAAAAGGCAGGGAGCTCAAAGGGCATCAAAAAACTCGTCCACATCGCTGTCAACGGGACACGTGCCCAACAGGCTGGCAGCATTGCCACGTTGTATGGCAATGCTGATTCTTTGACCCAAGAATAGACCAGCCTTCGGGTCACATGAGGAGTCGACCAGCCGCTTGGCGATGTCACGAAAAACAATATGGGCACTCGGACCCCATGGCCCTAGAGTTTCCACCCCAAACGGCTCAAATATATAGCTTTCAAGAAGGTTATTATATTTGCGCCGTTTGAGGTTCTCGGCACCTGCAGCAGCCGCCCCAGCACAACCCGTTGTGCTAGGAAGATGAGATGGCGCAAGGGTGTCGACACATGTTGCATCCCACACCAAAGGCCTACCCAACTTCCAAGGCATTATGGTCATCCCATCTGGTCTCTTCCCATCGTCACGTGCCAACCCATTGGGTTCTAAAATAGCAGGCACCCCGGCGGTGGCAAGAGCACGACGGAGGATAAATAATAAATTATTTAGGACATTAAGTGGATCAGTCTTTGACAAATATAAAACTTAGATCATCACCTGTCTAGGCTTTTCCAAAACATGATTAGTGTCGGCTTCCAGTATAACCAGATACAGCTGAATACCAGTGTTTTACATGGAGCGACTGCCTATCGGACCTCGACAATCCAGTAACTGGGTAACACAAAGACTTTCTGGCTTCTGTTCTGATTACTCATAACGACTGCCAAAGATCTAGGAATGACAGCCGGGACCAACGGCTTTACGTACTTTCAGAGGCACAGAGGGAACTTGATATGTTATGGATGGTCACCCATCCACAGACCGAGCGCGGCAAGCGTAGCTTAACCTTTGACCAATCGGTATGTACGGCTTTTCGGGATTTTTTTGTTATTTTTCGTGCCCAGCGGAAAGTCCAACAGTGGACATCTTACAGCTGATGATGATTTCTCAGTAGCAGCTTGGAGTTTGGAAGGTGGCGGTGTAACCACGTGCTTCGGTAAGCACGTGTCACCGTTGGTCCTGCTTGTGATCTCTCTCCGGTCGTATCGGATTGTCGTCCCACCGGACTATGAGAGTGAGGGAAGAGGGAGTGCATCTGTGTTTGCGCACACACTTGTGCACTATAATATCTTCTGCGTACTTGGCTGATCTCCATTGAGATTGGCCGCCGTGTTCGAAATCCGGTCGAGGGATAAGGTTTATTTTTGTCATTGGATGGCTAATAACCCCAAGAAGCCAAATAGGTATTGATTGTGATTCATTTTCAACTATTGTGTCTCCTAATTAACAGTTGAGCTCATAGGGACATCTGCAATACCAGAGGTGTTACAGATGCGTTGGCATCGCCAAAAACAAAGTTAAAATGTCTCTTGTGCCTCCAATTTTTCCTGCAACACAGTTCTTACTAGCGCAGGTGCTAGGGAATCCATTAATCCTATTTGTACTTATTATGTCAATAAAGAATTATTATTATTATTAATTACACTGGCACCCATACTCTTCAAATCAGAATACAGCCAGGGCCGTATTAACCATGTCAGGGCTAGGGGCAATGCATCTCTCTCCCCTTTACTCTTTTCTAACTTCCTAAAATACATATTTTCACCACGTTAATTATATTTACAATAACGCTATTTTTGACTACATTACGTTTTCGTTTTCAACATTTTTATACTTTATTCTCGGTGCGCGGGGCCTATGAAGGGCCCCTAAGCAGTTAGCCTTAAGGATAATCCAACAATGAATAGAGCAATGCTGGTTAGCGGTAGAAATAGGTATGGTGGTAGGACTTCCACGACTGACCTTCCAGTAAGTAATGTAGATCTAGAAATAACTGGCCTTAGTAAAAATAGTCATATTACTTAAGGAAGAACATGCACACATGACATGGACATACTGAAATAATTATGAATACCTAAGCAGTTGAAGAATTAATGTAAAGTTAACTTAAATAGCAAACGTTACAGCAAACTAGGACACCACAATATAATAATCCGATTCCCTATTACAGTTATAATGTGTGTGGGACAACCAAAGTACACTTGAGTTCCTTCGTAAATACTTAGAATACATTTATCTCTAACCGCCGCCGTCAGTATCGTCGATGTCAAAATAACTCACATTTAAAATATCCTTCTGTGTTCCTTTTTCGCTAACATCCGTATTCTTTACAACACTAACTTCTCCTCTGTTGGCATTCCTGTAAACTACAGGACTATCAGCAGAAGAAGTGCCATCTTTTGACTCTTCATTGTTTTCTTCCTCTTTCATATCTTCAGGACCCACAATTCTCACTTCAGGAGTCCGAGATCCTTCTCTAGTATCATCATCATCATCAATATTGCTGGTTGAAGGAGTAGTTATGATATCGCTAATGCTTGGGCTGACACTGTTTCGAAACGCTTCCTCTATTTTCTTTCTGGTTTCAGGAGGCATTTCCACGTAGTCATGAGGATATGATGGTATGTCGATCCGAAGATCAGGCTTCTTCCGAACCCTCATTTTGTTACTCATGTCGTTTCACTGATAAGATTGTTAATTCAAGGGCAACGAAATTTTCTTAATATTTTAACACTAGCACATGATCAAAGGTCGTTTAATTTTAGCACACGTCTTTTACCTAATTAATCACTTATAAAACTTGTTCTATATCTAAATTTAAATGTCTTATAACCTCATTTTTCACAATGACTAGTACGGAAAACAGTACAATAAGATAATTTTTGGTAATGTTATCTAAGAATTTTTCTTTGCTTTGTTTTATCAAATTCGCACCAATAGTAGCGATGTAGATAAATAACACGTAATACCGGATTGTTATTTTGTTGTCACTCGATTGGATTAGTTATCTCTCGTATGTTTTGAATGCTATCATTACCGGTTTTGACAGAAATCCGACGATCTTTTGTCAATTATTGTTTACTTTGAAGCATTTTCACAAACAACGCACCCCAGCACGAAACACAAAGAGAAGTTCATTACTCATTAGTACTGCATTTTTTTGGTTTTTGTAGTCATTTTGTAATTGCCTCATTAGGAAGGCTAGTTTGGTCTAATTTTCCTGCGTGTGTCGTCAAATGCTGAAAAACCGGTTCTTAATCTAGTTCGGCAATGAATGCTATCAAATAATTGCCTTAACATTTTTAGCCCGTTTAACTATGTTACTATTTTGTGAAACTGTTTTTAGAAATAAACTATAACTATTTTTAGGGAACCGATATCAATAGTTTGATGCACTTTATTACGATTTCTCCTCTACGATCAGCATGTAATGTTGAGGGTGATCAAAGCAAAGCTCTGGCGCAAACATGTAGTAATAACAATTATTTATCTCTTTGTTGTGTTTTGTATTTATACAATTCGTCCGATTAGAAAGTTGACCATAGTGCCTGCTCATTTTGGAATTTTCGCTTTCTCTTTTATTAATTTCTTCTTCCATCTCCCTCATATCGATCGGACATCAAAGTGTTCATGTCACTTTGATGTGGACATCAAAGTGACATGAACACTTTGATGTCCACAAACGCATTGACTTGACTTGCCTCAGGTCATCACTTTCCTCGATTTCTTTCTTCTAAATTCAATTTAATTAGCGTCATTAACAACAGTTTCTAATTTAATAAGACTTATGTTTAACAAACCTCCAGATCTACTAAATGATCACCAATAATAGTAAATAAAATAAAACCAAAAATAGTAAATGGTCACCACAATGGTGTTTCCTAAAGTATTGTAGAAATGTATGAGTTTGACTGTAAAAAGCGATTTGATTCTGGCACTCGGCGGCCGCTGCCGCGGCACGCTCCCTCCGCTCACTCGCCTCGTGCGTAGGGGGTCACAGTTCTAACCTAACCTAACCATGTCGGATCCGCCCCAGGGGGGACAAAAGATTTTAGTTATTTTGCACACTAAGATTTGGTGACCATTTAGTACATTTGGTATAATTTTGTATATTTTTTTGGTAAGGAAGCTTAAGATCCTAAAGTATTTTTGGTGACCATTATATTTATACCCATTTAATAATAAAACAAATCAATTGAAACAGTTTCTGATCTGGAAAGTCCAAGTTTGACATGATGTATTAAATATTCAAACATACACCTAGCCTTTTTCGAACTATGTTGGGGCAGGCTAGTCTAATCGTCCGGGGGGGAGTCTAACACCTCACTCCCCCCCCTGACCCGAGAAGTGGCCCGCTGCAGCGGGCCGGCACCAGCCGGGGGTTGCGGAAGTATCTCCAGTTCCCGCGACCCCCGACGTAGGTGTGAGATGGAACACCGGGGTGGTTTTTAGTCAGTAAGAGTCTGACAGACCCCTCCGCCCGCCCCAGGGCGGAGGACATGCATGAGGATTTTCCACCCCGTACCAAAAAAAAAAAAAAAAAAAAAAAAAAAAAAAAAAAAGGCTAGTCTAATCTGATGCAGCTGAATACCAGTTTCACATGGAGCGACTGCCTATCTGACAACCACAACCAGTTACTGGGTAACACGATACTCTTCGGTAACATTGGTGGTCAGACTTTGTGGCTTCTAATTACCTATAAAGACTGTCAAAGTTCTACGAATGACAGCCGGGATCAACGGCTTTACGTGCAATATGTAGCTGCAACATTTTCGACAATGCCCCAGCAATACTTAAAAAACCGGACAAGTGCGAGTCGGACTCCCCCACCGGGGGTTCCGTACATATTTGTAGGTACATATCCATACTTCTATACGAATCCATACCTACTATCCATACTTTAATCTACTTAATATTATAAATGCGTTTTTTGCGACATAAACGGCCGTATCTTTTTTTTAACGTTAACATAGAGGGTTGGTTTTTGTACAGCATCAAGGGACCGTAGACTTGAGTATATTTTATTAATTTCATTTTGATACCTCCACTCGTTCTCGAGATTAAGGGACTTGACAGACAGACAGACAGACGGACAACAAAGTGATCCTATAAGGGTACCGTTTTTTTCTTTTTGAGATACGGAACCCTAAAAATTACTAGCAATGTATTGCAGCCACACATTGCTCGGTAATAGTGGGCAATATTCCCGAGTATTTCAACATTTGCCTCTAATGCACTAGGGTACGAGCAAGTACCAATGTGACATTTTTAATTACATAATGTAGGACAGACTGACGGACAACAAAGTAATCCTTTAAGGGTTCCGTTTTTTTCCTTTTGAGATACGGAACCCTTGAATAATTTCGACCCAGCCTGACCATTGCTGTCCCCTTAATGACGCACTAAGCCTAGGTTCGAACCCCGCAGGGGGTGCCCTTAGTGTCTGTTCATTTAATAAATATCCTTAGTTTGTAAGCCCTGGCTGGGGGTCTTAAAGTAATTTTGAGAATGGTCAGCAGCATTCTCTGTGCCTTTGTAATAACCATACTGCAATACAACATTTTGTTTGTTAACAATACAACAAAATGGCCCATTATTATTGCTCGTGGAATATTAATGAGGTTGTGTCCATTTTTGTCATTTATAGCTGATGTATTAAGATCACCGATGATGCGATAAACCGATCTTGATGGTTTTATGTCAAAGCAGGATTTATTGTTCATTATTTCAGTATTTATCTGTTCAATAGGACCAAGAATCTGTTCACGCTAAACACAGATGATAACCACAACAAAATCTTACTAGACATTTTCCCTACTAAATTGGGACCGGCTTCCAGTCTAACCGGATGCAGCTGAATATCAGTGTTTTACATGAAGCGACTGTCTTATCTCCAAAACCCAGTTACTGGATAACACCCTAACCCCTTGGTAAGACTGGTTGTCAGACTTTCTGATTTTTTACTCTACCCTTAACGACAGTGTGAATCTACGAATGACAACTGAGACCAACAGCATTACGTACTTTCCGACGCACTGAGGACCACACAGGACACATACCGTGAATAGTCACGGTATGTGTCCTGTCACATCAGATCGACCACGGCAAGCGTAACTTAACCTAGACCGATCGATCCGTAGCCACGAGAACCTTTGAAGTTTTACTACAATTATCACTTTTTAAATGTAGTAACTTTTCTTAGTCATAGTCAAGGAATTTATGTTCATGAAAAACTAGTCGAGTGCAGCTATATAATCCATAACACTTTGATAAATTTCAATGATGCTGATAACGAACATTTTCGACACCCACGATCAGAAAGCTCGCAAATAAACACATATTCTCATTAGAAATCAGGCTAAACGTGAGTATCGTAACATTATAGACTGAGCAAACGGATTAACGCACTGTGTTGCCAAGTTCGTCCGACCTCATGAACGCGACAGGCGGCGTGTCATCCTGTGGAACTCCTTCAAAAATGTGGCCGTATGCCATCGAAACTAGTCGGACGAAGTTGACGAACGCGGCAACACAGTGAGTTAATCCGTTTTTCTCAGTCTATAATGAGAAATCAGGCTGTTTATATAAATAAATTCAAAAATGCTTCTCAATTGTCACCACATAAAAATATCTAAAGAAACAGGTAAAACAAGAAAACCCGGTTCTGTTTCCGATGAAGATAATAAACAAACAAATATGACTAGAGATTAAAGTCGGTTGTACTTTAACCAGAGCGAGGTTACCGATGCTCGAACAATTTGGATCATCGTGTAGATTAAGTTCGAGATAAGCTATCCTTGTTGTTTGTTCAGATAATACAATCGAACTAGGTTGTTTTATTACGACTTCCTTTTGAGAAGCCTCGTATTTTTCCTTTTTAGGGTTCCGTATCCAAAGGATAAAAACGGGACCCTGTTACTAAGACTCCACTGTCCGCCTGTCTGGCTGTCTGTCACCAGGCTGTATCTCATGAACCGTGATAGCTAGACAGGTGAAATAATCATGGCGAGACCCTGGCAAGCGACGTTAAAGGATCTATGAAATTGGCAGACAAAAAAAAATAAAAAAAATCATTACTTGTGATATTATTTCCCATAAAACGATGCAATTTCAGTGTAAGAACTGCGAAACGGCAGCTGTCAGTGTCACTGTTAGTGTTAGTGTTACTGTTAGTCGCCGTTTCGTTCTGAAATAATGAGCCTTTCTTTAAACTATTCACTTTATTTGAAGGGGTTTTGAAAAAAAAATCTGAAGATACTCTTTAGGTACCCAAGAATATAAGAATTAGAATTTCAACTTCTCTAAACATCTTAATTTTTTTTGTACAAATCCTGCCATGATTCTTTACACAGATTATGTATTTCTGTTGCCTCTATAACAACAAATACTAAAAACAGAATAAAACAAATATTTAAGGGGAGCTCCCATACAACAAACGTTATTTTCAGCCGTTTTTTTGCTGGATGTCTACTGTAAGTTGTCAACCGACTTCATACAGATAATGGTACGGAACCATTCGTGCGCGAGTCGGACTCGCAATTGGCCAGTTATCTGCAATATCCGAGACCCTTTTAGATGCATTCCCATCCCAGGAGCAAAGTTGTAATGTGTCAGCCGTCAGGTGCCTATAATTATACCAGTACCCATACCGTTACTCTGTATTGCGGAAGAAATGTGTACGGTGGAAATAAGTATTAGTACACTGAGTAAACCACAAAAATCTAAAAAATCTTTTTATATCTATGGAGTAAACTTTAGACAGTGCGTGCTTATTCGACTTGCCATATTAAATTTTGGCTGTATGAGTAAACCTACGTACCTATTAATTAAAACTACTACAGTCAAAAGTGTTGTACCATCTATCAATGCAGCAAGATTTATCGACGTCTTGTGAAACGTAAATTTATAAAAGATCAGGCGCTCACACAAAGATAGAAAGCGCGAGCGCTACTTGTAAAGTTGGTATGGTTTTCACAAATCTCAGGTTTTTAACAGCATTCTTTCACTGACATCTAAACTAAAATTGTAAAGAGGGACGATTTCTTTGTTTGTTCGTTACGATTTAACTGAAAAACTTCTCGACCGATTTTAAAAAATCTTTCACCATTAGAAAGTTACATTATCTCTGAGTAACATGGGCTATATTTACAATTTGTAACAAATAGGGATTTAGTAAAAGTGAACTCACCTCATCCTGCGGATTATTTAAATACTGCTGCTTCAGCACCTCCAACTCCAAATTCTGTAGCGTCGGCATCGATATCGAGTTCCTTCTCAAGCTCATCTTCCTCTGTTCTATAGCCTCTTTCTCCTGCCTTATCAGCTCATCAGATTCCGCTGCTCCGAAACTCTTCGAAGTACTTGGAGTGGCTTCCAAGTCAGTTGACTCTGTAATAGGACTCGTAGGCTTCGAAGATTTCCCAGTATCAGGCTCTAAAGTGATGTATAGAGTCCCTTCTGGAGTATTTACTATTATCGTATCATTATTTGGCGAAGAATGAACTTCTCCCAAATCGCATGCATGCAGTTTTCTATCCTTTTCTGGTGCAGTCGGTTCCTCATTTTCCTTCTCATCTTTTGCACGTTTAGGACGTATTGGTTCGTCGGGTTTGACTAGATTTAGTTCGATGAAATCATCTACGTATGGAATGTCTTCGTTTCTCTTTAATTCAGGGGAGTTTAGCCCTTTTTCTATGTCTTTTGAGATTTGATCCTTGTTTTCCATTATTCTATTTCATAGTAGAGATCTGTAAATTGAAATGAACAAAATGTTGAATCATAAAACAGAATGACAAGCGCTAAATTGATTTAGTCAAGATGAAATCATTTACTTGTACAATCAAATCATCATGAACATCAAATAGTTTTTTTCTTTGTATTAAATAACAAAAAATAAACTGTCGGAAGGTATAAAGTTTTTTGTTACCACCGCAAGAACACTTGTTACTTTGTAATTAAAAAATAAAGACTTGTAAAAACGGGTTCATTAACCATTTTGTTATGTTATAGTATGTAATAAGTACAAGTATATTTCGGTGTTTTCATTGCCTCATATTATTTTTTCCTTGTGTTAGTAAAGGTACCTACTTCAATATGAGACGAGTCAGTTAGAGCGATGAACTCAAGAGGGCTTTTAGAGACTAAATAAACTAGATGTGGAGACGAAACAACTCGGTAAAGAGGTATCAATGGAGGTGCGAGAGCATATCCATCTGTTTGTTCCGCAGCAATATATGCGTGGCATAGGCCGGCGGCAACATCAGCTTCTCGCATGCTCCCCGACATGGCACATACGTCAGGCCAACAACAGTCCAACAGCAAGAGCGATTGCTTTAATTAACCACTATCTTGACAGCAGTCCTGATGCCGACATACTTGTTGACACCTTGAACATTTTTAAGAATGTGTGCTGATGTTTCTCAACAAATGATTTTCTTGATTTTTATTTGTGTATGATACCGTCTAATGGTTAATTTTAATTTAATTCTATTCTTTTTGACAATTCTTGTAACTATTTAAATTAATTTTGTGACCAATTTAATTCCTATGACATTAATTTATTATTACTAATACTTATGTAATAATTAAATTTAATCTGTATGACAATTGTGACTGTTTGGTTGTAACTAATTTTATTTCTTGTGACATAACTAATTTAAGTGTATTCATTATTACTAAACTTTCGCTGTAAGCTTATAATGTACTTGTTAAATAAATAAATAAATACTTATATTATAAATGTGAAAGTATTATTTTGAATGTATATTGTGTAATAATAATAATGTATTTGTTATATTAATATTATAGTTCATGACTAAACTATTGAAACGATTTAGATAAAAACTGTTTTTTTTTTTAAATCAACCGGTTTCAAAGCCTTAAAAGGCTTTGGTTCTGTTTGTAGATTTGTATTGCCACCGGTCTCCGAAATTAGTTATTTTTTAATTTTATTTTGAAGGCGGTAATTGTCTTATTAAACTTTTTTTTAACACTTTTCGTGTCTACTTCGTAATATCCACTAATTAAGAAACGGTTACACCAAAAAATTAAGTCAACCCTTATCCCGTACAACCGTTATATGGGACCAACTTTGAGGGTAACACTATCTATTATAATAATATCGAAATCGGGCTACACTGTAAAACGTTATCCGCGATCAAACATTAAAAAGAAAAATTGTGTCAAATTGAATTGAACTGCCTTCCTACTTTTTTGAAGTCGGTTAAAAATTGGGATCGTCTGAACTTGAACCCCAAGAAAGGATTGACCACGACTTGCATTGCATTGCGACAGAGATTTGGGGGAAATTCTAGTTACCACTGTTTCAGTTTTAATTGTTATAGGACAGGGGTCGGCAACCTGCGGCTCGCGAGTCTCATGCGGCTCTTTCGATGTCAAGTTGCGGTTCTTCAGTACGCAAAAATAAGCAAAAACGAATCATATGAACCTAGTTTAATTTACTGCACCTGCTACTTTTCTTCACATTATCTGCTACAAATCATACTGTATGAAATCACAATCGGATTTTATTTCATCTCGCAAGATATATTATAAATTAACGGTTTTCACAATCATACTGTGACATAATTATTATATTTATGCAAATATTATAATATTGAATAAATAAATCCTTTAGTGGCTTTAAAAACTGGAAAATTGAGTGAATGTAACTATTGACTCTTCTATTTCAAAAGGTTGCCGACCCCTGTTAAAGGATATCATAATATTATTATTTTGATTTAATATGTATTAAATATTGTTGGTACATAAATTTATTCCTCCATAAAAATACGATTAAATTGTCTAAGATCAAAAAGTTTAACACTAAAGTTTGTCCCATTGCAACCAGTAGTATTGACACTATTCTGTGCTTATTGGTAACACACGATATAGTGCCTGGTTGAATGCCTTATAATTTATATATAGATACTGTTAGTTTCGACAACACAACAAGGACTAACACATGTCATGCATTGCATGTCACACAGATGCGTTAAATGGTGTTTACTGCGTTTCATGGTTAAATTATCAAACACATTTTGATGATTTCTGACAGATCGTTTTGAAGGTAACTGTTATTGATTCTTACCTAAGGGCGTGATGATTACCGTAGAATTACATGTGATGCAGACAGAGCTGGGCAAAATACATTCTTTGCTTTAATTAAAATACAAATTACAAAATACTATCTCGCACGTATTTAAAATACGAATTACAAATTATTTTTAAGTCGTGTATTTGAAATATAAAATACAAAATAGAGTATTTTAACTATTTGTATTTAAAATACAAAATACAAATTACAAAATACATAATTAATAGGCTGTACAGGTGCGGTGCAGTGTTGCGAACTTTAAACATTGACATATTTGGCGGTGCCTACTTTGTTTAGGAAAGCTATGGAGCGCTATTTTTCAACCGACTTCAAAAAAGGAGGAGGTTATCAATTCGTCTGTATTGTTTTTTTTTTTTTTTATATGTTTGTTACCTGATTTCTCGGGACTGGGTGAACCGATTTTGATGATTCTTTTTATTTGGAAGCTAGTGCTTTCCGTGTGGTCCCATTTTAATTTGGTCCAGTTCTGACCGTGGCATCTATGAGAAAACCGTATAAGTCTTAAATTTGCATTAAGTATGTGCGCGATTTCTCAGGCAAACGTAAACCGATTTTGAAAATTCTTTTTTTTTATAGATAGGGTTGGTCCCATATAAATTTTATCGAAATTGATTCAGCACTTTTTGAAAAATCAACAAATACCCAAAAATTTTACATAGACGACGTTTTAGTTTCATCAATCTTTGTAGTATTTAACTTTCAATCTCTTCTTAATAGATTTCAATAAGAAGGAGGTACTAAAAACCGGAAAATGACGACACGGTTGGCGCAGTGGCTGAGTGTTCGACTGCTGCGCAGCGTGTTGCGGGTTCGATTCCCGCCCAGGGTAAACATTGGTGTGATGAGCACTTGTGTTTGCTTTGTGTCTGGGTGTTGTTTATCTATATATATATATATATATTTACAAAAAAAAAAAAATGTATTTGTTTATGTATATCAGCTGTCTGACACCCATAGTACAGGGTCTCCCTAGTTTGGGGTCAGATGGCCGTGTGTGAAATTGTCCCCCCATATTATTTAAAAAAAAAAATAAAAAGCTTTTTACAAAAAAAAACAACCGCCTTCAAAAATTAAAAAGTGTAAAATAACTTTAGCACAGAACATACATGACTTTAGTTTCGGAAGTCGATGGCTTTGATCTGTTTGTTGTTTTGTATTGCCACCGACTGCTAAAGTTATTTTTCACTTTTTAGTTTTTGAAGGCGGTTGTTTTTTTAGTAAAAAGCTTTTTCAATTTCTTATACGTTCAAAGTTTATCTTGGATATCACTGGCATCGGTGAAGGAAAACATCGTGAGGTAACCTATAGTCTTATAATTGATATAAGTCTTAAATCGCCTATCTATTTTGAGTGTGGTGATCATTGGTCGTGGCTTATCTGCATGAGAACAAGCCTTAATTTGCCCGGCAGCGGAACAATGTTAATTTTGGTCCCATTTACTTTTAAAATTGATCCTAATTATGAGTAATTTACAAGGGACTTCAGCCTATAGATAGACCAGTTAAACTCATTCATCCCCAATTTTTTTTTTTTCACTGTCACACCTGCAAGCACTTTACATTGTTATTATTTTATTATGACGTACATTATTTCTCGGTAGTGTAAGCAGCCTATGTGACTTGGTGTTTAATGTAGACATTTGACAAGTAGTGACGCAAAGTGATTAGAACCTCCCGTATATGTCTTGAGTCAAACAAAGTTGATTTATTACTCGTCTGTGAGAAGAATATTATAACAATATTAGTGTTTGATATTGTTGTAAGTAAGAATAGTTACCTCTGTGTGCTCTCATAAACTAAAGTTTACTAATTTCTACCGAGCAACTAATAATAATAATAATATGTGGGGACTTTTCACACACGGCCATCTGACCCCAAACTAGGGAGACCCTGTACTATGGGTGTCAGACAGCTGATGTACATACACAAATACATAAATAGATACGTATATAGATAAACAACAACCAGATACAAGGCAAACACAAGTGCTCATCACACAAATGTTTACCCTAGGCGGGAATCGAACGCGCAGCAAGCAGTCAATAGCTCAATCACTGCGCCAACCGTGTCGTCAAACTAGCTTCTCTTCTCAAAATACAAAATGGTTGGATGCCCATTTTGTCCCGAGCGTATCGTAGAAGGCGATTAAGGAAAAAACTCGGAAATCGGGCAGTTGCGGCTTCCGTGTACTAACTTTATTGCGATCCCCAAGACGCCTGTCAAGCGTGGAGATTATGGCACCCCTCCTCCCTTATGGGGGAGGCCTTTGTTTAACAGTGGACGTCTCCAGCTGATGATGATGATAATGAACTAGTTTCAAATAATCTAAAGACGTGGCGGGGGATATAGCTAAGGGGAAAAATATTCTGTGATGACATTATAATAAGTGCCCTATTTCATAGAAGTAGGAACCTAAGATAGAGACAAAGTTAATAAATACTTAATTAAATTTTTCCGACTAATTGATCGCCTTACGATTCAAAAGTGCTTCAAAGTTGTATTGAAATAAATGCTTTGACTTGACTTAAAAGACTAATTCTACAAAAAA
The DNA here is from genome assembly GCA_947361185.1 of Charanyca ferruginea. Classification (NCBI taxonomy): domain Eukaryota; kingdom Metazoa; phylum Arthropoda; class Insecta; order Lepidoptera; family Noctuidae; genus Charanyca; species Charanyca ferruginea. Next base: position 24,273,492 of record OX376074.1, read on the forward strand.
AAATATTCAAAATTAAGTCGCAATAATACCTATAATGCGACTTCATTTTGAATAATGCGACTTCATTTTGTTTTTTTTTTTTTGTAGAGTTAGTCTTTTAAGTCAGCGCGACAATAAATGTCAAAATCTTGTCAAAAATGTAGGAAAAGCTTTATTTACCTTACCTCTGCATTTTTGATAGATTGATAGACAGATATTTACAATAGTAATAGGTATATTTATTTCAAACATTAACCGTCCATTAAGAATTTAATTACACAGTCATTTGGTATGTAGGTACATCACTAATTATTGCACATAAAATATCACTAATTATTAGAATGCGAACGTTTGTAACAGTAAGTTAATAGAATTGACAACTTTATATATATGTTATAAATAAATGGAAGGTATTTTAGGTGTGGGCCATTATTAGTACCGAATTCAGTTTCTGTTACACTAAGATGTAATAAAAGGTGTCTTATTGATTGGGTTTATTGTTTTTAAGCAACCATATTATCTATCTACGTCTAAATTTAACAGGGTAGGTATATGTGAATTGCATAGCCATGCATTCATGCCATGCCATATTATTTCTTTACCACCCTTGGTTGACTGGTAGAGAATATTTAAGCTATTACCTAAGTTCGCCTTTGTACTTTTGTGCATGAAGTATAAATAAATAAATAGCATTTGAAACTCAATTCGAGCAGTACCTACCTACTTTAAAAATTCCGTGTCCCTTTAATTACCAGAGGTATCAAAACCACCAATTTTTTATAAAATACTAACCAAATAAAAATAATAAATCACCACAGAAAAAAAATCGATATCACTGAAGCACTTCAGATTTACAATATTTACACTTTAACTCTTATAACCGCGCGAGGATCCACTCTTGCGCACCGTAAGGCTCGACACACACTGGCACAAGGTTACTCACACGTCCATGTTTACTATAAGATTACCGCGTGATTAGCACTGTTTACTTTTTTGTATTTTGTGACGTCAAAAGCCGATCACCGGACACATGTTTGAAAAAAGAATTTGGGACTGAATAAAAACTTTTTGTAATTTATTTTATATAATTAATTTAGGCTGCCAGTATTCTCTTGTGACGCAAATACTGGTTTTCAGTAACATCTTATTGGACTGAAAACCAAGACTACTGAAAAATTGTTAGGATTTATTTTACCTAAATTCTGTTATCAGGACTTATCGATGGTTATCGGGTAAAATCTCGAGTGTTACGGTTGAGATTACACCTACTGGTTTAGTAGTAAAGATTTAAAAGAGAAATCAACATTCGATTTGAGTGCATTTTAATTAACTATCAATTCTAAATGTGAAATCGATAAGCAGTTACCGATAGTAACCACGATGGTAAGTCTACTCCTAGAGCTCTTGTCGATACTAATAGAATAAGAAACGACAGAATTAATATTTATCCAAAATCTACCATAAATAACCATTGTTTTAGGTGGATTATACCGCCTACAGGGTAAGCCAATTTCTCGATAAATCCAGGATAATACATTGAAGAGCTTACAACACTATTTAATTTTATTTTATTTATTTTGTACCTTTTGCTCTTACTTAAGTAAAAGCACTAACAACACTAACAAGCAAAATCTGTTGCTAACAAGTTATGGACCCAGGTCTGAAATAAAGATTTTTAATTTATATTTTAAAAGCAACAAGAATAAATATGTAACCAGGATTTTCAAAAATCTTGATTGAAAACAGTGTTCGTGGAATGTGTTGCTCGAGACCTACTATGTTATTCTGTAAGAACTCACTCCAGTTCTCACTTCTGATTCCGCGGTGAAAACTGTTTTAGGTATACTGTAATTCGTTAACTACTACGCTAGCGCCACTGAGTACCAACTTAGGTGAAGCGAACTATTATTACGTTACTATTTTAGCGAATACCAAATACTTTTCACTTCAGGTAAGGGTAATCGGAAATGAGATAGGATTCGAATTCACGGGTGAATTAAAATAATAAAACGAGAAACTAGCTTCAATTTTCTGACCAGCTAACCGCCTCCTTGACAATACAAGAGTCCCTGGTTTAATTGAATTTAATGCTTTGACCTTGACGTTGGCAAATCATAATAAAGTTACCTTATGAACGGTATACCCCTCAAAAAATGGCTCCTAAACAGGCTTGTACGTTTCCTGCTTGAAATAATCTTACTTACGTAATGTAATACCTAATTCGTTACAGCTGAATGAAACACAATAATTACAAATAGCAATAAAATCGCCATTGACATTGCATAAGAAATAATTTATTGTTCACTGATATAGAAACGATAAGCAAAATACTATTATTACCGACGAATAGCTCCTGACCGTATTTTTCGGGTACAGTAGCCAAACGCTCAGGAGATTATTGTAGTGCACAAGAATTATGTGCGTTATGCTGGCACTTCACTTGGCGTATTTGTGCAAATATTAGGCTTATTTGGATGGCAAAATGGACTTTACTTTAATAAACATAGAGTAAATTTTGTGTTCCGTATGGTGTCGGACGTAAAGAATAGCACCATATCTTCCCGTGGGTGTCGTAAGAGGCGACTAAGGGACTTACCAGAGAATGGGCAGCAGCGTTCTCTGAGCCATTGTAACAACCATACTGCGATCGCCAACCACGCATACCCATGGCATGCATACGGCAACCACCAGTGCATAACCCCCCCTTTGGAGGAGGCCTATGTCCAGCAGTAGACGTCTTTCGCCTGAAAGGATGATGATAATGAAATTTTGTATTATCCTAATAATCCGAATATTTGCACAAATACGACAAGTGAAGTGCCAGAATTACACAAGTGCACTGCTCTTATCACTCTCATTGTCCAGTAGAACAGCAATCCAGCACGACCGGAAGAGATCAGACACAGGATCAACGCATTTATGTGCTTTCCAAGAAACGAGAATAAAATGACTATGTAGGATTGATATTTAAGTACCTAGGTAAAAATATAGCAAGGATTTGAGCTTTATAGTGATAATGATACGGGCCCCCAAGCTTCAGGGGCCCCAACAAAGAGATTTATAGTCTTTGGGCCCCAACGTGTGTAAGCAATGTTTCGTAAAATATTGCTTACACACGTTACACAATCTCACTAAAACTTATGCCGTACGCTACGAACATTACGGACTTCACTGTAGTCAGGTAGCCGTGTGGTGCCAGTTCGCCGTGTGATGCGAATAGCACCACCCCATTTCTACCCGTGGGTGTCGACAGACGGATATTGACCGGAGGATGGGCAGCAGAGTCCTTCTGAGTACCATAACACCTACTGCGATCGCCAACATGCATCAGCCAATCATGGCGATTACGGCTGAACCCCTCTTGGGGGAGACCTACGCCCAGCAGTGGGCGTCTCAAGGTTAACATGATGTAGTCAGGTAGAAAAGTCCCCCGACGAATTTGATACATGGCCTTTCTAAGGGAAGCTACACCACTGTGTATCAGATAGAAAGAGAAAAAGAGGAAGAAGGAAGAATACCTACAGTAAGGTAGGTAGGTATATAGCTGCTTTGCGTAAACTAAAATGTTCTGTGCGTAACACTAAACATACTTAAACGCAGATAACGGACGCTCTATGCATGACGAATTTTAAAATAGAGAGCTAAAACAATATGGAATTTATTAGTCGTTTTAAGATCAAATTGACCTTTACCATAACCTTTTAAATAAAACTTAACACACTAATTCGAATTACGGCGAACAAGTGAACTTAAATCAACATAACAGTTAATAGGATATTTAATTTCAGATAAGTCTGTGTTAAAAGAATATTTACCTTTTGCAAACAGGTCAGCTATGCAATCATAAAGTAAAGAAATAGTATCAGCAGGATTAGAACTAACGACCCATAAAGTAGATAATCTAAGTTCTCTAAACACCAGAACCAGAACATTTTCATGTGGGCACAGCACTGTGTGGCCATCTTTCTTTTAAATTTTTGACACTAAAAAGGTTTTAACTTTAAATGTCTATTTTAAACACAACTGTTTTTTTTATTCTTCATAAAATCAAAATGAGAACATTGTTTGAAATTTTCAAATATCGAATCCAAAATTAAACGTTCAATTGCTTTTTAATTTACACTTTTAAACGCACAGTCACTAGAGGAATGCCGAATCTTTGATGGTAAATTAACAACGCACTAATGAGAAAACCAACTTCAATTTAAAACGATAGCACTTGCAAATGTAATTAGAACTTATATTTAAAACCAGTAATGGTTAACGATTACCGCGTGACTAGCTTGAGTAGTTTTCTTATTCTAAGTTCGGTTGCCAGCCTGACGCGGCCGAATGGCGCTAAATGACGCAGTAATCCGATAAACAACACTGTTAATTCTGTTAATTACTATACATGTGGTTTGAGTAGAAACTCATTTGCCGCTTACGTATATCCAGGAAGTGGAAAATACAGATTTAACTTGGTTATAGCAAGTTAAGATAAAAGATTCCCATGACGTTTTCCTGTAAGAAGAGATTAGATGTCACCGTGGTATTTACGTTCAGATCGACATTTGGGCATCTCGAAAGCCTTCATCGGGAACTTAGAATATCTTTAGAGTACTTAGAATACCTTTTCCCAACTATGTTGAGGTCGGATTCCAGTTTAACCGGGTACAGCTGAATACCAATGTATTACATGGAGGGACTGCCTATCTGACCCCCATAACCCAGTTACTGGGTAACACTATATCCCTTGGTTAGACTATAGTTGTCAGACTTTCTGGCTTCTGACTACCTATAACGACTGTCAATGATCTACGAATGACAGCCGGGACATTGGTCCCGGCCAAAAGCTGGGTTAAAGCCATTGGGCTCTACTTGCTTTCCGAGACACGGAGGGGTGTCGGTAAGAAATGGATGGTCCAAGGACCGATCGCTGCAAGTGTAGTTTACCCATGACTGATCGATACGTACATCTTTCAATCAACCACGAGGCTCTAGGTTTAGGCGATTACACGACGCCAACAAGACAATGCGACGTGGGATTCGCTTCACCGCCTGTGCTAATCGCCTTAAGCTATTAAATATTGTAATTTCAACTATAGCAGACTAAACAGGCAGTGCAACCTTATGCTTTTGAAAAATTTATTATAACAAAACGAAAACATAACATTGGCAATTCGTCAGAGATGCTAGATGTAGGTCTAAAGGCGAGACTAAGGCACTCAACCGGGCACAAATCCATATTCCGGGCTGGTATTGAGATTTTTTTACAAAAAACCCACCCCACCCTTCCCCACCCTTCCCAGTCATTTTCGACCAATCACCATCCTTCCCTTTTTATCCAAAGTACTCGAGGCCTGTGTTCATAAACAATTCTCCCACTTCGTTCACCAAAACTCTCTCATTAGTCCATTCCAATCCGGTTTCAGACCCGGCCACAGTACTGTTTCAGCTCTCCTTAAAGTAACTGACGATATAAGGCGGGGAATGGAAGACACTAAAGTGTCCGTCTTAGTGTTGATAGACTTTTCCAATGCTTTCAATACCGTCAGTCACGAAGTCCTTTTATCCATCCTCTCCTATCTAATGGTCTCTCCTAAGGTTTTAGACTGGTTTTCTTCCTATCTTCGGGGGCGTCAGCAGTCAGTTCTTGCAGGTGATTCTTTTTCTAGCTGGTGTGATCTTGATGCTGGCGTCCCTCAAGGCGGTATTTTATCTCCACTTTTGTTCTCTATTTTTATAGATCTTATTACCGCCGAGCTTCAGTGTGCGTATCATCTTTACGCTGATGACTTGCAACTGTACAGTCAGGCAGGTGTTGACAACTTATCCGATGCGATTGAGGAACTAAACCGGAATTTAGCAGTGGTGAAAGATTGGTCTGATCGTTTCGGCGTAGCGGTTAACCCAACCAAGTGTCAGGCTATTATTATAGGGAGCACACATAGCTTGAGAAGGCTTAATTGTTTAGCGGTGCCGCCGATAACCTTTGATGGCACAGTTATTCCGTTTAGTTCCGACGTCAAGGATTTGGGTTTGTACGTTGACACTTGCCTAGGCTGGCGTAAGCAGGTCGCGAGTGTGAGCAAAAAAGTCACTGGGACATTGCGGACGCTTTATCGATTCAAAAATATTCTCCCTTCACACATAAAGGCAATGCTAGTTCAGTCCCTTATCCTCCCCATACTTGATTATGGTGATGTGTGTTACTACGACCTGAATGCAGATCTCCTCAATAAACTTGACCGACTTCTTAATAACTGCATTCGATTCGTATTTAATCTCCGTAAGTATGATCATGTGTCCACACATCGGTCGCTCTTAAAATGGTTACCCATCAGAGAGCGCAGAGCGTTAAGGGCTTTGACAACCTTGTTTTCTCTTCTAGACAAACCCAGTTCTCCTTTCTACTTGACTTCTCACTTTCAGTATTTATGCTCTGCGCACACCAAGAACCTTCGTTCCTCCAATAATCGTCTTCTACGATGTCCGTCTCACCGCTCTGGTTTTCTTAAATCTTCTTTTCCTGTCCAGGCGGTTTTCCTTTGGAATGCACTTCCTCAGAATATCAGGATGGCCACCAGTCGGTTTACTTTCAAAGTGAAAGCTCGCGAACACTTTCTTAAGAAATTGGCAGACTCGTCACACAATTAATTTGTTGTATTACTGTATCTATGTTTTTTTTAGCTCTCTACTTTGTATATTTTGTTTGTATGTATGTATATATGTATTTATTATTTCATTATAGTAAATAAGTATCTTTGCACCTACCATGTTTTGTCTCTGCATCACCCTAAGGTAGACTGGTAGAAAATGCCCAAGGCATTAAGTCCGCCTTTGTACAATGTTTTTTACATTATGTGCATAAAGTTTAATAAATAAATAAATAATAAATAACTACGGTATTTACGGCCTCCTTGGATTACCAATACGGTCTAGGCTATGTATTAAGGGCAATAAATAAAACTGTCACTACATTAAAAGATAACAGGTAGGCACCCGCAAAACTAGTGCGCACGTGTAAAAGTATTTCTGAATACGATGATACTTTGGTATTCTTTTTCATTTTAAGTATAAGACAAGCATAATTAATATCACCATCACCAGTGATATGGACAAAAATTCCTACTTAAATAGATAATATTATACTGCTGTAACATTGCCTACACGCCCAACATTGCCTACACTCCAAAAATAATAATAATCTGTGGGGACAATTCACACACGGCCATCTGACCCCAAACTAGGGAGACCCTGTACTATGGGTGTCAGACCGTTGATATACATACACAAATACATTTTAAATACATACATATAAAGATAAACAACACCCAGACACAAGGCACACGTGCTCATCACACAAACATTTACCCTGTGCGGGAATCGAAACCCGCAACACGCTGCGCAGCACTCAATCGCTCAGCCACTGCGCCAACCGTGTCGTCAACAAAAAGCTCAACTATTGCCGCTGAGAAATGTTTTTGCTGTGTATGGTATTACGAAAAGCAAGTTGGCTATCTATATGGCAAAAAATATTTCTCAGCGGCAATAATTGAGCTTTTTGGAGTGTAGGCAATGTTGGGCGTGTAGGCAATGTTACAGCAGTTGACCGTACGTTCGGAACGGGTATTTCCAATTTAAAAAAATCGACCGTATTTTATAATTTTTACTTTTTCTTTAGACAAAATCGAGCGACCATCAAATTAGGTTCATGTTACGGATTTCACATTTCATGTAGGTACATACATAAAGTTTCGATAAAAGGCAAAAGGCGTTATTTTTATGATTCGGACAGCTTAAACTGGATAACAAGAGAAGACCACACCATCATGAACACAATGCTAACGTACTTATGTGGTCACTTAAAGATTCAAGTTGAATAGGTAAACAATGTCAGAGAACGATAACATAAACTCCACACAAAGTGGAGTCAAGTCATCAAAATGATTGCCGCTCGTTACGGCGTCCTAGAGACAGCAGTTGTGGAAACAAAAGATGGACCATTTGTGCTAAACTGTTTCACCATAAGTATTTTACATACCTAATAGATTATGGTACAAATAATAATAATAATAATAAGGAGGCTCTCGTTAGGCAGCTGGATTGATACAGAAAGCGGTACTCCTGGACACGGCGCGTATAGTCAGGAGATTCCTCTCTCAGGAGCCCTGGCCACCGGTAGCTTGGACCCTGTTCCCGATACCGGTGGGCTACTATTTTTTATATTTTTAAATGTTTTTTTTTTTTTTTTTACTAATATTTAAAAATATAATGAAATATGTAAATAAATGAATAAATGAGAATAATAATAAGACTCTGCACAACCGTGAGGTATACAGTCTCAGGGAATATTTCCTAGGAGCCGACGTGGGGATGCACCGAGATGTAGTTGCAGTGGACAAAGGCCTCACCCCGCTCTCCTTAGCTAAAGAGAACTGGTGCAAGCCTGTAGTGCTTGAGACTAATGATCGCGAGGAGGTTTGGAAGAGTAAGGAGCTTCACGGACGCTTTTTACGGGCCCTACACAGGCCCGATGTGGATTTCTTAGCGTCCGTATCCTGGCTACGATTCGGTGATCTATTTGGAGAAACCGAAGGTTTTGTGTGTGCAATTATGGACGAACTGGAGCGTCTTTCAATTTAGTTCTCAGCTTTCCTTGTGTCTGGGTGTTGTTTATCTATATACATAATATGTATGTATTTAAATGTATTTGTATATGTATATCAGCTGTCTGAGACCCATAGTACAGGGTCTCCCTAGTTTGGGGTCAGATGGCCATGTGTGAAATGTTCCCACATATTATTATTAATCAAAACGCAACTAACTCGCCACCGTTGGCTGCCCGCTATTGATAGTTCCAGGACATATTCGTAAACATTCTAGCATATACGGGAATGGTCTAGAATGTTACACCACGATACTTAATCCTCTACAAAAATGTAGAAGGGTCCCGAATGTTCCAAAATATCTGTAGTTCTGCTTCTCGATAATAGATGGCGCTAGTTTGACATTTTCGGTCGTACCAACCTACATGACATCATTATTAAAGTAGAGTTTCTGAATCCTTTTGATTAAATTTGAAACCATTTTATAAACACTGCCTAGTTTACGTACTCGTACCTACCTACCTATTTACAAATTACAGCACTGTACTGTGATTGTCTGCGGTTGTTTAGATAAAGATCTAAAATGTATGTACGGCGTGTAAAAAGACGCTAAGAAAACTAAGTAATTTTAAGCAAAAATGATTGCCGGAAAACGACCCATACTATTGGTGTGAAAAATCACTATTTATGAGCAATGCAACCACACACTCAAAACATTGTACATACGGTGCTAGTGAGAAAATTTTAAACCAGTTTGTGAAAAAACACGTAAAAGAAAGTTTCAACTTTGACCTTCCATATCTCGATAAGCAAGGCATACATGGTAAATTTTCGCAATGATGGAAAATACTAGTGAAAAAAATTGTCATCAAAACATAGTTTTTCAATACATAATAGTAATATTTTCGTAATTTTGGCTCTGTAGTAGACTTTAAGACTGTATATCCTGTTGCGCATAAGCACGCATAAAACATAATATTTTGGCATACTGTAATGGTTGTATTCATCCTAAAAGTTAACTCTGACGTCTATTATCGTAAAACGCTATGAAAGGATTGTCTCCGCTTTTTAAAACCATAATTAAAAATTATAATTTTACTCTATAGTTTCCTAAATCAAGACTTAATCTTTAACTGTTATTGTCTTTAAATAATCTGCTCACATCATTACGATATTGCTTTGGGCAAAACGCGAAAACATGAAGTTTTGTCACGAATCGAATACACGCTCATAAGAAGGTAGACCAAAGAAGGAAAACTTGAGAAAGAAGATTTAAGAAAGTAGACGGGGAAAACATATTCAAGAGAAGAAATAGTAACCTAATAGCTTAATACGCAAACGTCGAAGCCAATGCTGCCACCAGTAAAGCCTTTGGATCACTGTTCAGTATTGAGAAGATACTTTTCATAATAATACTAACTGTTTTTCTTGTCGGAGTATTTCAGGGGTGTTACAAAGCCAATTTCCAAACTCTGTGTTGCTACTAAGAAATGTTTAATACTAAAACAAAATATCACTTTGCCATACCTGGGAATCAAACCCAACACACCTTTAGGCAGTTCCACTTGCAATCACAAGACCAACGAGGCAGTTTTTACACACCCAACATGTAATTAAAATAATTTTAATGTACTGCCATTATAATAGGGTTACCTACAACACAAGTTACCCATGGGATTCATTATAAATAATTACCTAACCTAGGTAACTCTGTTATCTAAGATTCTTCAAACGGATTACTTATTAAAATAGCCATGTCACTGCTCAACCTTGTACAAAGGATATACAAAGGATAGGCCGTAAGCAGTTGATATTAGTTTTTATAATCCCTCCAATTAAACCATGCCGTGATCCTTTACGAGGAAGGTAAACCCGCCGGATTTATCAATATTGTACCTACTAACTTTAAAAAGATTTGCTGCTACCTTGACTGCATACTAATCTGTGAGTTGATGGAAAAGGTTATCCCTTGAGGAAAATATGAATAAGATGACGTGATTTCATGCCCCAATAGGAGAAAAAAAAGACAGTTTCTTAAAGAACAACATTAGTTCTGTTTTATGTAGAAACAACCGCCTTCAAAATCTCAAAAGTGATAAATAACTTTAGTACAGAACACACATGCATGACTTTAGTTTCGGAAGTCGGTGGCTTTGTTCTGTATGAGGTTTTGTATTGCCACCGACATCTGAAACTAAAGTCATGTGTGTTCTGTGCTAAAGTTATTTATCACAATTTAGATTTTGAGGGCGGGAGTCTTTTTGGTAAAAAAGCTTTTTATTTTTAGGTTTTTAGTACCTCCTTATCATCCAAATCCATTAAGAAACGGCAACACAGTCAAAACAGAGATTGAAAGTACAAGATTGGAGAAACTTAAAACATGTAAATGTATATTTTTATGCTTTCTGTCGATTTTTTCAAAAAGTGCTGAATCTGTTTCAATAAAATTTATGTGGGACCACCCCTGAGGCATACCCTATCCATCAAAAAAAGAATTTTCAAAATAGCTTTACATTTGCCGGAGAATTCGCGTAACAAATATACAAAAAAAAGAAAACCGCCTTTTAAAACTAAAAAGTGATAAATAACTTTAGCACAGAACACACATTACTTTACTTTCGGAAGTCGGTGGCGGCGGCTTTGAGTTTGTTGTTTTGTATTGCCACCGACTTCCGAAAGTAAAATAATGTGTGTCCTGTGCTAAAGTTATTTATCACTTTCTAGTTTTTGAAGGCGGTTTCCTTTTTTTGAAAAAACTTTTTATTTTTCGCTTTTTAGTGTTGCCTTAACATCCAAATCCATTAAGAAACAGCGGCACACTTAAAAGAGATTGTATATCCCCAAAGATTGAAGGAAGTAAAACGTCGTCTAAATATTTTTTTTTCGGATTTTGTTGATTTTCTCAAAAAGGGCTAAATCAATTTTGGTAAAATTTATATGGGACCATTTCGGAATAACCCCCTTTCGAACAAAAAAATTTTAATTTTGCAAATCGTTTTATATATGACAGAGTTATGCCCGAACATACACAAAAAAAAATACAAACATTTGAATTTTAAGCTCCTCCTTTTTGAAAAAAAAACATACAGACGAATTAACACTTATCCAATTTTAAAAAATTCTATCACCATTTAGAAGCCACGTTATCCGGGAGTGATAAAGGCTAATTTAAATTTAATATAAATTTACTTTAAAATCATGAGTGAGAAACAATCACGCGTACTGAGTCTGGGATTAGCTAGTATTTGATAAAATACCTACATACTTACCTCTAAACTCCGAATAATTATAACTGCAACAAACTATGTAACCATAACTTGAGCTCTAATTACTTCGACGTTAATTAGAGATCACAAAGAATTTACATTTGTTACATACAACGTTCAGGTTTCCTTATGATATTTTCGTGCAGCGTTGGCAGTGATACCCAAGATAAACTTAAGAAGTACATTAAATATAAAGAGTTACATTGGAATAGGGGATATTACTGCAATGTTCTGGCACCAGAGTGCAGCACTAGCATAATCCGTAAACAGTTTTCCGACAAGTCGTTCAAAGCGTGAAATTCTGCCTTTAATTGAGTTCTAAATAGAGAAGTGTATTATATTATACAATAATGTATCAGTGCTGCGTATTTCGATGAAGAAATGAAGAGAATTATTCATTTCCAAAAGAAGAAAATCTTCGAAAACTTTGGCAAGCAGCTAAAAATCATTTTAAAATATGTTCAGGTTAAGTATTAAGGTGAGATAGTCGCATTTACAGAATAACGTTCACGTTTATCATGTAAGACAACCAAATATTATTTTATTCTGAGCATAACCTAGAATCCACTTTCAAATGGTCGTAGGACGCCATAATATGGTTAAAGTACAGTTAGGTAAGTAAGATTAATTAAAACTGATATATTTTCACAAAATACCTAGTTATTATAATTAATAACATAATCTATCAAGAATACGAGGTTATGATTTACGGAATGTGCTAGTGGCGGCCTCTGCACCGAGTTTCGCGTAATGTTCCCTATTACTTCGACGTTAATTAGAGATCACAAAGAATTTACATATGTTACAACGTTCAGGTTTCCTTATGATATTTTCGTGCAGCGTTGGCAGTGATACCCAAGATAAACTTAAGAAGTAGGTACCTACATGTAATAGAAAGAGTTATATTGGAATTTGGTCCGTTTCGAACCCACAACATAGTGTCTTTACACGCTGCTTTCGTCCTTGCTTTTACTAGCTGGTCGCGTGGACTTAAGTGCGACTTATGCAAATAAGTATTGAATTGTATATCATCATTATTCTCTAAGCTGGTCTAATGGTTGCAAGCGTGACGGTAGATAGGTGTAAGGGTGTTACCACACCAATCGATCGATCGTCGATCGATGATAGAATTGATTTGTCGACGTCGATCGATAGTTTCTATCAGTCCAATCGATCGATGGTCGATCAACGATTGATCGATGGTGGAATGGATTAGTCAACGTCGATCGCTGTCCCCCCGCGACCCGCACGCTAACTACGTGGCCATTAGTGCTATTCTGTAATAAATAAATAAGCGATTTTTGGCTTTAAAAAACGGTCGCATCCAGAGTGTTCTGCGTTTGCGTCTCCGTAATAATAGTACGAGCAACATCGTACTGTCCAACAACAACGCGTCCTCTTGTGAATACATTTCGAAAGAAACTGATGAAATATAGCCGGGGTTAATCGATCAACGTCGATCGATGCCATCGACCGGCAATCGATCGATTGGTTATTCGACCGGTATCCGTCGATCAATTAATTACCACACCAATCGATCAACGTCGACCGATGTCGATTGATTGATCGATCAACGTCGATCGATGTCGATTGATGGATCGATCGACAATCGATCGATTTGTGTGGTTACAGCCAGCCTAATAGTGGGCTTTCCATAAAGATTTTTTCTGTAGTCGGCTGAAGCCTGAAGAAGCCGGGGTTAATCGATCAACGTCGATCGATGCCATCGACAGGCAATCGATCGATTGGTTATTCGACCGGTATCCGTCGATCAATTAATTACCACACCAATCGATCAACGTCGACCGATGTCGATTGATGGATCGATCAACGTCGATCGATGTCGATTGATGGATCGATCGACAATCGATCGATTTGTGTGGTTACACCCTAATAGTGGGCTTTCCATAAAGATTTTTTCTGTAGTCGCCTGAAGCCTGAAGAATGTGCCTGGTTGGTAATTATTAGTTATCGCCATACTTGGGACTAAACATCTGGCAAAAGGAGAGTGTATGATATGACTTTAGTATAAGTTATACCTACCTGACGTGGTATTCTTATTAATTTAGTTTTATTGTCAAACCACGAAAACGAAATTTCAATAGATACGTCCTGTTTTAATATTCCACCTCACATTGTAGCTTCGATCTCTCTAGTATGGTATCTTAGAAAAGCATCTTGTCATCAGATAATGCTTGGAATAACCTTTATGTAATGTACCTACCTATACGGTACAAGCATTACAGCTCATAATAATAATACCTGTCTATAATTGTCCCACTGCAGGGCAGAGGCCTCTTTTCATACAGAGAAGGCACGACCATTGATCACCACGTACGCTCAAGGAGGAATGGCGATTTCAGACTTATATCAATTATAAGTCCAGGTTTTCTCACGAGGTTTTCCTTCACCGATGTCAATGTTGTCCAAGATAAATTTCAGAAATTACATATGAATTGAAAAAGTCACATGTGTACTTGCCCGGTTTCGAACCCACAACCTCATGCATGAGAGGCGGGCGCCTTAACCATTAGGCCATCACGACATTAAACAGCTCATAAGATGACCTAAAATAAACGTATGACGTAAATTCGATCGAATTTTAAATTGGGATATCACATTTATTTAGATCAAAGACATTAATATATCAGTGGGTGATATCTACGCTTGTTGTAGGTATATAATTTAACGAAAATGCTCAAACCGCATACTTTTATATTAGCGCGCATCTGGAAGGTCATATATATACTAGAAAGACATACAATGTGCAATAGACGTCGGCATTGTGCAGTAGTCAGCCCATTTTTTACACACCCATAAGAAAAACAAAAGCAAATCGCGCAAAAGTGGTCTATAATTTTGCATCTAGCAATCATGTCAGGTTGGCCGAGTGGTCTAAGGCGCCAGATTTAAGCTCTGGTTCCCGAGAGGGAGCGTGGGTTCGAACCCCACACCTGACAAATTTATTTGGTATGTTTTTGCAGAAAATGTATTTGTGTTTGGTCACATCAGTAATTAAATTGATGCCAAGTAAGTGATTCTTTTCAAAAACGATTGAAACTTTTACCAGCTCGTTATAGTTTACTTAAGTGTTTATTTTAATTCAAATGTTGATTTCAGTAATTAACGTGATAAAACTATGGCTGCCATCCATTTATTTTACTAAGTATAAAGATCACAACCTTGTAAAACTTAATATCAAATGTAACTTTCGCCCATGCTGTATTAAAAAATATTCGATCAAGTACGAGTTGGGCACGCATTCGGAGAGTTCCTTCCCAGCGTACCTACTTCATTTAACGCTACATACAAACAAACACGTATCGTATGAGGTCCCCTTTAATTTTTAACTTTATTTTATTTTTATTGTTTGTTTTTATAGCTGACAAAGTAATACACAATTTGTAAAAATGTCAAGTGTCTGCCTAACGGCTTGAAAGACAGCTTTGTTACTGATGGTCAGCGAAGTCTCAGATAAAGACTCTCCTCATCATCATGTCAAGGTTAGACGCCCACTGTTGGGCTAAAGGGGTTGTTCCACTGAGCTTCAAATCCCATTGCTCTAACACTTGTAATGTTCATACATTCATTTCACCGCGCTCCAAAAAATTTTGTGTAGAGTTAAAAAAAAAATTTGCATGAAAAATTAAACAAATATCATAAAAAAATGCATTTATATGTTTGTTCAGTCAATCACAACGTCATATCTAGCAATATTTTTACGATGCCATGATTCTACCGAGTTATTTGTTCGGTATCTTTCTTCCCAACAATTTCAAATTTCTGTATGTCATTGTCTAACCATAGTCCATCATCATCATCATTTCAGCCTAAAGACGTCCACTGCTGGACATAGGCCTCCCCAAGGGGGGGTTTTGCCATAATCGCCACGCTTGGCAGGCGGACTGGCGATCACAGTATGGTTGTTACAAAGGCACAAAGAACGCTGCTGCCCATTCTCTGGTAAGTCCCTTAAAGTAAAATAATCATTAAACTTGGTAATATTTTCACTTTGTGGTGCTTCTGTCATGATCATCATTCATGTATCATGAGTTACATCATGAATTTATAAGGCAAATGCGCCAAAGCAGCACATTTTGCAACAAACACCTTATGGTTTGCCTTTTATGCTACTTATTTTATTTTGGAGCGCAGTGGAATGCATTCCTGGAGCGCAGTGGAACAACCCCTCTAAAGGGGGGTTGAGCCGTAATCGCCACGCTTGACCGATTATTTAGGTATAAAGTACTAACTATTAGTAAGGTGATACATCTTCATCAAAAATCTTCTGTGCGTGTGTATGAAAGTGAACTCCTCCTAAACGGTTGGATCGATTTTGCTGAATTTGTTAGTGTGTGTTCCAGTGGATTCAAGAATGGTTTAGATTCACAATTGGACCCGGCAGGTGGCGCTATAGTCGGGTTGCAGGACAACGTCTGCCAGGCCCGCAGTAACACTATATAGATCTATGGACTGAAGTAAAACGTTTGAATTTAAATTTCTATCTTCATATAGCAACTTTATTATTTCTCCAAGAAGCCAGTCAACTATGAGTCAATACACACTATTAGAATGTTATACATCATAGCTATCTACAGTTCAACATGACGTCATCCAGCACTAAGAACTTCATTCAACAGCCGGCAACCCTGTGTCCACGTGCTGTGAGATGTGTATCACGGATGAGCATCTAGTTAGCATGCTAATTAGACCTTGTAGGAACAATAGGCCCTATTCATTAGCTGCATATACTTTACATAATACGTGTTATGTCAATGCGTTCCCTATTTAACTAATTATAGTGTTGTAGCAGTTATGTTTTGACGTAGATCTGCCTGACCTACAAACTCGCGGGGATATCAAAACAAATCTCAAGTTGGGTAGACTAAAAACGCGCACTTTTATCTAATAGCACTTTGGCGGCATATTTCAGGAAGATCTATCAGCTGCCGCTACATAGATTGTATAGATAAAATGGATTATCATATCAGATATTAGTAATTTGTAAAACAAGGCCGGTATTATTATTACTGACCTACTTAAACCCAATTCAGAAACATTTTATGTATTACAGAATTTGAAAAGGACAAAATTTGAACGGAACAGGAAGACGGACGGATGCCAAATCACAAAACAGCCAAATAAGGTGTTTACTATCCGGCTTAGGAACCATTCAAAGTCAAAGTCAATTCATTTATTTCAATTAGGAGGCACTTTTGAACGTCAAATGAGAAAAAAAAGAATATTCTAGTTGCCCATTCCAAAAGGTTATAAAAAAATAGGTTACAATATATTTTGATTACTATAAAGTTTTAAGAGTAGCAAGCATGCTACGCGCGCTTATGAGCGCAGCTGCAGCGATTTATTACATTTTACACGTTTATCAACTATTACTCGTAAACTTGTAAAGCCTACTTAGCTGTGATAGTTTTCCTATGAATTTCGTTATATATGCTACTACCGTGAATTTTTTCACAAATCACGATACAACCATTGAGCTGACAGGAGTGGCGCAAATTGACTCCAACAAAAATTAGCACTTTAGAGCAAAATATTTCCCAAAGGGATTCCTTAATCGAAAAATGGTTTTTCCAAACCCTTAATACTTTTGAAGGACCTTTTTAACCATACCCCACACCATATCGTAGACTAGAAAAAAAAAATACTCATCCCCACTTCACGTTAAGAGGAGGTACCCTAAAAAAAAATATTTTTCAATATTTTATTCCGGCACTTTGTCTGCGTAACTAATGTGTATATCCATGCCAATTTACAGTTTCCTATTTCTAATAGTCTTTGAGCTACACTGCGGACGGGCGGACGGACGGACGTACCGAAACTATAAGGGTTCCTTGTTGACATCGGAACCCTAAAAAAAACATTTTTTGATATTTTGTAAATATTATGTTTGTTTGAAATGAATAAACTCAAAACAATTTAACCGATTTAAAAAAATCTTTCACCAATGGATAAATGCGTTACCCCGGAGTATAGACTATATTTTATTATAAAAAAAAAAAAAATGAAGGAAGAAACGAAGGTCTAAAAACGTTTCAATTGTCCGCTGAAACGACCAAACATTGTTTGTATTATTGTTATATGATAATCACAAATAAACACTTGTTTCGCTTATCATATTCGACTGAAAGGTTATCATCATAATATCAGTCCATTGAGTCGCTATCTCAATGAAAATGAAATATATAAAATACTCACAAACATTGTAGGAGTATCTATCTATATCTAGCTTAGTTTTAGTAAACATAATTATAATATGCTCTGTGGACACTTGAATTCGAAATGGCGTACCTACGTAATTAGGTTAAGTGATTCAAAGAAATATTGATGTTTTGACAAGAGCTCCCGATGATACAACAAATTGTGTTTCATATTTATTTATTTATTTAATAAATTATAGTTCATGCACTAAGGTACAAAGGCGGACTACGTCACGCATTCTGTACCAGTCAACCAAGGTGGGGAAGAGAAAACATGGCGGGTGCTGAACAATATAAAAAATCATATACCTATATAAATATAAACATACACAATAGAAGCATTCAAAATGTGGGCCTATTATGAATGATAAAAGTTAGTTAAACTCAGAATGTTACAAACGAAGATATCCTGCGACGTATGGGCAAGAAACGCGAACTTTGGGATACCATCAAAGTAAGGTAGGTTATCATGTGCCCTAGATACCTCTATGGCACGTGATAAGTCACGAAAGACACCCTTTTACAACTTATCATGATGGGCAAAGTGCCTGGAAAGTGAACTGTCCGTCGCAGGAGGAAGTCTTGACTAAGGAACCTACGAGAGTGGACTGGTATGTCAAGCACCGTTATTCCACCTCGCGAAAGAAAAAGAAAAGTATGCAGAGCTAACTGCCAACCTTCGTAGTTCGGAGAGGCATTAGAAGAAGATGGGGAGTAAGATTCAATGAACACGAAAACTTCATGTTTTTGCGTTTTTCCCAGAGCAATATCGTAATGATGTAAGCAGATTATTAGAAGAAAATACGGCATTACAAAGATAAAGTCTTGATTTAGAGAACTACAGAGTAAAAGTATCGTTTTTTAAAGCGAACACTTCACTTTGGGAAAGTTGTTTGTTAAGGCCTATTCAAACCTGAGCGATATTCGCTGCCGCTGTGGGTAGAGGTACATACCGCGCGGGTTTCTCTCAGGTATTTAGTATCAAGTACCGCGGCTAGAGCGACCTGGGGGCCAATTCTCGATTTTCGCCATTTATCTCGAGTTCGAGATTGTAAGTCTATCTCTATGTCTATCAAAAATATCTCTATGTCTACCAAAAAATGTCGAATTGAGCAGAATTCCGTATTCTCAGTGAAAATAGACATAAATGTCACGAAAATGTCAAGTCGAGTGAAGATAATCTTACCATAATGAAGAATCGCACGTTCCGTTTTAGGTAGCTATGAGTGAATGAATGATTTTGTTTAAAACGCGAACTAAACCTAATTATTTAAGTATAAAACGAAACGTTTAGTGTAAAAATAATCAGTTTGACAGTTGACTGTCTGTCAGTGGCAGATTTTGCGGTTCCTTCAAAACTTTTGTTAAGTTTAGTGTTTAGGTTTACATTGTTTAGATTTTTATTTTAACATGGAGGGGAAAAAATACCCCAGTTCTGAACAAAAAAGGTTACTAATTCAACTCGTTAAAGCAGAGCCGGAATTGAGGGGAGGTAAATTCTCCTCCAGTTTTACAAAAAAGGAAGCAGAGAGAAGATGGCAAGCTATCGCTAAGCAATTAAATGCTGTGGCCGGAGCCAAAAAATCTTGGGATGGTTGGCGCAAAGTAAGTACAATGGTTACCAATGCACTTATCTACCTTTCTGTGACTCAACCTTTTCTATACTTCATCGTTAGCTGTTTTCATTACTTACAATCACCGCAATGTTTTCCTCTACTTCTCAGTCATTTATTTATCTTTGTATATGATTTTATTCTCAAAGGATGTATGTTCGTAGTAACATAGGTAATCATTTTATTTCAGAGTTGGCAAGACAAAAAATCTAAAATTAAAAATAAATTGGCTATAATTAGAAGGCAGTCTATGTTGACTGGAGGAGGTCTACCACCAGAACAACTATTGCTCGCCACTTTCCAACAACTCCGAGATAAAAATGCTAATAAACTCGTCCATCTTTCAGTGGTTTCAAATCCAATCGTGGGTACACAAATTACAATGCACAAATCAGAGTTCATATCGAATTTCCAGTAGGTATGAGATGCCAAGCCGGATTTTATTTAAAAACTAAAGAAAAGAAAACACAGTGTACAATCCAAAACTCAACGAATTCACTCAGAAATGACGTATCTCTACAATCGACATGACATCTCTACTGCTCAGAAGCACTCGACATGAACTCTAACGTTAGCCTTCGACAAATGTCGAATTCGACATCCCCAGAATAGCAACTTTTAAAATATGTCGAAAAAATTACTTCATTAGAAACTTTTGTCGAGTTCGACACCATCTCTAAAACCGAGAATTGGCCCCCTGAGCGATATTCGCTGCCGCTGTAGGTAGAGGTACATACCGCGCGGGTTTCTCTCAGGTATTTAGTATCAAGTACCGCGGCTAGAGCGACCTGAGCGATATTCGCTGCCGCTGTAGGTAGAGGTACATACCGCGCGGGTTTCTCTCAGGTATTTAGTATCAAGTACCGCGGCTAGAGCGACCTGAGCGATATTCGCTGCCGCTGTAGGTAGAGGTACATACCGCGCGGGTTTCTCTCAGGTATTTAGTATCAAGTACCGCGACTAGAGCGACCTGAGCGATATTCGCTGCCGCTGTAGGTAGTGGTACATACCGCGCGGGTTTCTCTCAGGTATTTAGTATCAAGTACCGCGGCTAGAGCGACCTGAGCGATATTCGCTGCCGCTGTAGGTAGAGGTACATACCGCGCGGGTTTCTCTCAGGTATTTAGTATCAAGTACCGCGGCTAGAGCGACCTGAGCGATATTCGCTGCCGCTGTAGGTAGAGGTACATACCGCGCGGGTTTCTCTCAGGTATTTAGTATCAAGTACCGCGGCTAGAGCGACCTGAGCGATATTCGCTGCCGCTGTGGGTAGAGGTACTATACCGCGAGGGAGCAGCGGCATGCATCCCGCCCCTCACTCCGCAAGCGGGGTTAACATGACAACAGTTACCAGATGCTGATGCTCTGCAGAAATTACAACGTGACTGACGTGTATATTCTTTGGCGACTCAGAAATGACTAACTGGCGAAAATTTCTTACCTCTTTGAGCGAAACTCGACTACCGCGCGTTATTCTACCCACAAGGATAGCGAAATCCGTTTTGGTGTGAACAGTAATATTAACGCATACCCACTGAGTTTTTTTTGCCGCCGACGGTAGCGAATACCGCTTAGGTCTGAACAGTAATATTACCGCATACCCACTGGGTTTTCTCTGCCGCAGACGGTAGCGAATACCGCTTAGGTCTGAATAGGCCTTTATCATGAACACAGTCACGTGTTTAAGTATCGTAGACTAATTACCAGTCGCCCTATATAGGTTTTGAGTTGCTATTTTAGTCGACATTTTCTCGTGGTTAAGGAAAAGCCGTGCAGGTCCATCGGTGATGAAGCTACGCATGCCGCAGTCAGTCCGTGGATGGGGACCATTAATTTCACTTTCATACCAAGATCTCTCCGTGCCTCGGAAAGCACGTACAGCCATTGGTCGCGGCTGTCAATTGCAGATCTTTAACAGTCGTTATGGGAAGTCAGAAAGTCTGACAGCCAGTCTTACCAAGGGGTATCGAGTTACCCAGTAACTTGTTTGTGGAGGTGAAAAGTCAGTCGCTCAGGTCGATACTGGTGTTCAGCTGCATCCAGTTTGACTAGTAGTCAATCCCAACATAGTTGGGACAAAACTATACCCTGTTCACAATAAGATTAGACATAAACACAAACCTTTTTTACAGTCCCTTCAACCGATTTTGACTTCTATTCCGTAGGCTTAAGGATGACATTAGAGGCAAAAAGTCGTTACAATAACAACTATTTACTGCAGTTGCCATTTGTCATGCGACCAACGCAATGGAAGTCAAAATCGGTTGAACGGACTGTAAAAAAGGTTTGAGTAAATGTCTAATCATATTGTGAACAGGGTATAGGCAAATGATGAATCAGCCTGTGACTGCTCACTTGCAAGAAAAAGATTTCTTCTCATACAGAAACACCCGACACGCAGGAAACTCTAACACTAAGATTTTAAGATTTATTTATTGAACAAATAATAGTTGGAGTGGCGACCGCGAACCGGAAGACGTTGCGTTGGAAGGCCTCCCACTAGGTGGACCGATGACCTGGTAAAGGTTGCGGGAATCCGCTGGATGCGAGTCGCACGGGACCGGTCAATGTGGCGACACTTGGGGGAAGCCTATGTCCAGCAGTGGACGTCTTTCGGCTGAAATGATGATGATGATGAATAGTTGGACCACAGATATACCTATATCTATATCTGTGAGTTAGACAGTCAAACACTTACAAACAACACCATGAGTATACAATAATAGCGTAGTACAGTTTTTAACCCCCGACGAAAAAGAGGGGTGTTATAAGTTTGACGTGTCTGTGTGTCTGTGTGTCTGTGTGTCTGTGTGTCTGTGTGTCTGTGTGTCTGTCTGTGGCACTGTAGCTCTTTAACGGGTGAACCGATTTGAATGCGGTTTTTTTTATTTGAATGTAGATTCTCTAGCGATGGTTCTTAGACATGTTTCATCAAAATCGGTTCAGCAGTTTTAAAGTTATCAGCTCTTTTGTTTGCTGCGGTAGGGATCTTAGACGCATACCGGATGTTTACTTTGCTTTCAAACATATTATTATAGGTGACCACACTGACCACACAAAACCAAACTAAATTACATTTAAAAAATTTAAAATAAAAATTAAATTAAAAATTTAAAAAAACCCCCAACGCAAAACATAAAAGCGATTATGTAAAAAGTAAAAAATAATACTTTTGTTGAGCCATCAAATGTTTGTTCGTTGAAATGGCGCTATAATGTCGCGGCGGGGTACCGCTAAGTTTAAAGCAATAACTAAATATCTAAAATAGCGAACTGATGGTAACTAGATTTGCAACAAGATTAACAACTAGATTAGCAACAAAAATTTGATGATATCGAAGCAAATTGGTCGGAAATGCTGGTAAATTAATAGACAGTTAATGACATTGAGGGACTGACTTACTTAAGCGGTACCCCGCCGCGACATTATAGCGCCATTTCAACGAACAAACATTTGATGGCTCAACAAAAGTATTATTTTTTACTTTTTACATAATCGCTTTTATGTTTTGCGTTGGGGGTTTTTTTAAATTTTTAATTTTGTAACCATTAGTGTTTTATGCAGTCTTTGTATGAACTCTGGTATCCAAAGAAAGATTTAACTTTTGTTATGGATACCAGCATTCTCACAATAAATCAACATATTATAGGTAACATTGGTTGCATCAGAAGACAATATCAAGAGTGGCGCAGTATGCAAGAGAGGAAGCCTTTAGTGGAATGTGTGTAAGTGAAGAAAATGTTAAATTGTTAATGCATGAGTGAGGAAGGATTGTGAGTTTGTGTCTGAAGGATCACTCATCGTACCAGGTTAACTTGTGTCTAAAGAAGTGATGATTACTCTACTACACTACACTGGGTAATTAAAGTCAATTTAAGATGATTGTAAGAATAAAAATATGTAGTTTTTTTAGTAATTTTGTGCATGGTAGCTGAATTTGTGACGACAAATAGAATGGCAGTAATGATAATAAATTCTAAAATTGTTCAAAATGGCTGTCAATTACTGAAATAACAATAATTTACTCGTTTTGTAGGAAGGACGACGTTATGAGGTAATTTAAAAATTGCACAGATTTTCATAATAAGAGAGACACAATCATAAACAGATTTATGTTTCCACTGCAATTTGTTTTTTTTTTCCATGGTCAGAGAAAAAATACTATTTGAGCATCGTTTGTTTGGCTACCGTTTGAGACAGACATACAGACAGTGTAGGTTTTGGTATCCATTGCCGCAATTTATGTACGGATCTCTAAAAAAAGCTTTTTTACAAAAAAGTCAACCGCCTACAAATTCTAAAATGTGATAAATAACTTTAGCACAGTACACACATGACTACCCCGCCGCGACATTATCGCCATTTCAACGAACAAACATGATCGTGCCATCCACCAATTTCTATAATTAAAAAAATAATATATAGGTAGGTGTAAACTCCATCGAATTTGATGGCTCAACAATAGGCATTATTTTTGACTTTTTAAATATTCGCTTTTATATTTTGCGTTGGGGTTTTTTTTAAATTTTAATTTAATTTTCTTTTCATTACAAAAAAAATAAAATTCTTTTCATTTCATTAATATAAGTCAAATAGTCTCTTTCCAGGCAAGACAAAACAAACAAGTTGCTAGACGCACCGAAAATGCCTGGAAGAGTTATTGGGCAATGAAAGACCTCATGAAGGACACTCTTCCACTGTCCCTTAAGAGAAGGCTCATCGACGTGTGTATTCTTCCCATCCTCTCATATGGTTCAGAAACATGGTCTTTGACAAATCAACAGAGGTTCCACCCTTTCAGTTTTCCAGAGAGCTATGGAACGGAGTATTCTGGGTATAAAAATGCAAGACCGGGTTAGGAATACCACCATGCGTCCCATTACAAAAATAACTGACGTCACTCGGAAAGCTGTCATGCTGAAATGGAATTGGGCTGGACACATCTGCCGCATGTCAGACGATCATTGGGCCATGGCAAACGACATCGCGGCAGGCCCAGACGGTGATGGCGGGATGATCTAGACTCCATCGAAAAAGACTGGCCCCAAATAGTCCTTAATAGAGAGAGTTGGAAGGAGAGTGGAGAGGCCTTTACCCTGCAGTAGGAAAATCCAGGCTGAAATAATAAAAATAATATAAGTAAATAAAGGTTTTTTTCATTTTATCCCTGATTGAAAATACAGTTTGTAGGCTACATACAGGGAAAGGAAATTTCTTTAAACCTTTCAAGCATTAGCGTTGGTGCCGCTGTATAGGAATGCCAGATACAGGCACTGGACTCGACCTTACTTCGAGCAAGAGTGGTGTACAAAATCTTGATAGCGTCTGAATTGTTAAAGTCACAAAAAAAAAATCTTAAGCGTCTCAAAGAGTGTGGAGACGTGATCTCTAAATGTCAAACTACGGTCAAAGATCACTCCCAAGTCCTTCCAAATCACCCAATCTGTAGTTACCTACTTGGACGCTATAGTCTAGCATGTTGTATGTTTCTTGTAATAAATAAGATGTGTAGGTAACTGGTCCGTATGGTGTCGGACGTAAAGAATAGTAGCACCATCCCGTATCTTCCCGTGGGTGTCGTAAGAGGCGACTAAGGGAGTTACCAGAGAATGGTCAACAGCGTTCTCTGTGCATTTGTAACAACCATACTGCGATCGGCAACCCGCCTGCCAAGCGTGGCGATTATGGCATATCCCCCCCCCCCACCTTTGGGAGAGGCCCATGTCTAGCAGTGGACGTCTTTCGGCTGAAATGATAATGATGAATGTTGATGTGGATAACTGCGGTGATTGAAATGTCTGCAAATCTTTAACACATTTACCAAGGTTCTACTGCGCATGTGGTCTGCTACTGATGGTTCTCATAGCTGCTTAAGTTAAAGTGAGAAGATTAAACAAAGGCCGTAATTGTAATCAACATAAAACCCTATTCATTCATGGTTTACGACACCATAAAGCAGTTTAGTGGTGCCACGGTTTTCCTTTCCAATGAGAATTACGTGTGCAGAACAAAGTTATTTGGAATTAGCATTTTATTGTTATTAGATATTGATATGAGTTAATTGTTATTTGTAATAACCTGCGGCAGTGACTTTGCATTAAGGGGAATAAAAAAAGCTTTTTTTACATAGAAGTAATAAATGAAGTTATTTATTACTTCTACGTAAAAAAAGCTTTTTTTATAATTTCTGAAGTCGGTAGCAATACAAAACAACAAACAGAAACACTTTTGTACTTTTTAGTGTTATGTAATTTTTTTTTTTTGTAGGTACCTATTTTCAGAAATAGGTTCTAAAAGAAAACGTTTTTTACGCAGCGTTGTTCGTAGGTCACACAAATACTATTAAAAAACCCCAAACGAATTAAGTCAAACCTTAATTTTCCACCCTTAGAGGTGGAATATTTTTATTTAATTTATATATGCTAACTTTGACACCCATTAAAAAATCACGTCATTGAAATCGGACTACATTGTGAAAAGATATGCGTGAGCAAACATAAAAAACCGGAGAAGAGCGAGTCGGACTCGTCCACCGAGGGTTCCGTTCAAATTCCGTGATTTGGTCACTCATACAATTATGACCGCGCTTACCTCGATGGTTAATCAATCATTTAAAAAAATAAAAATAGTCTTCAAATGTAGTCTTAATTTAAAGTACGTAATCACTTACTTTTTATAAAGACTAAGTATATTTTAATGATTTAGTAACAAATGTATAGTTTTCAGACTTTTCCCTGTACTTGTAGTATAAGACGATATTACTTACCAAATTTTATTGTAGTTCTAGGTCAATGGGAAGTACCCTATAAATTTTGATTCTCTTGAGAGTGTCAAAATAAACTTTTTTTGCGGAATAAACGGCCGTATCTTTTTTTCGAATAATAAGTGACAACAATGACAACATAACAACAAATATCTAAAATCTTTATCGCAGCACTCAACGTGCTTACCCTGAAAAATTAAGGCTTGTATACATGTCAATAACCTTGAGCATTTAGCCCGTACTGAATGTGGGGACGAGTGCGGGGGTGATGTAGACGCAGTCTTTAATCGGACGCATTTTTAATTTATTGTAATAAAAACAATACATATTTGTAAAAAGTAACAAAACAAAATCATGTTCCTTTGTATTGCAAAGCAGTAGATATTTTTTTATACTCTTTTGATAAGAAATTAAGGAGTAAAATGGTTTCATCTCAATGATTATGATATGATTATGATGGTTTCATCTCAGATAGTTGCAACATTAAATAATGCAAAATTATCATTATCACTTTTATTTATTTATTGCGTACTTTTATTTATTTATTGTATTTAATAACTTTATACATATAATTGATAGATAAGTCGGGTTTACAGAAGGTTGTCCTGCTTATTTTTGTTAGATATTTATTATTATAATTTTGTTTTTTTATTTATTTACCTTTTAGTCGTGGTGGCATCTCTGCAAGGCGCTGCGACATTTCATGTCGTAGCATTGTGCTGAGACAGGAGCCTTTTTGGTCTCGTACAGGTTTTATAAGTCTTTTTTTTATGTGGTATCATATGTTTATGTTTCGGTTTACCTGTACGAGGTTTCAAATAAACAATTTTTCTTTCTTTTCTTTTGATTTATAGGTGATTTGACATTTTTTTTTATTTTTTTTTGTGGCTAAACCAAATTACTTACGTATCATATCATGTAGATTAGTAACAATTTTTTTCATATGTAATTTCTCTGTAAATGCCGACGAAAAGTTGCTTCATCTGCATGCTTCTTTCAAGCTTTTTTCGAGAGAGCAGCCTAAAGAAAACCTTACAGAACTCATGTATAAAGTATACATGAGAAAACACATCAAATGGGATATTGTCGGTCTCAGTGAAGTGAATGGGTGAAAATATCATATCCTATCCAGATTCCGCATTTTACCATATGGGAGAGACCCCGGGGCTCTATGGGGTTGGATTTATTGTTAAAAAACATTTATAACAAAACACGTGGAAGGATTTATAGGTATATCGGAGCGTATTGTGATTATGAATTTAAAATTACCTGGGTGTAATGATCCTTGGTCAATAGTACAAGTATGTATACTCGCCTACTGAACAATCGAGTCAAGATACAATAAATACATTCTACCTTGATCTAAATAATGCGATCTACGAGCACGGTCATAAAAACTTTATATTAATGGGAGACTGTAATGGTCAACTTGGAGAAAGGCGCTCGGAAGAGAAAAAAGTACTAGGACCTTTCACATACAGTAATAAACCCAGAAGTAGAAATGGAGAACATATTACAAACTTCGCACTTGAAAATAACCTATACCCTGTTCACAATAAGATTAGACATAAACACAAACCTTTTTTACAGTCCCTTCAACCGATTTTGACTTCTATTCCGTAGACTTAAGGATGACATTAGAGGCAAAAAAGTGGTTACAATAACAACTGTTTACTGCAGTTGCCATTTGTCATGCTACCAACGCAATATGAGTCAAAATCGGTTCAACGAACTGTAAAAAAGGTTTTTGTAAATGTCTAATCTTATGGTGAACAGGGTATAACTATCCTAAATATTGTGTTCAGGAAAAATAAGAAAAACATATGTGGACCTGGATCTCGCCGGACGTACCTACCTAAAACAAAAAATCAAATTGACAATCTACAATCGACAACGCTAATAGAAACCTAATGGGAATGACGTCATCTCAACGATAAGTCACGTGATCGAAAATCAAAAATGAATTACGACGAGGCGTTAATTATTGTAGAAAGAGATACGATACGAAACGATTGTAACTTGGCTAGCACTACAGGTAGAAACTAGAATAGCTGCTACTGTCGTAAAAAATCAACTGTACTCCATATATTGTCATCAATCATCCATCAACATTACCGTTTTTAATATTTGATTGATGTAACTGGAAACTAATCTCATTCAATAAGTAGCCAAGTAATCTTACTTTGTTGTAGTTCGTACGGTACGTTTGTTGGACTGATGGACGTTTAGGTTTTAGTTGATACGATTTTTTTACTATGTACGATCTTAGAGGTATACGATTCGATCAGGGCGAAGATCGCATCCCGTTGAATCGGTTAAAAAAATCTGTAGATGGCCATGAATCAATCTTCTGGAAGATCGATTCAGATCGGGCATCCCTACCTTAAAACAACACGGAAAAAGTTTTTAATAAAACGGACATGTAATACAATGTGTGTGGGGGATTTAGGGATGGTGCATGGGCAGGTGGACCGCCACAGTCATGTATAGATTACAAACCAAAAGCTTTTTTTACAAAAAGACAACCGTCTTTAAAATCTAAAAAGTGATAAATAACTTTAGCACAGTAGGTACACACATGAGTTTAGATTTGGAAGTCGGTGGCTTTGTTCTGTTTGTTGTCTTTAATTGCCACCGACTTCCAAATCTAAAGTCATGTGTGTTTGTGCTAAAGTTATTTATCACTTTTTAGATTTTAAAGACGGTTGTCTTTTTGTAAAAAAAAGCTTTTTATTTATCACTTTTTAGTACCTTGTTATCATCCAAATTCATTAAGAACAGAAAACACAGTTAAAACAGAGGTACTCCAAAGTTTGAGGAAACTAAAACGTGGTCTATGTAGATTTTTTTGGGATTTTGTTGATTTTACAAAAGTGCTGAATCAATTTCGATATAATTTATATGGGACCACCCCTGAGGCAGACCCTATCCACAACAATTTTCAAAATCGATTCACATTTGCCGGAGAAATCGCATAACAAATGTACAAAAAAAAACAACATTCCGTCGAAATGAGAACCTCTTTCTTTTTTGAAATCGGTTGAAAAGGTGCACAGCACGTCACGGTCACAACTGCATGACAGATTTAATGTACGTAAATAAAGCTTTTAAAACAAATTTGTATTTTTTCTTTTGCTATATAATTACGTTTCTTGTACTCATCTTAATTTATATCTAGTTGAACTTCTTTCTTTATATTAACACTAGCGACCCGACCCGGCTTCGCATGGGTTCGCTTCGCTTTTCAATCGGTTCTTTATTACAGATGAACCACCACCATCACATCAAATCATTTATTTGCACAATACATGTTTGGAAGGTGTTATAAAAGCCTAGAAAGTTTACTGCACTAGCGACCCGACCCAGCTTCGCAAGGGCCTATAGCCTTCCTCGATAAATGGACTATCCAACACAAAAATATTTTTTCAATTCGAACCAGTAGATCCTGAGATTAGCACGTTCAACCAAACAAACAAACAAACTCTTCAGCTTTATAATATTACTATAGATAGTATAGATAACATCACGATACGGTTGGCGCAGTAACAAACTTGACGACACGGTTGGCGCAGTGGTTGAGCAATCGACTGCTGCGCTGCATGTCGCGGGTTCGTTTCCCGCACAGAACAAATTGTTGGCCTACAGGTAGTGGTTCCGGGTCTGGCTGTTTGTGTATGTGACTTTGTGTATGTAATTTTGAATTGTTTATTATGATTATATTTTTATCTAAACCCCTTTTAACGTACACGACTTGTTACATTGTTCTCACATTGTACCCTAGATTCAATATGAATGATGTAACCGAAATTTGTAACATATTATTGATTTTAAAAAGATTGTTGTTCATGGAGTTTCTTACTCGTTCTTCTCCATAGAAACCTACTGCGACTGACTGACTCTGACAATTCAAAAGTACCTGTAAATGGTTTATTTGAAATAAATGATTTTGAGTTTGAGTTTATACACAGGAGTAAAGCCCCATTTACATGATGCAAGTTTCTTGCCTCTTGCATACAATTAAATTGAAGCAACCAATAACTTGCATCGTCTAAACACTGTTCAGACGATGCAACTTTCATTGTTGCTTCAATTTAACATTGCATTGAACAGGCAACTAAGGGACCATCCATAAAGTACGTCACACGTTGACAGGAGGGGAGGGGGTCGACAAAGTGTGACATTATGTGACAAGGGGTGGGAGGGGTCCTATGTTACGTAACATAACATTTCGCAAAGATTCGTCCTCAAAGAATTGCTTCTAGACGTGCCAGAGAAATTTTTTGTTTGGGTGATGACGATGATGGTATATGGTTGGATGAAAAAGATGTAGACACATCGAATGTTCCTGTCATTAACGATTTGTCTGTCAGTATTGTCTGCTAAATATCATACACATTTCGGAATCGCTGTTACATCTAGAAGGTAATTAATTTCTAGATGTAAAATTACAAAATATGTGACATCACACTAGGGAGGGGGGTCTCCCAAATGTGACCAACTGTGACAAGGATGGAGGAGGGGCCAAAAAGTCAGAAAATTATTGTGACGTACCATGGGGATTAATTCCTAGAGTGGGGCAACATTTAAAAAAAAACATGACAAAGTTCATTCACAGCTATCGTAGCTTGGCACCGAGGCGAGGGCACGCTTTTATGTTTTTGACGTGTGCATTCCGTCCCTAGCCGTTTGTTGCAATTGCAACTTAAAATTGTGAAGTTTAAAACTTATTTCTCAACTGCTGATGGGCTCAGGGGCATTTCCGTCTGATTTTTCTTTAAAGGAAAACCAAATACTTAACAGGTAGGTAAACTTAGAAATCCTGGCGTTTAATCGAGAAATTGAAGAGGATAAGAGGTATCTACTATTACTCTGACGTGTTTATTTTTAAGTAGGTAGTTAGGTACCTAATTATGTATGATCAACATAGATTTTTTAACAAAATACTCCAGATATTATTACTTCAATTAGATACCTTTTTATCCGATTTTACTACGTAGCATTACTAGAATAAATTAGAAATAGGTAGGAACCATGTGAAAACCCTGGTTAATTCTGAATAATTGCAGGCATAACATTTAAGAATAACAAGTATTTATTTACCACTAGGTACAAACAACCTCTCTACCTACCTTCAATTTAGTGCAGCCGTAAAACGTCAAACCTATAAGTACCTATACATAAACAATTTTATTTCTAATCAATTTGTTCCATACTTTTCAACACTTAAATAATTTTTAAGGTAAACATCAAATTGATAAAAATATTTAGGTACCTATCTAATTATAACAATATTTATCAACCCTTACTTACGATTACACTAAAACAATTTATTCACTGCCAGAACTCCAAAACAAAAGCCCACTTCACTTCATCTACTTACAACCAATCACACGCGTTCTCACTACGTCGGATGCGCAGGAGTCGCTTCGGGGGCGCGAAGTACACTGCTCATTATCTACGTTTACCCGACAAACGAGTAATGTGTGATGACAAACACACGTGAGGATTTCCTCACGACTTGCTTTAAGTGGGTAGGCAGATATAGTAGTAGCGTTTAATTAGGCAGTAACATTTTATAACGTATCGCTTAGCATCACACGCCGCGCCTACGCATTAGGTTACGAAGTTACTTGTGCTATGACAGTTTTATAATATACCTACAAGTACTACAGCTTTTGCCTACGACTTCGCCCGCATGTTCTTTTTTACGAATTCCAAAGTTTTTGATAATAAAATATAGCATAATTATTGCACTTAGGGATAACATAGCCACAGTATAAGTATTAGTACTATCCAAAGACTATAAATTCTCTTTGGTACTATCACTGTATAGCTTTGACGACACGGTTGGCGCATTGGTTAAGCGATCGACTGTTGCGCTGCGTGTCGTGAGTTCGATTCCCGCACGGAACAAATATTTGTATGACCTGCAGATAGTTGTTCCGGGTCTGGCTGTTTGTGTATGTGAGTTTATATGTTTGTAAACGCACCCACGACACAGGAGTAATTCCTAGACTGGGGCAACTAATAAAAAAAAAAAGTTTCTTATTTTCGCAAATTTACAGAATGGGACCAGCAGTTCGGAAGGCCAAGTCTGCTATTTTTATAATTTCGTCATTCCAACACGACCCCATTGACATGTTGCTAAAAGTTCGTAATCTGCTAAATTCATAATGGTCGATCATTGATCGGTCGAATTAAAAGCAATGACTGCACAATGACGTTCTAATGGTAGGTGACTGATCAAAGGAACTGTCCAAATTTTAGCAGATTACCGCCTAAGTCAGTCATTCATTTGGCATTTTGTATGAGATTATCATTCTATATCATTTCTTTCAATGGCGTGTCAGTGGTTGACCAATGTACACTCATAATGACGCCATTATATTAGTAGATTATCAAACTTGTCAAAATCAACAATTATGAAATTAATGATAGACCATTCTGACACTATTGTAATATCAGACTTGAGGCCCTGGAGATTAGTTCGAATGAACGCAAAATGTAATGATGATGATGATTAATGGGGTAACTGCACCTCTGTATGCCTGTGGCATCTTAGCTCCCGAATGGATGAACTGATTTCAAAGTGGTTCAATACTGCCATACCGAGCACTTCAAGATAGACTTCGGCTGGCACCAATAAACCTGAAATTATTTAAAAAAAAGCTTTTCAAACTACTTGTATTTAAAAGTTATTATACCATTAAGGACTATTTAGAAGACAAGTCAATAGAATCTGTTCTTTATCAGTATGTTAGATTAATTGACATTGCTAATTGCTAAAACATTTGCACGCCATTTTATGGCAGGATATGCTGAAATAAAATTTATGTAACACCTTATGTAGGTACCATATTCGAGCAAATAAATATTTTTGATTTTGATTTTGATTTTTTTTCAAAAGTTTCATCCTCAGCATCTACTCCATGTACTATCGTGGACTTTCCCGCCTGCTCAGTAAAAAAAAAATTCCTTGGCGCCTGCGAAGTCAACGGGGCGGGGTAGAGAGCGCTTCCATCTTTTGAGTGCAAGCAAAAATGAACTTAGTAGTGGTCAGGCGGGTGTGTCCACGATGGTACCTATACCTTATCCAACGTTATATTAACGCTATGGAAAACAACACATAAAGGAATGGGAAAATCAATACCATAATATACATTACCGTGACATAGGTCCCTCGAAATTTTTGTTTTTAATCTATTTACGCATACGTTTGACCACTATCTCAACTGATGGGAAGCGATGACGCGGTCTAAAATGGAGCACGCTTGCCTAGA
The DNA here is from genome assembly GCA_947361185.1 of Charanyca ferruginea. Lineage (NCBI taxonomy): Eukaryota > Metazoa > Arthropoda > Insecta > Lepidoptera > Noctuidae > Charanyca > Charanyca ferruginea. The sequence goes on from OX376074.1 coordinate 24,307,202, forward strand.
AGTAACCTATTTACTCTTGCCTTAAAGACTCCCAGGTTGTAGCTATCAGGAAACACAGACTCAGGTAGGGAATTCCCCTCCATTTACATTCCCATAATTATTTCTACGTAGGTACCTACATTGTCTACATAGTAGGTCATCGTCGTCCGTCTGCAAGTCTGGAAGGAAACATTAACGCCACAATAAGATCCGGCGCCGCGCTAACTGGTCATACCTATGTTAGTAGCTTGTGATGCAACGTGGAATTACCTACACTGTATCTGTTATTAGATTAGGTAACCAGAACACCTCTGTAATATAATACATTTTTCACTTCTCTTGCTCAAAAAGGCAGTCATTGTAGCATACCAGAGCGGGGATAAAATAGCATTTCATCCTCTAGGGCCTCGGGAAAAAAGTTTTTTTTTTAATTTTTGTGTGACAAATATGACAATCATATTTGACACACAAAAATGCCTGCAATAACGAAAAAGTCTTTAGTCATAAGTAGAATAATCATGAATAAAGACTCGACTTATTTTTTACTGTTTCATAAAAAAAGAACCTCATTTTAATTTTGAAAATGGAACTAAACTCTAATATGTTGCGGCTCCAGAAGAAACAAAAAAAAGACATTGGCGCGAAATCTTTATATTTTTTCCAATTATAAATTGAATTGGTAGTGACCGTAATTAATTTCTCGCAATCGTAGTGAAAAGTATGTACACGGCGCTAAAACCCATTAAAACTCGGTTTCTATTTACTCACTCGCTAAAACTCGGGAGTAAAACTACCTCGTATATAATGGATCATTTTAGCTCCTTGTATAACAATCTACTATTTTTCAGTCTTCACTTCACTGTTTTCCTATGGTCTTTCCAGTATTTCATCGAGATTTTCTGGCCGACCGAAACAGGATGTTTAGTCGAAATCGATCCTAAATCCTGGTCGCAGTTTCGGCTGAAACCAAAATCAAAAGTAATTTTAAAATTTCTATTAAGTACATACTGTTAGGTACCTATATTTATTAAACATAGAGACAGTTAAATTGTGTTAATTGAAATACAATGTTATTTTCTTTTAAACGTTGTCCCACACTAGGAACTCCTCCTGTATAGGTAGTGGGTGCGTTTACAAACACATGAACTCAAATACACTAACAGCCAGACCCGGAAACATTACCCACTACCTACCATGTAGGCCATATAATTTAATGCAACAATTGAAGTCTGTAACAAAAAAGTTCAATATTGATGTTATATTTATTTATTTATTCATCAACAAATTTACATTTGTGTCGAACAGTGGTTATAACAATAAATGTAACACAAAATTAAATATCATCATAGCCATAAAAACTTCAAAACATTATTACATTTCATATTGGTCAACATTATTAGTCATTAATAAAAATAATAATAAAAAAAAAAAACTAAATGCCAATGTCAAAAAATGTAGATTAAGTATGTCAATATACTAGCTGCTACCCGCTACTTTATCTGCGTAGACCAACGTAGACTGAAGCAAGAGATTAAGCAAGAATTAAGGAAATTCAAAATTTCCCCAGGAGAAAACAAAGTCGGTGGGCAAATAAATTCAATCAATTTTTTAAGTCGTTCAAAAGTGCCTTTTAATGGTCCAATTGAAAAAAAACTTGAGAGGTGTCAAGGGACACCCGGATGGAACGAAGTTCCTTTCGATTAATTAGTGAAGGAATTGTAATAATTTTTTTTTAAGTTATAATAATATTTTTATTATTATTAACAAATATAATGTAATTAAAAGACAATTTAATTAAACGTGCCCGTTTATGTATCGAGCGAAATGGACTCCATATTGAGCAGTTGCTTCGATACAGGGAAGTGTAAATTTATACCTAATAGGTAAGTTTTTTAATTAAGCCAAAGTTGATTAAAACTGTGTTTGTGAATAGCTCTAATTTATTTAAATAGGTTACCTATAGCACCTATAGGTACCTACGCCTGCCTGCCTTTCTTTTTCTAGCAAAAGAGTACCTACTCACTTACCTACTTACAACTACAAATAATTCGCCAATGATAAAAGTAAGTACCACTACCTACCTAGGTACCCACCTAAGCTCCCACTGGCTTAATTTAAACCAAAACATTTTAATCAAATAAAAAAAATATTATTGTCGCTAGTAAAACCTAGAGAAAAGTACTCTGTGACCTAGAGCGATAAGGTGCAGTGGTTACCTACTGACGACCGCGACCGATAGAAAGCTCATGATTACCAAACCCAAACTTTCAATAGGTACCTACTAAATAAAACATAGAAGTAGGTACAGTAACTACCTACCTACCTAACCTACGTATTCTAGACTTAAAATTTACACTCGTTTTCACAATCCACACAGTCTCACAGTGAAAGGTGGACTTATCTCGTAGGTCGTTATCATCGGAATTATCACGCAATGATAATTCCGATGTCATTGAGGTAGGTACCGCCACTATTTGAGCGAATAAACTTAGGTACTAAACATATCGCCGTAGGTACCTAGTTCAAAGAGTTCGCCGCGCCGCCTTTAAATACATAAACATATTCTACGAAAAGCGAATTCGGACTTTATTTTGTAAACGTAAACGGTTAAAAATTGAAATTTTACCAAACTAGGTATGATAAAATTATTCTGAGAAACGTATAGGCTGGTGCCCGACCGGACAATAGGAGCTATGTGCAACCGAATTTCACGGTTAATGTGTAAAAATAAGGTTTTAATTCGCTCCAATATTTTCATAGAAAAGCCGCCATTCAACTAATAATGAACTCTATTTGACAGTTCCAACGATTCAATTTTTCTGTTCGAATTGTCTGCGTTTGTGAAGTAATAAAAATAGCAAAAAAGTGTCGTGACAACTTTTCGTAAGAATTTTTTCCGTCTAGCCCCCTTTCACAACGCGCGATAAGGAACTTCGTTCCAATAAATGATTTGACTTTGACATAAAAATTATCCCTTGTGTAAGTTAACTTGTAAGTTAGATACCTTTTCATCCGTTCTATTCGAAAAGTGTCGTTTTGTTCCTCTATAAGCGGGAGCAAATTAGCTCTTTTCTCCAATAGACTTTTTAGCGGGCAGTAAGAAGATTTGAATTTGGAACATGAATCGTTCATTGAAATCGAAAGCAAATTGTGTAAATTACTGGCTGTAAGTGTTGGCTGTAAGGTGCGGTGAGGCGCGGTACCTAAAAAAAAACAAAACAAAAGCGCGCGATTTACTTCACTGTTCTTGTAATCGGTACGGACTTTATTGTATTTTGCAAAAAAATGAGCTCTACGTCGAGTTCTGAAAGTGATAGTGCATTAACTCCTGAAACAATAAAAATAGAAGCTAATAACGTCATACGAAACTTAATACCTACGAAATCCCGGGAGAAATATTTTCTCATACAACGAGATGAAAAGTAGAGTATATGACTCGAGTGCAAAAATATTTTTCCCTCAGGCGATGTACTTTGAATCCCTCGCTACGTTTAGGATTCTATTTTAGAATCCCTCGCTATGCTCGGGATTCTGTTCTAGAATCCTTCGCTACGCTCTGGATTCAAAATAGCGCCCTCGCTATAAAAATATTATTTTGCTCCCTTGTCATACAATCTACTATTTCACACCACCTGCTCGACAATGTCAAATTAATGTTTTTAGGATATTGAATGTAAGTATTACTTATTTTGTGTTTTAATTTTAATTTTGAGTATGTGACTTGGCTATCGCCTTAGGTTAAGACCTGTAAGAATAGTTTTAAGGAATTTAAATAAATAAATATATCATGCTAACTTAACCTAAAGTAAGTCATTTAAGACCTGAGGTCGAGCAGGGCAATAATGTTGTACTGAATTTCATTATGACCCGCTGGTCATTAATGTGATTTGAATTTGGAACATAAAGTAGAAATCGCATACGAACATTCACCATTAAGATCTGCCTCAGATTATGAAACAAAAGGCAGATAGACCGCGCGGAACACTGAGAGTGAAGCCACAAAAGCAAATACAAATTCAAAAGCGAACACCTACAACGAGTCAGTATAGCACGAAACGCCGCATCGTTAAAAAAAACAAATGAAAATACAAACACAAATTCAAAAGCGAATACAATCTCGCGATTGTAGGTATTCGCTTTTGAATTTGTATTTGCTTTTTTGGCTTCACTCTCAGTGTTCCGCGCGATCTATCTGCATTTTGTATTATAAACTGAAAAAAAAAATTGTTCGAAAATCGAACTGGCCACCACTTGTAGAATATACCTAAATAAAAGAAAAATAGGGCACAAATTAAAAAGAGGCGCGAATCTCAGTCAGATTATTAAACAAAAGACAGATAGACCGGTCGGAACACTGAGACTGAAGCCAAAAAAGCAAATACAAATTAAAAAGCGAATAGGTACTTATCTACAATCTCGTGATTGTATTTGCTTTTTTGGCTTCACTCTCAGTGTTCCGCGCTGTATATCTGCCTTTTGTTTCATAATCTGAGGCGCGAATACTGAAAATTGCTTTGCTTTGTTATACAACAAATTACATTATCAGCAAATTCTCACAAAAATGTCGAGTCACAATAGTGATTTGACTCCGGAGTACATTAAATCCGAATTTAAGCCATTGGTGTTACCAACAATCTACTCTTAATTCTAGTACTATTGTTTTTATTGTCTCGTAGATGGTGTGAAAAGTAGAGTATGCTCCTCGGGGATAAAGGTGCCTTCGTCTTGAGCGACCTTGAATCCTACGTTGCACTCAGGATTCTTATCTTAACTCTAAACTTCCTCGCTCCGCTCAGGAGTTAACGCTAGAATCCTTCGTTTTGCTCGGGATTCAATACGGCGCCCGCTACATAAGACACTACTTTATCCCCTTGATGCATAATCTACTATTATGTAAGAGTCTTAAAGTGTTCCAAATTTCAGCTAATTTTGTTCAGTCATTTATCCGTGAAAGAGTTACGAATACTTTTATACATCATCACAATCTTTCGCATTCACGAACACCGACTTTCATTCATTTAAAAATAGCTTGGGTATACTGAAGTCGGAATTATGCAGAGTCCGCCATCATAAATTAGTAGATGTGAACGTGATTTACTAGTTAGCGCCATATCTCACGAGAACCATGTTTAGCGACCTCATCATATGAAACCGCTAATTTAATATTTTACCAAGTTGTTAACCAAATTATTCATGTGAAACTAGGAGGTTCAGATGTAATGTAATAAATCAGTATCCATTCAATTCAATTTAATTTAATTCATGCACATTAGGTACCTACACATACATAGGTACCTACATACATTGTAAACACTCACCCTCATACACTCAAGTTGTTCCTTCTATTATTATTTTTCTGCTTTGTCTTTTGCAGATTTTAAACTGATAATCACGACAAAATGTGTAGTGTATAAGATTTGAAAAAAATATATGTTAAACTAGAACATTATCTTAATCATTTAGTACTAGTATTTGAATATTTTTGATCAAGTTCATATTACATAGTTTAATTAAATCATGAAGTTGTGTGTGACGCGGACAAAACATTGATAATTACACAAAATCTACCAAGAATATTTAAACGAAACTTTTACTATCTTACAGACAATTTTATTATCTATCTATTAGTATACGCCTATTTTTTAAATTAAAGAATACTATCTTTTATTTAATTTTTTCGACTAAACTTTGCGAGTTTTGGACGCAGCGCATACGATTCTCTGGTCGCTCAAGGTCGCCGGCGTATATCGTCGCCTTAACACCTCGCCTGCTGAATTATTTGCGAACAATATGCAAATGCAAATTAAACTGCACTATGCCATTTCTCGTGGGAATCAGTGTACCTACCTATATTTACTTTTGTTGGAACACTGGTACTCATAAAGTCATAACATAAGTTAGATCTTTCTTTGAGTAAGTACCAGTGTTCTAAATACGCTAGTTTTATTTTTTTGTTGCATAACTCCTTGCGCAAAATGCAAAATAAATAATAATAATATTATTTATTAATCCTCCGTCCACAAAGTGGTTCCAGGTTTAACGATATTCTCGACCAACGTCTGTTGAATTTTCAAGGTATAGTTTAATAATGGTCAAGTGGGAATATTGCATTACGTAGGTACTTATATACCTTTACGTTTAGCCCAGTATTCAGCTACGGCAACGCCATTCGCAGACGCAGTCATTGGGTTCTCAGGTGTGCAGGTGATAGGGCTTACAGCGCAAAATAAAAGGTGGGCCAAGGTCTGCTGGGATACGCCGCATAGCACTAAATATCAGTGTCATCTGAGAACTCCCACCTGTGGAGATTCTGTCGACTTGGGCACGGAGTGTGTTTAAAGATTTCCAGGTCCGCCACAGCAGCGCGTTCCCAGAAGGAAGTGTCACTGATGACTCAATTAAGTGTTCAGGTTTGAATTTCTCTCGCCAAATATCGAGATGGTGAAGAATAAGAAATATGGACAGTCAACTTAATTAAATCTGTTTTGGAGGCCTTGAAACTGTTTGTCTCTTTCGCGGGAGGGATCGTGTCTCTTTCTGGTAACCGTACCAGGGTTACACTAGACTCTTTGACCACTTCTCTTTAGTGTTGTTATAAGATTCTTGTCCAAAAACCATAAAACAGGCGTCTACTCACTGAGGGGTAAATCTTTCTCTTTTTGTTGTAGCGAATGCAGACACAATTGTAATCCCAGTAGCTGATATATTTTCAAGATTAGAATAAATACCGGAAGACTTCAGGTATCTTTTTAATCTTGAAAAGTTTCTTGGTAGTTAGGCACTGTTGGTATTAAGTATGACGAGATTTTTTCCCAACTGTACAGCCAGACAGTGTTTCACACGAGTGTTATGTAATTTACCAATTTACAAATGGTTGAAGCACTTCAGGCAAATAGGATTGTCTTGCGTTTCAATTCAGTCTAGGAAGGAAGTCTAAATTAAAAGGACATTTGAGGAGTCATGCAATGGTATTGACCTAAATAGTGCAGTGAGCGAAGCTTGGTTCTGACGCTGAGGGTCGCAGATTCGATTCTTATCAGACTACCGTTTGGCCTTAATCGCCATTTCGGAGTAAGCAATTTGGTGATTATAGTTTGCAGTTTTATGAGCTCCGGACTTCGGACACCAAGCCAGTACTCCAGTCGGGTGGACCTATTTGGCTAGTAGGCTGGCAGGACAATGCTTTCTTGAAATATTTGTGGAAGTCCAGGGAAGGGGTTTAAACGCTTAGAAAATTGAAAAATCAATTGACAGGACAACGTCTGTCGGGTCCAGCTAGTAAAAAGTATATTTCAAAAAATGATGTAGGTAGTATCTTGCTTATTCTAGAAAACTACCTTTTGGAAGGGGCAACTGTATATTTTTATTCTTCTAAGACGTTCAAAAGTGCCCTTTAATGGTCTTATTGGAATAAATGATATGACTTTGACTTGCATTCTAGCTAGGGCGCGCCCCGCAGCCTTTTACGTAGGTACTTTGTGATTCTAGCAAGTTTGATAGTAGACTAGCTACCCGACCCGGCTCGTTGACAGCGATGTAGATGAGATTTGTAATGCCCTACGAGCTCTCTTCCTCTGTTCCACATAGCTAATATAAACCTTATTACTCACACAGTATCTTTACTACAATTTGCTACGATTCCTTTTTTTGATTTATCTACTTACTAGCAACCCGGCCAGGCTTCGCATGGGCCTAAATAAAGCCTTCCCCGATAAATGGACTATCCAACACAAAAATATTTTTTTAACTCGATCCTGAGATTAACGCGTTCAACCAAACAAACAAACAAACTCTTCAGCTTTATAATATTAGTATAGATTCAATTTTTCGTTGCACCGTAAGGCTGTGTCCCCAGTACCTAGAGTAGGTACTTTAAGTATTCTGTGACCTAGGCAAACTGTTAGCAGCCGACTGAGTTTGCGGCGTAGGTATCGGTTTAGTACGCCCTTCCATATATTGGAAATGGAGTGTCCACAGTTTGCTAGTTCTGCGCTCATTTTACGCAGTTTGCAGCGTTACGGGCGCCGACTGTCTCAGTTAATGGCCGACTCACAGCAAAACCGGTTCCAGTCGGCGGCGGCGATATGGTTGTTCGCCGGGCGTAGTGAGTAAAGTGAAAATTCAGTCGGTCGACCTAACTAACTCATAAATGCTTGCAACACACGAAAATTGATCTGAGTTTGCAGGTAACTCAAATTTCATTTCGCCACAAAGAATCATGGCGCGATTCATACATTAGTCTGAAAAAAAAAGTAATTTAGAGGGTTTAAAATATTTTCCAATGTGAAGAATACTTACATTACCAGGAGTAGATTGGTCATATTTTTAAACTCCCGCATAATTAAAATATTACGAAATGAAAATAACACTTTTTCGTTTCATCTCGATGCCCATTTAGTGTTTATAAAAAAAATTTCGTTCTGAAATAATGAGCTTTTCGTTAAACTATTAACTTTTTTTTTGCGGGTTAAAAATATTATAAATGCCTGAAGATACTCTTTAGGTACCCAAGAATATAAGAATTAGAATTTCAACTTCTCTAAACATTTTAATATTTTTTTGTACAAAATCCTGCCATGATTCTTTGCGGCTCACTCAATCGGCTGCTAACAGTTTGCCTACTGGCACAAAATATAAAGGTTACGCCGCAGCCTTACGTACTTTGTGCTACTGGGGACACAGCCTAAGAATAAAAACAAGGTTTCAAATTTTAAAAAACAATTGAATAAAATATTTTTTTCCAGTCGTTACAGTTAAACAGCTAACTTCAGGACTGCCAAGATACGTCGGCCGTACGGTATTTGAGCAAATATTCGCCTTACTTTTAATAATACAAAATGGACTTTAAAGCACAAAATATAGAGATTACAGAAGGACCGCTCCCGCCATCTTCAAAAATAATTACCTAAACTTGCCAGACTCACTAGGGCTGCTACTGTATTGACTCTGTAGGTTTTATTCGTAACAATATAATATTGACACTGGTTGGAACTCTGCGCTTTTTTTTTTCCTGTTCGTCATGAAATGTCTCTCATTTATTCATTTAGAAAACACGTGACAGTCGAGACTGAAGCCTGCTTGAGAATGCCTATAAAAGTAATGTCAATGTGTGCGTGCGAAAAATGGCGGTTTGTTCCGAGTGGTATCTCTGCTCGGGCGCGCCACAGCCTTACGTACTTTGTGATAGAAGTGAAATGCAAACTGCTTACAGGCCCAATGATTATGTTTGGAAATACTTTGTACAATCAATCGTACATGTTATGGCCATGGTAACAACTTGAAACTAGTGCTTAAAACTGACAGCGCCTTAACGAAGTAGCAATAAAAGCGGTGTTTGTAGTTTTTGTAGTACCTATACCCTGTTCACAATAAGATTAGACATTTACAAAAAGTCCCTTCAACCGATTTTGACTTCTATTCCGTAGGCTTAAAGATGACATTAGAGGCAAAAAAGTGGTTACAATAACAACTGTTTACTGCAGTTGCCATTTACCAATATGAGTCAAAATCGGTTGAACGGACTGTAAAAAAGGTTTTTGTAAATTATTGTGAACAGGGTATAGGTACAGTACGCAAAAGAGATAAGTATCCATGTCGTTGGGAATAGTTGAAGATTTCTTAGAAACCAATGGGGGCTTTCAAATGAAATTTTATTAAATCATTGAACTGTTTATTCTCTATAAATTGTATTTTATTTTATTCATAAAAACCTATCGGTTTCTAAGTAAACTTCAACCGTTTCCGGCGACATGGATACTTATCTCTTTTGCGTACTGTACCTATACCCTGTTCACAATAATTTACAAAAACCTTTTTTACAGTCCGTCCAGGACTAAACGGTTTACGTGCGTTCCGAGGCACGGGGGTGTTCACCGCCAACTTCCAATTTCCGGGACGCTAATGAGAAAAAATTGTCACACCCGTCACACTGTACCAGACTTGGGAATCGAGCACATGACCCCTCGCTTAGGCCCGGCGGCCATTGTCGACACGGCAATTCTAGACGACAAATAAAAACATAACTTTAAAGGTATGGAAATAAAGTTGTACCCTTAGACTCAACATGAATGATGTAACCTAAATTTGTTAAATATAACTGATGATTTTAAAAGAGTGTTCATGGAGTTTCTTGCTCGTTCTTCACCATAGAAACCTACTGTTTGGAACGAGCAACTAGCTTCAACTTTCTGACTGACTGACTCTGACAATTCAAAAGTACCTGTAAATGGTTTAATTGAAATAAATGATTTTGAGTTTGAGTTGACGGTCGTAACTACAAAAACAATACCGCGGTATGCTTAGGCATTCCGTGTATTGAAATTTCAACTTTATTTCCATACCCGTAAGTTATACTTTTATTTGTGCCGAATGAGTGCCGGGTGTTAGATAGAAGTCGCGCGTGCGACCACGAAAGTCAAAGAAAGGAGTATGACGGCTATAAAAAAAGAAACATAATTGAATACAATTTATTTATTTAAGCGAAATCTATACATACTGATTTTATCACACAAACACTGTGAACAACATACATTCATTACATAAAGTTATAATTAAATTGATGTTGGACGACTTTTTAGAAATGTCTCTTGATAGCCAGCACGAAGGGAAATCGTTGGAAGACAGAGTTCTAAGCCATGTCACACCGTACTAAAGGAAGGGGCAACTGACTACTGAGACTCAGGCAACAGTTGCCCACAGTTGGGCCTAGGTGAAGTGAGCTGTCATCCGATTGTAGTGCTTTGTAAATCCCTAGCATCGGGATAGATGACAGCTCACTTCACCTAGGTGTTCACCGAGGGAGATTGTAACAAAATAGACATACAGTTTAGCAAAATGCAATAACTATATATAAAATGTGTCGCATTTAGCACAATTAATGTCTACTCGAAAATTAAATTCTGAATTACTCTTTCGATCTTTCAACTTGATTTAAAATCGAGTTATTTTCATTGTTGAACACATTAAAGCTACTAAAAAGTTGCCCAACAATCACTAAGTATCGGACACAGCGATGTGAAGTGAATCTATGCTATGATTGGAATGTATTATACAGTAAACCACACCTACAAACATCGGACGGCCAACACCAAGTTTTGTGCCCAACAAGCCTTTAGCGCTTTGTTTCATTCAAATATTGGCCAAGTTGCCCGACCAATGTTTGTAAACTCCGGAAAAAGTAGTTACATTAGAGAAATGAGATTTTAATCTTACACTATAATACCACTATCCATAACAATACACTGGAGTGCAATAAAAAAGGTTTCGATAATTTTATTTTAGAATTTTCTTGGATTCATGACCTCTAATTAGTAAACTTTTGCTAAGATTTAATTAGTCACAATTTAAACTAAAATTTTATTTATTGACTTTCAAATTACACATCAGACCAAAATAATTAAACGTTACTTACAAAAAAAAAATATAAATAAACGAACATTAAAGTATTCTAAATTAGTTATGAAGATACTAAATATAAAATTAAATTAATATGGATAATATTCTATTAATTTGTAGTAACTTAGACATGTCAACAGAAACATGCATACGAGATAGCATAAAATATCTAATATGTTACATCGCCTCTTCATTAAACTTTGCAAACCGCAAAAACTATAGAGCCTGGCCATAGAGCAACTTATATTTTTTAAACAAATACCACAGACTATATAACCTCTTTTTCAGTCCTTCGTGCAATGGCACCTTTTCAAGCCAACAACTACGCTGTTTTAACGAAATATACCTACATTATTTCATTTTTCTAACACTTATTAAAACCAATTTAAACATCTATCTTTAGGAGCCAACGAAATTTAAAGCACTTGTTGCATTTCATAGTTCCATATTCTACGATACAAGATAGAAGTTACATTGTAGAAACTTTTCGAATTTACTTTCGTATATCATATATTAAATTCAGTATTTTATTGTTCATAAAGATGTCCCTTCTATCTCGCATCGGTTTTTCTATCAGTTTAACCCACACGAACCCGACACAAAAGATAAGTACTTGTCACTAGTTACGAACTTGTCATGAGAAGCTAAACAAACATCTATCACCACTACTGAGATTATTACACTGACGTGCAAAATTATCCCTGTCCCTATTTCTGTAGAGCACGCTAACCGCAAATAGTCCCATGTTCTTCAGTGGAACAACAAAGGTTTACGAAGTAAAACCTTCTTTAGCCGCGATGACAAAATTTCTGGGTTTCAGAAATATAAATCTTATTTAAACGAAATACAACTTTAAATTGAATGCATTTACTATAGTGACATCTAGCGGATTACGCTCATTAAACCATTCCCAGAGTAGGACGAATAGTAATGATTTCGTTACAAAAATTTAAATCTTATTTTTAACGAAATACAGCTTAAAATTAAATGCATTTAATAAAGCGACATGTAGCGGCGAGTAGCGGATTTCGCTTATGAAACTATTCCCGGAGTAAGACGAATAGTAATTAACTCTTTACGGAAATATATATATCTTATGTTTAACGAAATACAGCTTTAAATTGAATGCACTTTTATAGTAACGTCTAGCGGGGGTTAGCGAAACTCGCTCATTAAACTATTCCCGGAGTAGGACGAATAGTAATGACCTCGTTAGTAAAATATAAATCTTATTTTTAACGAAATACAGCTTTAAATCGAATGCATTTACTATAGTGAAATCTAAGGGCGGGTAGAAGGGCGCCTGGAGAGGGCCGAAAAGTCATGAAAAAAAACACAGTTATTCTAAAGTTTTAAGTTTTCACTTCTTTCAGCAGTTCCCATGACTGCCTATATTTTTCCAATAACCAACCTTACCCTGTAGACAAATACTGTACTGGAGACAAATCACTGTTTGATTTTTGTAATGCAACTTTTATACTTAGGAAATAATAAATATATACTTAATTATTTTAAGCTCAACAACTTCTCTGAGACCGTTTCGGGAGTAGCTGCGCGGTGCGGGAGGGGTGACAGTTGTCATAAATTGACGAATAAAGTTAAATTTACATTACAAAAATCAAACAATAATGGCTAGTACAGTCAGTTACCCCAATTAGCTGACCCCCCATTGAATCAAAAGTTGAGATTTTTGAGAAAACGAATCGACAGAATTTTGTAATAAAATTATTGTATATTTTTCTACCAATTGAGCAAAGTAAATAAAATAGTATAAAAGAATTATATAAGTCTGTCGATTCGTTTTCTAGAAAATCTCAACCATTGATGCAAAGGGGGGCTCATCTGCTAATTGGGGTAACTGACTGTACTGTATAAAAAAATAACTGACCCAGGTGTGACCAACATTTTGCACGTCATTGTAACACGATATAATTTCCTATAAACATAATAGATATAATACGTTATGATTTAAACGCGGCTTAAATAACATAAGATTACAATCACAATAGAACGATACACTATAATTAGCAACATTTATACGACATCATGCGTTTAATATTTTTATAATGCATATCAACATTCAATTTATTCAAGCTACACGACGCGATATCCTTGTCTTTGACAGGATTATGGCAGTATTCAGGCGTTGTTTGTATTGCTTTGTATCGATATGTGTGCATAACCGAATGTGTATTATCCCTGACGTTCGAATTACACGCGTGTAAGCTAGTGTTGTAAATTGTATCGATGTTTTTAAAAGTCGGGACAGATGCTATCGATATTTTTCATTAATTAATAAATATTACCCTACAACTTTCTTACTGCTAAAATACCAGAGCAACTATCTTATTGTTTAATAGATCTTTAAACATTCATCTGATTAGCCTTTTCCCAACTTTGTTGGGGCCTGCTTCCAGTCTAACCGGATGCAGTTGAATACCAGTGTTTTACATGGAGCGAATGCCTGTCAGACTTTCTGGCTTCTGGCTACCGATAAAGACTGCCAACGATTAACGACAGACGCGACTAACCACTTTACGTGCTTTCAGACAGAGGTCTCGGTATGAAATAAATGGTCACCCATCTACGGAGCGACCACGGCAAACGTAGCATAAGCATAACCGTTCGATTTGTATAGCTTTTACTTAGCAGGCCTTTGATAGATCTTTAAAACAATACTTTTATAAATCGATAAATTTAACAACACTATCTTCACAGTTCAAACTTTTTATGGCACCAACAGTTATTTCATAAAGTTAATACTGAGCTGCACTTCTGACCATCATTTATAACATTTGAAGGCCCTAACACATAGCTATGCGAATGCGATGCTATACACCAGCGATAAAGTCGATACATCTCCATAAAAACGCATACAAAAGACGTAGAGCCTTAATGTATTTTAATAGCTTGATAAATCGGTCTATTAATTTTTCACTTATTTGTACTAAAACCTTCATGAAACATTTCGCTGACATCAATCAATAATTATATAAAAAACACGTTCATATAAAATCTATTAATATAATTTAAGATAAGGGTATAATAATAGATATGTAAGAAAGGCTTAAACTATTCAAAATAGGGTTAACAGCAACCAACATTAACACAGTTATGATGACCGAAACCAACTTTAGACAGGAATTCGATAAAATAGAGGATATTACTGCAATGTTCTGGCACCAGAGTGCAGCACTAGCACAATCCGTAAACAGTTTTTCGACGAGTCGTTCAAAGCGTGAATTGGGAAGCGTATTTATTATATTATACAACTAGCTTCCGCCCGCGGCTTCGCCCGCGTAAAAAGAACGATTATCCCAAGGGAACATATTACCGGGATAAAAAGTATCCTATCCAGGAAATGGTCTATCTATGTGCCAATTTTAATGCAAATCTGTTCAACGCTTTGCGCGTGATTGAGTAACAAACATCCAAACATCTTCACAAACTTTCGCATTTATAATATTAGTAGGATAACACATCAGTGCTGTGTATTTCGATGTAGATATGAAGGGAATTATTCATTTTCAAAAGAAGAAAATGTTCAAAAACTTTGGGAAGCAGTTAAAAATAACTCTAAAATATGTTCAGGTTAAGTATTCAGATGAGATAGACGTATTTACAGAATAACGTTCACTTTTGTCATGTAAGACAACCAAATATGATTTTATTCTGAGCATAACCTAGAATCCACTTTCAAATGGCCGTAGGATGCCATTATATAGTTAAAAGTACAGTTAGGTAAGTAAGATTAATTAAAACTTTGATATATTTTCACAAAATACCTAGCTATTATAATTAATACCATAATTAAACATGAATACGAGGTTACGCTCGTGGGTATGTGCTAGTGGCGCCCTCTGCGCTGAGTTTCGCGTAATGTTCCCTATTGCTACGATAAAAATATTACGTTACAGCACTATTTTCTAGTGTTGTATAGTTTTAGCTAAATACAAGCGCGCGTTTTGTGGCTCAAGTACAATGACTGATTCGCGTTCGTAAAATACAAAGACTATACAAGCTTTTAACTGT
Organism: Charanyca ferruginea; assembly: GCA_947361185.1. Classification (NCBI taxonomy): domain Eukaryota; kingdom Metazoa; phylum Arthropoda; class Insecta; order Lepidoptera; family Noctuidae; genus Charanyca; species Charanyca ferruginea. The sequence continues at coordinate 24,322,607 of OX376074.1, forward strand.
CACATTTTTACTGCAATTAACTTTTTTTTTTGCTGGAATTAAGCTTCCATAGTTGAAGACAAAGATTTATTATTAGGTAGAGGCCATTTGAGGATGATATTAATCATTAGATGTATCACTTATACAGCCACAAATAAACTAAGAAATGATAATAGTATAAAGGCGGTTTATCAAATATCTAACACATACACCTCACAAACTATAATAGATTTTTCTTACTTTTATATTAATGATATTTTCAGTAAGTTGTGATTTGTAAAAAAAAATTGAACTAAATCTTTGCATTTTTTATTAAAATGTTTGGGAAAGACAATGAAAAATTATTACGCTAATTTCACTTGCGCGAATTTCACTTACGCGAATGATACTTACGTGAACTTCACTTGCGCGAATTTCATAAACGCGAATTTCATTTGCGCGATTTAGAATTGCTCGATGTAATAGCGATATCTAGTACCTAGTTCGGGATAGTAAACAATTTGATAATACAGTGCGGCATTTCAAAGTTTTCATAGATTTTTTGTAAATAAACATTTCTTACAAACCCAATTTACTACATAGTGAAGATTATTTAAAGTTAATTTGTAATATATTTTACATTATCACGGTAAATGCGTTAATGATACACAGTACTACAATCACTACACGAATACAATAAAAAAAAATATAACTAAATAAAATCGTCTTAAAATAATAAAAATGAGCTTTTAGCTGCTATTATGATGCGTATATTAATTTAAAACAAGAAACTTCTAGACGTAAAACTATTTTCGTTAATCGATTATTAAAAATCGATTCAAGAATTTATTCGGTCAATACATTTGTTAATAAAATAATTAGACTATCGAATTATCGTCTAAGAATGTTAATTTTGCTACTTATATTTTTAATTAATTAAAAAGTGAACGTAATAGTTTGCGTACAGCAAAATAAACGAAGCAGATCTAAATAAAATCGTATCATAATATTGTAAGTACATAAAACCTAACTTAGGCAGAGAGAGAGACCTTGAGTTTAGGGACAATCTACGCTGAAGACGAGATTAATAAAAGTTACTCAGCATGTGCTCGATATTCCTGTCACTCTCACACCACTATCAAACTACAAGTGCAAGAGAGAGACGGGATTATAGCTTAATCAAAGTAACGTTTATTTTTCTCGTTCTAAGGATTTTGGGAGATACGATAAACGGTAAATTAGTTTAGTTTTCGTGCTAACCGATCAAGATAAGTCATTCCATTTTTATGGCTTCTCTTCCAACAAATGCGACTGAATATCAGTAGGTAGCATTTTTGCACGAACATTAATATTATTATTATTTAAATTGGCATGATAGAGGGCATTTAAATGGCGTATCTATCCTACCAATGCTGGCGTCATGGCAGCATCGCCAGGTATCGGCAGTGAGTATAGCTTTTCATTTAAATGGTCAAAAAAAAAATTGATTTGTGTATGTATATCAGCTGTCTGACACCCATAGTACAGGGTCTCCCTAGTGTCTGACACCCATAGTACAGGGTCTCCCTAGTTTGGGGTCAGATGGCCGTGTGTGAAAATGTCCCCACATATATTATTATTATTTAGGGCACGCTGTATTTTGATTTTCACAGAAAACATCTAATAGCTACAACTTGGAAGTGGGATTTATCGTCCAATATTGACTGTAAGTACACTCCATTTAGGAACATTTTCGAAAATTCCAAGATGATTCGTATCTCCCAAAACCTCACGAAATTAGAATCTAAGTAATTATAATTCCACTACTAATGAACCTTGATAAGCATAGCTTAAAAGTTAATAGTATAATATAAATCTACAGTTCATATTTCTATATTGCATCCAATTTCGGAAATGGTGCTACCGTTTTTTTTAATAATCTGTGATTTGAGTTTCTGTGACAAAATGACTCTAAAAATTAGTATTATTTTTATTTTTCTAGGTAGATTTACAGACACGTTTGGCCTAAATGTCCTTTTAAATATTTACCCCGTGGTTCTAAAACCATTTTTTATTATTATTGACAAGTTTAGTGTTGCTATAGGTTTGTCGATAGATTTATTGGGTAGAAATATTTTTATAGTCACATTTTGTCCAAAAACCGAGATTGAATTATGATAATTATCACTAGAAGGTAGGTAGGTATTGATAAGATTTACGATACGGTAAATAATTAATCTTTAATTTTATATTAGAATAAGAATAACGAACTAATACTCCAGCGCCGCAATGCTGGTAGAAATTATATTTTGGCTGGCAACATTCCTCAGTATTGCCAGACAAAATTTTGTGTTGCCAGTTTCAAATATTTTTTTCTACCAAATAGTGCGGTACTAAAGTGACATAATACCGTTTTCGTGGCTTACTTCCTATTGTGTGTGTAGGTCGCGATGTTAACTATTCGCCGGTGTCCACCCAGTTCGCCTCTTCGGCTATTCTATCCATGCAGTTGCACAGGAATTGATACTGGAACAAGAAATATAATTTTATGTTTAAACAATACTATGAATGTCGTGATGGCCTAATGGTTAAGGCACCCGCCTGTCATGCACGAGGTTGTGGGTACAAATCCGGGCAAGTATCAATATGACTTTTTCAATACTTATGTACTTTCTAAAGGATCATGGCAGGATTTGTACAAAAAAAAAATAAAGATATTTAGATAAGTTGAAATTCTAATTTTTATACTCTTGGGTACCTAAAGAGTGTCTTCAGGCATTTACAATATTTTTAAAACCACGCAAAATAAAAATGGTGGAAGTTAACATTGACTAGTTTAACGAAATGCTCATTATTTCAGAACAAAACGCCGTTCGCAGGTCTTACACTGAAATTGCATCATTATATGGGAAATAATGTCACAAATAATGATTACTCAATGTACTTTTCAACTCCGCCATTGTAAACAACGATTCACGTCACTCGTCTGTCAGTTTGATAGATCCGTTAATGTCATTTGTCACTTTATTTTTTATATAAATACAAAAAGGGCAACAAGATGAAACGAAAAACTGTAATTTCCATTTTGAAATATTTTAATTATGCGGGGGTTTAAAAATATGGTAAGTTTATCAATTTATTCCTGATAATGTATTCTCCACATTAGAAAATATTTTTAACCCTCTAAATGATTCTTTATCTAGGACATCATTGACATCGGTGAAGGAAAACATTGTGAGGAAACCAGGACAATGGATACAAGTCTGAAATCGCCAATCCGCCTTGAGCGCACGTGGTGATTAATGCTTGCAAGTGCTTTCTCTGTATGAGAAGAGGCCTTTGCCCTGCAGTGGGACATTATGGGCTGGTATTATTATGCCTTTAAACAAGCAATTCTTGTATTTATATAATCTGAGCCTCGGAAACAGCTCCAACGATTTTCATGAAATTTTGTATGCGGGGGTTTCGGGGTCGATGAATCGATCTAGTTATGTTTTATTTTTTTTAAAACATGAAAAAAAAATAGCGAGTAAAGCTCGATCGGCCAGATATTTATTATTAAACTGTACTAAAGGAAATTTTATTTATTTAAATTGTTCAGGTTACATAACAACAGCCCCACAAAACCGTGTTATCGGTTTGACTGTGGGACCGAGTCTCCGTACAATAAATTGTCGAACCATAAACCATAATTCCCTCCCATTCCCATATTATTATGAAGAAAAACACCTACGCGGGGAAGACACTAGCTCCTGTAATACAGTATATACTAGTACAGGAGCTGGGTAGTTCATAAAAAGAATTGTATAATATTTATGTTAATAAAGATTTCCATAGTTATTTTTGTTTCTCCAGCTACCCGGGTAGCTCTGGCGGCACGGCCTAAGTCAAGTGTTCATCAGTTGGGTTAAGTGAGGGTATGGAAATATTAGATTCCACGCGGTTGTGCACAGACTGTATAATATTGTCCGACTCATACTGTAGAAACTTTCTTATGTGTTTAGGTTTAGGATCACTGCTTTTTGCAGTATTATTATTATTATATATTGCTGGGAGCAGACACAGAAATACTTTTAGAAGTTTTGGCATAATAATAAAACTATTTATTATTGTACATTTATATAAAATTTACATAGGTTTACTTTTAGATAATAATGTATCAATATATGTTTTTTCTCACCATTGTTAATGGATTATTATATATTACTTTTAAGTATTTTAAACTTCACCTCCCAATTAAATTTAAGTACAAAGTGATAGCCTGAAACACAGGTTTGAATTAACCTAGATCGGGCGGATCGCTACCTAACTTTGTTGATTCCGATCCATAATAACTTGCATCTGTAATATGAATATTTTCGTGTTACTTTATTTTTAGGCATTATATTTGTGTGGGAATTATTCTTTCCGCTGACTAAATGTACACATTTGTAAGCGTTATTTTAATAAATAAATTATTATTATTTATTTATTTAACACGCACACACTATCTTACAGGTTGACCCCAAAACAATAGAGTGGTTCATAAAACACGGTGGCTGAGCGATCGACTGTTGCGCAGCGTGTTGCGGGTTCGATTCCCGCCCAGAGTAAACATTTGTGTGGTGAGCTCTTGTGTTTGCCTTGTGTCTGGGTGTTGTTCATCTATATACCTATATGTATTTACAAAAAATGTATTTGTGTATGTATATCAGCTGTCTGACACCCATAGTACAGGGTCTCCCTAGTTTGGGGTCAGATGGCCGTGTGTGAAAAATGTCCCCACATATTATTATTATTATTAAAAATTGGTTGTCTGTAAAGTCGGTTTACTGACGATAGTTGAACGTGACAACGCGAAAGAATTATTATCTTTATCGCTGTAATTATCGTTGCTATAAACAATTGACACCACATTCACTTTTCACTTGGAACGCCTCAGAGCGAGGTAACGCCGCATGACGTCATGTAACGCCGTAACGCCGCATGACGTCATGTTTTTTCGTGCGTGCAGCCGGCTCTATCGAATTATAAGACGTTGTCACGTCAAAATGATTAGCTACGGAATGTTTTGAATAGTAGTGTGACTCACGTATGGCGTGAAGAGCGTGACGGTCCTGGCTTGCGCGTCTGCCCGCGTGTACACCAGGCGCGCTGCCGCCGCGTCGTCGTCGGCGCGCCACTCGCGCACGGCGCGCCAGCTCACGTCGGCGCTGGCCCCGCGCGCCGCGCCCTCGCACCACGACGACAGCTTGAGGCCCGACCAGCCTGACACACCATAGACGTTACGATTAGTGGCTGAACATGATCTTATACTGGTGAGGACTCTGGACGACTGGATTTCTAGCGGTTTCTCTTTGGAAGTTTTCTAAATTGTTTTCGCCTTTATCTACGCTTACTCGCAGATAACATTGTTTTTAAACCTATTTGTTTTCTTTTTATGTGAAATTATTATTCTTTTGAGAAATAAATATCTTGAAATGTAAGTTGGGAACGACGAAATTCTCTACCAGTATCATTTAAAAGTATCAATTATCTACTATTGGCAAACTATCCATATCAGGACAGCCACCGGACTTTATTTTGATCTTAAAAAAGTTGTTTCAAAATCCCCTGATGATATAAGAGTACATACCGACTGTGATGGCAAGCGCGGGCGTGGCTCGGCAGTCGGTCCTAGCGGGCGGGAAGGCCACGTGTCCGTAGCCGGGCAGAGCCCTCGCTAGAGCTAGGTAGTCCCCTGATGATATAAGAGTACATACCGACTGTGATGGCAAGCGCGGGCGTGGCTCGGCAGTCGGTCCTAGCGGGCGGGAAGGCCACGTGTCCGTAGCCGGGCAGAGCCCTCGCTAGAGCTAGGTAGTCCCCTGATGATATAAGAGTACATACCGACTGTGATGGCAAGCGCGGGCGTGGCTCGGCAGTCGGTCCTAGCGGGCGGGAAGGCCACGTGTCCGTAGCCGGGCAGAGCCCTCGCTAGAGCTAGGTAGTCCCCCGCACGTCGCACATCCTGAAGCGCCTTCAGCTGGTAGAGGCGCGCCCCCGCCACGCATACGCCACGATTCACGTCCTCCACCGCCTGGGGGTTGAGAACATAGATAGCTCTTTAATCTTCACTATCAGGACAAATGAATCAATAGGGCGGGTTGCTTCAACTATTAAACTACCAACATTCAGCGTACCTAGCATGGGTTGACGCCCGCACTCGCAAAGCAAGTGACGTGAGCCAGAAGAAGAGAGCCTTTAACAGGGCTGCCAAGTCCTGCAAGAAGGTGTTGCGGAGAGCTTGGTTTGACCACATTAGCCGAATAGGGAACAAACTTGCTTCATACGTAGTAAGGCTTTTTGGTCCCTGCCTAAGTCGGTCGAATCGAACTTCTGCCGCCCCTCACTACCACCACTGCTGAGACCCGACGGGTCGCTGGCCCACTCCGCTGAGGAGAAAGCTAACTTGTTCGCCTCTATGTTTGCGGAATCGTCACGTCTGGATCCGGGTGGCGCGAGGCCCCCTGTTTCTTCTGTTGGATGCGAGTCGAGTATGTTGAACATAAGCATTCAACAGAAGGACGTTCTTAGGGTACTGCGTAACCTAGACGTGAACAAGGTTAGTGGCCCTGACGGGATTCCAGCAATTGTACTGAAGACTTGTGCGTCTGAGTTGTCTCCGATCTTGACACGCTTATATCGCCTGTCGTTTGAGACTGGGAAAGTGCCGATGGCTTGGAAGCAAGCTAACGTGCAGCCCGTGCCCAAGAAGGGTAGTCGGGCTGACCCGTCGAATTATAGACCCATTTCGGTAACGTCCATACTCTGTAAGAGTATGGAACGGGTGCTAAATCGTAAGCTCCTGGCATACCTAGAGGCGAATGATATCCTCAGTGACCGACAATACGGCTTCCGCCGAAATCGATCAACTGGGGATCTACTAGCGTATGCCATTCACATCTGGAGTGAGGCCATTGAGAAGCATGGAGAGGCACTAGCGATCTCCCTTGACATCTCAAGGGCCTTCGACAGGGTCTGGCACAATAGCCTTATTAATAAGCTTCCTTCCTTCGGTCTGCCCGCCGGTTTGTGTGATTGGATTGCAAATTTCCTGAGGGATCGGTCTATTCGAGTGGTCATAGATGGCTGCTCGTCCGGACTGCTGGATATTAATGCCGGGGTTCCTCAGGGGTCGGTGCTCTTGGCAACATTGTTCCTGCTGCATATTAATGATCTGCTAAAACCCGGTACCTTTGGGTATGCAGACGACAGCACTGTTGCTGAGAGATACGTGTCCGACGCACGAGCTGGTGGGTCGCAGATCCGGTCTCTCCGGGAGACGATGGTTGAGCGCTTGAACTTGTCCTTACAGGCTGTCTCTGATTGGGGCGATGCCAATCTGGTCAAGTTCAATGCTGCTAAGCGTGTCTCTTTTCCGCTAAAAGGAGCCAATTCCACCCAGCTCCATCTTTCCGAGGTGTAACCGTGCCGATAACCGACCGACTTGAGCTTCTTGGTGTTACATTAACATCTACCCTCAATTTTGGCCCTTTCATAAAAGCAAAGGCTCAAGTGGCTGCCAAAAAGCTGGGGATCCTAGCAAAAGTGAGACGGTACTTCACGCCGGAACAGCTGCTTAAACTTTATCAAGCGCAAGTTCGATCGTGTATGGAGTACTGCTCTCATCTTTGGGACGGATCTGCCAGATACCAGCTTGATGCCCTAGAGTCAATTGAGAAACGAGCCAAGAGGATCATTGGCAATGATAGGCTCGTCGAATCAAAGCTCCAAAGTCTTGAGCATCGACGCCGAGTTGCTGGCCTGCATTTTGGGGAGTGTGCGACGGAATTGCATAATTTAATTCCGCCGAGCCCGTTCCATCATCGGACCACAAGACGTACGGCGATGCGCCACCGGTACATGGTGGACATCCCACCCACACGCACGCAACGTTTTGGGAATACATTCATTGTGCGCACTGCTAAGGAGTGGAATTCCCTGCCTGAGTCTGGTCTGTGTGTGTGGGTCTGTGTTTCCCGATTTCTACAACCTGGGAGTCTTTAAGTCAAGAGTGAATAGGTTACTTCTAAGCAAGCGTGCTCCATCTTAGACCGCATCATCGCTTTCCATCAGGTGAGATAGTGGTCAAACGTATGCCTATCAATAGATAATAAAAAAAAAAACAAAAAAAAAAACTATACAATACAGACTAGTCAAAAATTATTTTTTTAATCACAGTGTTCATTCAAGGTTCAAAGAAAAAAAAAACAACGCTGTTTATAATTTTTTGGAAGGTACACCTCCCGCTTATAACTTGTGTGGCGTTAGAAGAGGCTCGCTTCGGCTAAGCGCGTCTAAGTAATTCGGAAAAGGGAAAATGTCGTCGGGTAGTAGGGATGGTACAGTTAATGAGTTAGGGCGGGTTGCTTCAACTAACAATTACTGACCGGTAATAGTAAAAAATGGCGCAAAATATCGTCCAATCAAAAAAATGGGTTGTTTCACAAAATCATACGTCAAAAAGTTACTATTACCATAACCGACCAGTCATCGTAATTTTGTGTTGTCAAACATCAAAATATTATGGAGTCTCTTTTTGAATAACTTTAACTGACGGATTTTTATGTCATGAAACAACCCGTAACATTTTACGTACGTTAAACATCGCACGTCATAGTAACTTTTTAACCGTCCGTATGTAACGTTAACCGACTGTTTGAAACAACCCGCCCTTAGTCAATATTAACTGGTGAAATTTCACAGATGTGATATCTTTTTGTAAACTCATTATTTCGGCCTCAGATTATCAAACAAAAGGCAGATAGACCGCGTGGAACACTGAGAGTAAAGTCAAAAAAACAAATACAAATTCAAAAACGAATACCTACAACGCGCTTTGTGCTATACTGACTCGGCGATGCGGCGTTGCGGGTGCAACGCCGCATCGTTAATAAAAACAAATAAATATAATAATACAAATTCAAAAGCGAATACAATCGCGAGATTGTAGGTATCCGTTTTTTAACTTGTATTTGCTTTTCTGGCTTCACTCTCAATGTTCCGCGCGGTTTATCTTCCTTTTGTTTCATAATCTGAGATTTCGACATAATATCTGTGAAGATTGCTTGGTTAATTTAATTTGACATTATTTACAGTCTTTCAAAGAACTAAAAAATCTAGGAAATCAAACTACTTTTTCAAATGTTTTTAATTTCCTTAACATCACATCTTGATTCAAAATTACACACAGCACTGTTTTGCTATAACAAACAAATTTATTCCGAGGAAATTAAAAAAAAAATATGCCCTAGGATTTCCAATAATAAATTATTTATATTATTAAAAAAACAAGAATAATTTCTTGGCGCTAACTGCAAACTAAAAAGTAAAATTAGTGATCGATGGTAAACACCGAGATTACAGCTGTCTCCAAATAAATTAAATTAGGACAAAGGGTCAATTAAAAAAGCAAATACGACTTACCTGCCAGAATATAAAGGCTGCGGCGGTAGTATCCTCAGCAACGACAGAGATCTCAGTACGCGGGTTGAACAACCACTTGCGTATCGAAAGACAACTGCTGGACGCCGTCGAGTAGTTCTGGATGTAAAGCGAGTGGGGACACTCGTTTGGTTGGAGTTTGCGTTCTGAAAGCAACAAGATAAGATTTAAAATCAAAATACTTTTAAATTTATAAGCCACGTGTTAAGGTCATCGCACATTCATTGTGCGTACTGCTAAGGAGTGGAATTCCCTGCCTGAGTCTGTGTTTCCTGATAGCTACAACCCGGGAGTCTTTAAGTCAAGAGTGAATAGGTTACTTCTAGGCAAGCGTGCTCCATCTTAGACCGCATCATCGCTTCCCATCAGGTGAGATAGTGGTCAAACGTATGCCTATCAAATGATAAAAAAAAAAAAAACTTTCCCGAAAAATTTTTTTTTTTTGTACTCAGGATCAGGACAAATCAGGTCTGTCGGGTTAGCTAGTAATTTATAATGGCTTATGTTTAACGAACCTCCAGATCTACTAAATGATCACCAATAATAGTAAATAAAATAAAACCAAAAATAGTAAATGGTCACCAAAATGGTGTTTCCTAAAGTATTGTAGAAATGTATGTGTTTGACTGTAAAAAGCGATTTGATTCTGGCACTCGGCGGCCGCTACCGCGGCACGCTCGCTCCGCTCGTGCGTAGGGGGTCACAGTTCTAACTTAACCATGTTGGATCCGCCCCAGGGGGGTCAAAAAGATTTTGGTTATTTTGCACACTAAGATTTGGTGACCATTTAGTATATTTGGTATAAAATAGTATATTTTTTTTGGTAAGGGAGCTTAAGATCCTAGAGTATTTTTTGGTGACCATTATATTTATACCCATTTATAATTGTCCATTTAATGTAGAGCTTTAAATCGTGTGCGGTAAAATTAAAATATGTTTAATAAGGGCAAGAAGAAACAGTTGGCGGTTCGCGGGTAGCATTTCCCGACGGTTTTCCCAACTATCTTGGGGTCGGCTTCCAGTCTAATCGGATGCAGCTGAATACCAGTGTTTTACATGGAGCGACTGCTTGTCTAACCTTCACAGCCCAGTTACTGGATAACACGACACCCCTTGGTAAGACTGGTAGTCCGTCATTCGGGTTTCTGACTACCCATAACGACTGTCAAATATTTACGAATGACAGCCGGGACCAACGGTTTTGCGTGTTTTCCGAGGCACGGAGAGATCTCGGTATAAAATGAATGGTCACCCATCCACGGACCGGTCGCGTAAAGCGGAGCTTGACCATGAACGATCGATCCGTACGGATTTACTTAGCCGCGAGCCTCTGTAACGCGCTGGCAGCTAACAGTTGGATTTAAGGCGCCGTTAACGTGTCGGAGCGGTGCTGTTAGTGTGCGATGACCATTTCAACGTACTCATCGCTAAAAAAGGTAGTATTTTTGAAGTAAAACTTCTGTACGCACGCTTGACTTGGGGAGTAAGCTGGTGAATGCGTGACGAAAGGGTTAGGAAGTGTGATCGGGCGAGGCGTACGGAAGTTAAGAGGGAGATATAAATTAGCGAAGATAGAAAGAGAGAGAGTTACGTTTCGTATATTACTGTAGAGGCAAGAGAGAGAGAGAGATGCGCACATTTTCTTTCTCTCATAGTCAGTTGCAAACGGATACATACATATAGATGGAGTTAAAGAAGCTTTACTTCAGTCGAGTGATCTAAATAAAGCACACTCGTATTTTTTTTAATTGGACAACCCTTCCACTCTAGTGCCAGACCACTGCAACTTCTGAAAGCCAGAATCAACAGTGGTGACCACTAGAAAAGCGTCGAGGCAATGAAGGTCGACGAGTCCCGGAGAAACATTACAACTGTCTTGGATCTCGCAACGAAATTAATGATAAAAGTTAGTATGTCCTTTACAAATAAGCAAATAAGAGACTAATTACTCACCAAAATTATACTCCACAATCTCGAACAAATAGAAATACTTCTGCACCGACTTCGAAAGCCCAATCTTCTCGCACACGGCTCTATACACGTCATCAGCGTTGGTAGACTTGAGTACACTAACGGTGACCACCTCCTTGTCTGGCAGTAAGACTTTCAGGTCTACTGGAGTAGGATTTGAGGAGTCGTCTGAATCTGTCAGGAACTCTTGAACTGCGTCTGATTCTGCTATTACTCGGACTGCACATACCTAATGGGAAATGTATGTCGAGTCAGAATTTATGCTGAGAAGGTCGAGAAATCTATTTATTAGTCGACTAGGTTTCTCCTGTGACATCATCCGCGTGTATTTTCTTACTTCAGCTTTGTAATATTAGTATCTGTCTGTTTAGAATAATATAGATTATCAGATATATGAACAATTTTCACGTTGTGTTGATAAAACGTTAGGCAGTAATAGTACGGTGGCATTTAAACTTCTAATAAGGTTCATAAAGACAGTCTTACTTTTTCTAAATACTGTTCAAGTCCTCTCCTTCTGGCGTCCAACTGTTGCTCGCTCAGTGTGAACGGCCATTTGCCGGGCAGTTTAGGGAAGTTGAAACCTGAAAAAGGTAACATTGGGCTTTACAAAAACTATTTTCAAATAATTTGATCTGCCTATAACTATATTTTACGATGTTACGAAAGCTTTTCATTGCTTTGACTGTAATGAATATGTCTTTAACTTAATAACTAAACTGAGAAATGCTTGCTGGCGGTTGCCGTAATTTTATTCATTCATTTTATTTGGAAATATAGAAAAAAGAATAAGGCGTCACAAGAGTCATAGTCTTAGGCGTTCTTCAAAAAATAGGCGTCCCTCAAGGTTCAATTCTTGGCCCTTTCCTATTCTTAACTTGCAACAGCTTAGCAACACATTACTAACCTAGAAACTCCTTTCTAAGCGTATGATGAAGCGCAGCGAATTCTCTATACCGTCTGCTACACAGGTGTCTCCCGGCCATATGTACGTTGAAAGCGACATACGACCGTCCGGTATTTCTCTCCATAACGATCCGGTAATCCGGGATGGAGACAGGAAGGGAACGTTTGTCTGTGTAGTCGTAACGTTGGTAGACGGTTGCGCGGGAGTTGGCCGCGCCGCCTATGACGCCAACCGGAGCTGAGCCGTCGTCGCATGGCTCCAACCGCTCTGCTTCCTGCAGAAATGGGTTATATGTTACGATATACAAAGACATTGAAGGAGTACCAGAGGCCTTCGGTGCACTGGAGATCACTGGAGTATGGGTCCACTCTCTACTATCTACGAAGTATGCACGACACGACTCGGTACAAACTATCTCATTAAAATAAGTTTACCACCTAATTGGAAATCAACACAAGTATCAAGTACAAAGATTATGCCATGATAATGACTTCCTACTGCTTAGATATAAGCTGTACATATACATGCATTGTACAACTGTTCATTAATAAGAATAGTTACGTTATTTTTAATATAGTTTAATATAAATGTTGCTGTGCCCTACATGGTCCACGATTATGTCTAGCTTTAAGTCATTGTATGTAAACACCTTAAAACATTGTGGAATACAATAAATGATATGAATGAGTATGACTGATAAAGAACTACAAACAAAACTAAAAAACAATCGCATCTGAGCACGAAATAACCTTCAACATAGCAAACGGCACCCACTATTCAGAAAATACATGATTGCGTAAATTGCTATCCAATTGGTAGTTGCCTCGGAAGACCCATAAATGGCAATTAGACAACTGATATGGTAGTGGTGAATAGATCGGAAAGAGCTTGAAACTTTTAATCGCTTCTACTAATTTTACTTAATAGTTTTTACATTGATGGTCAAGATCACTTCATCATCTGCTAAGCCTATTTTCAACCACGTTATGGTCGACTTCCAGTCTAACTCGATGCAGTTGAATAGCAGTGGTTTATATGGAGCGACTGCCTAATTATTCAAGATCACTTAAACAATTTAAACAGCGCTACACAAATATGTATCTGTCTATTTGATGCTGTGGTTTCTGAACATGGGAATGCTCTTTATGTTCTTGTCATTATAACGTGCTCAAGGGACAAGTCGCGAATGAGAAGCATTTCCTGTGCTAAAACATGTTGCAATCACGAGCGACTTACTAGAAATGATTAAGTAAGGATGATTTTTAGTTTTTGTTAGTGTACTTTGACCCTGCATATAGCAACGTTAATCGCGGCATCAGTTGCGGTTTTCATGTCCTCTAAAGTGTAGGGACACTTTGGGCACTAAAATAAATGGGTCATCGTCTGGTTAGAAGCACCGCACTCGCACTGGGTGTTGGTGGAATCTATAATCCCCCATTTTGATAGGTTATGTTTGCAGCGGTCTATAATTTTGATAGGCTATTGAGCGCTTTCCACTGCAAGTCACACCCGAGGGGCTAGGAGATATTCCTGGGGTTGAACGAAGTTGGGTGGTGGTGGCTGTTGTGTGTGGCTGAACAGATTTTTTTGAATCGTAGCTAAAAACACGCTCGGTAACCTTCTAAATAAACCAAAACCTAAACAGGTTCAGCCGTTTGACAGCTAAAATGCACACGATAAACTAATACCCCTTATTTTTTTTTTTAACGTGAGGAAATCCTCATGGACTGTCTCCTGGGGAAGACGGGAGGGTGTGCCGGACTCCTACCGGCTAAAACCACCACGGTGTTCCTCGACTGACCTATGGGCGGGGGTACGGGATTCGCTCGCGCATGCACCGCGCCCCAAAGTTTTCGTCGGTTCGGTTAAAAAGTTAATGATGACGCCTATTTATGTAGGTACCTATAACTAAATAAAATATACAAAATTATGGTCGAGGATACAAAAACACAAAGTCAAGAGCGGATGTGGGCGTACGCATTGTTATGTGAAGCAGGACTTACTCTTTGTGTGACAGAGATGACCGTGAGCGTGAGACAGTCGCCGCCAGACTTGATGAGATCCACCACCTGCCTGTGGGTGGAGCCTTCTACGTTCACACCGTTACTGTAACAAATGAAAGAACATTTTTATGATGTGACAGCAGTAAAGTGGTAATTGGTCAGGGCCTCAAGTCTGCTATTACAATAGTGTCAGAATGGTCTATCATTGATTTCATAATTGTTGATTTTGACAAGTTTTGGTAATCTATTAATATAATGGCGTCATTATGACTTTCCATTAGTCAACCACTGACACGCCATTGAAAGAAATGACATAGAATGGTAATCTCGTACAAAATGACAACTGAATGAATGACTTAGGCGGTAATCTGCTAAAATTTTGACAGTTCCTTTGATCAGTGACCTACCATTAGAACGTCATTGTGCAGTCATTGCTTTTAATTCGACCGACCAATGATCGACCATTATGAACTTAGCAGATTACGAACTTTTAGCAAAATGACAATGGGATCGTGTTGGAATGACGAAATTATAAAAATAGCAGACTTGGCCCCCAGAGCAGCAGTAGGGTGTGTATGTGGCGCCGAGTTGCAAATCATGTCCACCTCCTGTCATGTCTTCTGTGTCCCAAAACATGCGATCGGGGTGAATTATGCACCTGCTGACAAGTTTTGGGCCCAACAAAAGACTGCCGTGCCAGCGATACGAAAATGAAGAAGGGGATTGGTAATTGGTAAAACATTTATTTTAAAAAGAGGAGCTCGTGGCTTAGTTAAAGCCGTACAGATCGGTCGGTCAAAGGTTAACCTAGCTAGCCGCTAGCCGCGGTCGATCTATGGATGGGTAACCATCTCTTTCATACCGAGTTCCCTCCGTGCCTCGGAAGGCACGTAAAGCCGTTGGTCCCGGCTGTTATTTGTAGATCTTTGGCAGTCGTTATGGGTAGTCAGAAGCCAGAAAGTCTGACAACCAGTCTTACCAAGGGGTACCGTGTTAAATAACTGGGTTGTGGAGGTTCGATAAGCAGTCGCTCAATGTAAATACTGGTATTCAGCTGCAACCGGTTAGACTGGAAGTCGACAGCAAAATAGTTGGAAAAAGGCAAGGCAGATGACGTTTTTTTTTTAAAAGAGTAAATAGGGAAAAAAATCCAGCCAGTTTCTTCAAACGAAGTTATATTTTGTGAGACGCAAATAAATGAATTGACTTTTAATGATTTAATTTAAATAAATAATTTGACTTTGACTCAATGCCGATAAAAAAAAAATCTGGATTTTTTTTTTAAATACCGCGTAATAGGACAAGGACGAAGAGTTTAGACTTAAATATGTTACACGGCATGAATATTATAGTACAAGAGAAATTGAGTGCCCAAACCCACAAACAAAACTCGATCAGACCTATGGAAGATGCTCACATGAAAATCCATTAATAAACTAATAAAACAGCTTTTTTACAAAAAAAGACAAACGCCTTCAAAAACCAAAAAGTGAAACATAACTTTAAAACAGAACACACATGACTTTAGTTTCGGAAGTCGGTGGCTTGGCTGTTCTATTTGTTGTTTTGTATTGCCACCGACTTCCGAAACTAAAGTCACATGACTTTATGTTCTTTACGTGTTCTGTTTTAAAGTTATTTTTCACTTTTTGGTTTTTTAAGGCGGTTGACTTTTTTGTAAAAAAGCTTTTTTTTTTCGCTTTTTAGTACTTCCTTCTCATCCAAATCCATTAAAAAATGGCAACACAGTCAAAACAGACATTGAAAGTACAAGGTGAGAACATTACAACATCATCCATGTATATTTTTTTGCTTTCTGTCGATTTTTTCAAAAAAGTGCTGAATCAATATCGGTAAAATTTATATGGGGCCACCACTACAAAACAAATATATATACAGAGGAATTGAGAACCTCCTTCTTTTTGAAGTCGGTTGAAAAGAGTTGATAATCTTCAATCATACCATAAGAACACTCGATTTCTCGTTCAAACCACCTTTCAAAGAAAAAAAACTTAATCAAAATCGGTTTAGCTGTTTGGGAACTACGATGCTGCAGATATCTACACAGCCAGATACGTCTATGTTATAACTTTGACGACACGGTTGGCGCAGTGGTTAACATTTGTGTGATAAGCACATTGTTTTTGCCTTGTGTCTGGTTGTTTTATTTCTATATATGTATGTATTTAAAAATGAATTTGTATACCGTCGCTGAGCGTGTAATTCCGCGAAACTAACATTTTTAAATACCGCAAATTTCGACCTTATATTAAATCAGCGAAAGTGTACTTTCGCGGTATTTAAAAATTTTCATCATCATCATTTCAGCCGAAAGACGTCCACTGCTGGACATAGGCCTCCCCAAGGGGGGGATTTGCCATAATCGCCACGCTTGGCAGGCGGGTTGGCGATCGCAGTATGGTTGTTACAAAGGCACAGAGAACGCTGCTATCCATTCTCCGGTAAGTCCCTTAGTTGCCTCTTACGACACCCATAGGAAGATATGGGATGGTGCTATTCTTTATGTCCGACACCACACGGACTTAAAAATTTTAGTTACGCGGAACTGCACGCTCAACGACGATATGTATATCAGCTGTCTGACACCGATAGTACAGGGTCTCCCTAGTTTGGGGTCAGATGGCCGTGTGTGAAAACGTCCCCACATATTATTTTCATTATATTACTAGAACTCCTTCTGTTTTCGTCAGGGGTTAATGAAACCTAAGTAAGACTGTCCTTTTATAGGCTCATATTCAGAAGAAGCCCAGTTGAGGAACAGGACAGAGGTATAAAATCAACAAGCGTTCTGAGGTGTTCAGTGCCTATGCATCACTAGCTTATTAAATGATTGATGAGCAATCATACTTAAGTGGGCGGGGAACATTGTAATCGAGCATGATAAGTGCAATTTTAGTAATAACAATGCTAAAATTATTTAAAGTAACAAAGAGGAGCCCTTTATTATGTTATTATTATCACGCTAATAAATCATTGTTTAACAACTCGTTATCAATGTCATATCGAAACCGTAGTTTGAATTACGATTTGAATGCAAAACTGAAGAAAAGTGTACTCCGTGACAGAACTATAAGTTAATCTGTGTCCGTGATAACAAAACTTAAGTATCGGTTAAAGAATTGCATAATATGAAGTTCCTAATTTTTGTAGTTCACTTGTTACTTCTTAAAGTCAAAATCAACAGTGGCGATCACCGGAAAAACGCCGTGGCAATGAAGCTCGACGAGTAGGTACGGGAAAAACGTTTAACTGTCTTCGATCCCGCAACGAAATGAATCCGAAAATAACAGCGGAGAAGTAAGGAAAATGGAATTTCCACTGCCTTCCATAATTATGCCCATATCATCATCATATCCACATTTAGAAGCCCAATACTGGGCATAGGTCTCCCGCGTGGGGGTTCAGCCGTGATCGCCATGCTTATCCGATGCATGTTGGTGATCGCAATAGGTGTTATGGTACTCAGAAAGACGCTGCTGCCCATTCTCTGGTCAATATCCCTTTGTCGCCTTCAACGATACCCACGGGTAGAAATGGGGCACCACACGGCTTAACAAGCATTATATATACTTATATATAATGCTGCTGTAATTATTACTTAATAATATTGATGATGAATTATCAAAAGAATAAGAAAACCAAGGGAAAGAACAAAGGGAAAATAACACATTAATTTCAACCCATAGTCGGTAGTATCACCAATTTTAGTCAACACATTACATCATACACTGGCGCTTTGTTTACAGATAGCGCCGCGAAAGCCCAGAGCAAACGAGACATGTATTACCAAAACAATGTTGGTAGTAACCAATATCTGTGTGCATTGTTTCTCTGCAATTATCTAACAAACCTGATAAGAGAAATTAATTAAACATTCGATTAAGCTTATCTTTTAATGAGGTTGGCAAACTGGACACATGCAACGGAAGGTCAATGCGGTAGTGATCATAAAGACTAGATGAGAGTGTCATTATTTCATTGGCCCCCTTTAATTTATTATTTATTTATTTAAAAATGGCACGTCATCAATATAAACACAAACCAGGACATTCAAAAATAATTTATATAAATTTATATTTTTGTAGTACGTACGTGTAAATAAATTAGGGAATTAAACTTGGCCCCATAAAAATTGCAATAGTAGCTATGGGACATTCCTTAAAAACTGCAAGAAATATTATTCTATGAGTTATTAATAAAACTGTCGTTACGAAAAATTCAAAAAAAAAAAAATAATAATAATAATAATAATTACCTATATAAAATGGTTTTTTTTTTTGTAATTGTATAAATACATAAAGAATGAAATAGAAGAAGTAAAATGAATAATAAAATCAATAATTTCAAGTAAAAAAATATATTTACTGTCAGCTGAGTCTGTGAACTGTCAGCGCGCCGGCGATTAGCCGTTACCTTTTATGTCTAGCCATTATAAAAAATATATTTAAACGCACACAATTTAAAGCCCTAATTTCAATGGCAAATTATTTGCTGTGCCGCCGGTGCCGTGCTGAATGCAAAAAGATCTGCTATTACTTGACTAGATTCAATGGATGGTTTTTATTATTTTTATTTTTAGGGTTCTGTACCTCAAAAGGAAAAAACGGAACCCTTATAGGATCACTTTGTTGTCCGTCTGTCTGTCTGTCAAGACCGTTTATCTCGGGAACGCGTGGAGGTATAGAGTTGAAATTAAAACCGTATACTCAAGTCTACGGTCCCTTGATGCTGTAAAAAAATCAACCCTCTATGTTAACGTGAAAAAAGATACGGCCGTTTATGTCGCCAAGAACGCATTTATAATATTAAGCAGATTCAAGTATGAATAGTAGGTACGGATTAGTATAGAAGGATGGATATATACCTACAAATATGTACGGAACCCTCGGTGGGCGAGTCCGACTCGCACTTGTTTTGTCTATTTTATCATCAATTGCTGTTACCCATATTTGCGAAATAAAATTATCTTTATCTTCAAAAGTCGGTTAAATAGTATTGGCTATTTTACAATACATATTCAGTTAAACTTGCACTTCAGATAGGCAAAGCACCGAAAAAGGTCTAGGTTAGATTGAATCAAAACATAGATACAGAATAAAACCTCATCTAGTTCCGGCGTCGAAATTACACCCAGCGCGGCGCTCTATTACACAAATTAATTAAAAGCAATCAGCGCTGAAAGTTATCATAGGTCAAGAAAAGTAAATAAAGAATGTTATGAATTTGATATAACAGAACATTTTGTGATTTTAATATACGTTTAGTTCAGTATGATAAGCCAACGCATATACATAATTATAGCTTTTGCAGATGAACTACTGGCGGAAACCATGACTCATATATGTATATTAGATATAGGTAGTTAACACCAGCGTGAACCGGCGAACTGATATTACGTTTAGAAATCGGAGCCAGTTGTAAACAAAGCTGGTAAAACTCGCCATATAAGTCTAAGTGATAGCTAATGTACTTTTAATAGAGTAATTTTTGGCGAACCAAGAACCATGTCTATTTTTGGCGAACCAAGTCTCAATATTCTGATAGTATTTTTCCCAAAGTCAATCTAAATAGATAATAATACTAGCTCATTTTTATCCAACGGCTAAACACATGCATCTTTTCATTCAGAGAAGGCATAAGTAGCGCATGATTTAATGTTATTCGTGTCACTGTCATGATGTGAAACATTGCATAAAATTTATAGAATAAAATATGTACCTTGGTGTAAACGAGGGGTTAACACAGACAACCACTGACAAATTTATTTATGCATAATTATATTAATTTTTCTTTTTAATGCAGATTTAAACGCCTCTTCAGAATACATTCTGTTTTTTATTATACAGTATCTCTTAACACTAATATGGAAGACACTATTTATTATGTAACTTATATTAAATTCTTTGTGCTCCACGCAATTTTCGAGGAAGCCATAATTTATAGAGTCCTTTAACAAATGTATTATTTTAATTTTAATATTCTCTTTATACGGCTTTTTTCTAAAAAATACATTGATAATGCTTGCACTTTTCTCAACACAATTTAGAGGCGTAAGTAAGAGATTTCATGAGCGTCACTATTTGGTGATCGAAAATATAATTTACCTATTTATCCAGAACACTAAGTTTCATTCGAACAAACCTGTTACGACTGTGACCCAGAGATAGTGTTAGAAGAAGACTACCTACTGAAACAACAGCTCATCGAAATGTATGGCAGAACGCTGCGATAACCTGCCACACCCAAATTAATCATATGGGCATAAAAATAGGATATAATATCATACGTTACTATCGCTACTTATTTCAATTTACATTTCTGTATATACCTTTACGGATCAGAACACCATGTAAAAGGTTAAGTTTGTTTAATTATTTTTATGTAAAATCTTTGGAAAAACTAGTCCGAATACAGAATTCTTTAACTGATAGAAAGGTTAGTATAGTATTGTGAATGCTGCATGAGTTTATGATGCAATAGCCATTAAATAATAAACTCTATGAGAGAACAGTCAGCAATCTTTTAGAGTAAGCACAGAATACTTAATAGTACTACATACAGAAGGGACACTCCCTTCCCCGCGCTATGTCAGATACCGCACCCTCACCCCGCACTTGGAGGGGCTAACCGCCGATTCTTTAGCCAGGGCGCTCAAAATCGTAAGAACTGCAGCGCTGTAGGTACTGCTGACACAAACACACAATTTTGCGATTTATTTTGTTTTAAGTTTTATTTATTAGTTTTAATCTCGATGATTCATTTATTTTCCAAGTTTTCGTCGTTTTATAATAATACAATTAAAACTTCCGTAATAATAACATACCAACATTACCAGCTATTAATATTGCTCTCTCTCTTTATTGTCTTAGTTATGTACTTATGAACCTTCTTTCTTTCACGTTCTATTCATTCTTGGAATTGAAAAGTAGTACCCTACGCACTAACCTTGTCGCGTCGCCCCATTGTAATTATTATTATTGTAATATTTTAATTCATTCTTAATTTTTATTTTTAAAACTTTTGAACTTAACATGTATGGACATGGACTGGTTCCGAAATAAATGAAAAAAAAAAAAAAAAAATTGCGTTGCCGCGTAATGGTACGGGGCGATCGTGAATTCTATATTTTTATTTTGTAATTAGGTAGGTAGGTACCTTAATTTACCATTATTGATGAACAAATAAACCTCTTTACATAATAAATATTATAATATTACTTTTATGTCATTACAAATCCGAGTATTCAAAATCAAATATCATTTATTTTATTTCTTTAAGAAATAAATAATTGAACGCTCGGACAAGATCACTTCATAATAATGCTCGAAACGTTCGGGTAGTTCCGTCGTCGTTCGGTTCACCCGACGCAAAGCGCTGCACTTTTCGCGCCATTTTGTACGCCACGACATCCAACTGATTCAACCCTACTAAAATTCACGCACACATTTGCACGTGTACAGACGTCATTTGGTTTTGTAGTAGTAATAGGTAATTATTTTGCAAGTTTTGTATGAAGTGTCCGAGGTGTGGAGTAAGTTCAAATTGTAAATTTGTATTGTTTTATACTATGACAGGAGACTGTCAGACCACCGGCCGTCGTCAGGGCACGGTCATGTATTTCCTCTAAACTAATATTATCATAATATAGACTTCTAACAGTTCTCCTACGTCTCATTAAACGTAGCTAGTAATTCCCGTCCTCACTGTATTCATGACTGGACGAAGTCATGGGCAAAAACTACTAAAAATATATTCACCTAGTATTCTTAACAGAGTCCTCAGTTTCCAGGTCATATATCTCGAAGTCTGTATTTGCACAGTAATAGAAGCAGTATCGAAAGGCCCCAACTCCGCCCCTTTGTAGCGACATTGCGCCACAACTGGCACATTGACACAAACACGCCACAAAAAAAAAGTCACGTGGAAAAAGAAAACTTTTTGAATTACGAAAAATTCTCCAGTACTTTAGAGTGACAGTGACATTTGAAAATGGAGAGCAACGTTTGAATTTAACGTTTTGGAATCAACACAAAATGGTTCAAAATATCCCAAAAATCCTAGCTTATTTTAATATAAGATGTTTAGAACCATAAGTTAAATTAGAAATACTAGATCAAGTAACACGCGCGAACAGAAACACTAACTAACTATTAATGATCATTAATTAGATTTATATTAACAATAAACATTCGATATTTTAATTGCGCCGTTGAATTATATGGGTCGTGTCCATTGATGACAGTAGATTAGATGCAGTTGTGACCTCTAACACATTAACAGTTCTTAAGGAACCTGTTAATGGTTCTATCGGATATCAATAATTGATTATGAAATTTTCTGGGGCGTTTCATCAGAGTCAAGGGGTCCAATATAACCTTAGGAATAGGATATGTCAAGAAGTTTGATCAATAATAGTTACGATCTGACATTCATTCGTCTCTCTTAATGACAAGTAGGTTTTTAAAATACTTCCATTTCCTTATTGCTTATCAGAATAATTATGAACAAATTAATTGATTTTACCTTTTGTGCTGATAAGGTAATACGTAATTCATGATTTAGAGCACGTTTCCCTTATCATTTGATGTGTGATTTGTAGTTTTTTATTTGGTTTGCGTGTCACCATTATGTTGATCTTTGGATTTTGAACTTTGACCCTTAAAATTTACGTTAAAAGCAATTTTGGGCGTTACCCTTAGCGGAGCAAATTATAAGCTAAAAATAAAATGGGTCCAGGCTGTAATGAATTAAATACTACATCCCAAATAAAAATTACGTAACTAATTAATGCTACAAATAAATCGAATCGAACACATTATCATTAGCGGGAGTGTTAAATTTCTTGTCTGTCAGATAATGGATAAAATAGGTTATTAGAGTATTAATGCAGTCTTGAGCTATTTTATTAGACAACCGGTGATAACTAGCGGTTGCCGTGAACTTTGATTATGCATATATGAGGTTTAGGGTAGATAACAGATATCCTGTGAAGCGACATGCAAAAATAGGCAGCTTACACAATAGCATGTAATATTTGTGTCTCATTATGCAATATCTGAGTCCGTATGGTGTCGGACGTAAAGAATAGCACCATCCCATATTTTCCCGTGGGTGTCGTAAGAGGCGACTAAGGGACTTACCAGAGAATGGACCAGAGAAACGACTAAGGGACTTACCATACTGCGGTCGCCAACCCGCCTGCCAAGCGTGGCGATTATGGCGAACCCCCCCCCCCCCTGCCCCTTTGGGTGAGGCCTATGTCCAGCAGTGGACGTCTTTCGGCTGAAATGATGATGATGATGCAATATCTGTTGGTAGGTACGTGTGCATTCCTGGCAAAAGCTGAGACACAGAGCAGACATTGTTTTGAAACTGTATCTAATAAATACTAATATTATAATAAAAAAGTAACTCTGTCTGTTACGTTCGCACAATTTGATATGTAGATAGTTTGTTCTTGTTCAAGGACACAGGCTACTTTTTAATCCGTGATAATCGACAGTAAGGGTGTTACCAGACCAATCGATCGATCGTCGATCGACGGCATCGATCGATGGCAGAATGGATACCTAAGTCGACGTCGATCGATAGTTTCTACCAGACCAGTCGATCTATCGTCGATCGACGGCATCGATCGATGGCAGAATGGATACCTATGTCGACGTCGATCCATAGTTTCTACCAGACCAGTCGATCTATCGTCGATCGACGGCATCGATCGATGGCAGAATGGATACCTATGTCGACGTCGATCGATAGTTTCTACCAGACCAGTCGATCTGTCGTCGATCGACGGCATCGATCGATGGCAGAATGGATTAGTCGATGTCGATCGAGCTGCTTGATTAGCCGCACCGTGCGCCGTCCGCTCCATCATCAGCCCGCCTGCGCCCCGCGCGCTAATGAACTACCTGGCCTGCTTGTGTTTATGTGTCTTCTGTGTTTGCGTCTCCGTAATAATAGTACGAGCAATATCGAACTGGCCAACGCGTCCACTTGTGAATACATTTCGAAAGAAACTGATGGTATACAGCCGGGGTTAATAGATCGACGTCGACCAGCAATCGATCGACGTCGACCGGCAATCGATCGATCTTAGTCGACCGGTATCCGTCGATCAATTAAAGCTACCACACCAATCGATCAACGTCGATCGACGTCGACCGATGGCATCGATCGATGATCGATCGATTGGTGTAGTAACACCCTAACGGGGCCGAAGTCGCGGGCAAAAGCTAATACATTATTATATACCTAAATATAAAGGTAACTTTGTCTGTTACAGTATCACGGCTAAACCATTAAACCGATTTTGATGACATTTGGCACCGATTAAGTCAAAACCACAAGACATAGGCCATAGGCTACTTTTAAATCGGCGACTTCCTCTTAACCGAAATTCACGCGAGTGTTACTGCGGGCAAAAGCTACAGTTAGCATCATAAGTTTACCTCGTATGCTTTGCCCATGGCTCAAAGTCAAATATTACAAGCCAAGACAAGCGCGCGCACTATCTTTCGACGATGAACAGGGAGCTTAGCTATAATTAATTCAACTTTAAGGCGCTACCCCGACCAAAAGTGAGTTTTCCTCGTTATTCAGGGGCTATTAACTCATTCACTAAGAGAATCAAACTACATCTAAAAGCATAATTATAATATAAATAATAATATGTGGGGACATTTTCACACACGGCCATCTGACCCCAAACTAGGGAGACCCTGTACTATGGGTGTCAGACAGCTGATATACATACACAAATACATTTTTTTTTGTTGTAAATACATACATATATAGATAAACAACACCCAGACACAAAGCAAACACAAGTGCTCATCACACCAATGTTTACCCTGGGCGGGAATCGAACCCGCAACACGCTGCGCAGCAGTCGATCGCTCAGCCACTGCGCCAACCGTGTCGTCATCATCATCAATTATTAATGTTCAATATCCCATCATCACGTTTCACGTTCTTTTTTTTTTTATGTGTGTGTTGAGATTTAGGTGTATAGCACCTAAATCTCCCTGTAAAAAAAAGATTAAAATAATTGAAAACTTGTATCTTTTGCTAAAGTTGACGTGCTATTTGATGTGCATTTGAGGATTACACTAATAGATAGGTAACTTAAAAATATTTATAATTCACGTTTTATTTTATTTCAAAAGATTGTTTCTCTTTTTTTATAACAAAAAGCCCCAAAAATGCGGCAAAGAGGAAATGTATGGTCAAGGTTATTTGGCCAGGGAAGCGCCTTAATGATTTGATTATTTATAATACAATGTATTAATAGTCTATAATGAAGTACTTACCTACCTTGTTATAAGTTCATCAGATCAAATAAATAATTTAGTCATGCCTACTGCATAAATATGCAGCTGCCTACAAAGTGATTTGCAATACAAACATTGCTACAAGGAAATTGTTTATAAAAACTATATATTAATCACAGCTGTTTCCGTACTATCTACTTAGCAAGTTATAATAAAGTTAGCAGTTTATTGTGATTATATACCTACGACATTAGTTATAGGTTCGAGACTAATTGGTGTATCTCAAGTTTCTCTGTTCTCACGCGACATTTATTCTTTGAAATGTGTGTTATTGACGTTACAATTAATATGGCGAGCTTTATGCATTAATTATCAGAGGATTAACATTCCGAAAGATTTACAATGTTATCACATCTTGTGTCTTCTTCACACTATGATTATACGACAGGCCAGGGGGACAGGGGTATTTGACAGACTCTGTTTAAGAACCCTGTGGGCTAATTCACGTAACTAAGAAAGTGCTGTTACAGTTAAGTTTCGATCAAAACAACGCTTTTCGTATTCTCTACCGCTGTCAGCGCAATAACGGCATTCTACTGTTGCGCGTCTTTGGTGCGTGCTTCGGAACGCAACATGATCGATTTTCTACTATTCGTTTGACGTCTCAAAATGACAGTTAAAATAAAAGTTAAAAAAAACTAAAAACACGCTTTTTATAGAAAACCAAACTAAAAAATAGAAAATAAATTTTAATAAATTTTAATTAAGAAAAGTGTTAAAAATTTCAATAAATATAAATTAATAATAGTGTGAATAAAAAAAAATATTTTATTTAAAAAAAAGCGTGGGGTGCATGGTGTCAATAGTTATAAATATTTTATTGACAGATATGAGTTGAGTGATTATCATTTTGATAATATCTTAAAAAGCAACCCACGCTTTTTTTTTAATTAATTTTTTTTTTTATTCACACTACTATTAATTTATATTTATTGAAATTTTTAACACTTTTCTTAATTTAAATTTATTAAAATTTATTTTCTATTTTTTAGTTTGGTTTTCTATAAAAAGCGTGTTTTTAGTTTTATTAAACTATTATTTATTTTTTACTTTTTAGTTTGAAAAATGGAATAATTTTATAAAATTTTTGTATTGTTATCGGTCCTCGATAAATTTACAAAGTTTGAACGAAATCTGGCCGTTTAAAGTGGGTCAAAATCGCGCCCAAAGAAGTCGGTTACAAACAAACATACAGGTGAAGCTAATAAAAAGCGTGTAAAAAGCACTAAAATCTGTACTGCGGTATTATTTTTAACGTCATATTCAATTATTTAGCGAGTAATAGTTTTTCTCTCATGTGGCTACACCATAAGTAAGTTTGGTAGAGTTTGGTTGTCGTACAGTTGACGTGCAGTTCAAAGATTACAAGAATACCGTTTATCACTCAAACTTGAACTTTACTGCAACTGCACTACAATTCATCGGTGCGTCATAAAATTACGTGAATTAGCCCACTAGCCAATTTGATTATTAGTAGCATATAATGTTCCCACACTCCCACTGCTGAGCAAAGGCACTACGGCAACTGACTTGTAAGCGTAACACGACGCCGTCACTTCGTGTGACTGTGCAGTAGCATTTTTTCTTTGTTGAAGTTTATACATATTTATTACTAGCTGACCCTACAGACGTTGTCCTGTCCCTATCTACATACCTACCCTACCAATCTACCTACCTACCCTACCTATACCTACCTACCTACCTACCTAAGGTAGGTAGGTAATGCAAATATATCCAAGGAACATAAAAAGTTTCATACAAACTTTTATCCCCTATTTCACCCCCTTGGGGGTTGAATTTTGAAAAATCCTTACTTAGTGGATGCCTTCGTCATATGAGGAATACGTGTACGAAATTTCAATTTTCTAGCCTTAAGGATTTGGCCTGTGCGTTGATACATCAGTCAGTCACCTTTGCCTTTTATATATATATATATATATATATTTATTATGTAGGTAAGTTCTAGCTTTTCCCCGCGAATGCGTCCGCATTAATTTCTTTACGACGGATTTTTTTATAATAAAGTATAGCTAAAAGCAGTTAGGGATAAAGCTTCCTATTGGTAAAAGTTTTTTTTTTTTTTTTTTTTTTTTTTTTTTTTTTTTTTTTTTTTTTTTTTTTGACAACTCACACACGGTCATCTGGTCCCAAGCTAAGCAGAGCTTGTGTTATGGTAACCAGACAACTGATATACATACTTATATAATTTATAAATACATACATATTATAGATAAACACCCAGACACAGAACAAACAATCATGCTCATCATGTTCTTTTTTTTATATATCCTCTAAAAGGCTTGCGTTTGACCGCAATTCCCCTTAAAGAGTTTTTGAAATCAGATTTAAAGTGGTTTCAAAGAAATTCTATCCCTTATAATATTACTATAGAATACTTAATAGACAAGTACGCAGTGTTTATATTTTTTATCCGAGCCCTTATCGTCTGAACTAAATAAATAAATAATAAACAAAGACCTCCCCAAAATCTTTCCAGGCACTATATTATCTTGTGCCGTATCAAATCAAATGATCGAATAGGTTGATTAATATACTAATAGCAAATTACATCAGTTTATGAGATTGACTGTGACATTTTCAGTAGATACTGATCCCAGACTTAGTTTGGCTTATATGTAGAGAGCTGGGGATAAGGCCTAACACAAAATGTCTTATCAAGGCCGGGCTCGGGTCCTAAATTGGGTTCCGAATGGCAGGGGTAATGTTTTCAATGTATTTGGCGAGTCCTTCGTGATAGATAACGAAAATCGGGCGTTTGCAAAACCAAATCTTACACATAGGAATGTTGATCCGCGCAATTACCTAATGATCGGTCTAAAGATTTGATGCCGGTACGTTGGCATCGTGAATACTTTCTAATTGATCGTGGCAGATAAGCGTTGGTGGAACACTGGCTGCAAATCGAACGCTAAATGCCTTATCATTATCCGTAGATTCACAGCGTCTCACAACTTTTACTATATCATATAGTCAGTTTCTCACAGACAGCGCCTGTATGAAGACGGTTATGGAAGTCCATAAAACAAAAGGGTGGTTAATGCGTTGATGCTTGATGGGTTTTCACAAACGCATGACAGCTTACGGGATCACTTATTCCTTGCAAATACAGAATATAATAAGTATGCTTTAGTGAGAATTCAGTTCATCTATGCACAAATACAAAACACATACCTGGAATTCAGCAGAGTGTATCTTCCTTTCTCAACACCATTCTGTTGAAACTTCGGCTCGTACAAGCAATGCATGCTGTTAAACATTTTGTATCACAACCTGCCTTGACGACCAGCATTACCCCGATTCCAAATCGTCCAGCACTGGGCTGCTATAGACTGAACCACAGGTCGCTTTTGATTGCCAGAATTTGAAACACTAGCATGCCTGAATTCAAGCGAGTTCACGGTTCGTCTCTTTCCGGTGTCAAAGCAACTTTAAAACTGCGTCCACATTATTGAAATTTGGACAAAATAAAGTTATGTAATTTGAGACTCGCCAGACTTGATTATCACATCATACCAGCGTGTATTATAAAATAAAAGAAAGCTAGTTTACGCCTTGTGGGTGTTGAAGTGTTTTTGCGCCGTCGTCCTATTAGTTTAGGTCAATCGAAGGTCACGTTGAAGACGAGCAAAAAAAAAAGTGATTGGGTTTTTCTAAACAACCAATAGCAGGTGTTAGCCTCTGTTTGAAATTGTGTGATGTGTTTGCATATTTGAATAAAACGATATGCCAGTTGCGGACCAGAGAAGCAAACATTAAATGCCTTGAACAAATAGTTTTGAGAGCGCCCATCCCATCATATTTCCCATACTCTCGTACGTGATGACGCCGTTATGACAATTTTTCCTCCAATTATTTTTAACACACGTATCTTGTGGTTAATATCTAGGTTTCTATGCAACGAAAAAACAACTTTTTTGAAAAACCAATTCAGTAAACACGTTCGAAAATCAGCTTCTTTTGCATAATTTTATCTGAACTTTAGCCGTTCATAATGCACTCATACATTGAAAAAGTAAAAAAAACAGCTTCATAGAAACCTTGAACATGTAATGGAGATTCTAAACTACAAACATTTTTGCCAAAAACTTAAAACTTGTAAGACTTTTTCAAAAACACGTATTTCCTGGAACAAGTTTTGTGAAATATCCGGGCGCCAACTTTCATGCGATGTTATCGCGTTCTCACTCACTCGTTTGTTTTCGAACATTGCGTTGGTTGAAACAAATATTTTTTTAATCACGCTCGCGTTTTAGTTCGGGCGATGGGGAAGAGCGCTCTTAATGGGATATCGCCAGAAGCTAGAAAACGGTTTAACGTGGTAATGAAGAGTAGGTACCAAGAGAACATCAAACAATTATTTCATGCGTTAGAAGATACACGCAAGTATACCAAGTTTCAAATAACAAATAATATCTACTAAAGAAGCATATTCAAAGATCCCAAACGGTTTATACTCATACAAACATAATAGTCGTTATACATTCTGTCTGACACACATCGTGGGTAGATCACATAATAAAAGACAAACAAACCCGGTCATAAGGACCGTGTAAAACAGAACCACTTTCTCACATGAAACGCTTTCTCGTGCGCGACAATTATATTATTGTTGCGTTTTCGTACTATGTATTGTGAAATGTGTGTTTAAATGAACAAAAGGCTGTAAATGTCAGCTAAATATGGGGCTTTACAAACAATGGACGTTCGTGGGTACTTCAGCAGCAAGCTTGGGAAACTGATTGGTGATTCTTACAGTGATTCATACGTTGTGTTTAAAAATAATATTGTAAGAGCCATTGTCCAATCCATGGAAGCTTTCAATCATTATGTAGCTTTTCCTTTTCTCATTCTGGGGTTTTCACTGCCTATTCTGATGTTTCGTTTTCGACAATAAAATTTCAGATTTCTCTATTTTTGTATTCATAATCGTGTCACGTCCATGTCGGGTCGATGGCAAGGATGTTGAGTAGAAGGTACTTGTAACAAATGCAAGAGAGATACATCAAATCAATACAAATTGTGTTAGCAATTAATTCTATCAGTTTGATTTACCACTCGTTATACCTACTTCAAGTTCGTCTTCAAATATTGGTTTCGGAAATACAGTGGATAAAGCCCCAATCAATAAGTTTCGAACTTTCTCATCTATTATTAATGTTTCTGTCAACCTAGCTACAAGCCTTATACGAAAACGAAAACACTTTCAAGGTTCTTCGGCTTTTACTTCTCAATAGTAACAGACGGCTATATTAATTGGTTTCCCTATTATAAGATATTTAATTTGTACTAGAATCATATTTTCCTCATCTCAAATCTCTGTACCTACCTATCGCTCTGAGGTTTTTTGTTAGAAAACTCAATTATAAGATAAGCTCGCCTTTGTACCTAAGATTATTTGTAACTTTGTGTTTTGTTATTTTACGTAATAGGGTATTTTACCAAAAAAAATCTAGTTAGTCCGTCAGTTAGATTATCGAAAAATACTGGATACGTATTTTTTGTTTTATCAAATCAATAAAAACTGACGAAGATAAAACGCATCAAAGATCATGAGTGGGGGTATGTGACGTCACTTCGCCAGTAAAAGTGTACTGACATAGTGATGTCACACGAGTTTTCAACGCACTGTATAGTCTTCATTTTTTGTTTACGTGAAAAAAGAGAAAACACGTGTCCAATATTTTTGAAAATCTATCTGACGGACTAATTAGATTTTTGGGTAAAATATCCTATTAATTGATTTAGTAACACAGCTTAATTGTTCCATACATTAATTTTTACTTACCCGAGAAACATTTGGATGGGCAGGTAGACACCTCTACCTGCCCATCTTCATCATCATCATTTGCACCAGCAAAAACGTGAGGAATACTCAGTTAAAACTGAAGTCTGAACATGAAATTTCGTTTGAAACCAGGTCACTGACCAGCAGACTTAAAGATTAAACAGATTGATAAAGGCCACGAAGGCGCAAACTATATAGGTAGGTACTTAACTATAAGTACAGTCAAATTTTTGTAGTAAAAGGAGTATTGGTACAATAATTGGATCACAATGGATTACATATTTATGGTAAAGGTTGTTATTACGGAGTTTAGTCGCTCCCAGAAAATACTGATTCAGGAGACGCTAAATATAAGCTTTAGACAGAATAAGATTTTAGGAATCACTGGATGCGTGAAAGATCGGTTATTTAAACGACATTTGGGGCAAGCCTATACATAGCAAAACGTGTATTAGTTTATCTAAATGATGATGGCGATCAAATTATACGAAGCGTTTTGGAGAAAAAACATATCTTCGATGAAGAAAGTTGTATTCTTCAACCATTACAGATGCTAATAATAATGATTATACAGAGGCAGGCCTTATAATAGAAGTACTTAACACTTGAAAGTTTTAACATGTTGATTTATCCTATCTAAATAGTACTTGTAATTGTGGAAAACCGGCGTGATAGAAGATAGTAAAATTGTATTCAGTGATAATCAATTAACTAGTCACTTTACTAAACAGATAGAAACACGTGTTGAGCTACTTACTATGCAATAACATGACAGTGTTTCATTCGTTTGTTATCAATAATTCAATTACTAGTTTCAACACAGACCGTATCGCGTTGATGTACCCAGGTCATGTAATTTTATACGAATACGGATATACACTGTCTGTTTCTAAAGTTAAGTGTGTTTAGAGTTGGCAGGAATCACACGAAACAAACCTAACCATATAGTAGATTCCAATACTTTATAATAGTTGTCATAAAAGGTGACTAAGTACATATTTGGATCAGAGGAATTGCGACCATTATAATGCCTCAAAGACTGATTAAGTGAAAACTACCTAATTTTGAGAAAACCAGAATTTCTTTACTTTTGGCAATTTATTAAGTAATTAAACGTTCGAGAGCCAGCTAATCCAACAGAGATCAAACTAGCCATTTATTCAAAGATTAAAAGATATTAAAGGAAAGGATGATATCTGTCAAGGTGACAACATCAAAGTTAGGTCATTAGTAAAATATGACAGGAACAAGCCAGACAATGTTAAGAATGATGAAAATACTCACAATGAATCAATACGAAAACGCAATCAATATTTAAATATCAATTAAGAAGTATTTTAAACAATATTATAAACACAACAACAGGCATAAAGTACAACAGAGAAAGAGACCAGTGGCGTTCACTGATAGGAATGCACTATTCAACATTATCAATTGCTATTCTTGTTTTCATACCAATAGATATGTTTTGCAATAAAAATTGACTTATTTCTACTATTTGCGTTAGTGAGTATAAAGGATTTGTGTCAAGAGGGTGATAAGTATCGTTTCCACTTTAGATATAGGGAGCAACTGTTGGCAATATATGCATAACCTTCGATAGATAGGTCGTGGAACCTTAGGCCAAGGATTGTGCGATCCCTAAAGATCCGGCAACGTAAAGATGTGTACTACTGGACCCAGTATTATTTACTTTGAGCTTTGTCGCGGCGTAACCAGTCTAACAAATTGTTCGTTCTTTCCCATCCCCAAGCAGGAGTACAAAAATATTTAACGATGAAGGTCATGGTACGAATATAAGTAAGGTTATTATAAGTTTGAAACAAAACTCTTGAAATAAGATTGTTTTGTAAAAGGTGGTGGTAGGGCCCCAGGTCGCACTACTAATAACACGGATTGTGTCTCTGCTCTAAGGACAGCAACTTAACTGGTTGCGCCATCAGGCAAGCATTTTGTTGGCAGCACAATCCTTGTTGCATCGCCAGTCTCTCAGTGTAATAACCATCACCCTGATCATCATGCAAAAACATAACAGTTCAGGGTCAGTGGCGGGATCTTCATACAAGCCGAAAAGCCTGGCTTGCACTAATAAGACCATAACATGAGCTAGTCATTAACTGAGCAACTTGCTAGTGTTACCTTAATCTTAAAAACATTGTCGGGCTTCTACGGCCTACGGCACGAAGGACCTACAAATCTACACATCGCCAATACCATAAACATTCCTGAAATGAAACTGAAACGGTCCTATATAAAATTTCATACGTATGACCTTTATATGTTTATAGGTCTTTTATTTATAGCATTTTTTTTAAAGGGATCCTCAATCAATCTTGCTGACTGTTAGAATAAACAACATTAAAATCTGCCCAGTTGTTCTGGAGTTATGGGCCACAGACTGGCTGATGGAAAAAGTTTTATGGTTTAACAATACAGGCGTTGTTTGTTATCAACCGTTTGGGTTTAAATATAGGATCCTCCCGGCCTTGAATGTGCCTCCGACGAAATTATGATAGTGTTTCTATATATATAGTTTCTACGCACTTTGATGTGGATAGTAAACGGCTAACTTGTAATTGTGATTCCCAGGAATACATCTATTTCGGAAATACTAAGTTAAGGATTAAATTACCTTGTAGGGAATATTTCTAACAATGATTATCTTGTTCTCTTCCTTGTTGGGTTACAAATCTGGGACTCAGATAGCTTGATACTCTCATTGACCGATTATTCCCGAACAGTAACGTCGTCAACACTGTTGACGATCGGGAAAAAAGTTCCATTCGTTCCAAGTGTGGACGAACGGGACCTTTTTTCGATTATTCCCGATCAGTAACACCCCGTCACAGTATTAGGCAATATTGTAATACTGTGACCCCGTCGTCAACACTGTTGACGATCGGAACTTTTTTCTCAGTCGTACAGTCACGAGCAAAAACATGTAAACTTGGTCTCACTCTAAACTGATTTTCTCCTAAATTGATTGAAATGTTATGGGGTTACGAATAGGGTATTTTTGATCCCAAACCACTATAAAATAGGTTTTATCTATAACTTGAAATAGTTATTTCACGAGAAAATTGCTTTTGAATTTTGTATGACATATTTATGCTTAGTTCAAAAACCAACATTTTGAAAGGTCACCTCACATGTATGAATTTGTGCGTCATGTATAAACCAAACTAGATTTCAGTCTTACACAGCGCCAGCATGGTAATTTCTTACAACACAAAGTCGTCTTTTGGAAGATTCTTAATCTACAGAAAGTGATTGTACGCCTACGCTTTGTCACAAAGACGTCAACATTTTATTACCGTTTTCTTTTTTAATGTCTTTCTCTCGTAATAACATTTTATTAAGGAGTTACAATCGCGTCATAAAACGTAATTGTTACTCAGAAGAAATGTTGTATCAACGGCAACGTGAGTAATCAATGAAATGGAATCTTGTGGAAGTTGAAAATAAATAGCTGTATTATTATTTCACGATAAAATTGGCATATCGAACACTGATACGATTACAAAGCAATTATGGATTTATTGCTGACTTTGATGCAGTGGAATGTAGATTCTGACCGTCGTTGGCTTGGCTTGAAAGAAAGATATTGCTTATAAGACTGCAGAATAGAGAAAAAGGATAACGGTATATGGTGTATCGGTCCCTAATAACATAAACAACTTAGCTAATCCTGAATTAATAATTATTACTGACTTGATGCAGTGAAATGTAGTTTCTGACCGTCGTTGGCTTAGCTTGAAAGAAAGATATTGCTTATAAGACTGCAGAATGAAAAAAAGGATAAGGGTTTATAGTGTCCGATACACTATAAACCCTTATCCTCCCTAATAACATAAACAACTTAGCTAATCCTGAACTAATAATTATTATCATAAACAATTAATTTAAGTTATATTTTTTTCAGCTTGGGCAGCAGCGTCCTATTGAGTACCATAACACCTACTGCGACCGCCAACATGCATCGGCCAAGCATGGCGATTACGGCAAACTCCCCCCCCCCCCCTTGGGGGGAGATCTATGCCCAGCAGTGGGCGTGAAATTGTAGTGATATTTTTAACTCCGAGTGAATTCAGATATGAACACTTAAGCCCGTCACATACGTAGCTATGATATATATTATAGCTAGCCACCACACCACACACGGTAATAATATAATAACATATTTTCGCCCTTATTACGTCTCCGATCGTTGTTTGTTTCACATTTTTGAAATTTATATTAATATACCTTGCAATAGGTGATGCCCGATCGCCCCAAGTTAATAATAATAATAATAATAAAATAATTTATTTGTCGCAAAAACATGTGTTACATATAATAAACAGATATACAGAACAATTTACAGTTTTCATAGTTTTATAGTGAAGGCATCTGTGTCCGAACTAGATAAAAATATATCATTCTGTATCTCAGACATCAGCGCTCTTCCTTATGATGACCATTACAATACTAGCTTGAATAGACGTATTAATAAGAACGTATATCATTAGCAATCATTACACAGAAAACAAGTTTAAAATAAAATAAGCAAATGAGTGTGTGGAGTGTGAACCTCTCGGTGAGTAGTGTGTTAAGGTGTGTGAAAGAGTGTGAGAGGGTGAGTATAAGAGTTTACTATTTACCCCAAAATATATATTATTAAATAAAATTGTACGACTCTGGCTTGACCGAAATTTAGAATGGTACAGTCGCCGAATCAATGCTTACGTACGTATTGTTTAATGTTATTTGTTATTACTTTAAAGAATCAATAGGGGAAAAATGTAATTGTATTTGCGTTGCAATTTACGCTTAATTCATTAAATATTATTAACATTATGCAATACTGCGAAGTGATAGACACAAACGACGTCAAGGGCGTCGCCAGCCGATGGCCCAGGGGGGGGCAAGTTGATATATATGGAGGATGGGAATAGCATGAATTTTAAATACAGTCAAAAGCTCATGAAGCCTTACTAAGCGTTTGTACTAAGGGCCCCTTCACACTAGCATTTGTCCAGCGTAGGCGTTCGATGATCATATGCGTAGCGCAGACACCGCGGCATCGGCGTTTCTTCTGCAGATAATAAAACGCTGCGCTAACGCGGCGCAGGCGTCTGCGGTATTATATTATAGTATACCTAAACGACAACGAAATTGTGTGAGGTCTCGGTGCGTCGCGTGCCGGCGTATCTACGGTGCGCTGCGTATACGTTCATTCAACGCGTAGGCGTTCGATGAACGTATCGAATGTATGCGTAGCGGTTATCCAGCGTAGGTTAGACAATCGCTAGTGTGAAGGGGCTCTAAGAACGGTACAAAGTCCAATGTGTAAAGCTACACAAGCTCTTGACGCTAGCTACGCGACAAGGGGTTACGTTTCATTTTATCTAGTAAAAGTGAAAATACAAAAGAAAAGAAAGGAGGTTTATAAGATGTCTTGGCTTAATTGTGCTAAAATAAATTTACATCTTCCGCTTCAATGTATAGGACGGCCTCCATTCAGTGGAGGCCGTTCTGATATCGAGAGGAAGCACATTCCAGAAAGGAATGGACTGGACATAAAAGGACGAATGAACAAAATCAGAAATATGAAAAGGGCAAAGCAAGATAAGATTGGTGTAGGGGAGAGACAGTGGAGCAAGGAGGAAAGCGTTGTCAACGCATGCAAACTATTTTGGAAAATGGGCAACTATTTTAGGTCAGACCTGTAGCTTGACACAGGGTCATATTTTTTGGCGAAGGTACTCGAGTCACTATTTCGGTGGCGCGAGGATGCGCGGGCGGGGGGCGAGCGACCGATTCAGTGACACATGGAGCTGCGTCGGTCTCAGCTTCGCAAGGTCCTGGTGGCGGAATGGCGGGACAGGCTTTCGCGCCCTACCGCCGGCCTCGCTATCATCGAGGTGGTCCGACCAGTGGTCGAGCGCTGGCTCGGGAGGAGGCAAGGCTCCCTGTCGTTTTGGGTGACGCAGGTGCTTTCGGGGCATGGTTGCTTCGGGAAGTACCTGTGCCTCATGAACAGAGAGCCCGGTGTCACCACTGCGTCGACTGCCGGGAGGATACGGCGCGGCACAATTATGTTGGCAGAGTATGTGGCTTGGGAGGAGCCGCGCCGTGCCCTCGTTTCAGAATTAGTAGTTTCGGCTGTGGTCGGCTGTGGTCGAGTCGATGGTCGCCAGCGTAGAGTGGGGACGTGGTGGTTTCCTTCTGCGAAAACGTCATATCGCAGAAGGAGACTGCGGAAAGGGAGAGGGAGATTACAACCTCCCACCCGGCCCGCAGGAGGCACCGGCGGAGAGCGGATAACGCCCTCTTCTGGCCCCCCTATATGGGTCCACGGGCGGGACGTCTTTCGCCCCCCCACATACATCAGGACCAGAGATGGCGGCGCGTAGTGTTCCACGCGCGCCCCTCTTAGACGTCCGGGGGGGAGTCTAACACCTCACTCCCCTCCCTGACCCGAGGAGTACTAAGTCGAGCCACGTGTCATCCCATCAGATTTTGAAATGAGTAAGTAGGTTGCAGAGGAAGAACATCGAGACTAACAGACTCGATGATATGTAGGAGTTTGCGGGAACAAGGGGCATATTGACGCAATGTGTATGCTGTGACAATAGACAACACCAATTTAAGTAGGGTTTTAACACATTTGATATGGATCTCCAGAAAGAGGTACTTAATCAGCGGAAGTACAGTTGTAAAGTGAAGGAGAAGAAGCAAACATTTTTAAAGGAAAATCGCTACGAAGACAAATCAAATAGCAACATCATGTCCTCTCTTTTCAGTTCTATCATTACGGATAAGAACGAAACCGGGAAGAGGGTAGGTTGTAGAGAGAAGATGAGCTTGGACCTCAACTCTCAGAAATCAGAACGGTGTGCGTGAACGTAGACATCAGAAAGTGACTTGACAAATTCATAAATCGGTTGTATATTGTATATTGGTTGAAGTAGCTAGACACAGAAACCTACACAACACAACAGAAATAATTCGTATTTATATTCTGAAGGAGGAAGAATTTTTTGTTAACTCAATTCGGGGTTTGCTGGCCAGGGACTGGAGGCCCCCTGAGCCCAGGCATGCCCGATGCATTGCACCGCCTAGCCTTCCGATAGCTACGCCACTGTGTACAATAAATAAAAATTGTAACGAAAATTATTATATTTATTAGCATAAAAATAATTTTCGACAAAATGTAGGATAATAGGAAGCAATTAAATATTTAATTAGGTGCACGATTTTAATATTAGAGAATTCAAGCGAGATCCTTCTTTTTGATCACTTTGACTTTATTTTTTACATTTTTTTGAGTGTCTAGGGGGGGGCAGCTGCCCCTACCTGCCCCCCCCCCCTGGCGACGCCCTTGAACGACGTTGTTCTGTACATCAATAAGAAGCAAGTAAACGTTCATCAATTGTGGTGTTAATAAGTGCGAATGAGAGGGAAATATCAAATATTG
The DNA here is from genome assembly GCA_947361185.1 of Charanyca ferruginea. Taxonomy (NCBI): domain Eukaryota; kingdom Metazoa; phylum Arthropoda; class Insecta; order Lepidoptera; family Noctuidae; genus Charanyca; species Charanyca ferruginea. Next base: position 24,361,509 of record OX376074.1, read on the forward strand.
TGATTTATAGTCTACATGATGTGTTTACTTACAATTTTCCCGAGCTAAAGGATTTCTTGCTAGATGCCTCCAACACAATCTAAATTCTTCCTTTACACTACATTTTTCCCCACCCGCTGGATAATTATATTTCGAAACAATCTAAACACATAGTACAAATTATAAATAGAGATCTTCTAAAATAAGCTTAAATGTAACTAGCTGATTTTATTCTAACACTTTTGAAGACGTCAGTAAGAGGAATGGTCAAGTGTGAACTATACAAATTAATTAATTTTACATTTTGGGGACGTTGGGAATGAATGTATGGAAAATCATTTTTGGGAACTTGGAACTTGGGGCGATCGGGCATCACCCCTTAATTCTATAGTTTTTGCTTTTTTGACGTGGCGGGCAAAAGGTTAACTACTCTACAAGAGCAACAAATACAGACATGTTCACGATGCTACAATTAACTTTGTATTTGGGTACGCTCTTACACATTCAGCTGTCTGACACCCATAGTACAGGGTCTCCCTAGTTTGGGGTCAGATGGCCGTGTGTGAAAATGTCCCCACATATTTATTTATTATTCTCATGTAATATTCTATTCTCGCCAGCGCGCTAATGGTAACTTAAAAATTCGTATTTTCCATCACAAGTTTTGGAAAGTTCTTTGACGGCAAACTGTTTAACCACAGACTTAGATATAGTGTCCTTAACCTATCTACAAAACTTCAACAAGTTTAATCCCTTATATTTCGGAAGTCGGTGGCTTGTTCTGTATTGCCATTCGACTTCTGACGTTAAAGTCATGTGTGTTCTGTGCTAAAGTTATTTATCACTTTAGTTTTTAAAGGAAGATCTAATTTTTTGTAAAAATAGTTTTTTATTTTCCGTTTTTTAGTACCTCATTATCACCCGAATCCATTAAGAAACGGCAACACAGTTAAAACAGAGATTGAAATTCCTCCAAACATTAAAGAAACGAAAACATCATCTATGTATATTTTTTTGGGTTTTGTTATTTTTTTCAATAATTGCTGAATAAAATTCCATTTGATCTAACGCAAAACTTTTTTCAGAATGTAACAAATACTTTTCTGGAAACCGCATCAAAATCGGTTCAGCCAAACGGGAGATAATCGCGGACAAACATACATACATGTTTGTCCAAATTCAAAGTCAAATCATTGAATTTAATTAGACCATTATAAGGCACTTTTGAACATCAAATGAGAAAGATTTGTTCTAGTTGCCCATTCCAAGTCTTACTGAGAACCTATTTTTTCTTTTAATCGGTTAAATATATGACTAGACTATGTTTTGTATGTGCACTGTCAGTACAGTTCACGAAATGAATGCTAACGATGAACATGACACTCTAACCCCATCAACCTAAAATACTTGCATCATCATGGAAGGTACAAACAGTTAAACTGTTGGAATGATTGACACAATAAGTGCTACATATTAGGGATTATAGACCGTAACGCTATGTGCCTTTGTAGCTGTGTTTGATCTAAAAACATAATCACCTAATCTAGGCTACTCTCAAGCTAGTGAGAAGTGCTGTAACTAGAACGTCGCTGATAATGCAATAAAACATAATGCACGATTGTGAAACTGTGCTGCTGCATTGGCGATTGTGTAAACGAAAGAATGGTGCTAAGATTTCTTTATAGTACGGCTTCGCAGTGTGCTAGATTCCACATGTTCAACATTCCACAAGTTGAAGTGGCAATGGGCAGGCCACATCGCTCGAAGAACCGATAACCGATGGAGAAGAAAGGTTCTCGGGTCTCGAGTGCGGACCACGAGCCGAAAGACGCAGCGTTGGTAGGCCTCCCACCAGATGGACCGACGACATAGTCAAGGTCGCGGTAACCGGTAGATACAAGCGGCAGGTTGCCGCTCGTTGTGGCGTTCTATGGGAGAGGCCTTTGTTCAACAATGGACGTCTTTCGGCTGGTGGTAATGATGATGATGATACTTAACACAGCCTTTCAACTCGGATCCCGAGGTAGCGGCGCGTAGTGTTCCACGCGCGCCCCTCTAAGACGTCCGGGGGGGAGTCTAACACCTCACTCCCCCCCCCTGACTCGAGAAGTGGCCCGCTGCAACGGGCCGGCACCAGCCGGGGGTTGCGGAAGTATCTCCAGTTCCCGCGACCCCCGACCGGTAGGTGTGAGATGGAACACCGGGGTGGTTTTTAGTCAGTAAGAGTCTGACAGACCCCTCCGCCCGCCCCAGGGCGGAGGACATCCATGAGGATTTTCCACACCGTACCAAAAAAAAAAAAAACCCTTTCAACTCGGATAGGTCGATCTAATAAACCGCAAAATACTCTTTTCATTTACAAAACAACGTGATCTGGAAAGATTTGGGTAAACAGGTCTGGAAATAAAGAGCAAGTCTAGTGTAGTTTAGTAGACTTGAAATTAGATAACAATCGATCGATTCTCATTCAGCCAGTCCCGAAAACTGTACAAAGTGATTGGAGCGCTTGCTAATGAAACCAACTCAACTGAGTGAACTTATTACTTTGAACCGTGAGGGCAAAGTAAAGACAGGCGACCCGGAAGACTGGAAAAGTTCTCGCTTTACATACAACTTACCCTCACAGATGTACAGTACGCAAAGGAGATAAGTATCCATGTCGCCGGAAACAGTTGAAGTTTACTTAGGAACCGATAGGTTTTTATGAATAAAATAAAATACAATTTATAGAGAATAAACAGTTCAATGATTTAATAAAATTTCATTTGAAAGCCCGCATTGGTTTCTAAGAAATCTTCAACTATTCCCGACGACATGGATACTTATCTCCTTTGCGTACTGTACCTATACGTAAACCAAGTCCATTAAAATATCTACATCCATTGCACCAGAATATTGAGGTACTTAGTTTATTTATTGCTATGTGCATAAAAAGTTATGAATCAGCTAGATTTACATAGTTTTAATTACAAAGAATTGTCATATTCAAATAATTAGCATGTTTGGTACACATGATGAATACCTTTAACCGCCAACTGTAATAAAAAAAATTAAAAAAATCTATAATTAATTAATTAACTAACCAACCATGTGTGTGATTCTAAAGATGAGAAGTTAGGATACATGACCTCAAAAGCAAAATCCGGTATGAACGCGTTACTAACAAAGTCAAATCCAAGTCTAGTATCGAAGAAATATCTAGACAAAAAACAACACTGTCAACAAACAGTAAAAAACAATTAAAATCAATAACTATTTAAAACTATGAGAGAAATAGAATGATTTTAATCTACAAAAAGAAAGATTACAAAAAACTTGAAATGAAATTTAAGTTTTTTAAATCTTTTTAGGTAATAAAAAACCCAAAGTGTAAGGTTGTATAGCCTCAACCTCATTCTGCTGAAATTGATGTAGACAATAGACAAGCTAAGTAATAGCCGTACGGATCGACCGGTCATGATAGTTAAAGCTATACGCTTACCGCGGCCAGTTCGTGACACCTCGGAAAGTAAGTAAAGCTGTTGGTCCCGGCTGTCATTCGTAGATCTTTGACAGTCGTTATAGGTAAGAAGCTAGAAAATTTGACAACCAGTCTTACCAAGGAAGTATCGCTTTACCCAGCAACTGAGTTGTGGAGGTAAGATAGGCAGTCGGATAGACTGGAAGCCGAAAATAGCATACTTGGGAAAAGGGTAGGCAGATGATGATGATGTAGATTCTATATTTTAATAGAACTTGTTTACGTAGGTTTATATATTTCTGAAGGCGACTGTAGGTACAGACAAATTGTTGTATCGAGAAGAAGACAGTAAAAGCGTGTTTCAGCTTACTAAAAGTTCCCCTGTAACATTGGCGAACGATAAATTACCGAACGTGCTTCCTTAAAAAAATTTCATTTGTATTTTTTTATGATACCCAGATTATTTCGTTTAACGTGCTATAAGTAATCCATTATAGCCCACTACTGTAATGGATGACTTATAGCACCAGAACCGATTCTTCTAAACACGGGTTACTTTGTAACCTATCTAGAAAAACGGTACTTTTACTATTACGATTAAGAAAAACACCATTAAAAAAAAATACCATACGAAACTACCATTTGGAATGGGCAACTAGATTCAAATTTTACAATAAGATGTTCAAAAGTGCCTTCTAATGGTCTAATTGAAATAAATGATTTGACTTTGACTTTTGCTTGTGGTCAAAAAATGTGGTCCAAGTTTATCAATCAATCATTATTATTATTACTATATTATATTATGTTATAAAAATTGGTAACCCTAAATGCAGGCGTTAACACACACATAATATACGCGCCCCAGTTAACAAGTGCAGTGCAGCAATAGTTGTATTGATTGATATGGCTCATTGAGAAACAATTACCAATCATAATGCATTTGCAATTTAAACTATTTGGCACATCATTCGGTAGGTAATGGCAGTACCTTTAGAAACCAGAATCTAAGTACAGCATTCTGCAGTGCTTTTCTGTTACAATCTCCCTCGGTGAAGAACTAGGTGAAGTGAGCTGTCATCCGATTGTAGTTTTTTGTAAATCCCTAGCATCGGGACAGATGACAGCTCACTTCATATAGGTGTTCACCGAGGGAGATTATAACAGAATAGATGTCATCATCATGCCAACCTTTAGACGCCCACTACTGGGCATAGGTCTCCCCCAAGGGGGGTTCAGCCGTAATCGCCATGCTTGGCCGATGCATGTTGGCGATCGCAGTAGGTGTTATAATGGTACTCAGAAGGACGCTGCTGCCCATCCTCTGGTCAATATCCCTCTGTCGCCTTTTACGACACCCACGGGTGGAAATGGGGTGGTGCTATTCGCTACCGGCACCACACGGCACGATAGACGTACTGGTTGTCAAATTCAAATTGAGATTGTCAATTTGTATGTTTTTTTTATCTACTTACAACTCACCTAATCTTAAGTGATGATGCGGCCTAAGGTGGAGCACGCTTGCCTAGAATAAACCGGTTCACTCGTGCCTTGAAGATATCCAGATTATGTGTATCGGGAAATAGAGAGGCGGGCAGTAAACTCCACAGTCTGGCAGTACGCACAATAAATGTGGAATCAAAGCGCTTGGTTCGAGACCGTGGAACTTCAACAGTTTAGCGGTGACGCTTCGCCGTATCTCTGCTCGTCCGATGATGGAATGGCCGTTTTAATAGCTTAGGACAACAAGGATGAACTGAATAAATGGATTAATGAATAAATATTTTAATATTAAGTTATTTTACAAATAATATAATTAAGAATTAATGAATGAATTGATTTATTTTCCTACGTTAATTTAATATTTTCCTAAAACAGAACTCCTCTTTTTTACCCTATTGCTGTGCTCTAAGCATATTAACACTTATGGAAAAGCAATAAAGATATTGAATACTAAGTGTCTTTTTGGTTATACTATCATAACATTCATAACTTTACTACGCCCTTGCTTGGTCGGAAAAAGGCTAAATGAGTGATAAATGGAGTCTAATATATCGATATACCGGAGCGTGGTTTGTTTAAAATCTCACAGCACAGGATGAAATCCCGTACAAAGCATAGGTAGTATGACCTATAATTTCATATGTTTTTCCTGTAATATAATAATCATTTAACTAATCAATTGCAATTAACCGTGATAATAAATCTTTCCGACAGGAAACAATTTACCAGTACCTACCTTTTAGTTCCTATAACTTCTATTTTTACACCCACCATATACCTACCTATAAGGAAAAGTAGTAGGTACATTGATCACGAATCAATTTGATGAATTCATTGCAGTAATGGTGCAATTACGATCAATATAAAGCGATTGGTTGCCTGTCTGTTCCAATTACAATGTAGACACACTTGTGTTCATCTATTCCGTATTGAATCAACCCGAGGATGGGAAAGGGGAACGAGATAAAGGTTTTAGAGTGCCTAACTACTTAATTCTCAATTTCGTAAAAGTACAAGCATTGCCCCATTTCTACCAGTGGGTGTCGTAGAAGGCGACAGAGAGATATTGACCAGAGGATGGGTAGCAGCTTCCTTCTGAGTACCATAACAGCTACTGCGATCGCCAACATGCATCGGTCAAGGATGGCGATTACGATTTAACCCTTGGTGGATACCTATGCCCAGCAATAGGCGACTAAAGGACTTGATGATGATGACAAGGTACTGGTGCACCAAATCGTGCCCTTTGTTCCATGTTATCTACTTGGGATCGGTGTTTTTAACCGACTTCAAAAAGGAGGTTATCAAATCGGATACTTGTATTTTTTGTTTTTTTTTTATGTATGTTCGGGAATAACTCCGTCATTATAGACGGATTTGCAAAAATAGGGTATTTTACTCTATACGAGAAAAAATCTATAAATATGTTATTGAGGCAGTTTAGGCATTAATAAGCAGTCGGAAAATGTAAGTTTTAGTCCATAAAATAACAAAACAAATTTTTAAGTTCAATTCAAAGTTTTCAGTATTTTTAATCTGTTATAAAACACCGTGAAATAGTAGCGGCCATGTTATTACGCCATACGGCTGTGTAAACAAAAAATTGTCAACTGTCAGTCAATCGATTGGCGTAATATAGGCTTTGTACTTTTATTATTTTCGTAACCAACGTAATTTTTTCATTATTACACCTATTACAAAATATGCTTTTAATTATTTTTAAATGATATACAATTATCATATTTAATATGAGCTCACTTGATACAAAACGAACTGACGTCATTCACGCTGAGCAATATGGCGTCCAGTAAAAGGCGTTTGCGTCAAACTACGCGCGAAATTTGAAAATTGAAAATTTTGATGCATTTTTATGGCACTTATCGATTGAATAAAAATTTTATGTTTTTTTTGGTGGCATATTAGCACTACAGAATTTCATTGAGACACTTTTCAAAAATGGGTGTAATACCCTATTCTTTTTTTATTCGAAAGGGGTTTATTCCGAAATGGTCCCATATAAATTTTATCGAAATTGATTCAGCTATTTTCGTAAAAATCAACAAAATTAAAAAAAAATACATAGATGACGTTTTAGTTTCTTCTTCAATCTTCAGAGGACTTTCAATCTCTGTTTTAACTGTGTCGCCATTTCTTTATGGATAACTTTGTTAAGTTTATGTTAAGGCGTTACTAAAAAGCGAAAAATAAAAACATTTTTCAAAAAAAAGACAACCACCTTCGAAAACTAAAAAGTGTTATTATAACTTTAGCACAGAACACACATTGCTTTAGTTTCGGAAGTCGGTGGCAATACAAAACAACAAACAGAACAAAGCCACCGCCACGTGTTCTGTGCTAAAGTTCTTTATCACATTTTAGTTTTCGAAGCCCCCCTGTAAATTAGGTTAAGTCATGGCTTAATAAATATTCTTATTCTTATTCTTACTTTTTACGTTTTGAAGGCGGTTGTTTTTCTTGTTCCATGGTAAAATTTTATTTAGTTTGACCACGCCTTACTTTTTTCAGTGTGGTCCGATTTCGATGATTCTGTTTTTAATTGATAGTGTATACTTTATAGTTAAAAGGTTAAGCATTGCCATCCAACGGGGCAATGCAGTCAGTCTCTTGGGCACATTCCCAGATGACGGCGATGTGGAGGAATTTTTTGATGCCTTATTATATTAGTTTATTTTTGGTTTAATAGTTATAGGTTTTTCTTTTTTTATTTGTACGTGTAAATATTGTATATTTGTTAAAAAAATAAAATGTTATTAAACTTCAAAGTGAACCAACTTTTTTAACAACATATAATTTCATGACAAAATACTTACCACAACTAAGGGAATGACTGATTTTTTTTTGGTGTCACCGTTTCGTAATTGATTTGTTTCAAAAGAAGTAGGCACTAAAAAGCGTAAAAAGGAAACTTTTTTACAAAAAATAAAACCGCCTTTAAAAACTAAAAAATAACTTTAAATTCTTTCGTAAGTCGGTGGCAGTAAAAAATAACAAACAAAACCAAAGTTATTTTTTACTTTTTGAAGACGGTTGCCTTTTTTCACACAATCCATTCATTATTTTCTTTGGCCATCCTCTCCCTGTCTATCAAATAGATAACTAAGGAAAAAGCGGTAAAATCTTTATCATAAATATTATTTTATTGAAATCACTTGATGCAATCTGTGTTTACTATAAGATAGTAGTGAAAATGTATTAATAATTTCATCATTATAGTAAGTACGTAGTAGTAGTACATACGTATTAGAAAACGGTCTCATAGTAGGTAACAGGATTAATTAATCCAACATCAGAAGTTCATGCGTCGCCGATAGCGGATCTTAGAAAATTATTTAGATATAGGTCCCGCCTATTTGAGACCAGTGAATCCTGGTGGGATAATAAATAATCTCTCTCTTGTAGGACTTATAGGACTCTTTTGTGGAAAGCATAGACTATTTAGAGTGGAAATGATTCATAATGGTAGCTGCTCTCAATCGTACTTCATTATTTTTTTTATCAAAAGGTACAAGACATTACAACAAAACTATAAAAGTACAAATGCTGATAACCGAGTCAAGGTTTATTGAGAGAAACCTTACGAATGCCTGTACTACTTACTATGTATTTGCTAGGACTTTGTTAACTGGTACAATTAGAACAGTTTCTACACAACTGTTGAATGTTATTATGTAATATCGTCAGTTTTCTCTCAGACGTAGTTTTTCTGACACTTAGGTTTAAAAAATGCGACCGTAGACCAGTATTTTATATCTTTAGATACTTTGGTGTATTAGCAGAGTGCGGAACCACCATACCACTGGTCATACCCCTAGTAGTAAGTCTAAGACTATACCACTGAGAAAATCGTTTAGGTTAGGTTAGAACTTTGACCATTAAAGCGCGAAAGCGAGAGTGCTAAGCGAGCGGTGCCGCGGCAGCGGCTGCCGAGCGCCAGATCCTCTCTATTGTTGGTGAATCATTTGGGCTCGGTTAGGTGAGTGGTATAGTATTAGACCCACCATACCACTAGGGGTATGGTGAGCCCGCAATGCATTAACAGAGAATTTCCATATTTTTAAGAACGATTACATTTCTCACTTTTCTTTTTCTTGTCGTTCCTCTCCATTTACTGAAAATCGGATATAAGTCATAAAAGCCCAAAATGTATTGTTGAACCTGGCGAGGTGGAAGAACTCCACGGCGGTCGTGACTCCGGTTCTCTCACGATTACTTCGTAGCCAGGACGTTTTCGACGGCCAACACCACGTTTGCCCGCAATTTTGCCCATCATTATTAAGAGCTTAACTGTCTGTTAAGCAGACACAATAGTTAAACAATCACAATATGACTCCAAGACTCTGACTCAGAAGAGATGTTACTACCTAATAACTAAGAGAGACTTAGACCTCTGGGTGAGCTTCCACACCAGAGAGGGCTGTCCAACTCGTTGCCATACACATTCAGGATGCTGTTACGGGCAGTAACAGGGCAGGCAACCATTTCGACAGCCCTCAGCCCACGCAATGTGCTTAGCAGTGAAGCTGTATTTTAATCTGTTGTGGTGGCTGTTTTTTTCATCTGTTTATCATCGTCTGCCTAGCCTTATCCCAACTATGTTGGGGTCGGCTTCCAGTTTAACCGGATGCATCTGAATGTTTTTTTTTTGTCTGTTGATTAGCAATAAATCGTATCTCTCGTGTCTAGCCCTTCAAATGTCCGGGCTGCCACAGCCGCCTGACGATATATCTGACGATTTAAAACGACGCAACATTTGACGCGCGCACGAACGTTTGATTACTGACAAATCTAGTTGCAATCTGTCAAAAATGCCTTTAAGTCACCTACATTTTTGACATTGATAGGCGCTGAGATGCGATATCGAAGTGACTAGATTTTGTACGTTTTTGATTGTAGGGATTCGACTTCTGAGGATCCGCAACTAACAATACTCTACTACTCAAATAGGTACGTTTGGCGCACGCTAAATGTACCAAATCATTCCACCACCATAAGCAGTGACCCATTCTCGAATAACCGATGCAAACACGAGAGAAGATCCAACAGCCTTTTGATCAATGCAATCGAAAACCGCATTACGGAAGACTGACTTTTAATACTGTCCGTATGCTTAGCAACAGGGTCGAAGATACGCCCACATGACCTATTTGCGCCACGTTCGGATTTGTGGGTACGTATAGGTAGTAACTGGGGCTTGGGACCGACGAATAACGATACGTCTGAGAGGCACAGAGGTGCTTGTTGATGAATGAACACCTTTAGGACCTACGCAGACTAGCGTACGGCACGGTAAGATAATTTTATGTGACGAAACATAATATACCTTAACATCGTTACGTTACAGTTGAAATTTCAAATAAGTACTGAGTTACTGACACACGTCGCTTAGAATTTGATTTTGTAGCTACAGCTATTATCATTGAAATTTCAACTATAATATCATGCCTCTAATGCTTATTATGCTCCGTTACATAGAAATCCCTTGCTATGATTTGCCGCCAGTGTGAGCAGACACTTGGAAGATTAGACTTAATTAATTTAGGTAACCGATTTTCGCGGCAGTTGTAAAGTAATTAAAGGCTATCATAATGTTGAATGACATTGAACATTATGTGGTGTTATGCTAATGCTATCATTGAATTTACATTAATAGTCATTTATTCAAAAATGTCTATAAAAATATGCATTTGGAATGTCATGGTTACAAAAGATAAGCTTCGAAAACGATCAAGGTTTCACCTAATGATTAAAATTAGACTAAGTAATAGTGAATTGGTATATGGTCTTGATCAAAACAACAACTCTATTATTTTTACCAACACAGCTTGAATTTTTGTAACTTTTTACCCAACCTAAGTAAAAACCCTTCCAATGAGAATTAAACTATTAAACTTGGCAAAGATAAAGATATTTATTGAATAACTGTGTACATTAAGTTCTTATTAATAAACATTCAATTTATAGTTTCAACAGTCTACTCAAGTTGGATATATACTACATACTACTAGTATTTTCATAAATTAGGTACTTTTGGTATTAATTAGCAGAGGTTAATTAATACCAAAAGTACCAAGTTTAATAATTTACTTTATTTATTTATTTATACTTCATGCACAAACGTACAAAGGCGGACTTAATGCCTTAGGCATTCTCTACCAGTCAACCAAGGGTGGTGAAGAGATAACAAGGCAGGTGCATTACAAAAAGAAATATTTAAAAAGTGAAAAAGATATATTTACATCTAATATATAAAATTCTCGTGTCACAGTTTTCGTTCCCGTACTCCTCCGAAACGGCTTGACCGATTCTGATGAAATTTTTTGTGCATATTGGGTAGGTCTGAGAATAGGCCAACATCTATTTTTCATCCCCTTTTTTCACCCCTTTTTCATCCCCCATTAGGTTGATTGGGACAGGACAACGTCTGTCGGGTCAGCTAGTATTATATAAAAACTACACATACAAAATAATATTATGGAATATATATACACCGAAAGAAATATGTATATACATACTCATAATATATATATATATATTAATTCTTAGACCAGAAGCAAGGTAGGTAGCAGGTTTCTTTAAATGCCAATTCTAAATTAATGTTTCTTATTGCAGAAAAGAATATAATCTTATTTATTTATAGAAACAGGTTATGCTTTGAAACTGGTAGGTAAGTATGTTAATTTGAAACAAATATAGACTTTCAATAACTAGTATTTCCGCATGTGAATGCAATATGAAGCTATAAGACAATGTCTATGTGAACTGAGAGATAGAAAAAATATTCTTAAGTAAACTATAGGCGTCTGAGATCATTTATATAAAAGTTTATTCCACAGACAGTTGAGTCAAAACCCACACAAACCTATTATAATCATGATTAGTTGTTATTTGGCTACACCATTATGCCATTGTGTAGTTTACTTAGAGTAAAAAAGCTGCTTTAAATCTCATATTTGTTCGACTGTTAAATGATTAACATTAAATAAGTTTGGTCATGAAATCAATTTTTTTTAAAGTCAGAGTTTAAAAGTAAATAAATTTTGTATGCAAAGATAAGAGATCACGCATAATGTAAGCACAGTAGTATATTTTTAAATGATTTGAGCAATGTCAACGAGTATTTGAGTAGGTCATACATAATAAGTTGACCTGCTTCAACCACGGCAAAAAGTTTTCATATTGATAATTTACTATATTGGTGTATTTCTACAAAATGTATCTGTGTTAAAACAGAATTGCATAAATAAACTGGTTATTATGCATTAACACATGCATTGGGATAGATCAGCAGTTTAGAAACTTGCAACACTGTGGAAATGGTGTCAGGTTACTTGGCCATTAATGCAAGCACATGCGGCAACCATTAGTTAGATTATTTACTTCCGTAGCATTTAAAGTTTTGGTTTAAATATTTCATGTTGAATAATTTACATTTTATCTACCTACCTAAATTACATAAAAACGAACAATTGTGTAGTTGCCTTCTACGTGATGAGTATGAATTAAGCTTGTATTTTTTTAAACTGCAGTATGTCCTTGAATGAGTAGAGAACAAAATAATGTACTTTTTTTAATTTTTTTAACTGCAAAAATTGGCATGCTTTAAAAACTTGTTTTATAACAGACAGCCAAATAGGTATAATGGTAATTATTATGCCAAGTTAGTCATATTAATAGTTGTATGTGTCAAAGAAACCATTGGCCCTGTTGAGACTACTCACTCACAAGGATCATAAGTACTACAAGAGATAAGTACTGAAATATTCCAAATGGTACATATTGTAATATTTATGTACATAATTGAACTTAAATTACAATAATAATAGCCCTCGTCCTGATGTCGTACGTAGATACAATTTATTTCAAACTCTAGTGAATATCGTTAACAAATCAAACAACTTTTGAATGAATCACCTTAAACATTATGTAAATGAGTGTGTACGAAAATATCATAAAAGTTTTGGCTTCTTCTCATGAGAAATAAACATTTCGAGAAGTGTTTAACACAAAGAACCGGCGGGAAATGCGTTGCTATGTTAAGTAACACAAACAATTATGGGAAAATCCAATGGGAATCGAGATTGGTTCAATCAAATGTTGGGCGTTGGAAAACAAGTTATTCTAGGTACTTACACTTCAAGTATCCGGTCCCCCTTCCTGATCCCGGCCTGCTCCGCCGCTCCGTTCTCCAGAACAGCGCTGACATGCTGCAGAGGAGCATAAAGTTCACCGTTAATCGATCTCAACTGCCCACCTTCAGACACTTGACCGCGCACGTTGAAACCAAATCCGGTCTCAGTTTTATAGATAGTAACGCGACGGGGCCCATTAGCAGGCCCTGTACTCTTATTATTTCTTTCGGTTCTGATAATACTGTTATTATCGGTCTCTGTCTCAGCCATTTTGAACAATTTTCATCACAGAAGATAAATAACAATTTGACGTTAACATGTGCGGGGTGACCAGATTCTAATTTAAAATAATACTTAAAAGCAATTTTGCTTTTTTAACCGCCTGTTATTCTCGAAGTTCTGAAAGACCATGAAAAGGAATTCTGCATTTTGACCAAAGATTTTAACAAAGAAGTTTCCAACCTGTTACACACATTCTACTATTCTATAACACTTCAATCTTATATTAGTTTCATCTTCTGTTACTTTTTGCTTCGTTTTTCTTGAAATCGCCTACGCCATCTACTGTCGCAAACACAACAACTCGGCGCTCTTATGATAAAACAGTGCCATAGTTTATTTATTTATTCGCTAGAGAGCGGTGGCATCGAAACAACGTGGTACAAAAATTTCATTTTCTTTCACATCAAAATCAGCTGTGAACATCAGTATGGCCGCTCCATCTAAAAAATAAAATTGTTTTTGTAAAATCATCCAAAAAAATAGTAAAGTGTTGCTTTCGTACTTACACCGTCTATTGTACATTTGCGAATAGTGTTGATGTTGACTAAAAGTGTTGCGTCATGACAGAGACCTCTCACTGACAAACAAATACAATAAAAATTGCGACTCGCTTATTACGGCGACTTATTGTAATTTCTATTTGGCTCGTCTAACGTTTCTGTCGTTCGGTTGAGGGCTGATGTTATTACTGAATCGTCGTCGAAGTTTATATAATGAGTAGTGTTAGATTGAGTTTTGTGTCCCTTGGAAGGATAGCAGCGAGAAGAAATTCACAAATATCAGGTGAGTTACATATAAATTCTACAATGTTGTTTTTTGCTGATTGGCGTTGATCCAGGCTCGTGTCACAGTATCTAGCTATGTTCTTTGTGTTCGTATGCGATTAGGTGTTTGATAACAAAACGTGATGTTTTCTATTGCTTATCTTGCGTGGTGTAGTGTCCGTTCGAAACACGCGTGATGGCGCGTGTTTGGCGGCTGGCGTCTCGTTATAGATAATTAATTGATTGTTATGCTGATTCCCTTCCATTACGGTGAGCAGGGCCTATTGAAGCGAATGTGGAAGCAAGGTCAAGGGAGTCACGTGTATGAATGACACTGGCAGCATATAATTATTGAGAATTAGTAACTATTTTGTCAATTTTAATAGGAACTATGTAATCATACACAATATTGTTAGAAATAAAGTTACATGAAAATAACCAATAGGACATGGACAGTGTCCAAAGCCAAAAAAAAATATCGAAAAATTTTCCCTGCATTTGTAATCAGTGATATCTCAATTTCAAACTTAAAAAGAACACAGGTATAGAATGTCCCTGCCCAGGAATTATGTGACCACAGAATTAAAAATAAAAAAAAGTTTTTATGCATGCAATAATACTGCCTTATCTTATCTTTCTTCTTTCTTAATATATATAAATCTCCTGTCACAATGTTTGTCCGCGATGGACTCCTAAACTACTGAACCGATTTTAATGAAATTTGTACACCGTGTGCAGTTTGATCCAACTCGAAAGATAGGGTAGGGTAGGTATAGGTAAATAGGCAGGTAAGTAGGTAGATAGGGACAGGACAATGTCTGTCGGGTCAGCTAGTAGTTACTAAATTGCAGATAAAACCATGGAAATTATCAATATTATTAAATTATCCCTTATCAATCATCCCCATTAAATTAGAATACCTTAGTGGTTATAACTTGTTTTTGTTATGTAAATCAATCTGAAAATAACTTGAATATAATTATTTCCTCATTAGTTTTAATACTAACTAATCATTTATTTTTATGACCTTTTGCATAAAAACGTAACCCGTCTGATATTGGCATAAAAAGAACTTGTATAGCTGCCCTTCTAAAGTAAATAAACAAAATTTACATCTGCTGTTATTGTAGCAAGGCTAACATCTTAAGTTTTTTCTTACCGCAGTTAAATATTTTTTTCTCGTTGGCCAGTGAATGTCTCATGCCTTCAAAATGTTGCCTAAAGTGAAAGGCCCCTTATAAATAACACGCAAACGCAAGCCTATAAGAGTAGTTAAAAAAAAAATATTGTTATCAAAAGATAACTTTAGAAGAAAAACCATACTTAATTTCATGAATGTTCATAGAAAAAACATACAGTAGGACCTATGTTCAACTATCTTTATAATTAACTAAATGTATGTCCAAGCAGCCAGCGCAAGCACCCTCTTGGTAACTAGCTGACATCATTAAAACAACTTCAAGAACCTAGCATGTGTTGCAATGCTACGTAGAAACACTTGCTGGGGTGCGCAAAACAATATACCTACCAAACTTTTGTCTTCCAAGACAAAAATTTGGTATATAGCTTTGCCAATTCCAATTGGATGAATATTATAAGTATGCTAAATAGAACAAATAAACAAAAAAATGCATGAATAATGGATGAGTTTCTGCGGAGAAGTAGGTAGTATCTGTATTACTTACATATATTATGTCATTTAAAAACAACAAATTAATTTATTTGCCAAAAATGTGATAGGTACAGAGAACCTTTGTGTATAACAAATAAGGGTGGCCTACAATAACGATAACGACTGGGTAAAAATTTTCTAACTCAGCATACATACTTTAATCCGTCAACAACTGCTACATACATACCATACCATGGCATGGTATGAGATGATGGTGGGTTTTGGAACTGTTATTTACTGCTTACAGCTGGTAATTTTTTCAACTTTCCCGCCATATGAGTTCTTCTTACCTCAACCCTAAGGATAATATAATAAGATGAACATAGCGAGATGAGCTTGACGCTTACAGGCAGATTGGTCCACACTTGCTCAGGCTAGAGAGTATTAAAAAGGTCAAAAGCACCTGCAGTCTGACAACACAGTTTAAAAATAAAAATAATATGTAGAAACAGAAGTAGTCATAGTGGATTTGTTCCGATAAATTATGCCCCTTGTGTACCTTCTGACATTAATTTACCTTATACAATCAACAGTGATAATAAGTCACTCAAAACTATTATTTAAGTACAGAGGCTAGCACATCTAGCTACAACAATCTGACTAATTTCTTTGATGGATTTTCAACTTTATTACAAATGTGTAAGGTTCAATTGGGAAAATTTGACATGGCTGTGTTCGGTATCGCTTGATGTACTGACGTCTGTACAGTGTGAAACATGACAAATTTCAATGCAGCTCTGTCAATAGTGTATCGTATAGGGTTACCAATCTCAAATTGAAAACAAAAAACTTGAGAGGTGTCAAGGGACACCCGAATGGAACGAAGTTCCTTTCGATTAATTAGTGAAGGAATTGTAATAAAATTTTATTTTTTTTAAGTTATAATAATATTTTTATTATTATTAACAAATATATATAATGTAATTAAAAGACAATTTAATTAAACGTGCCCGTTTATGTATCGAGCGAAATGGACTCCATATTGAGCAGTTGCTTCGATACAGGGAAGTGTAAATTTTATACCTAATAGGTAAGTTTTTTAATTAAGCCAAAGTTGATTAAAACTGTGTTTGTGAATAGCTCTAATTTATTTAAATAGGTTACCTATAGCACCTATAGGTACCTACGCCTGCCTGCCTTTCTTTTTCTAGCAAAAGAGTACCTACTCACTTACCTACTTACAACTACAAATAATTCGCCAATGATAAAAGTAAGTACCACTACCTACCTAGGTACCCACCTAAGCTCCCACTGGCTTAATTTAAACCAAAACATTTTAATCAAATAAAAAAAAAATATTGTTGTCGCTAGTAAAACCTAGAGAAAAGTACTCTGTGACCTAGAGCGATAAGGTGCAGTGGTTACCTACTGACGACCGCGACCGATAGAAACCTCATGATTACCAAACCCAAACTTTCAATAGGTACCTACTAAACAAAACATAGAAGTAGGTACAGTAACTACCTATCTACCTAACCTACGTATTCTAGACTTAAAATTTACACTCGTTTTCACAATCCACACAGTCTCACAGTGAAAGGTGGACTTATCTCGTAGGTCGTTATCATCGGAATTATCACGCAATGATAATTCCGACGTCATTGAGGTAGGTACCGCCACTATTTGAGCGAATAAACTTAGGTACTAAACATATCGCCGTAGGTACCTAGTTCAAAGAGTTCGCCGCGCCGCCTTTAAATACATAAACATATTCTACGAAAAGCGAATTCGGACTTTATTTTGTAAACGTAAACGGTTAAAAATTGAAATTTTACCAAACTAGGTATGATAAAATTATTCTGAGAAACGTATAGGCTGGTGCCCGACCGGACAATAGGAGCTATGTGCAACCGAATTTCACGGTTAATGTGTAAAAATAAGGTTTTAATTCGCTCCAATATTTTCATAGAAAAGCCGCCATTCAACTAATAATGAACTCTATTTGACAGTTCCAACGATTCAATTTTTCTGTTCGAATTGTCTGCGTTTGTGAAGTAATAAAAATAGCAAAAAAGTGTCGTGACAACTTTTCGTAAGAATTTTTTCCGTCTAGCCCCCTTTCACAACGCGCGATAAGGAACTTCGTTCCAAAAACATCAATTTTGTCTGTGGTCTAAGAAAGGGCAAATTGAAAACAAAAACATTAATTTTGTCTGTGGTCTAAAAAAGGGCAAATTGAAAACAAAAACATTAATTTTGTCTGTAGTCTAAGAAAGGCATCAGTTTATCAGTTTAAAAACTTTAAAACAAACAATTTGAAGTTCAGATATTTTGAATTGTGTGCTTCATTGAAATCTGTTGATTTAACCATGATTATTTGCCATACAAATACATTATAGGTATTTGCCAAATTTTGCATGGGTCAAATAAACAAACGGGTCTTAAACTGGATACTTACACAATCCAATGAGAGGTTGTTACATTCACATGGTTTTGATAACATTAGCTTAAGCGCATTATCACCTTGCTTACCGTTTAAATATTACAAGCATTGTTTATTTTATTGAGTAAGACAATATTATTATTTTTTACCTACCTTATGAAATTATTTTTTATTTTGTCTCCTGTCTGACTTCTCGATCATCATTATCATCATGTCATCCTTTAGACACACTACTGGGCTGCTATATAAAGTAACTATCCTTATTTCGGATTTTCCTAAATCTCAAATCGAATGTACACAATTACACATACAGGTGGTACTTAAATAAAAAAAAATAATAGAAACAATTATAGACCCTGTCAGGCACAGCAAATTTTAGTGTAAGGGAAAAGTGCTAAAGCGCTTCGTTAATTTTCTTCGAAATTTTGTTAGAATTATTTTATATCCTATTATCACTATGCACGCGAATTCGACCGCATATTTTTTCTCAAAGATCCCAATTTTTTTCAATTGACAAAAATAGCCTGTTTTTTTTTATTCTGCATTTATTTTAGGGACTTTTACGCACAGCGTATGCCAGTCCCATCGTACCCTTAGCCAAATACATCACTACAAAATTGCAAATTACCTACTACTATTACAAATACATAATTATTTTACAATATTTGGGCCATTTTGAACAGAACCTTCGCTCCGATAGCCTAGCCTATGTTCCACATGGATAATGTGGTATTCTAATGGTGAAAGAATTTTTGAAATCAGTCTCTAGTTTTTGAATTTATTCGTTACAAACATACAAATTATATTCGTTATAGCATCGATCACTAATTAATTAATAATCGATGCACTTAACAGTACCGTGACTTCGTCCGAGTGGAAGACAAATTGTGCGCGCGCACTGATAAGTTTAACTACAGTACGGTCAACGTAACTTGGCGCGTCTGAAGTTAGCAGATTAGCAGCGCAGTAGACAATTTCGTTCCTAAAAGTTCCATTGCGCAGCCAAACAGCTAACTTCAGACGCGCCAAGTTACGTTGACCGTATTGTATCTATACTTCCTACATACAAACTTTACTTCTTTATAAAATTAAGTAGGTAGTCTAGATTGGCAACCAACTGATAGAAGGCTAGATGAAACTGATAAAAATACGTGACCGAAACCGCTAAGTCCGGCCGCAATTTCTGCCACCTGACCCTGACCGTATTGTCTTCAGAACCTGGTAGGGCTCTGCCTACCTTATCGGTCGTAAACGATTACATATAGGCGCTTTAAAAGGCGCATTGACATGAACTTTTTAATGATAATACCACGTGACTGGACTGATAAGTTTTATCTTTGAAGTAAAACAAATGAAATATTTAAATATTTGTTCGGATTTTTATGAGTACTATGTAATTATGTAATTTATGTTATGGAAAGGTAGAGAATTGTTAAGTTCTTATTACAGTGTAGTCAGTAAATATTTTGTTTTGGTATTTTCCCGTTTCATTATCGCCGAATTGATCTCCAAAAGATGGTTCTGTTGATGTCTATTGTCGCTTAATCTGATTATAGTTATGGAGAGATTGTAGCTATAAAACTGACATTTGCCGTTTTTAACCGACTTAAAAAAAAAAGGAGGTTATCAGTTCGACCCGTATGTTTGTATGTATGTATGTATGTTTGGCCGCGATTATCTCCCGTTTGGCTGAACCGATTTTGATGTGGTTTTCAGAAAAGTGTTTGTTACATTCTGGAGAAGGTTTTAGTATACAACAAACAGAAATTTATACAGCGCTTTTTGAAAAAAACAACAAAATCCGAGAATACGTTTCCGTTTCTTCCATCTTTTCATCTTTGAAGGACTTTCAATCTCTGTTTTAACTGTGTTGCCGTTCCTTAATGGATTTGGGTGATAATGAGGCAAATAAAAACTTTTGAAAAAGAGAACCGCTTTCAAAAAAACCTAAAAAGTGATAAATAACTTTAGCACAGAACACACATGACTTTAGTTTCGGAAGTCGGTGGCAATACAAACCAACAAACAAAACTAAGCCACCGACATCCGAAACTAAAATCATGTGTGTTCTGTGCTAAAGTTATTTATCACTTTTTAGTTATTTTTGAAGGTGGTTCTCTTTTTTCAAAAAAGTTTTTTTATATTCTGTATTCCGTGGATTCAGTTCATGATCTAAACCCCCGAGTGTTGAAAATTTTCGTCGGTTATTAAAAAAAAATCGACTTGTTCCAAACAAAAATACTTTTACACTTACTTACGCCACGCTATTTTTTTTTTCTAAATTATTTTTATTTTGTTGAGTTATTTCTTTTTACTTTTTGTTAATTCATTTATTTTTTACTAACATTCTTCTTACATTTATATGTAATTTTGCCCTAAATGTAACATTAAAATTATATAAACTTGACTAGGAAGAGACTTGCCACGACACAGGGAATCCTAGTGTACCAGGAACCTGTAATTTAGAGCAAAATGCATATTTCTTTTGTACACAAATATTTTTCATTTTCAAAATTATATTAATAAAAACCCGAAAGTTCCTGACTTCCTCTACTCTCAAATCCACATATTATACAATTTAAATTTCCCCTTACACAGTTCCGGTCCGTGTGTAGACTGTAGGGTCGTCAACACTGCCAAATGTATGGAACAACTGTTATCCCCAAAAGTTTGGTGTCACGTTGTCATTCCACTGTTTATCTCATCTTCATCCTGTCAACCTTTTGACGTCCACTACTGGGCATAGGTGTCGCCCTAAGAGCCATTACGCACTGTCGACTGGTCGCCAGCGACCCAGTCCCTCGGCGACCAAAAAATAGGCGTCCCTCGGCGACCAAGTGCGTAAACACCTATTTGAACTAATGAAAGTCACAGTCGCTGTCGATAGAGTCGCCGGCGATCAGTCGACAGTGCGCAATGGCTCTAAGGGTAGGTTCAACTGTAATCACCATGCTTGGCCGATGTATGTTGGCGATCGCAGTAGATGTTATGGTACTCAGAAGGACGCTGCTGCCCATCCTCTGGTCAATATCCTTCTGTCGCCTTCTACGACATCCACTGGTAAAAATGGGGTGGTGCTAGGTATTCGCGGCCAGCACCACACGGCTCACGGCTCACTGTTAACTTACTAAACTTGATTTTGTCATTAGTTGGGCGTGCCTTGTGCCATTGTATCTTAGGCCATAAGTCTTTAGTAGGTAATCACAAATTCGCAATAAATGTATAATTTAACCCTGACAAAAACGCGAGTTTCGCTACATAATAATTACTTATCTCTGATAGTCTGATCTTATCCTTAATGAATAGAATTAAAAATAACAACTTTGTTAGTAATTAAAACCAGTTTCTAAAACAATTTTATCTGATTAGTAATGGCAGGTAGGTAAGTGGTAACTCGAATCGTGCATCTAAGATTTTTTGACAAGTTCATTGGCGTTGCTTTTAATTTGATTAGAGGATAATACTTATAATAAAAATAATAATACCAGCCCATTACTGTCCCACTGCTGGGCAAACGCCTCTTCTCAACCAGAGAAGACACGAGCATTGATCACCACGTGCGCTCAAGGCGGATTGGCGATATCAGACTTATTTTAATTATAGGTCTAGGTTTCTTCACGATTTTTTCCTTCACCTATGTCGCTAATGTCCTAGATAAACTTAAAAAGTACATACCTATGAATTGAAAAAGTCGCATTGGTACTTGGGTATTGAACCTCATGTATGTGTGGTGGGCGCCTTAACCACTGCGCCCTCATGACAGGGATGAAGGACAATAATAATAATAGGATACATATAATCTGGGTATCTTCGAGGCACGAGTGAATCGGTTCATCCTAGGCAAGCGTGCTCCACCTTAGGCCGCATCATCACTTAAGATCAGGTGAGTTGCGGTCAAACGCAAGCCTATAACAATATAAAAAAAATATTATAAATTTTACTATAGCAAGCTGGAATACTGACAAGAATTGTGGCCGAAATCCTAAACCCTTCTTTTGCTACGGCTACATTGTCGCGATAAGGCGAAGATTTGCGTTGTTGCGACACGTCTGGCCAAGCAATTCGTCCTATCGCGAATTATCCGCGAACACAAAATGCCTTCGAGTCGCTTTCGCGACGACGCGAACTCGAATCTTCGCGTCGTAGTGTGGCCGTAGCATTTGACAAAGGCATTATATTAATTTAGCATTTTTGTAATTATCAGAAAGGTGAAAGGATAGCAGGTAAATAAATACTGATAATCGATGAATATCGCGATAGTCCAAAGTTCACAGCAGTACCAAGGTACTAAATATTAATATTTATAATTGATAACTAGCTTGGCCCGTGATTAAGTCCGTGTGGAACTACACTCATGCTATATGACACTCTCCAAAAGTGTAGATATATATCCGTGAAAGAATTCTTGTAATTGGGCCAGTACTTGAGATTACAACTTACTTACAAACGAACAATTTTATCTCTTTATAATATAAGTGAAGTACTCGCTTTATACAGGGGAAAGTACTTCGGTAACCATGGTAACCTACGGGAGATCGCCAGCGACGTCAATACGCTGCTTGGGAGCTCGGGTTCATGAATCTGATTTACTTCCCACTACGCAAAATACGCGCTGAGACGTGGAGTTGCGAACCCCAGCCCGTCATACTACTAGTGTGGTACTACCTACGGAAAGGAACTGGAGGTACGGATGTAGCTTCCTCAGTTGGAAAACTGCGGTAACTGTGAGCTGACCATGATCCAAAGTCCATAAAAGGACCAATGGAAAATGGAACAAGTGAGTCTTTGAGTTGAGACCGCCAATTGAAAGCCAGGCCGCTGAAAGGGGCCTCCTGACTGAAAGTGGAAGGTGGAAAACCATGTTCGGCAAAAGTGATTAAACAACAGACATCTTGAACATGAATATTAATTGACACGAACGTATGAAGTTTGAATGTTCATCAAATTATGTCTGTCTTCAATTTTCTGTTCCATTTTACTGCAAAAACAAAGCCTTTTCCCAAGTATGTTGGGGTCGGCTTCCAGTCCAATCAGATACAGCTAATACCAGTGTTTTACATAGAGCGACTCTGTCTATCGGACCTCCACAACCCGGTTACTGTTGTCAGACTTTCTGGCTTCTGACTACCCTTAACGTCTGTCAAAGATCTACAATTGACAGCCGGGACCGACGGCTTATCGTGCTTTCCGAGGCAAGGAGGTGACTCGGTATGAAATATATGGTCACCCATCCACAGACCGACCGCGGCAAGCGTAGCTTAACCTTTGACCGGTCGATCTGTTTTGGCATTTACTGCCACAAGCTCCTTTCACAGTAAAGATACTGTAACTAAATTAACTAATTAAGTAGGCACTTGTGTACCTACTTACCTGAGAAATCGGTTTTCTAATCCGATACAAATAAAGTAAGAATTTTATCTCTAAGCAATTTCTAACGTAGCCTGTGTAGGTACTGTCCGAGACTATACTCTGTTTTCTGTCTCTCCCTGTCTATACTATACTTTGTCGCTAGCTTCGTTTCAAGTAAAAGTTTGTAATTGCTTTTTAATTTGCCAAGGGAAATTAGACTTTATATGCCGTGACTTTCTATACCAGTGGCAGTTACGATGTAATCTTCAAATTATGTTCTGACTACTGTATTTAACTGCGTAACACAATTACGAGATAATCAAATAAACTGCGAACATAAGATAGGTATTGAGATTTAAAAAAAAATATAGGTAAGTAATAAGACTGATACTGATATCTACTGATTAGGTACCTACATACTTAAGCTTACGTTTGCTCCATTAACTGCCACACTCAGAGACGTCACTTAATAATAATGAATCATTAACTTTAATTGACCAACATAACCTGGAACGCTGTCAGTAAAAATTTTGTTGTTGACATATGCCAAGTTATGTTAGACAATTAAAGTTAACGTTTCATTATTATTAAGTGACGTCTCTGAGTGTGGCAGTTAGTCCTGCCTGCGTTTTTGCATTCAAAATCGAACACTCATTCGATCATTTTTGGACTTTCGGGTTTCCCTAAATGTGGTCCATTGGCGGTTGGCGGTTGGTGGTGTGATCGGTTGGCGGTTGGCATCTTTGACTCGCTGGCTCGCCGGTTTTAACCGCCAATAAACTCTTTACAGCCTACTTTTAATATTCTTGTATTACCCATCACTTTATGTGCTCTTCCTTTTTTTCATCGTTACAAATGTATACCCCCCTAACAAATGTGTTAAGGTATCCAATTTTCCTTTTGTACTATTGCGTACCTGAAACAGAAAATTGACCATCTACAAGGCCTTCTCATAAAAAATGCAAGAGTATTTCGTTCATCAACAAACAACCGAAACTACTTATAATCTGCGTATGTTCATTCAACTGTATAATTGAGTAGACATTAAACTCACACTCATTATAAAATCGGCAAATAAACGTAAACATATTGAACGTTTCCTACACCCTGTTGCATAAGCAATTCTTTCACACTTTCTTAAACAACAGTCGTTTAATCCACTCCATTGATTGTAAAGTGTATAATAAAATATGAATGGTAAACTAATAATAGGACGGACTTTTCAGAGGGCGTTGATAAAACACGTGTGGATAATATTAGATGGAGGATTATTGTCTGTGATTGCCTATCCGGCTGCCAAGTGCGGTCTTCATTGAACATGACAAGCATTTTTATGTTGCACATACTCGTAGTTCCTTTCGTTTAAGAGAATGATGGAAGTACTCTTCTATTAATGTAGGTATCTCGAAATGTTAATAATATGAACAGGTTTTTGCACAGAACAATTATTAAGGACACTTCTAGGCAACAGGAGTGTTGTCGAATATACTCGAGTTATAAAGCTCACTTCTATGTTTCTATAAATGTAATTCTTGTTTGTGGCGTTGGCAATCAAGCAGATGACCCACCTGATAGTCCGTGGTCACTCTGCCATCTATTGATATCTGGAATGCCAACCCAAAGACAAAGCAAATATGTCTTACTCTTATGCCGATGCGCCTGTAATTACACTAACTCTCTATTTCGCAATGTATGGTCACTGCATTAGTGTAAACTACTTTGTGGAACCCAATTACACCATGATTCAAGCCTGACTAAACCAACAGCATAATGATAATAGCTTTCGTCTTACATTCACTGGCGCCGCTCATTCCATCTAAGACTTACGTAACGTAAATAAATTATGCTGTTCTTATATTATTTCATTGCTGTTGTTTGCTATTGTTGTTTGTTACAGTCTTGAATTAGTGGAGTGTTGTTGCATATCTGACTCGTGATGGATCCACATTCCTCGACTCGTCAATCCCAAACCGTTCTTTAGGAGAAAATTATGGGTTGCCAGTGTTATGAGGTCAATGGTAATGACAGCCTCGTTGACTAACTTAACTTTTTGCCTGAAAGAAATTCTACGTGAATGCGAATACAAGTATTCGTTACAATAGAAGATGTAAAGATAATTGATCATCAGAATAACAAAGTAGGAAAGTAATCTGCGACTAAGTAGTAACAATCCAAACTTTCCATTGTCGTAACACTAAGTACCTACCTATAATTGCATGTTCATCTCCCAGATGATAACAATCATAATAATGTGATGACCTATGTAAGATCGTGTTTAGATGTAAATAGTAACAGACGTCATCACTATGTCACATCGCAGTACATTCAAATCAGAAGCAATTGCATCAGAAGAAAGGCATGCTACACGTGAACAGCTAAGATCAAAATACAATAATAATAAAGATGGGTGAGCGAAAAGCGCTTCTGACTATAGAAATAATGACATTCAACTTGGCAAACACATTGTTTATGATTAAAATATACATATTTTCGTGACGGTGCAGAATGATAATGCTGCATGATGCAGCCTAAGGTGGAGCACGCATGCCTAGGATGAACCGGTGCACTCGTGCGTTGAAGATACCCAGATTATAATTATCGGGGAACAGAGAGGCGGACAGTGAATTCCACAGACTGGCAGATCGCACAATAAATGTGAAGGAAAAGCGCTTGGCTCGAGATCCTGGAACTTCAACCATATAGCGGTGACGCTTGGCCGTATCTGAACTCGTCTGATGATGGAGTGGGGATGGGGGAATCAAGGTGCGATTCCAAAGCACACTCTCCGAAATGTAACCATATAAGCTAAAAGAGAACAGACAAGGAATATACCTTATGGCTAGGAAATTACGTGGTTGAACTTTCGATAGTATGCATTCTAGAACGAATGATCCGAGAAGAAAGCCCGTCTCCAACAGTAGACGTCAATCTTTTCACGTAATTGTCCAACATTGCCCAGCCTGTTCGTGTATTCTTTTGCTTCGAGAGATTTCTTTTGCAGTGCTTACCCATCGAAATCAACATACATTGATGGTGGGTGTTTTATACCTTTCTAAGTGATCCGATCTCGTAACTCGCATCTACGACATAGAATATATCCTCATTAATTCAACAATGTGCCTTTAAATCACACTCAAGAGTGAAGGCAACGCAAGTGAAAGATGATTGACATAGCAAAAAAAAAACAACACGACCGAAAAAGTATTAACAAGCAAATATCAACTCTAAATTAAGATTTAAAAACCCCATTTTACCTTGTTGCTTGATACCTAGTTAAGTTTAATGCTGCACATAACATTTTGTAACTTCACCTAGATTATCTAGAATGTTAGAAAAGTGAAAGTGGTTGCGTCACGCGTATATCATTTTATTACATTGTATGCAAACTTTATATGCTTACTTACATGGACTTTTATTGTACCAGATTGGGTTTGAGTCATTGAAACTTGTTTTATGTAGAAATATATCGAACGATACACGAAATTCTTAGCCTCTTATTATTTTTATTAAGACTCGTAATACAATATGAGAATACAATCGTTATTGCGTAACGTTTTAAGCATCCTGATCTGAATCTCTTTTCCAGTTCATAAAGTGTTTAAAATATGAGTTTGATCGTGGTGATAAACCGAAAGTAATGTAGGTAGCAGTTTCTCGTACCGATATGGAAAGGGAAATTTCGTTTGTTTTGCAGGAAGTGACGTAAATTTTATCGGGCCAGGTTCAGATGCATCCGTTGAATCTACTTGGTCGGAAATTACCGTGGGAAATAATAAAGCTTCGGGCAGTAGCGTGCCTAGGGGTCAAATTTAGGGCAAGCCCGACAGATTCAAAAATAAATTCAAATTCAAAATCATTTATTTCAACCAATTCCAGGTCATAAATTACAATTTCAAATAAAATTAAAACTAAAATTTCATTACAATAAAAATAATACTTAAAATAACATAAATAAAATTTAAAATTATTGTTATCATTAAAATCAAATTCAAATAAAAATATCGAAAAAATTTCAAATCCTATATTGAAGTAAGTATTTTATTTTTGGGCTTTTTTTTCGTTTTGTTTTTAATCGTTTTCCGTTATTGATAGCAAGCCGGGCTTTTCGGCTTTAATGGAAAGCACGCCACTGGCTTCGGAGTAATAATAAATGATACTGAGAAGTCTTTTACTGAGTGATATATTGTTGGAATCATGACATTTTTTTTTATCATAGTTTACTTTTTTAATATCGTCATCTTACTGCCCTTATCCTATGTTACTTGGGTTCGGCGTTTCTTCTTCCACCCGTCAGTTCAACCACCATGCTATCACTGTCTCCCTTTTCTTTCATATCATTCTTCACACAATCCATCTTTTCTTTGGCTTTCCTCTCCCTCTCCATCCATCGAAATTTATATTCATAACTCTTTTGGTCACATGCGTTTCTCTTTATCGATTCTTTTTTACACGCTTTTTATTAGCTTCACCTGTATGTTTGTTTGTAACCGACTTCTTTGGGCGCGATTTTGACCCACTTTAAACGGCCAGATTTCGTTCAAACTTTGTAGATTTATCGAGGACCGATGACATTTGATCAAATTATTCCATTTTTCAAACTAAAAAGTAAAAAATAAATAATAGTTTAAAAAAACTAAAAACAAGCTTTTTATAGAAAACCAAACTAAAAAATAGAAAATAAATTTTAATAAATTTAAATTAAGTGTTCAAAATTTCAATAAATATAAATTAATAATAGTGTCAATAAAAAAAAATATTTTATTTAAAAAAAAGCGTGGGGTGCTTTTTAAGATATTATCAAAATGATAATCACTCTACTCATATCTGTCAATAAAATATTTATAATTATTGACACCATGCACCCCACGCTTTTTTTTAAATAAAATATTTTTTTTTTATTCACACTATTATTAATTTATATTTATTGAAATTTTTAACACCTTTCTTAATTTAAATTTATTAAAATTTATTTTCTATTTTTTAGTTTGGTTTTCTATAAAAAGCGTGTTTTTAGTTTTTTTAAACTATTATTTATTTGTAATCGTGGAGTGACTCCATGATTAAAGTTTTCGTCATGATGTCCATCATCTGTCTAGCCTTTTCTCAACTATGTTGGGGTCGGCTTCCAGTCTAACCAGATGCAGCTGAATACTAGTGTTTTACACGGAGCGACTGCCTTTGGACCTTCACAACCCAGTTGCTAGGTAACACAATAGCCCTTGGTAAGACTAGTTGTCAGATTTTATAGCTTCTGACTACATAAAACGATTGTCAAAGATCTACCAGTTAAAGCTGGGTCCAACGGCTTAACGTGCTTTCCGTGGCACGGACGGGTCTTGATTCCATTGTTATGGACAAATACATTGTTGTTTTAAAGCTCCTTACATCAATGCGACTGTTGCGAGATTAGTGTTACTCAATTCATGCAAAAAATCAAGCAAGCTGGGGTTAACACGCTTTTTCTCTTTACTTTGTAAATACTTAGACGACCTAATGATAAAAGCGCGTTTGTTCCTTTTATCGCTACACCACGTGCATACAACAGACGGGTTTGTTTAAAATTCGCGTTGCATAAGCACATAGTGCCTACCTACTACAGTGTAACTGTTTATTCGTATACAATATAGCGGTTCCTTTAGTACTGACAGGTTGAAGGTTGAATTGTCAATGCACTAGGGGTCAATATGGGACTATAGATTGACTCACCTGATCATGCCATCATTGCGAAACTGTTTGCGTAGAGTCATTATGATTGAGTCTAATTTCATCAATCTTAGGTTTTTCCCCGTTGATTTCCAAACTAGTCTATTTAAAAAAGAACATATCTAATATCTATTAGCCGACCTCTCATCAAGGATAGATAAATGAACTCTAAACAGCAAAGTCGACTGACAGGATGATAAGCCACTGTTTTGAATATAATTCTGCATGCATACATTTGGTAAAAGTTAATGAACCAACGTTTTTGACGAAGTTATCATTACGGGTTTAAATGTTTAAAAATACTAGAGATAAACCGCAAGCGTAATGACGACAGTGTTACAATCACGCGTTTAAATAAATAATGACCGGAATATAATTTGGTTCCAAAATATTCTGTAGAATAAGAACTAACTACATACAGGACAGCCAAACAAAACCAGGTTTTAGCGTTTCTCTTCTTCATAAATTAAACACCAATCCGTAAGTTTGTGTTGAAACCAAAATGCTTTGCAATACTTAGGTAAGTGCCGCTAATGAGCGCTAAAATTAAAATGGTATTTTTTTTTCTAAAACTAATTTCAGTGTTCGAAATTTCAAAATCCAACGGCCGCCAGGCGGTTGAGGCCATCAGTAGTCTTCAATCCTTGTCCGTAAAAGGTATATGAAAGAGTTTAACCCACTTACGGTTACACAATTATCATCACCTTGACACCAAGCTGAAGAATAACAATTACGGATAATGGATATGCTCATTTTATTGACCATTATTTTCTTTTCGATAATTCACAACTGCCAAAATGCTAGTAAGTAATTACTTATTTATATGCCGAAAATCTGCATATTTAGGTGAAGATATGTGTTCAATAATTCTCGCCTGGAATTGGTTCAAGGCGGTTTGGTTTCTTTTTTTTTTGTCTTCTCCAAATAAATTACCCGTCGAGCTTAAGTGGACCTTAATGAAGTGGTTTTCATAACCTCGGTTTTAATAAGAAGTAATGGTGCATCCCATTGTGTCATCAACTTTCATCTGTGAGACAACATACTTAATCTTGCGGTTAACCAAGACTCGCAATTTACTCCCCAGGTCTCCAAGTCCCTAGTAATCTTTGGTAGTATCATAAGAGGAAGGCCACTACTTAGAAGTTAGGACCAAATAGGCAGTAGACTTTTAAGCATTTGCATTTGTGAATATCAGTCGCCGATATTAGTGAATGCGAATTGAATATTCAGTTTTTCTAGTTCTAGGAATTGCCGAGTTCATTCGAAAAAAACCCGATGGCTACATATTTGTTTACCTATCGACAGATCCTTAAAACATTTAAATTTTGAAGTTACTTTTTTCTGTCTATGATATTCGCCAGATATTCGAATAACACCAACCTGCCTACTAGTAGTGTAGCGAATACAAATATTTGTTACACGGGTTACATCACTACTTGGTAAGTTTTGTTGTAAATACTGATTAATACCTACTGAATGAACATGCAATTGCCAGAGATAACCACTATGATAGTCGGCCATTTTTTATCACAATTGTTGAACGTCACTACACGTGTTAGATATGATTTATTATTGATAACATTAGAAAACGTTTTGCGTTGCACGTTGCAACATTATAATTTATTTTTAAATGCCTTAGGCCTTTTGAATTTTCTATCTTGATGAGGAAAAGTAAACAATTTTGCCGATTCCCTTGTTTACAACTAAACTAAAATTAGGCATTTGGCATCTCTTACTACCAGGCAGCTGAAGAAAAGGACGACGACAGACAAGGACTAAGTTAGATAATTATGTCAAATTCGTTTTTCCCTTGAATTTCGCAGTGTTTTTAATCAATACGTTCTGAAATGACAACTATAATTGTATGAACATTTTTTTACTTAAATTGCCAGCTCTTATTAATATATGTCTCTTTCTTGTTTTATTGGAGAGAAAGAGATATAAATAGCTTAAAATTGATTAGTTCGTGCAGAAGAGAATTGGCACCACTATGTTATATTTATTTTCAGCCTGTCCCACTGCAGGGCAAAGGCCTCGCTTTCTCCTTTCCAACCCTCTCTGTCTAGATCTAGTGTGGTCAGTCCTTCCTGTAAGAATTAAGCTCATCCTGCCATCTTCGCCTGGGTCTGCCATAAATCAAAATAAAATTAAAAAAAAACACTTAGGCTTCATCTACATGCTCAAGAGTCGTGGTGATAGTCACGCCAATTGGTGGCCGTGCCACTAAATTATTTCCGCGATAATTGTGTCCACATACCTACCTACTGGTATTGTAATGCTTCGGTCGCATCTGTGTGTATCGTCCTGAAGTAATGTTGCCGAAGATTCGTACGTTTTGACATTAAAAAATAGTCGCGATAAAAGCAGTGGTCACATTAGCGGCTTCGATATTTTGCATGAACTATCGTGCAATAATCTGAGATGGCTGAATTAATTTCCAAACGTTTAACTGTGGACGACGACTTTCTTTACTTCTACATGTGTCGGCCACCAAATGTTTTTCTTTTGTGATTCCTATTTTTTGGATCCCATATAATGGGCTCAGCTTCATAATTATGGAGGAATTCCAGTACTATTTCATCGCTCCACTCCATTTTTACACAGCTACCCTAAATAGCACAGCACACATCTAAACTGATCGAACACAACGGCCGAAATTAACAACGCTAGTCTGACTGACCACGCAGCGCGATGTGTTAGCGGGCTAATCCGCCACCGGCGCGATAATAGACACGCAGCCCGAATGTTTGCGCCGATAGCCGATAATGGCGCGAAGCTTCGTGACGCAGATACGGCCTAAGCATAACAACAAAACTAGTAGCTATCGATGGTATGCTATGGTATAACGGACTGGTGTCCGCAACTCCACGTCTCAGCGCGTATTTTGCGTACAGGTGGGAAGTAAGTCATTTGATCCACCCCAGCTCTCCAAGAAAGGCCAGCAGCGCCTTGACGTCGCTGGCGATCTCCTGTAGGTTACCTGGGTTACCGAAGTACTTTGCCCTGTATGAAGCGAACTCAAGGCAGTTTAGAGGCACGGGCTGCTGTCTCGTCTCTGCCCCCAATGCAGGCTCTGCAAAGAGGGCTGTCTGTTACTCCTATAACAAAAAGATGTTTATTGAAAGACCCATGGTCAGTTATGGCGGCCGTGACACACGCAGCTGTCGCTAGCTATCGATTCGGAAAAAGGAAGAAGATTGCCGCGTTTATCTTGTCCGTGTAGATGACGTCTTAGACTAACCGGGCTTCTTAAGGCGGGCGTCCAAGCTGTCGGATAAATCTGGTCAATAACATCGAATCAATTCCAATTATAAGCTTGCATAACGAATGTTACACAACATGTTTACTTAAATAAGAACAATATTTTGCTAAACTTCAAAATACCGACGTCATGTTCTTGGTATTCACCATGGCATTTGTGTTTCACCAAACTCGTTTCGATGGTCTGCAAGATAGCAAACATTATGTATATAAAACATTGGTAAAGCATCTGTGAAATCAAGTTTTGCATGACAATGTATGACCTTGCTGCAATTAAATGTGCTTTATATTGTAATGTATTTACAAAACTGGTTCAATAATATGATTATAAATAGATTGTCGCTTATCGAAGGTAAATGCAAAAAAAATGCAAATGATTTTGGAAGCACAGTTTCGAAGGCCACTCGTTCGTTTTCTGAATTAATTTTAATGCCTATCTTCTAATTTGGCTTTTGAGTATGTTTCTATTACTTAACGTAACTTATTACTCTATGATGTTTTGAAACCTGTTTTGCTACATTTGCCAAACCGGCTGCTGTAGGTACAATTCTCTCAGTTGCTTCTCTAGTATCCTCTCCAAAAAATATTGAGTAGTGTAAACATTTAAGGCGCTAAGAAGCGACTTTTACAGATTTTAAACTGACAATCACGTCAAAATATGTAGTGTAAATGATTTGAAAAAAATATATGTTAAGCTAGAAAATTCTCTTAATCATTTAGTTTGTAAATATTTTTGATTAAGTTCATATTAAATAGTTTAATTAACTCGTGAAGTTGTGTCTGACGCGGACAAATCATTGATAATCGCACATAATCTACCAGGTTTATTTAAACAAAACTTTCAGTATCTTACAGACAATTTTATTATCTATCTTTTAGTATACGGCTTTTTTTTAATTTAAAGAATACTATCTTTTATATTTTATTTTTTTCGGCTAAACTTCGAGAGTTTTGGACGCAACGCATACGATTCTCTGGTCGTCGCCTTAAGACAATCATTCACATTAGAATTTAAAGGTTATGTTTTCTCTACTCGAGCGCCAACTATGTTGGTGTTGATAAAGCAGGAAAGCTAAACGGCATGGACATGAACAATAGTGCCTATTGTTACGCAAGTTCTCAGAGATCATACCACTGTCTTGTAAACTATGCATAATCAGAGTGAAAAGCTGTCGTAATCACGGTTTCCTTTGTCCTTTGTTCGGCGTGTTCAACACTCATTTCTTCGACTTGCATTAACCGACATTCTTTTATGAAAGTGACAGAGACATGCGCAACAAAAGGCAGGGTCCAGTTACCAGATCATAAGAACAAATTATCTGAACAAAATCCATCCAAAAAAATTATCGGGATTTTGGAGCTATTTTCGGGAATAATAAACACAACCACGCGAGCCATTTCATTTTTTTAAATCGTTAAAGCTCGCTCAAATTGCGTTTTAGGAAAAAAAATCTAGAGATTTATCCACACAACTGCCTTAGAAATTCATATCCAGAAACGAAGGCTCTAGGCAAACTATACCCTGTTCACAATAAGATTAGACATAAACACAAACCTTTTTTACAGTCCCTTCAACCGATTTTGACTTCTATTCCGTAGGCTTAAGGATGACATTAGAGGCAAAAAAGTGGTTACAATAACAACTGTTTACTGCAGTTGGCATTTGTCATGCTACCAACGCAATAGAAGTCAAAATCGGTTGAACGGACTGTAAAAAAGGTTTGAGTAAATGTCTAATCTTATTGTGAACAGGGTATAGTTGCAAAATAATGAATATTTTTCTCTTCCAAAAACGCATTTTTTGGAATATTTGTTCTCAATTTTTGGAGTATACGAGATATTTGTTCGCCGCCAGAGCTAAAAGTTTTCGAAAACAGGAGCCGCGACGAATCGGTTAGTTAGTGTAGCATAATTATGGAACCTTAACAGTGAAGTTAACGTGAAGCTGTTTGTCGGGAGTTTTAATGTTTTGTCGGGAGTCGTGTGAAATGTCGGGAAAAACCAGACGAATCCCGAACATCTAGCAATCCTACTCCCGAACTATAATTAAAAACACTTAGATGACATAGTTTTTTTAATTATTACATAATGCCAAACTTTGCTAAATTAATAATGAAAATTATTGTTTTTGCACATTTGATACAAAATTTATGAAAGCAAGAGTGGATATTACGAAACGTATTAAGTAATCTGCGGAGATATTTTAATTTCATTAGTCACCAATTTACATAAACTGATTTCGTAACATACTTCCCTTTGGTGGCGCCAGTTCCATTTCGAATGTTGAGTTTACTTTCGTATATTGGTATAGGCTCTAGGTACAGTCACCAAAAGAGACAGGTATGCAGGTCATCGGAACTGGTTGAAGTTTACTTAGAAACCGATGGATGTTTTCGAATGGGATTTAATTATTATTTTATTAATAATTATTATTATTTTTTTATTAAATTTATGTGTATTCTCTATTAATTTTAGTTTATTTTATTTAAAAGCATCCATCGGTTTCTAAGTAAACTTTATCAGCTCAACTGACTAATTAGCAGACAATAGTAAAACAATTGACGCCGGACTCCTTGAGTCTTTTGTACAGAGGAAGGGATTGACGGCCCTGCATATTTATCTATTTTGTTGACTGTACTTGTAGTACATGCTAAAAGCAAAGCTCAGTTTTATAACTTCACTAGGTTTTGCCTGCGTCTTCGTTCGCGTGAATTTTCTTAGACATCCCCAATTTTGTTGATACTAAAATAATCTCTAGAGCACTCTGGGAAAACGTAGCGTAAAATAATTTTAGTATCGAACCAACAGTTCAAAAAACAAACAAACTCTAATTAGTGCAATTAACTCCATTAATCCTTAGATAAGCTACCTTGTGGTGATCCTTGAAATATTGTAACAAGTTGAGTGATGTGTCTTTCTGCATTGTCAATCCTATAAGTAGCTGGTTTTTCCTTGTTAATTAGAATAGAATATAATTGGAACGAAGTTCCTTATCGCGCGTTGTGAAAGGGGACTAGACGGAAAAAATTCTTACGAAAAGTTGTCACGACACTTTTGTATATTTGATTTAAGAGCCATCTATTAACGTTATTGGCGCAACTGTGCTCTTCGAGATCGAATTACGAACGGCCAATAGATGGCGCAGAAATAATTTATTGGTCTTTCTATCTAAATAACTACGCATTGTACTAACATGTTAGAAAATGTTAATCTTTAAAATTACTTACTTACAATGTAAGCAGCCATAATAACTTTTCATCCCTCGCTTTTTTTTTGTGACGGAATTGTAATAAAATTTTATTACAATTCCTTCACTAATTAATCGAAAGGAACTTCGTTCCATCCGGGTGTCCCTTGACACCTCTCAAGTTTTATTTATTTGTTTCGTATTAGGTCACGCATTGAACTAAAAGCATAGAATAAAATGAATGTACAGTACGGTCAACGTATCTTGGCGCGTCTGAAGTTAGCCGATAAGCTGCGCAGTAGACAATTTCGTTCTTAAAAGTTCCATTGCGCAGCCAAACAGCTAATTTCAGACGCGCCAAGATATGTTGACCGTATTGTATGTACAGTCAGCAAAAGAGATGGTCAACGGAAATGGTTTAAGTTTACTTAGAAACCGATAGATGTTTTTGAATAAAATTTAATTAAATCATTGAAATGTTTATTCTCTATTAATTTTATTTTATTCAAAACATCCATTGGTTTCTAAATAAACTTTGATTATATCTGACGACCCTGCATACCTATCTCCATTGCTGACTGTACCATACAGAGCATAGAATCGCGAGGGTCTCGTGGCTAAGTAAAACACGAACGGATCGAACAGTCATCGGTTAAGCTACGCTTGCCGCGGTCTGTCCGTGGACGGGTGATCATCCATTTCATGCCGAGACCCCTCCGTGTCTCGGAAAGCACGTAAAGCTCTTAGTCCCGGCTGTCATTCGTAGATCTTTGACAGTCGTTATGGGTAGTCAGAAGCCAGAAAGTCTAACAGCCAGATTTACCATCGTGCTACCCAGTAGTAACTAGGTTATAGGCTGTGGGGCAGCCGCTCGCGTAAAACACTGGTACAGTTCGATTCACACTTAATGGCGGCTGTAAAGTGCGCTGTTGGCTGCGCAGTACCCGAATCCTCACACCCGCTGTCACGTGACATTGTTACTGCGCAGCCACTCGCCTCGTGTTCAGAGCCGCCATTAAGTTTGAATCGTACTGTATTCAGCTGCATCCAGTTAGAGTAGAAGCCGTCCTCAACATAGTTAGCAAAAGGCTAGGAGTATGATGATGAAGGGTAGAGCATAGATAGAATAATCTTTATCTTCTTTACATAGTATAAAACAATGACGCTCCCGCCGTCTGTTTGTACCTACGCTTAGAGCTTTTAAGGCGCTACCCCCCACCAAAAAGTGCGTTTTTCGCACTGTTTTTTGTGGCGTCGAAGTGATTCAAAAGTATGTGATTGTCTTCTGACGCGAACTCCGTTCATTAGTATTGAATTTCTGATTTTGATCATCTACTTTAGCCCCTGGGCTATTATTAGCCCATTAATTAAGAGTTCAATATCCTATCATCACATTCCACGTTCTTATTTTTATTTTATGTACCCTTTATACATCTAAATCTCCCTGTAAAAAAAATTACTAAAATAATTGAAAACATGTACCTATCTTTGCTAAAGTTGACGTGCTATTAATTTGCAGATTACTCTAATAGATAGGTAACTTAAAAAAAATATAATTCACGTTTTATTTTATATCAAAAGACCGTTTCTCTTTTTTTATAACAAAAAGTGTGTGAATTTCGATACTGCGGCAAAGGGGAAATGTATGGTCAAGGTTATTTGGTCAGGCCTTAAGCAATGGATTTTAATGCGGTTTTCATCAATAGATAAGAAGAAGGTTTATACTATAGTTTGATCTACATTGCACCTTTGCGAAGCCGGGACGAGGCGCTAGTATTAATCATCTGTACAGTCAACGGCAAAAGTAAATGTTCAAAATCAGAAATTCAATTAATGAACGGAGTTCGCGTCAGAACTGTGTGGCGTCGAAGTGATTCAAAAGTATGTGATTGTCTTCTGACGCGAACTCCGTTCATTAGTATTGAATTTCTGATTTTGATCATCTACTTTTGCTGTTGACTGTACTTTGGTGCTCACCTATCTTGCGTTGCACAATATTTGATGTGGAACTAGGACTCGGCAAAACCTTTTCCTTGTACATCATAGTTCTCAGATCTTTCCTAAGCGATTACCCAAAGTAAGCGTTAAGAGCGCCCAACCCGTCATATTTCCCATACAAACGCTCGTACGCGATTACGTCGCCGCGTCGTAATAACAAATTATTTTCTAAATATTTTTAACACACAGGTATCTTGTTGTTTAAATAAAGGTTTGTATGAAGCCAAAATTATACTTTTTTGAGAAACAAATTCGGTAAACACGTCCGAAAATCAGCTTTTTTGCACAATTTTATCTGAACTTTGGCCGGTCATAATGCACTCATACATTGAAAAAGTAATAAAACAGCTTCATAGAAACCTTGCACATGTAATGGAGATTCTAAATTACAAACATTTTTACCAAAAACTTGTAAGGCTTTTTGAAAAATACGTATGTCCTGGAACAAGTTTTGTGAAATTTCTGAGCGCCAATTTTCCTGTGATGTTATCGCGTTAGTCATTTGTCATTTATTCATTAACAAGAAAATTGTATCTGAATTTACATTA
Source organism: Charanyca ferruginea (assembly GCA_947361185.1). NCBI lineage: Eukaryota > Metazoa > Arthropoda > Insecta > Lepidoptera > Noctuidae > Charanyca > Charanyca ferruginea. The sequence goes on from OX376074.1 coordinate 24,399,745, forward strand.
CACAATTACAGAATATACAATAAAATAATTACATTTGAATTTTAAATAATAATTACTTCAATAATTTAAAAATAATAAATAATTATACATTTCGTCAATACCATGTCAACAACCATTTCTACACATAAATTAAACAATATGGTCAACCTTAAAACTTTAAATTATAACAATAGAATAATAATTGAAACATAAATTAGCAATGATTGTTGGAATTCATTAAAAATAATAATATTAAATTTATATTCATATTAGCGTTCTCACTCACTCGTTTGTTTTAGAGCTTTGCGTTGGTTGAAACAAAAAAATTTTCAATCACGCTTGCGTTGAAGTTCGTTCGATGGGGATGGGCGCTCTTAAAGTACATAAGCTCAGTTCACTGTGTGTGACACTAAACAATGTACTTACTTACTCATTAAAAGCCGTTTCAATGCAAGAAGCATCCAGCCGGTAACTGTACACTCTCCAAAACTTTATGATCAAAGCGTAATAATTTCTTACACAGTCACTAACTAAAGATATCTTTACTGTGCTAAAGGAAATTAGTAACACATTTTTTTTTTGTATTTCGAAGGTTTCAACTTTTTTCAACAGTTGTTTCAATAAGCAAAATTATTAAAGCTTTATTTACTCTGCGGGCGAAGGGAAGGAGAGCGAATTTTTGAAACGTAGTATAATGAGTTTTATCTCAATTGTGTTAACGTTTAAATTCATTTATGAAAATATTCCACCTCTATGAATGGAAAATTAAGGGATGGCTTAATTTGTTTGGTGTTACCGTTTCTTAATTAATTTGTATAAGATATAAAGTCCCCGTCACGAGAAGCTATATTTTTTGTAAATAAAGAACTTCTACTAAGTTACGTAGCGACAATTCAATCAAAAAAAATAATGCGAAATTCAATCAACTCAAAGTAACGTATAGGTACGTGCAATACGAAACTAGCGCGCAATTTCGGTCGGGTTGTATTTTAGCGGGGAACCGATCACTTTTCCGAATTATTTTTATCCGAATTTCATTTTACCTAAAAGTAGTTGAGCGACGTCTTTTTTGCTAACGCATTATTTGACATATTTTTAGATCATCGAAATATCGTGTGTCATAGGTATTATTTTACCGAACTATGTTTCTCTGAATTACAAAATAACTTTTGGCCGAAGCCTCTTTTGAACAATTTTCATTTGCCAAATGATTTATTTGCCATATTTTCACCCCGTCAAAATAACATTTTACGGAATATTATTTAATCACAAATATATAGCCGCTGCATGCTTGCTTGCATGCTGCATGCCAGCTTGCATGCTGCATGCCTGCTTGCATGCTTGAAGCAAGAATCTTTGTTTGCAAGCTTCTTACTGGGACCACCTGTTTTATTAAGTGCCATGACATTTAAATAATTAATGAGACAAAATAGTAGGAAACTAATCTGAAATTAGCTCTCTATAACACCAGTGTAATAAATACATTAGTTTTGAATGCCCTTTAAATATTTAATTTCACTCAAATTGTCTTTAATTTTCAAAAGTTTTTGACTTCGTTTCTTTAACGACGTATTTTTTTTCTTGTGGAGTAGGTTATACCGAAAACTATTGACCCAAAATCGATTGACTCAATATCAGATATATTTACTTCTAGGCGTTTGGTGAAAATTGGTAATTAAAACACTGGTATAACGAATGTTTGTAGCAAGACAAGTAAGTACACCCACATTCCCCTAGGTCACCACTCTAACGCACACACACACGCACACACACATGCACACACACATACACACACACACACACTCTCACACACACAGTCTCTCACACACACACATCACTATGATTGTAACCATTACTTCTCCAAACATACTTTATGTGAATATGAATATGTATTACTGGAGGAACACTGACTCCCAAGTCACAGGCAATAAACCTAGTTTGGGAGCCAGGGAACCTGTTACTGTATAATGTATGTTATGAATAAAGTTACTATTATTATAAAAAAAAAAAAATGTTATATCGGCTAAGTGTAACTTCGGTAAAAAGTTTTTAGACCAAATGAAACGTCGAAGCAACGAAAAAAATCGAATTGATAAAATAGGTCAACTGATACAGTGACCTCGATGAAGTAAAAAAATACGAAACGAGAAAAGTTGAAAAGTTTTAGGCGAAATGAAATTCGGTCAAATATTTTTCGACCTTATGATAGGTAACCATTTTAGCGATATAAAGCGCTGTCGTCTGATGTTTTGTGGTATCGGAACGCGTCTGACTCATAGAATGTAAACAGTTGGTGAAAGGATATTTAGCCCCGTAGACAGCCTTGTTATCCATGTAACTGATTTTTGAAACACATTACTCGGAATCATCTTATTATTATTATCTGACAACAGTAATTAGATGTGTGTGTTAACATAATTACTTATATCACTATGTAATAAAAAAATACAAAACGATTTTTTTTTATTTGATCCAAAGGTTGTGAACCGCTGAATGTGTGTTTACAAAATTTATAGTTTCTCGTGACGGGGACTTAGGCATAAGCACAAAAAACTTTTTTACAACTTTTATATTTATTAGCAGAATTAAATCTTCTGAAGCTTTTAATAAAAATAACGTAATAATGCATCTGTTTAAAATTGATTAAATAAGAAATACTTAAACTTTAGATATTAACCTTGATTATGCAAAACACGAATGACCTACCGGTTCGGTATTATTGACCTTGCTTGCCCAAACACAGGTGATTTTATATTCAGGGTCATAAATAAATTAGTTTGTTGTTGCTTGTTTAAATTTGCATAAAATTAATTATGTTACACTGAGATACTTTTTGGATAGGCTGTGCCATTCGCTCCTCTATCGGTAAATATAGGTAGAAATATGTAGCAAATAAATAACGTTCTTTATCTAAGTCACAGTAACTAAGTACTGTTTTTAGGGTTCCCTAGCCATATGGAAAAAATGTTATGAATTCGTCATGTCTGTCTGTCTGTCCGTCCGTATGTCACAGCCACTTTTTCCGAAACTATAAGAACTATACTGTTGAAACTTGTTAAGTAGATGTATTCTGTGAACCGCATTAAGATTTTCACACAAGAATAGAAAAAAAAAACAATACATTTTTGGGGTTCCCCATAATTAGAACTGAAACTCAATTTTTTTTTTCATCGAACCCACACCTACTTGTGGGGTACCTATGGATAGGTCTTCAAAAATGATATAGAAGTTTCTAATATCATATTTTTCTAAACTGAATAGTTTGCGCGAGAGACACTTCCAAAGTGGTAAAATGTGTGTAACTTCTAAAATAAGAGAATGATAAAACTAAAAAAAAATATATGATGTACATTACCATGTAAACTTCCACCGAAAATTGGTTTGAACGAGATCTAGTTAGTAGTTTTTTTTTAATACGTCATAAATCGTAAACAACTCAAATATAAAAATAAAAAAACTTTTATGTTACTTGCGGCTACGGAACCCTTAATGGGCGATTCCGACTCGCACTTGGCAGCTTTTTTATATTATTATGTATTAAAATCACATGCAAAATAAATCATAAACATATTTTTGAATAAAAATGAAGCCAATTTTGTTTGCTCTTAGAAATGAATAGGTACCTGCCTTACTATAAAGAGGCAAACAAAAGGCATATAGACCGCGCGGAACACTAAGAGTGAAGCCAAAAAAGCAAATACAAATTTAAAAGGGAATACCTACAGTCTTGTGATTATATTCGCTTTTGATATTGTATTTGTATTTTTATTTTATTTTTTTAACGATGCGGCCTTTCGTGCTATACTGACTCGTGTCAATACAGCACGAAGCGCGTTGTAGGTATTCGCTTTTGAATTTGTATTTGCTTTTTTGGCTTCACTTTCAGTGTTCCGCGAGGTCGATCAGCCTTTTGTTTCATAATCTAAGTTATCGATTATCACGACAAAGAAAAACAAAAAGTAGGTAGGTACATGACATCGACAACCACCACACAACAATACATCTTTCATTGAATGTTAGCGGCCATTATCTATTATATAAAAATAAGTCGGGTTTTCCTTCCTGACGCTATTACTCCAGAACGCACGAACCGATTTCCACGGTTTTGCATTCGTTGGAAAGGTCTCGGGCTCCGTGAGGTTTATAGCAAAGAAAAAAAAAAAAATACCCTAGGGTAGGTGTAGGGTTAGGTGTAGGGTAGGTGTAGGGTAGGTGTAGGGTAGGTGTAGGGTAGGTGTAGGGTAGGTGTAGGTAAGTAGGTGTAGGGTAGGTGTAGGTAAGTAGGTAGATCGGGACAGGACAACGTCTGTCGGGTCAGCTAGTGTACAATATTTATTACAGAATCTTTTTTTAAAGTCGTCCAATGTTATGTAACTCTGCTTACTATTCAACATAGTATAACATACCCATAAGAACCCTCAAAGCGCTTAATGCTCTCTTGGCTGACAGGCGCAGACTGTGATGTGTTTGCGGATTAATGGAAGGTCAGAATGCTTTAAATAAGTACTGTGAGAGTATAATAGGTGTGTAACTGTTTAGTTCATTTACTTACCTTTGTTTCAACCATTCCCAAAAGATAATCATAAAAAAGCTTTTTACAAAAAAGACAACCACCTTCAAAATCTACTACAAAAATTTTTAGTACCTTCTTAATATCCAAATCCATTAAGAACAGGCAACACAGTTAAAACAGAGGTACTCCAAAGATAGAAGAAACTAAAACGTCGTCTATTTAAATATTTTTTTAGGATTTTGTTGATTTTTCAAAAAGTGCTGAATCAATTTCGATAAAATGTTATGGGACCACCCCTGTGGCATACCCTATCCATAAGAAAAAGAATTTTCAAAATCGATTCACATTTGCCGTAGAAATCGCGTAAAAAATATACAAAAAATAAATCTTTGTCTAAATAACAGCTGTTTACACAGCACAAATTTCAGAAAAACCATTTTTTTTTTTTTAATTGTCTTTCCAGTAAATCTCTGAAACGGCGAACGAAATGTCCGTAACATATATTATGCTTCTTTTGTATCAGAAGCTAGCGTAAAGATACCCAATTAATAAGTAAGACTTGTTTCCCTTGTCACCAGGTGTGCCGCAATGTCGTACCATACGACGGACGTGTCCCCGCGGGTTCAGCACTTGCTCGTTGATGTGCAAGAGCCCCACCGAGCAGCCACCCGGCCCGCCGCACTCTCACCCGCCTAAAGATGCTTCTGCTGGAGGTGAGTAAATTACAGAAAACACACATCATCATTATCATGTCAACCTTTAGACGCATCACCAGGGCTTCAAGTCTGCTAATACAATAGCGTCATTATGGTCTATCATTGATTTCATAATTGTTGATTTTGACAAGTTTGGTAATCTACTAATATAATGGCGTCATTATGACTTTCCAATGGTCAACCACTGACACGCCATTGAAAGAAATGATATAGTTAGAATGGTAATCTCGTACAAAATGACAACTGAATGACTGACTTAGGCGGTAATCTGCAAAAATTTTGACAGTTCCTTTGATCAGCGACCTACCATTAGAACGTCATTGTGCAGTCATTGCTTTTAATTCGACCGACCAATGATCGACCATTATGAATTTAGCAGATTACAAACTTTTAGCAAAATGACGATGGGATTGTGTTGGGATGACGAAATTATAAAAATTGCAGACTTGGCCCCCGGGGCATAGGTCTCTCGCCGATGCATGTTGGCGATCGCAGTAGGTGTTATGATACTCAGAAGGATGCTGCCCATCCTCAGGTCAATATCCCTCTGTCGCTTTCTACGACACCCGCGGGTAGAAATGGGGTGGTGCTATTCGCCGCCAGCACCACACGGTATTTACTCGACATCAAATGCTGTTAGTTTAGATGATGAGATTGTGATGCTATTAGTCCAGTTTTTGTTCACTTTTAGGACCAATTAAAAAGTAAAAGCATTTATTTCAATGAAACCATTTACAGACACTTTGAATTGTCAAAGAGTCGGTTGGTTAGTCGGAAAGTTAAAGTAGTTGATCGTTCCAAAACGCAGGTAGGTCTCTGTGGAGAAGAACGAGCAAGAAACTCCACGGACAATCAAGTTTAAACAAAATACTTGTTACATTATTCTTGTTGCTTCCAATGTAAAAACAATGTTGGAATACAAAACTTTTAAAAACAAAGAAAAGCGATGGCAGTTAAGACATGACCAAGCTCAACTGCCAGCGCTTGTTGACGAACATGTCGCGTAGATTAGCACCATTTAGGTCAACTATTTTGAAGTTGATCCTGTAGCACCAATACAGCTACTGCTGTTACACTTGCTTGTTTTGGAACTGGTTAACTGCTAGCTTCTTCGACACAATATCAATCTCCCATGACACACAGGCCGCTTACAAGTCACTTAAGGTCTTAAGATCTTCCTAGATAGTTTGTTATTTCACGGCTATATTTGCTCTACGCCCATACTTACGTATGAAAGATTCCTTTACTTGGTTATTGTGCAATAACATCATATTCGATGGTTACAACGTTACAAATATCTATTAGGTAGTGTGACCTAGAGGCGTTTTAGATCTCCTTTCTTCCAACTCAATGGCCAGTGTTCAGCTTATGTAGACTGACAAAGGTCACTAAATACTAATTTGGTGTTATGTTTGATCTTGATTCTTTTTTTTTAATGTTTTGTATTGCTTTTTACCTGCATTGTTTTCGCATATAGAAGCAACATGAATAATGTAACCAGTATTTTGTAAATCGTGTACGAGCGTTTGTATGGGAAATATGACGGGATGGGCGCTCTTTAAGAGCGCCTACAAACGCTCGTACGCGATTACGGCGTTATAACAAATTATTTTCCAAATATTTTTAACATGCAGGTATCTTGTGGTTTAAATCTAGGTTTGTATGAAGCCAAATAATAACTTTTTTGAGAAACAAATTCAGTAAACACGTCCGAAAATCAGTTTTTTTGCTCAATTGTATCTGAACTTTGGCCGTTCATAATGCACTCATACATTGAAAAAGTAAAAGAAACAGCGTTATTGAAACCTTGCACATGTAATAGAGATTCTAAATTACAAACATTTTTACCAAAAACTTGTAAGGCTTTTTCAAAAACACGTACCTATGTTCTGGAACAAGTTTTGTGAAATTTCTGCGCGCCAATTTTCCTGTGATGTTATCGCGTTCTCACTCACTCGTTTGTTTTCGAGCTTTGCGTTGGTTGAAACGAAAAAGTTTTCAATCACGCTCGCGGTGAAGTTCGTTCGATGGGGATGGGCGCTCTTAAAAGAGTGTCCGTGGAGTTTCTTGCTCGTTCTTGTTCATAGAGACCTGCCCTACTTTTTGGAACGAGCAACTAAACTAGCTTCAATCTTCTGACTAACTGACTCTTTGACAATTCAAAAGTGCCTGTAAATGGTTTAATTGAAATAAATGCTTTTACTTTGTTACTATAATGAAAGGAAGTCGAAATCGTTTTCAGGCGGTAATTGAAGGAAATTAGCGATGCGCGATGGCGAGAGGTTTTATTCGATTGTTCGAACATCTCGATGGTTCTCGATTGTTTCGACTTGGACTCGAGTCCGACTCGGTCTGTTATTGCGACTGGCGCATGGCGCGTTCATTCGCGAGTTGTTCCTCGATGCATTCGTTTCGCGAGTTCTTGACTTGCGTTGTGATTGCGAATCCAAACTAATTCTTTCAGCAAGAGCAATCCAACCTAATCAATACCGCGACGGGAATAAAATGTAGGTAGTTAACTTACATAGTACCTACGAATACTAAGATAGAAGCAATCATGAAAATAACCAGAGCTCTGCTCTTCGGCTCGATGCATGCAATCGACTCATCTACTGACCCCGGTGACCGAGCGAGACTCGGTGAGTGATTCAAAAAATCAAAAACTAGCGGTCGATTCCATTGACTCGAAACAATCGAAAAATATCTCGATAGTTTTGTAGAAAGTCGAGTCGATTGTTGACTCGATGGTTTATTTTAACGACTCCGATTCTTTCGATTGTTAAAACATCTCGGAATCGCCCATTGCTAACGGAAATGAGTTCCGTGCAATATTTGCGGCGGCTATCTCATTAGATGGCAAGGTGCCTATACGCTAAATTATTTATACTTTACAATGTTATAGTTCATTGCCATGTTATTGTGTTTTATGCAATACTGTTTGTTTTTACCTTGTTTCTTGGTAAGTATTTGTCTAGTCGAGGCTTGGAACAAGTTTCTAGTTCGCTGTAGTCATTCTAGCGAAAGCTATCGGTAGTACTATTATTTATTCTGTACTATCAGTGTACGTTCGCACCTCACACTCACAGCCCAACTTTCGCCAGAATTGCTGCTGCAAATTCAAAACTTTTCCCTATCCTACCTGTGAGTAACCTATATTAAAGGCATAAAATATAGTGTTTTTTTTCTTTTTCTGATATTTACTCTTTGCATGTAGCGAAGATGAGAATGTTGAGATGGGTGTGTGGAGTGACCAGAATGGATGATGTGAGCAATGGATAGATTAGAAAAAATTTGAAAGTGGCGCCAGTGACAGAAAAGTTGAAAGGGAATCGTTTGTCTTGGTCAAGTCTAGACAAAATCAAACTGATTGCTAATTAAAACTACTTAATTTATACTTAGTAATAAAAAATAATAAAAAGTTTATTGATTCAAAAAACAGGTGTTACAATATTTAGGTATGACACTGGATCCCGCACTAGGATACCCTGTGTCGCAGGATCCAGTCTCTTTCGACAGATAATGTGAATTGTATAAGATATGATAACAAATGCAACGGTTTCAGTATAAGTTATTGAACTAAACTAAATTTAAACTAAATCTAAAAGGTAACCAAATGTATGTGTGTATGTGATGAGCGCGAGTATGTGTGTGATGAGTGTAAGTATGTGTGTGATGAGTGTAAGTATGTATGTGATGAGTGTGAGTGTGTATGTGAAGGGTGTGAGTGTGTATGTGATGATCATGAGTGTGTGTGCGATGAATGTGAGTGTGTATGTGATGAGAGTTAGAGTATGCAATGATAATGTTTTAATGGTTGAATGATATAAGATGGTTGAATAATAATAATAATAATAAGTTTATTTATTTTCTCTCACAATGGTTTCGTAACACTTAACAGTTTTGAACAATATGAATTCACATTGTGAAAGCTGGTGCCTGAGGTAGGTTTTAGAAAAAACCTGTATTACAGGTCACCAGGCCCCACTTAGTGGCATCATAAATAAGCCGGCAGGTAACATGTTTCTCTACTTAACAATGTAATACAAAAATAACTTAAATGAAAATAAATGAGTAGAAAGAAATTAAATATAACAACAAAAGAAAAATGAAGGTGGCAGTGGTAGGTGAGTGTGAGGGGAAGTGGTAGTTAATTTAATGCGAATGTAAATGTGAGTGTGAATGTGAGTGGTGGCATGTGTGTGTGTGTGTGTGTGTGTATGGTGGTGAATGTGTAGGTAGTTATTTGAGTACAAATATTATGTAGATTTGGGGAGCAATTTCTCTGTGTCGTCATAGGAGAGAGTTTTCAGATAGTCAGTTACTTTTCTCTTACAACTGGGTTTGTGTAGCGAATATATATTATGACCCTTGTTGATGACATTATATAGATAATCCCCTAGGTAACAAAAATACTTGTGGGACTGACGTAGACGGAAAAACTTTGTATTGCACACAGTACCCTTTCTCCGTTTATCTTTCAATAGCTCAGAGTCATAATCTAGCTGTGAGTGCTTTTTAAGGACTGTATGCAGAATGAAAGTTTGTCTTATAGACAGTACATCCCACTTTTTGTATAAGTCGACTGTCGGAAATCGGAAGGGAAGACCCGCAGCAACCTTAAGGATAGCACGTTGAGCTCTTTCCGCCTCCATTAAGTGCGTTTTAGCAGCACCTCCCCAGGAGATAATGCAGTAGTCAATAAGCGACTGACATAAGGCATGGTAAACCATCTTAATGGTACGAAGATCGGCTACATGTTTCAGACTTTTAAATATGTAAATGAGTTTGCGCAATCTCGTAACCAGGACGTCTATATGTGGTTTAAAGCTGAGAAATTGGTCGAGTGTAACTCCAAGGTATTTAATCCTATCAGTTCTTTCGAGGGAAGGACAAACGCAGGACTGGTGGGTTGACCAACACGTGTGAGCCGTAATTGACAATGAACGTGGGGGTAGCACGTTTGATCGATGAGCAAAAGCCACGTATTTGGTTTTTGTGATATTGAGCGTCAGCACGTTATCCCGTAACCAAGTAACAACCCTGTTCAGCCCCTCCTGAGCCACACCAAAGACCCCATCCCAGCTATCACCACTAAAAAAGAGAGCAGTGTCATCGGCGAATGTAAAAATCTGACCATTACTAAGATGAAGCTGGCACAGGTCGTTGATGTAGATCAAGAAGAGGGTCGGTCCGAGTATGCTGCCCTGAGGCACTCCAAAAGTCACTGGCTCTTCGTTACTCACTATACCATCAATGATAGTATATACATTATATTTAATTTTTGCTTTGGTTCACACACTAGTTCATAGTTTGTTGAAATGTATGGAGTGGTTGTCTACTTTTACAATAATTGTAAATAATATGTGAACACTATGTATCTATGTATACAACTTAGCTGTCATTCTTTATCTTGTAATACTTTGTAAATCCTTCAATATAGTGTTTTTATGCAAGGTCCATCGTATTCATGTGTAGTTATATAACTGTTAACTGTAAATGCAAAATATTGTACACATTTATTTTTAAAAGAGTTAGTATGGAGTTTCTTGCCCATTCTTCTCCATACGAAACTACCATTTTGGAATGGGCAACTAGAATCAACTTTATATATTTTTTTTATATGACGTTCAAAAGTGCCTTTTAATGGTCTAATTGAAATAAATGCTTTGACTTTGGTATGGGCACGTGAAGAGAAGGGATGAAATGCATGTGACCAAAAGAGTTATGAATATTAATATGGATGGATTGTGAGAAGAATGATACGAATAAAAAGGGAGTCAGTGTTAGCATGATGTTGGACAGGACGGAATGGAAGAAGAAAACGTGTTGCGCTGACCCCAAGTAACACCGGGATAAGGACAAGAAGATGATGATGACTAATATTTACTCTTTATAACTCCTCAGGTGCAACATCAGGCGGCAAGAAATCAGGGTCAGGCAATAATGGTGTCCTCACGTGCCCAAAATGTGGAGACCCCTGCACTCACGTGGAGACTTTCGTCAGCTCCACACGTTTCGTTAAATGTGACAAATGCCACCACTTCTTCGTAGTCCTTAGTGAGGTCGACACTAAGAAGAGCATTAAAGACAATGTGGATAATAAGTCTGGATTCTACAGGTGAGCTGATGAGTTTTTAAATGTAGTTTTTGACGCTAACTTCCATTAACCTACATATTATTTAAAATCTGAAATAACCAAAGAAAAAATACACTAGACACTAGAAAAGCTTAGCATGATCTGATTAAAAAAAAAACCGGTCAAGTGCGAGTCGGACTCGCCCATATCATCGGGATCCATACTTCTATACTAATACTACTATCCATACTTTAATCTACTTAATATTATAAATGCGTTTTTTGCGACATAAACGGCCGTATCTTTTTTTCACGTTAACATAGAGGGTTGATTTTTTTACAGCATCAAGGGACCGTAGACTTAAATATATGGTTTTAATTTCAACTCGATACGTCCACGCGTTCTCGAGATAAAGGGTCTTGACAGACAGACAGACGGGCAACAAAGTGATCCTATAAGGGTTCCGTCTTTTCCTTTTGAGGTACGGAACCCTAAAAACAACGAATTGTTATTTGCAATAGTAGTTTTGGCATTGATTTTGGCATTCGACGTACAATATCCAAAATATTGATCGCATAATGTTATTAGAAAATATTTATCAGCCAGTTGTCAAAGTTTATCGATATACGACGGATATAGTACAGTATAAGGCTCAGCGCACACCGAGAGCAGAGCATTTTATAAGACCACAAATAGGAGCCCGGGTGCTTCTTTTTGTCGCTCAGATTCAATATTGCCACAGCGAGAAAACTATCTGGACGAATGTTTAGTACTTACGGCCGCGGCGCAGCCGGCATAGGTAGTAAACAACGTCGGATTAAGGCATCAAACTGGTCCTGCACTCCCGCCTGGCAACCCAGAGCATTTTTAACGGAGGGGCGAGCATGCCGCCTGCATGCTCGAGCAGTCCAAAGTTTTGCTCGACCATGCGAGAGCATTTTGCAGTTTGGTGTGCACTGGCCCTAAAACGCATAATAATGTTTGCAGTATTGTAGGAAGTAATTAAAATGAATAATTTTTACAAAATATACAAATTATAGAGAAAACTGGTAGTTATAATAATTACACAGCTTTAAATCATGTGTTCAATGATGAATGATGCCGGTGATACAATTGATAATGTTAATTTAACTTACTTTGTAGTTAACTTAACTACTTAAAATACTTACCTAACAACACAAGCAATAACATAAATTAATACGAATTAAAGAAATATCGTTCAATCCCGTTTCATAAGTTGAAATAACATCTATGTGTGAAGATTGTTAGGTATAGCTAGGAGGTAAACAGCGTACTTCGTGATCGTTGTAAATGTATGTACAATTATATAACCATATTTTTTCTTTACTGTATTTACCTGAAAAGGGGTCATTGTACTCATCATTAAGAAAATGGAACTTTGGAACCAGGTATGAAATCGCGAATCAAAATCAGCTGATATTCATATATTATTGTTGGCATACCTCGACAAAATGTATGAATCTGCTGATTTTTTTTACAATGTCTTCCTTTCCATTTTCTTGTAAGCAAAAAATGAGCTTGTGTAAATGTTATAACCTTCTATACCCCTCTCTCACTCGTCACCCGTGGGGTGTCTTGCCCAGAATAGCACCCACCCATTTATCTCGAGGGTGTCGTACAAGGCGATTAAGCGAAAATCCGAAAGTTGGACAGTAACGGCTTCCGTGTACTTAACAACCTCACTGCGATCCCCAAGATGCCTGCCAAGCGTGGGGATTATGGCAACAACCACCCCCCGCCCTCCTTTTGGGGAGGCCATTGTCCAACAGTGGACGTCTGCCAGCTGATGATGTGATGTGATACCCCTCTCTAAAGAAGACCAAAGAAATTCATCCTACGTTTTCCTGATAAGATAAACCGTTTACAAATTTTGCAAAACTACTGCAGAACGCGTCCTGATTGACATAGAATCGTGACTTTACCCGCGTCACCGTTCCAAGGTGTTTTCTTTAACAATTACACTGATTTATCGTGAAAACAGATTATTCAGATTGAACAGCTTCATACTGGATTTTCTTTTTAGCAAGTGATAAAATAGATATAAAGTTTGCAATCCAGTATTTTTGTAAAATTTTATGGAAGGAACAATAAATTACACAAAGCCACTGAAGTATTGTGCCACATAATATCAGAGAAAAAAATGCATACAACAATTCTCTATAAATCATCAATTTCACTTCAAAACAGAATATTGAACCCACGTACTGTGTTAGCGTCAAAGTTAATCAAACACAATTTTATTGCCTACCTAACACAATGAATATAAAAATTGTCAGAACACACTGACCGAAGTGTGAAACACATAATATATGAATTATGTATACAATGTTATACCGCCACAATGACCAAGCAATAAACTCATCTATCTTGTTCTAACATCGGAACACTTTTTATGCTAGGGTTACTGAATAGCTGTCAATTAGACTGGAAATGCGTCACAGGCTAAACAAGTTGATATTTCCGTGTAATAAAACGTGGTTTCAACATTTGCCGACGCGAAGCAGTTGACAACCGTATTCGGGGGCAAGGCTATGAGACTAAACTTTAGGCGAGCAAAAATATCAACAAAGGCGTGAAACTACTCCATCTGTAATTCGATCAGTTTGCGGAACAAGATGGTTACGAACATTTCCTCGATTAATAAAAGCCTACAGACAAAAAACAAGCGATAGATATTGACGTGATAACGCATGCACGAAAAAGTGTCACGTTCCGCCTGAGCCTGAGCGTGCAAGAGAGAGCGCGAAACAAGCGATAGAGAGGCACGATCGGCCCAAGCAATAAGCTCCGCCCACCTCGACGGAAGCCATTATTTGCTTATGTTATATATGTTAGCCATTATGTTTTTTTATGACGTTATCACGTAAAACTATCGTCCGTAAACCGACTTACAAACAACCAATTTTTTTACTGAATATTTACGACTGAAGAAAAATTACACTTTGTCAACCCTAGTTTACGCGGCTCTGAAACAAATAGGTTCATTGAACGTCGTCACTTATCTTGACTCATCAAAACGAAGGTTTACGAAACCGATTGCCGCGAGACACGTGTTTTGTTTAAAAAGGTCTTTGCACTCAATTTTTTGAAGAAAATGTAAAGCTCAACAAATTGTATGTAAATAATTATGTATTTATGTCAAATTTCACACATTGTGTTCCATTTTCCCCTGGTTCACTCGGTTTGGTCTTTGTTTGAAGATTATTCAGCTGGTTTTGAGAGAATGTAGGTTGCCTATGGTGAATGTTGAAATATTTTTTGTCACTTTATAGTCATTATTATCAGAAATACTAAAGGAACACATTCACCAAAATTTTAGATAATAAAATTATTGTGCAGCCGTTTTAATGAACCAAAAGTTTTGAACACAGAAGTTTCTTATTAGTTGGAACGCAAACTAGTGCTCACATATACTTAGTAACAAACTAATACAAGTTGATTGTAAACCAGTATGAAACGCAAGTGTGTATTGATAATTTATTAATACTAAAAATGGCCCAAAAGTTTATGATTTTGAATTTCAGCGGCGACTTAAGCTTGATGCCAAGTTATCAGAGTTGTTTCAAAATGTATGAAGCCTGGGCCCAGTCCTTGTACACCATACTTACATATAGGGAAACACATTTTAAGTAGTTCTTAACTGTCCAATTACTTTAAAATGGCTTTTTGAGCAGGCAAAACATAAGAAACTATACTTGAAATAGCAACACACAACAAAAAAACAGTCATGGCGGTAAGCTGTCATTTTGATTGATTAATGACGTTTGACATTTATAATTCTGATTTTCTGCGTCGATTTGTGGATAACCAGGTAAATAGATGGGAAAGAAACGGTTTTGAATTAAAAAAAAAAACAAAATGGCAGGTTGTAAAAAAGAATTCCAAAAACTAGAAACAAAACGAGACGAAAGCACAGAACATACGGACGAAAGTGACACTGTTGTAAAACTGACAGCTGATGTGCTGACAGTTCTCTTTCTATGATCAATGGTCGATCTATGGTTTATAAAGTAGCAAAATCTGAGTGACGCCATGTTGAAAATCCATAAAAATAATTGTTAAGCATACCTATATCAATTTACTACCACAACAGTATAGGGTAAATACGCTAAACGTCGGCCCCCTTACCGATTTTCTAACTTTGGATCGCTCTGGCTCCATCTGTTTGCAACGAAGGATACCTTGTGATGCGGTTTTAGATAGGTTGATAAATCTATTTTATGTTTTTAGGCATAGGATTGTCTTTTCTATTAAAAATAAAAAGTATTAAGCTTTAAATGCATCGAGAACGAAAAAACCCTAAAGTCGGCCGTTTACGGCCCATTGTCGGTCGCGTTTCCCCAAATGTCGGCCGGGTATAGGGTGTTTTAAAATATGACAATGAAAAATGTTTTAATAATATGATTTATTCCATTTCTTATTGCCTCAAGAGCTTATTTTATTTTAGTGTGATTGTAACTGCATATTTTTCCTTCTTTCACTGAAGGCCCTGCATGTCCCTGCTCTGTCATTGTAGTACTTTAAATTAAAAATATTAAGTAAAAACGAGCTTACTATCTAAACGCAGCTTTTTGTCCCAAGCAGGATAATAATTTTTAAGCTAGTAAACATGGGTTTAATAGGTAGCAAGTTCCAAAAAGCAATTTATATTTTTGTATCCCAAACCATATTTAGCTATCATAAACATGTTTTAATTTTGTAATACTTTATAATTAATTAATTTAACTCAATTTTATAATTAATATGAACTCTACACCAAAACTTAACCTCTTCATAAGTTTATTTATAAATTATAACAATACATATTATATTTTGAGAAAATAAATTTGATAAATATATTGAAAATGACTACCCGCACAATCAGTGAAAAAATACAAAAGTAATCAGCCTGTATAGTGGCGCTCGAATTCGAGGCTGGCCGACATTACGATTTTTAATATTTCTAAAGTCGGCCTCTGTTTTGTGAACCTTATTTCTCGAGATTCAACTAATATCACCCCGGCCGGTATTTGGCGATTAAACGTAAAATAGGCTTATTTACCAGATAAGCTTTGCAAATTCTGCTATTATTCCAAAGGAATTGATAGTATTGCAGTCTTTAAAACAGACTACATTTACTTTAAGTCGGCCCCGGCCGAGAATCCGGTTTTAAACCGAAATTGGTATTCTAATGGCGGCCCCCTATTTTTCCCTTAAACCAATACGCAAAACATTAAAAAAACCATCTCAAAATATAATAAAACTAACTTATTATTGATAACAAAGCTTAAAACAATAAAAAAGAATGTCTTATTGTTGTAACACCAATCCCCGAAGCGTGGGTATTCACAGCAAGTAAGCTACTTTTACTACGAATTTGATACTTCAACGTCGGCATCGCTACGGACGCTCAGTGTGCAAAGAACGAGTGACGAAATCGAATAGTAACGGTTCGTACGTATAGAATATGAACTAAGGATGCAATTCGAGTGGCAAAATTGCCACTTAATTACCTTGTAAATGAATGCAAGATAAAAATGTTCAGACGGCCGAAGATTGGGGGGTGGCCGACGTTTGGCGTATTTACCCTACATTGAAATGAATTATGTATCTGTATTTTGGCTTTTTTCTCTTTTTTTTTGAAGTGGTGTACATAATACTGGGCCCAATATTAAACATGTCCTTTTAGATATTCAAATTATTGTGTAGCGGTTTTAAAGTATGAAACAAAAGTTTTGAACACAAAAGTTTCTCATGTTATTTTTTACTTGAGTAACCTTCAGTGTAGATTCGAAGTCACTTAAGTATATTTTTATAAGCAATTTTTCGCTTCAAATCTTCAATATTTTCGTTTGAAGTCATTGAACTGTCCGACTGTCGTCTTTGTAAATAGGTATGTAAGTACTTACTTACTGACATTTTGTTGTTTGTGTTGGTACAATGTATCGTATCGTATGTTCACTAATTTTCTTATTCGAGACAAAATAATAAATATTTTGACTGAGATTAGGTAACCTACGTGGTTTAATTACAACGTGATTGTTTAATTTTACTAAATGTTAAAACTCCACTAATTTTGATTTAGTATTTTACTAGCGACCCGGCTTTGCTAGGGTGCAATGTACTATCGTGGTCACACCCGCATGACCAGCACTAAGTTCATTTTTGCTTGCACTCAAAAGATGGAAGCGCTCTCTACCCCGCCCCGTTGACTTCGCAGGCGCCAAGGGAATATTTTTTTAACTGAGCAGGCGGGAAAGTCCGCGATAGTACCTAAATGTGGTGTCACACAAAACAATATCAAACTACAATACGGTCAACGTATCTTGACGGTCCTGAAGTTAGCCGATTAGCTGCGCAGTAGACAATTTCATTCCGAAAAGTTCCATTGCGCAGCCAAACAGCTAACTGAATTTAGCTGTTTGGCCGCCAAGATTATACGTATAGGTACAGAACGGTCAACATGACAGTACTGTACCTATACGTATAACCTTCCTCTTGAATCACTCTATCTATTGATGAAAACCGCATTAAAATCCGTTGCGTAATTTAAAAGATCTAATTGTACAGAGAGGCAGACGGCGGGAAGCCACTTTAAGTCAAGATAGGTGTACTATCGTGGACACACCCGCTTGACCACCACTAAGTTCATTTTTGCTTGCACTCAAAAGATGGAAGCGCTCTCTACCCCGCCCCGTTGACTTCGCAGGCGCCAAGAGTTTTTTTTTAACTGAGTAGGCGGAAAAGTCCGCGACAGTACATTTACCTATAATTTAAATTCTACACACCACGCCGGAAAAAATCGCGACATCCGACTTAGTTTGTAAATGGGAAATCACCCGGGCACCCAACCAAGGAACCTTTCTTTGGGCCGTCACCAACCGTAACAATGTCCTATGACATGAATGTATATTAGATATTATCCCTTAGAATACTAAGTATTATCCTATAGATTAGATTTCGATAAGTTCGTTCTTTATAAGGGTGTTACTACACCAATCGATCGATCATCGATCGATGCCATCGGTCGACGTTGATCGATTGGTGTGGTAGCTTTAATAAAATTGATCGACGGATACCGGTCGACTAACATCGATCGATTGCCGGTCGACGTCGATCGATTAACCCTGGCTATATTCCATCAGTTTCTTTTGAAATGTATTCACAAGTGGACGCGTTGGCCAGTTCGATATTGCTCGTACTATTATTACGGAGACGCAAACGCAGAAGACACATAAACACAAGCAGGCCAGGTAGTTCATTAGCGCGCGGGGCGCAGGCGGGCAGATAGTGGGGAGCGGACGGCGCACGGTGCGGCTAATCAAGCAGCTCGATCGACGTCGACTAATTCATTCTGCCATCGATCGATGAAGTCGATCGACGATCGATCGATTGGTCTGGTAGAAACTATCGATCGACGTCGACTAATCCATTCTGCCATCGATCGACGATCGATCGATTGGTCTGGTAGAAACTATCGATCGACGTCGACTAATCCATTCTGCCATCGATCGATGCCGTCGATCGACGATCGATCGGTCTGGAAGAAACTATCGATCGACGTCGACTAATCCATTCTGCCATCGATCGATGCCGTCGATCGACGATCGATCGATTGGTCTGGTAACACCCTTACAACAAAGGAATATTGAAGTTACAAACTAAACATGTAAATTATCTCATTGTTAGAAAATTATGTAAGTAGGTACCTACTTATAGTAAAAGTGTACTGTATGTAAACACGGAAAATTTAAATATTACAATGTTTATCAAAACATTGTCAGACAGTCTTACGACCTCGTTTTCGTATCTTTCTTAATATTTTTCCTTTAGCTCTGTACTGTCATGGACTTATCACTTTCGCCATCTCTCTCAGTGGTCACAGAATAAGAAAATGCAGTAGGTTTATTCCTAGAGGGTAGCAAAAAAACTGCTACAAAAAAAAACTGTATCGCTAGAAAGAAGTTTAGTGTATAATAATTATTTCTTCTTTTCCTAACGACGGTATATTTTATATTGCTTGGGTAGACTCAAGCCGCCAAAGGAGTTGGTCGGCTATATTTTATTAATAGCGACTCCTTGCTTCTAAACCAACTGTGTATTTATATGAGCAGGTATTCACGCCCTCTCTCTCTTTTTTTTATATCTCTTTCTAATATGTCTGCGTGTGTCAAAAATAAATGATACGCGTGAGGAACTTCGTTCATGACTGACTGTCTGACTGTCCCTTTGCTATCCTTCCCCAGCGACCTCCTTTTTTTCCGCCCTGGGGCGGGCGGAGGGGTCTGTCAGACTCTTACTGACTAAAAACCACCCCGGTGTTCCACCTCACACCTACGTCGGGGGTCGCAGGAACTGGAGATACTTCCGCAACCCCCGGCTGGTGCCGGCCCGCTGCAGCGGGCCACTTCTCGGGTCAGGGGGGGGAGTGAGGTGTTAGACTTCCCCCCGGACGTCTTAGAGGGGCGCGCGTGGAACACTACGCGCCGCCACCTCGGGTCCTGATGTATGTGGGGAGCGACAGACATCCTCGAGTCTGCCGCCCCTGGACCCATTTAGGGGGGCCGGAAGAGGGCGTTGTCCGCCCTCCGCCGACGCCCGGTGCGCCTGCTGCGGGCAGGGTGGGAGCGACCTCCTAAACCAAGGTCCGTACCCAACAGGGGGTGCCCTTAGCGTGAAGTCGCATAGTTTGTTTGCCATGGTTGGATACCTTAAATTCACTTTAAAGCCCCACGGAAAGTCAGGTACAGCCGACAACCACATACTGACGCATATTATTTAGGGTCCCGCACACGTTGTTTTATTCTAAAGGCATTTATGCCAACAGTGCATGATATCAGCCCCTTTGATGCCAAAAGTGTCTACGTCATCTTGTTTGAAGATCTTCTGCAAAAAACCTGTATTGTGACACATCTGACATAATTTCATTGTCACAGTAACTTTCCAAATCCTTTGTTTTTTTTAAAAAAGGACGTAAAATGAGACGTTTGGTGTGCACTCGTGTGTCATGTTAAAAGGATTAAACTTTCTCTGTTTCTCTTTACCAACATGTCCCGTCGTCTTTGTCGCTGAACCTGTAAAAATCTATGTTATTTTTTTTCTCGTGATTTTTGTTTCCGTTAAGTAAGTCATTGACTGCCGGGCCAAAAATGTTGAAGGTAAAACCCCCACTTGTTCACCTGTGCTACTACAAGCTATTATTAATGTTGGTTTGCTTTTTTATAGCATAAAAAGCGCGGACATGACCATAATTATATTGAAGTTAGATCATTTAAAGACAATATATATGCAATACTTAGTTCTGATTTATTTCAAACAATTTGGTCAGTGTATACTGTATACCGATATATACTTTATCGGCGTACAATCACTTTAATTTTCTCCGACTACTTTACAAAGTAATTTTATTATATAGACGTTTTTTTAAACATAAAACATAGCCTGTGGCACTAATAGCAAAAATAAACCTGAAATGGTACGTTAATATAAAATATCTCATATATTTTTCTAACATGTTCAATACACAATACTCAATATATTTATTGCATCCACAGCAAAAATAAAAGTAGGAGAGAGGAAGAGGGCTTTTGTTTGGCTATTAAGTATATGTTGATTGATCTGCTTATTTACAAAATATCTCATATAATTTTCTAACATGTTCAATGCACAATACTCAATATATTTATTGCATCCACAGCAAAAATAAAAGTAGGAGAGAGGAAGAGGGCTTTTGTTTGGCTATTAAGTATAATGTTGATTGATCTGCTTATTTATTGTGTAACTATGAAATTATTTTATTAATTATTATCCAATTGTTATATTAATAATAATGTTCCTAACGCATTGTTCAGAAAATTCGGCAGTTAAACCAGGCTTATACGATGACGGAATGACATTGAAAATATTAAACTTCGTAAGTAAAAGTAATGACGTTCCCAGTCTGCATACAAAAATTAAATAAAAAATATCCAATAATTCAGTCACTTACATTATTGTTCATATTTTTTTTTATTAT
Source organism: Charanyca ferruginea (assembly GCA_947361185.1). Taxonomy (NCBI): domain Eukaryota; kingdom Metazoa; phylum Arthropoda; class Insecta; order Lepidoptera; family Noctuidae; genus Charanyca; species Charanyca ferruginea. The sequence continues at coordinate 24,421,044 of OX376074.1, forward strand.
TTTCTTTTAATTTTTTTCTAAGTACTTGATGTTTATCATCGATATAAAAACTCGTTGCCAACTCGTGCACTTCAAATATTTTCTCCAAATACAATAACTACAAGGTTGGCGCAATAGCTGAGCTGATTGGCCACTGCGTTGTGTGTACTCGTATAGTTCGTTCGCGTTAAGAATGCAGTTAATCATCAGTGCAAAATGCCTTCAACTGTCATTGTGAACTTGACTTTGTAATTTGAAAAGATTTGATTGGTTAGGGGTGTCATTGTGAACTTGACTTTGTAATTTGAAAAGATTTGATTGGTTAGGGGTGTCATTGTGGACTTGACTTGTAATTTGAAAAGATTTGATTGGTTAGGGGTGTCATTGTGAACTTGACTTTGTAATTTGAAAAGATTTGATTGGTTAGGGGTGTCATTGTGGACTTGACTTGTAATTTGAAAAGATTTGATTGGTTAGGGGCGGGGCTAGGCCGACGGACAATGATGATTTTACTGCATTCTTAACGCGAACGAACTATAGCGAGTTCGATTCCCGCGCGTAGCAGATATTTGTGTGACTTACAGGTAGTTCCTGATTTGGTTGTGTGTTTTAGTTTACAAAAAATGCGTTAAAAGAGAATATTATGAGATAGTTTCCTTCTGCGAAACTGTTATGTCGCAGAAATGTTTATAAACCGCACCCACGATATAGGAAAAATCTTAGAGACTTTTCCAAAAATTTATCGCGATCGAAAATATCGATGATCGATTCGAGATCAAATGGCTTCGGCGATAAGTTTTCGTAGTAAAAGAACATAAAAGGGTCGTGGAACGAATTCCACGATCCCGACCACAAAAAGTGTAACACTTTGGTCACAGTATATATTAGTACTACCGTACAGTAGCGACACGCTCCGCCTCCCTCTGAAACCGTTCCTCACCCCTCCCCGCGTCGACCAACTGCGTTTTTGTTCGAGCGGGGCGTAGACACGCTCACAAACGCACGTATCTGTACAGTCTGTTACTTTAGTAGTAGTGTAGGCAATTATATCGTTTCTTTTGTATGGTGTGTCGCGGGTGTACTTTGGTTTTACACTTATCGATATCGGTGCGGTACATGATTTCGAAAAGTGTAACAAACCACACGTGAGCTATACCCTGTTCACAATAAGATTAGACATTTACACAAACCTTTTTTACAGTCCGTTCAACCGATTTTGACTTCTATTGCGTTGGTAGCATGACAAATGGCCACTGCAGTAAACAGTTGTTATTGTAACTACTTTTTTGCCTCTAATGTCATCCTTAAGCCTATAGAATAGAAGTCAAAATCGGTTGAAGGGACTGTAAAAAAGGGTTTGTGTTTATGTCTAATCTTATTGTGAACAGGGTATAAGTGATTATGATTATTGATTAACCATTCGCTGTGATTGTTTTAATTCAGAATTAGAAGATTACATCGTATCAATATGAAACTGCACAGTTGCCGCCCTACAGAAAGGTCATTGATCTAATATTTACTAATCGCTGACTCACTATTACAAGGTTCTATGTGAATTTTTTATTTGTATTGCTAAAATAATTTTAAAAATTTGTATGTTGACAATAAATTGTAAGTTAATGGCTTTCACGTAATATATCTTTGGATATTGTAAAATTCTTACTAAATATATTATGTACTTATAACTAAGTAGTATGCTTACATTTTTAAAATTAGCATAGAACTTTGTAATTCCGAAAACAACGTAATAATTATGTCTCGTGGATACCGCTTCATACTTACATGCTAACATAATTTAAGTTAAATCCAACAATATAAATCAAGTTTTTGATGCCTTTTTTAGTTTAATTGTTATAGGTAGCTACGTATTTATTGTGTAAATTGCACATAAATTAGTTTCCAACAATTAAAATCCTAGGATAAATATTTGTAAAAAATATGATATAAATAATAAATACATAAGTTGCGTTCGCGTTCAACATAGAACTTTGATAAATCAAGAAGCACCAAAACATCCCTTTTCCTCCAACATTACTTCACCTTTAAAACTAACACAAGTCCATGTGTTAATTAATACTATGCATCGAAAGTGCAGCAGTGGAGTGGAAATAGGCTGAAAATGGTGATGATGGAAAGTGCTACCATAATTTTTTGTAAACTTTTTCATTCACTATGTATTACTCCTATATCGTAATTGCGTTAACTAACCTAAAAACATAACATGTTAGGGTCAACCATAGCCAAAGAAACATAGAACCATGTAGTATTCATTATTCGTGTTGCGGGTTCGATTCCCGCCCAGGGTAAACATTTGTGTGATGAGCACTTGTGTTTGCCTTGTGTCTGGGTGTTGTTTATCTATATATGTATGTATTTACAAAAAAAAATGTATTTGTGTATTTCTGTGTGTGTCAGCTGTCTGACACCCATAGTACAGGGTCTCCCTAGTTTGGGGTCAGATGGCCGTGTGTGAAAATGTCCCCACATATTATTATTATTTAACCATTCTGTCAAAAAATAAGACATATAACCTTGTAATAGTAAACCAGTTTAATAGTTTACTTTTATTTTTTGTATTATTTACTTTGTTTATAAAAAAACATTAAATAATCAATCAATAATAATCATCATTATTTGTTAAGATTTCATTGGTAGTTTAAAAGTACTCTTATGCATTAGTATTGTCAGTATTTTCATCCCTACGTGGTATATAGAACTTAGAAATAAAAAACATTTACAGGCGAAATACCCAAACGCTGCTCAATTTTAAGATGCCGTTAAGAGGAAATACCACGGGCTAGAGAATTGAAAATTAGGTATTTGTAAAATCTATTGCTGTCGCGCGATGCCCAAACACGAACCGCAGAGCGCGATAGAGACAACTGCAGCTTTGACCGAAAATACCTATTAAAAGAAGGTACACAAAATCAATGATTCGTAGTCCCCTGATTTCTTCTCCAAAACTTAACCGATTTAACTGCTTTTTTCAATAAAAAATAAAGAAAGGCTTTTGCCGTGTTCCTATGTTTTCTATTTTTTATATAATCAAGTCAAATTTGTTTTCTAAATGTTTGAACACAGCAGAAAATCATGCCAATTTTTTAGGTTTTTGAATATTCATATCTCTTTTAATAATAAATTTATGAGAAAAAGGAAAACATAGGGACATGCCAATAGTAGCCATGGATATTAAAAAAAAAAAATTGATCTACTGGCATTATCCAGGGTGGAAACAGGGGACTAAGTTTGTATGGAAAAACGGCCCTTGTGTTTCCTCTTAAGTCTCGTGCTGTTTCTACAACTCTATGTCAAAGTGACTCAGTACGATAACGGCATCATAACATTGAGTAGCGTTTGTGTATTTCGCCATTAGTAAACTTAAATGCAGCCAAGCTTAAGTGGGACTGTGCCGGCTATGTCTCCGCATGTCGATCGGATCGTAGGCTAAAACAACCACAATGTGGGTCCCGGAAAACGTTCAGCGACGTCGTGGCAGACCCAGGCGAAGATGGCGGGATGAACTTGACGCTTACATGGAGGGATTGGTCCACACTAGCTAGAGAGGGTTGGAAAGGAGGAAGGGAGGCCTTTACCCTGCAGTGGGAGTGGGACAACACAGGCTAAAAAAAATAATAAGTAAACTTACAGTTGGGAAAATTGCAGTATTCTGCAACTCCGTGATCTCATTATCATTTTGTATCTATTAAAGCTAGCCTTTAGCTTCACCAGTATGTTTTTACTATTTATGTAATACTAGCTTTTGCCCGCGACTTCGTCCGCGTGAATGTCGGTTATCCCGGATGCAGACGAAGTCGCGGATTAAAAAGTAGCCTATGTCCATCCCTGGAGTTCAACCTATCTTCATATCAAATTTCATCAAAATTGGTTCAGCCGTTTATCGTGAAAGCGTAACAGACAGAGTTACTTTAACATTTATAATATTATATAAGTAAAAGAAGTAAATAAGTATTAAGTAAAAATAAGTATTAAGTATGGATTTTGAAATTTCATGATCGCTAAAAAGCTATCTACAAATTATGCACAGACGCCGTCACGCCATACCAAACTATCAAATTTTCCCAATTAAATAAGAACCTTATTGTTTTGTAATAAAGTTGCAAATCTATTAAAGAAATTTGACAGATTGTTGAAGCTTAATAATTATGCTGACTTTCCTTTATACCCATTCGCTGACCTAATACATGTAGCTGTAGATAGATAACCAATATGTAGTTATCTGATATGATAACCAATAGGTCATGACAATGATATCTAAATCACTGTTTGATTTGTAACTATTTTGGGATACGATCACGAATGTTTGCCAATTTGTTTCTCCTGCTTGTAATAATATCGAGATAGTCTTAAAACTGTTTAAAACTTGGATCAGTTTAAAAGAACAAGCAGAGAGATATGCATACGTACTAAAACAGTCTTTATTTACTAATAATAGTACTAAAGGTTCTCACTCACCGAGAGCAATCGCCTCTATTTTAATAGTTTACATTCGATCTCAAAATCGAATCATGGATTGTTGAATGCTCGTCAGTCAGTAAGCCGTCGAATCTTGAAATTGTTACATTACAGGCGAATTCCCTACTTCCAAGTTTTAGAGGAAAAGTTGAACTTGTACCTAACGTCAGACTTTCTTTTCTCAACAGAAAACCTCCGCCTCCTCCTAAGAAAATCTTCGAATATCTGAACAAGCACGTGGTGGGCCAGGAGTACGCTAAGAAGGTGCTGTCAGTGGCGGTGTACAACCACTACAAAAGAATCTACAACAATGTCACCAGTGGCGCACCTACAGATGCCCATCATCCTTTACATCACACACACAGAGGTAATTGTGGTTTTATAGTAAATATTGTATAGTGTATGTATACTTTAAACATACTATACAATACTTACTTTTTTAATAACATGATAATAATGTTCCTTGCTCATTTTTAATGAATCTCAAATAGTAATGATAATTATACTCTGATCATTACTAGTGAATATTGGGGACGGCGCTAATACCTATATATACAAGATATTAATTTATCTTAGCTTAGGTGTCAGCTGTAACACTTAATTAAAGCTATTAAGGGGCTATTAAACGACTTTTACAGATTTTAAACTGACAATCACGTCAAAATGTGCAGTGTAAATGATTTGAAAAATATATATGTAAAACTAGAACATTCTCTTAATCACTTAGTATGTGAATATTTTTAATTATATTCATATTATATAGTTTAATTAACACGTGAAGTTGTGTCTGACGCGGACAAAAGATTGACAATCACACAAAATCTACCAGGTATAATTAAACGAAACTTACACCATCTTACAGACAATTTTATTATCTATCTTTTAGTATACGCCTTTTTTTTTAATTTTGAAAGAATACTACTTTTATTTAATTTTTTCGACTAAACTTTGAGCCAAAACTGATGCAGAACGGACGCAGTCTGCGTCCAAAACTTTCAAAATTTAGTCGAAAAAATTAAATAAAAGGTAGTATTCATTCAAAATTAAAAAAAAAGGCGTATACTAAAAGATAGATAATAAAATTGTCTGTAAGATAGTGTAAGTTTCGGATAATTATACCTGGTAGATTTTGTGTGATTGTCAATGTTTTGTCCGCGTCGGACACAACTTCACGAGTTAATTAAACTATTTAATATGAACTTAATCAATAATTTTCACTTTCTATATGCTTAAGAGAATGTTCTAGTTTAACATATATTTTTTTCAAAACATTTACACTGCACATTTTGGCGTGATTGTCAGTTTAAAATCTGTACTAACAAACTACCTTTCGGCCTAATTTTATTGTAAACTGTACTTGTTTTTCTATTGTAAACTTGAAGGTGCAAATAAACAATATTTTATTTATTATTATTTATAGTCTTATAATAGAAAGGTGAAAGAATTTTTGTGATCGGATGATAACTTCCAGAGATTTATTCATCATCATCAGCCGAAAGACGTCCACTGTTGGACATCCCCAAAGGAGGGGGGTAACAATCATTAAAAATGTTTTCAAGTTGTGTTTAAATATTTCGTTTGGTAGCCTTTTAAAACATCTTGTACATAAGGGGGTTCTTGATCTGCTTATGGAATAACAAATAAGTCATGACTAGTGTGATTACATAAAACGAATGATATCAACTAACCTTCAGTTAAGTTTTATTTCCCTTTGCTACAGCCAGTATCATTTTATTGGGACCAATAAAACCCCTAGAGAATATTCAGTAGTGCAATCGGCCCAACATCTAAACTAACGTGGGCCTAGTTGCCTATTATCAATTACAAAAGGTGGAACTGGTCCCAGGTCCGAGTTTCGAAGTGGGACGAGTTGCCCCCTTACCCTTCTCATGCACCGAAAAGTTTAAAAACTAAACTGTCATTCGAATTCTATTTTTTTCGTTCAATTCAATCAGAGCTTTCGACTTTTATGATTGGTTGTAGTTTTGTTTTTGCTGAACCAATTACATGATACAGCAACTACATAAATTGAGATCTTACAGCAATTTACTGTCTTTCAAAAATACGGCTAGTTCTAACGGCGTAGGTAGTTAGTTTTTTTTTTTGGAAAGTCTAATGAGCATGGAAAGCAAAACCTCTTTTAGACTAGATCTGCGTAAAAGCGCGTCGCGCAGGTACTTCTAACTGAAAACGATTGTCAATGGCGTCGTGAAAGTGTGACGAATGCTCGAACAAAGTGGTCATTACGCTTCAGTGGGCAGGTGACCTTATGACAGTTTTTTTTTTCTTAGAACAATCAATGTTCAATGCCCGTCTTGTTACAATTTTCATGGCACTGATTTCGCTTCTGTTGATTTAATAATATGGTTTTAGGAAAGTTTTCACTGTGTCATTCGAGTTTATAAAAAGGTTAAAAAATAATTCTTAAATAATAGCGTCAACATGCATCGGCCAAGCATGGCGATTACGGCTGAACCCACCTTTGGCGGATACCTATGCCCAGCAGTGGGCCTCTTAAGGTTGACATGATGATGTCGATGATCTGGGATGACTGGGTAGCGGTGATCTCCACGCTTGCTTTAACGATTTCAGACATAGGTACTAGTATTAAGTTAAAAGTCCTAGGTTACCTTATCACTGATGTCCAAGATTAACTTTGAACGTATATGAAATTGAAAAAAGCTGTTTTTTTACTTTTTTTTTAAATTGAAAAATATGCTTTAGAAACTGCTCGTCAGTATGTGAACCTATTTGATTGGCATCCTATGACGCCAACAATGCACAAGATTTTAGTCCATGGCGCAGTCATAATCGAAAAGGCATTGTTACCAATCGGACAACTGTCTGAGGAAGCAGCTGAGTCTCGCAATAAACACTTTAGATGTTACCGCCAAGACTTTGCAAGGAAATTTTCCAGGGAAAGTTGTAATCAAGATATTTTTAATCGCCTTCTACTTACTTCAGATCCTCTGCTCAGTAGCATGCGAACTATAAAAAAAAGGAAAGCTGGAACATTTTTGCCCGAAACTTTGGCCATGTTTGTATCTGCGGAATCCAATATATCAGAAAATTCGTCAGAGAGCGACGAAGAAAGTCGAAATACTTAATTTTATAATGTGATTTTTCTTTATACCATATTTATGTAATTTTTATGTATGTTAAATATATGTTTTTAATGTAAAAAAAGGTTTTTGATTTATTGACGTCATTTATATACCAATTAAGCATTAAAATAATTTTGGCCGCGTAGATCCTACAAATACCTGTATGTGCTGCGATCGCCAACGTGCATCGGTCAAGCATGGCGATTACGGCTGAAATCCCCTTGAGGGAGACCATGTCCAGCAGTGGGCGTCTTAAGGTTGATAAAGAGAGAGATAAAACTGTTCAACCAATTCAATAACAGACAATTACAGTTTCACTAGGCCGTCAGTTCCACGTTGCACGTTTCGCAAGACAAATGACTAACGACAGTGCTTCAGTTAAAGTGCCAACTGTTGACTCATCATTGATTCGTTCCAGATCTTGTACATACTTTGATGTGTTGTGCAAAGTTGGGGTTTTGCACAAAACATAAAATCAATCAAATAAGTTTTTTTCTGACATCGGTGAAAGAAAATATCGTAAGGAAACCTGAACTTAGGAAGACACGGTTGATGCAGAGGCTAAGTGGGTTCGGTTCTCGCAGGGAATAAATATTTTGTATGGCCTACAGGTACAGTCACGAGAATAAATATATATACACAGATTGCAATATTAAAAAAAAATTCTCGTGAAATGTTTTTTTAACGTATAGATGTAACCTATCTTATGGTAGTTGGGGATCGAAAATACTCTATTCGTAACCCCATAACATTTTAATAAAAAGTTTAGAAGAAAATCAGTTTAGAATGAGACCAACTGTTTACATGTTTTTGCTCGTGACTGTACTTCTGATTGTATGTTTGTAAGCGTACCTACGATACAGGTTAAATTCCTAGTAAGGAGTAAAAAAAAAATAGTCTGCAATCGTCATAATACTAATAGGTTGACACCTTACTATTAGTCGTGATGGCCCAGTGGTTTAGGCGCCTGCCTCTCATGTCCGAGGTTATGGGTTCGCACCCGGGCACGGGCAAGGACCAATGTGCCTTTTCAACCGACTTCAAAAAAGAAAGAGGTTCTCATTTCGACTGTATGCTGTTTTATTTTTATGTTTGTTCCGCAATTTCTCCGGCAAATGTGATTCGATTTTGAAAATTCTTTTTCTTATGGATAGGTTATGCCTCTAGGGTGGTCAGCGAAATTGATTCAGCACAAAATCTTCAACATAGACGACGTTTTAGTTTCTTCAATCGGTTGCTTTTTTGTAAAAAAAAACAGCTTTTTTCAATTTCATATACGTTCAAAGTTAATCTTGGACATCAGTGATAAGGTAACCTAGGACTTTTAACTTAATACTAGTACCTATGTCTGAAATCGTTAAAGCAAGCGTGGAGATCACCGCTACCCAGTCATCCCAGATCATCGACATCATCATGTCAACCTTAAGAGGCCCACTGCTGGGCATAGGTATCCGCCAAAGGTGGGTTCAGCCGTAATCGCCATGCTTGGCCGATGCATGTTGACGCTATTATTTAAGAATTATTTTTTAACCTTTTTATAAACTCAATAGTTGGCACTTTAACTGAAGCACTGTCGTTAGTCATTTGTCTTGCGAAACGTGCAACGTGGAACTGACGGCCTAGTGAAACTGTAATTGTCTGTTATTGAATTGGTTGAACAGTTTTATCTCTCTCTTTATCAACCTTAAGACGCCCACTGCTGGGCATGGTCTCCCTCAAGGGGATTTCAGCCGTAATCGCCATGCTTGACCGATGCACGTTGGCGATCGCAGCAGTAGATTATTTTTATAATCGCACTAGGTTATGGTACTCAGAAGAACGCTGCTGCCAGGTCAATAGACCTGAGAATGGGCAGCAGCGTTCCCCCCCTCAGCGCCCTCTATCGCTTTCTACGATACCCACAGGTACAAATGGGGAAACAGTATGTTTTTAATGTTACTTGTTTGTTATTTATTACCCAGTACGAATCTTTCCCATATACGGATATACCTACTTTATACTATCTATCTATACTATACAATACGGTCAACGTTACTTGGCGCGTCTGAAGTTAGCTGTTTGGCTGCGCAATGGAACTTTTAGGAACGAAATTGTCTACTGCGCAGCCAATCGGCTAACTTCAGACGCGCCAAGATACGTTGACCGTACTGTACTTCACCGGCTTCGCACGACTATTATCGTCATATTTTGTTGTTAACGTACGTTAAGGCCACCATTTTGGTGGCCACCATTTTGGTGGCCTTAACGTACGTTAAAAAGTTACTATTGCCATAACCGATGCTTCATCCACCAGTCAACGTAATTTTGTGTTGTCCAACAGCTACGTCAAACATCAAAATATTATGGACTCTCTTTTTGAATAACTTTGACTGACGGATTTTTATGTCATGAAACAACCCGTTTCTTCTAAACGGACGTTAAACGTCTCACGTCAAAGTAATTTTTAACCGTCCGTGTGTAAATATTAAGTAAACGTTTTACTTAATGTTTGAAATTACCCGCCCTAATTGCTTGCATTTTTAGTGTACCATTACCATTTTTTAATTAAGGCGACGATATACGCCGGCGACCTTGAGCGACCAGAGAATCGTATGCACTGGGTCCAAAACTCACAAAGTTGAGTCGAAAAAAAAAAAAGTAATAGATCGTATTCTTTAACTTAAAAAAGGTGTATACTAAAAGATAGACAATAAAATGGTCTGTAAGATACCTAGTTAAAGTTTCGTTTAAATATTCCTGGTAGATTTTGTGTAATCATCAATGTTTTGTCCGCGTCAGACACAACTTCACGATTTAATTAAACTATTTAAAATGAAGTTACTCAAAAATATTCACATACTAAATGATTAAGAGAATGTTCTAGTTTATCATATATTTTTTTTCAAATCATTTACACTACACATTTTGACGTGATTGTCAGTTTAAAATCTGCAAAAGTCGTTTGTTAGCGCCTTAAGTACTCAGACGAACAAAGACGCAGGCAAAAGCTAATATACTTATACTCCCTAGTATTGTGGTCTTCTTTCTCTCTTCCTCATAAACTCCTACTCAACAAACCATTAATTTCTCCTTACTACGTTCCAGATCTCCTTCATTTAAGTCACGGCACCAATACCGGAGGCGCTGAAATTCTGGAGCGTCAACATCACGAGTTGAGGCTCGACAAAAGCAACGTACTGCTGCTGGGACCTACTGGATGCGGTGAGTTCACTAACATTTAAAGTACAGACGCCAGCACATCAAACTTTCCCAAAAATGGCAAATTTTCCCAATCGAATATGAACCTTATTATTTTGTAATAAAGTTAAAAAAACGATCAACGTTGTTCTCCATAGAAACCTACCGTTTGGAACGAGCTTCTCGCTTCAACTTTCTGACTGACGACTCCTTAATAGTTCATAAGTGACAGTAAATGGTACATTTTTCAGGACCCATTAAATAATGTAAATTGTAGATAATCCGTGGTGTTTGGCAATTGGCCCTCCCAGTTGTAAACGTGCCTATTGGTTAGTTCTGTTCTGTCTACTGCTTGATTTGAAGGGCAGTTGAAAATATGTTTTTCACTTCTCTTGTTCAAAAAGGCCGTCATTGTAGCATACCAGAGCGGGGATAAAATAGCATTTCATCCTCTAGGGGAAAAAGTTTTTTTTTTTTAATTTTTGTGTGTCAAATATGACAATGAGCCTACAAAAACGAAAAAGTCTTTAGTCATAAGTAGAATAATCATGAATAAAGACTCTACTTATTACTGTTTCATAAAAAAAGAACCTCATTTTAATTTTGAAAATGGAACTAAAAAAATGAAATTTGAATTTGGAACATGATTTGTTCATTGAAATCGAACGCAATTTGTATAAATTACTGGCTGTAAGTGATGGCTGTAGGGTGCAGGGAGGCGCGGTAACTAAAAAAAAAAACAAAAGCGCGCGATTTACTTCACTGTTGTTGTAATCGGTACGGACTTTATTGAATTTTGCAAAAAAATGAGTTTTCATCCCACCATCTCGGAAAGAGTATTTTTAATCTTCAATATCTGAGTGGAAAAGCCGTTTTTATTCTCTAGAGGATAAAGTAAATTTATCTTCAATATCTGAGTGGAAAAGCCGTTTTTATTCTCTAGAGGATAAAGTAAATTGAATTTAGAACATCGTGTGCACTAAGTTTGTGAATTAAAAAAAAAACATTAAACCTATTTACTGCTACCTCTATGGTGCCGAATATATCATACAACTTTTTTTTAATTTGTTAAAAACTCAGACTTTGTAAACGTTTTTTTTTTTGCATTTAGTCATTTCCTCGCTGAGGTGGAATGAAAAGTTACGTGTTGCACTCGAGTGCAAAGATTTTTCACCTCGTGCTCTTTTGATTCCCTCGCTTGCTCGGTCATCAAAATTGAACACGCGGTTAAAAAGCAACTTTGCACTCTTGTATAACAAATAACTATTTACGTCGAGTTTTGAAAGTGATAGTGCATTAACTCCTGAAACAATAAAAATAGAAGCTAATAACGTTATACAAAACTTAATACCTACGAAATCCCGGGAGAAATATTTTCTCATAGAACGAGATGAAAAGTAGAGTATATGACTCGAGAGCAAAAATATTTTTCCCTCAGGCGATGTACTTTGAATCCCTCGCTACGTTCAGGATTCTATTTTAGAATCCCTCGCTATGCTCGGGATTCTATTCTAGAATCCTTCGCTTCGCTCTGGATTCAAAATAGCGCCCTCGCCGTTTTTCTTACTCCGCTCTCAGATTATCAAACAAAAGACAGATAGGCCGTGCGGAACACTGCGAGTGAAGCCACAAAAGCAAATACAAATTTAAAAACGAATACCTACAATTCGCTTCGCGCTGTACTAACACGAGTCAGTACAGCACGAAGCGAAGCATTGTTAAAAAAACAAATACTAATACAAATAAAAATTCAAAAGCGAATACAATCACGGGATTGTAGGTATTCGTTATTGAATTTGTATTTGCTTTTGTGGCTTCACTTCACTCGCAGTGTTCCGCACGGTCTATCTGCCTTTTCAACCGACTTCAAAAAAGGAGGAGGTTATCAATTCGTCTGTATTTTTTTTTTTTTTTTTTTTTATGTTTGTTACCTGATTTCTTGGGACTGGGTGAACCGATTTTGATGATTCTTTTTTTATTTGAAAGCTAGTGCTTCCCGTGTGGTCCCATTTTATTTTGGTCCAGTTCTGACAATGGCATCCATGAGAAAACCGTATAAGTCTTAAATTTGCATTAAGTATGTGCGCGATTTGTTACGCGATTTCTCCGGCAAACGTAAACCGATTTTGAAAATTCTTTCTTTTATGGATAGGGTATGCTTCAGGGGTGGTCCCATATAAATTTTATCGAAATTTATTCAGCACTTTTTGAAAAATCAACAAATAAGTACCCAAAAATTTTACATAGACGACGTTTTAGTTTCATCAATCTTTGTAGTAGTTAACTTTCAATCTCTTCTTAACAGATTTGGATGAGAAGGAGATACTAAAAAGCGGAAAATAAAAAGCTTTTTACAAAAAAGACAACCGCCTTCAAAAAGTGAAAAATAACTTTAGCACAGAACACACATTGACTTTAGTTTCGGAAGTCGGTGGCAACACAAAACAACAAACAGAACAAAGCCACTGAATTTCGAAACTAAAGTCAATGTGTTTTCTGTGCTAAAGTTATTTTTCACTTTTTGAAGGCGGTTGTCTTTTTTGTAAAAAGCTTTTTGTTTGATAATCTGTGAGTCCGCTGTTCTTTTCTGATTCATTTCGATGACGGATCCAAGTGAGTTGTAATGTTTCTCCGGGACTCGTCGAGATTCATTGCCTCGACGTTTTTCTAGTTGTCACCACTGTTGACTCTGGCTTTCAGAAGTTACTGTGGTTTGGGAAATAGAGGCGTGGCGGACTTGTCCTAAAAAAAATGGAATATATACCCTGTTCACAATAAGATTAGACATAAACACAAACCTTTTTTTACAGTCCCTTCAATCGATTTTGACTTCTATTCCGTAGGCTTAAGGATGACATTAGAGGCAAAAAAGTGGTTACAATAACAACTGTTTACTGCAGTTGCCATTTGTCATGCTACCAACGCAATATAAGTCAAAATCGGTTGATCGGACTGTAAAAAAGGTTTTTGTAAATGTCTAATCTTATTGTGAACAGGGTATAATTTGAAATAAATGGTTTGAGTTTTAAGTCTTATGCCGCCATGAAAATTTAACTTGAACCCTGCACTTGAACTTGAAGTAATAAATATTCTGCAAACAGTAATTTATTATGAAAATTACAATTCTATGTAGTAATAATATTATTATAAACAAACAATGGCCTACAGTATAATATGTACATTTAAATCACTATCATCACTCATTATTATAAATTAAAGTTGAGTTTGTGGTCGTTCAACCTAATCTCCGAAACTTATATACGATTTTATACATTCTTTAGATATTAGGAAGCCACGCTATCTCAGAGTGGCTATATTTGATTATCAGAAAAATTAGGGTTCCGAAAAAAGAAACAGTTATTAATAAAAAGTACGGACCTGAAGGAGGACATCGCCGCCAAAGTCGACCGAAACGAAGGTGGTGTGACGATCTGAGCATATTTGCAAGGCAAACGTGGGCAAAAATTGCACAAGATCGGGAAGTTCGGAAGGAGAAAGGATGGGCCTATGTCCAGCTGTGGGACACATAAAAATAGGCTATATAAAATAAGTATGTACAAATATGAAGTCAACAACCCCATATTACACATATTTATCAAAAGTCAACAGACTGGTCCAATGGATGAATCGAGGTATCAATGTACTATTATATAACGTGTTTGTGAGTCATTTCTGTATGTAAATAATGTTTGGTTAGCTATTGCATCTTAATTGCTGCTAAGGGACCTTGTTGTTGGTTTTAAATAAAATTCAAATAGCCCTGACTTATGTAGTCAATGCACTGGTGAAGTAATCTATATATATAAAAGGCTGAAGGCAAAAGTGATTGGCTGATGTATCAACGCACAGGCCAAACCCTTAAGGCTAGAAAATTGAAATTTCGTACACGTTTTCCTCATATGACGAAGGCATCCACTAAGGAAGGATTTTTCAAAATTGAACCTCCAAGGGGGTCAAATAGGGGATAAAAGTTTGTATGAAACTTTTTATATTCCTTGAATATATTTGCATTACCTACCTACCTACTAGATAGGGACAGGACAACGTCTATAGGCTCAGCTAGTTTAATAATAATTTTATACAATAGTTCATTAGTTGTAAATGTCTTTGATATTCTATTGCTTTGGCTCGCTAGCCAACTTCGTCGCATTTTTCGCTTACAATAAGTTTCTTTGTAGTCGTTAACCGGCCACTCCGTACTAATATTTTAATGCGATAGTGTGTTTGTTTGCCACAGACTAAGCAGTGGCCAATCTTAATGTAGACCAGCCAAGTACGTAAGAAATATTATAGAGGACAAGTGTGTAAGCAAGTACAGGTACACTTACTCTCAAAGTCCAATAGGTCGGCAATTCGGCACGACCGGAGAGAGATCAGGCGCAGGACCAACGGCTTTACATGCTTTCCGAGGCACGGGGGTGTTACACCGCCAACTTCCAAATTTCGGGCTGCTACTGAGAAATTCCTAATGGAAAAACCCAATAACACTGACCTGAGAATCGAACCAGGGGGCCAAGTCTGCTATTTGTATAATTTCGTCATTCCAACACGATCCCATTGTCATTTTGCAAAAAGTTCGTAATCTGCTAAATTCATAATGGTCGATCATTGGTCGCACAATGACGTTGTAATGGTAGATCACTGATCAAAGTTACTGTCAAAATTAGTAAGTAACAGCTGTTATTTTGTACGAGATTACCATTCTATAACATTTCTTTCAATGGCGTGTCAGTGGTTGACCATTGGAAAGTCATATAAATGAATATTAGTAGATTACCAAACTTGTCAAAATCAACAATTATGGAATCAATGATAGACCATTCTGACACTATTGTGATAGCAGACTTAGGACCCCCACGCACAGCAGTACCGCACCATGATACCAACGACCAAGGGCGTTGCCAAGAGGGAGCAGGGCCATTCGAAAAGCTACATGTGCCTTTGACTGTATTTAAAATTCATACTTTATACTCATACCCCCCTCCCCCTGGGCCATCAGCTGGCGACGCTCTTGTCTATTGCAAGATATTTGATAAATCAGCAGGAAACCAATAAAACTATACCTACAAAAAAACAATCGAATCGAGAACCTCCTTTTAGAAGTCGGTTGAAAATTAATAATGAGACAAACAATTATGACGCATTCTTGTCCTCTACTGTAGACAAATATTTGCGGAGCACTCGCGTGAATTGTTAAAATATGGAATTAATATCAAGCCAAAACATACTTGGTCTTTGCTTACCTTAGAGGTGTTGAAGAGTATTGCTCAGTGTTATATAGGGTGACTGGTAATTAGTGTACGATACTTAAACACGTGATTGTGTTCATGATAACAAACAACTTTCCAAAAGAAAAAAATGTTTTTTGTACTGGTTTACTTTTATCACAATAACACAACAGCCGTATGAAATTCACGCGCGCGCACGCCTGTGACCTAAAGTGAACCAGTACAAAATAAAAATTTTCTTCGGGAAAATTGTTTGTTATCATGAACACAATCACGTGTTTAAGTATCGTACACTAATTACCAGTCACCCTATATAGGTAAAAGGCCGATATTGATTTGTGTTTTATCATCATCTGCCTAGCGTTTTCCTAACTTAGTTCGCTTTTAGTCTATCCGGATGTAGCTGAATATACTAGACTAGCTTCTGACTACACTAGCGATTAGGTCCGCGTGGATATCAAATGTACCATACAACATCCAATGACATCCGGCAATACACTGTCCACCGTTTTTTTAGCAGTTTATAGATTTTTTAAGCAAGCATCTGTGCACGCGGCGCAGATGAGTTAAGGCGATATATTGAAAAACATGTGGTTTTTCTATTTAGTGTAACTTGTTAAATATGTGGAATAGGGATTTAACATTTTGGTATATGTTTTTTGAATCTTTGATCTAGTACCATGTAAAAGGAATACACGAATCAATAATTTTTTCTCGACACAAAAAAATTGCAAAGTTATATCTATTTTTTTACTTTTTTCGATATCACTGCATGACGCTTGACAGATAGTCAATGGAATTTACTTTAAAACATAGATAATTATCATATCAAAGTTTACTCAAAGTAATTTTAAATTTAATTTATTTATTTTGTTAAAAAAGGAGTAAATTCGTTTTGGCACATACGTCGTTTTATTCCGAGCGCACGCATATTATAGCCATCTCTGCTTTTGCGTTTCAAAAGTAATTGCATCACTTTCGCTCGCTTAGTAGATCAGTCAAAACGTTTTGGGAACACATTCATTGTGCGTACTTCTAAGGAGTGGAATTCCCTGCCTGAGTCTGTGTTTCCTGATAGCTACAACCCGGGAGTCTTTAAGTCAAGAGTGAATAGGTTACTTCTAGGCAAGCGTGCTCCATCTTAGACCGCATCATCGCTTCCCTTCAGGTGAGATAGTGGTCAAACGTATGCCTATCAAATGATAAAAAAAAAAAAAAAGTCGCCGACGATTTATTTTCGAGGTAGCGCCATAAACTATCTTGTACTAATAGTTTTTAGATAATATGTCGGTACTACTTTACTCATCTCCCAAGCCAACCAACAACACAGTTCTTAATTATTTTACTACAATTAATTATTCCATGTAAGTAAACCAGCTCCAAAGTCAATGTTCCATCACTAAACTCTTTAATACCTTACCGATTCACTCATTGGTGGCGGTGGGATGACCATAAACTCGAGATTAGAATGCTAAACGACCACAGGCTGTGTTTGGTATGCAGAAAGCGAAAAGTGCAAATTAAAGGTTATCGTGTAAAAGATAGAAGACAGATTAGTTTGTACTGTGTAGTATTTCTTATTGTTAAGTAATGGCAGACCATTACTTTTGGCGCTCTCCTGTTGTTGAGAAATTTTGTCGTTTGTAGACGTTATGAAGCTATACAGATAATGGTGCCGATTCCCTTTTTCACAAACTAAATTATAATTAGGCATTTGGCATCTCTTACTACCAGGCAGCTGAAGAAAAAGACGGCGACAGACAAGGACTAAATTAGAGATGTCAAATTAGTTTTTTCCTTGAACTTCGCAGTGTTTTTAATCAATACGTTCTGAAATGACAACTATAATTGTATGAACATTACAGATCAACTTAAATTGACAGCTCTTATTAATATATGTCTTTTTCTTGTTTTATTGGAGAGAAAGAAATATAAATAGCTTAAAATTAATTTAGTTCGTCCACAACAGAATTGTCACCAATATGGTATTTATAAGGTACAACTGACCTTCGTCCGTCTAAACGAGCATTTAAATAGTTTATAAGTTTTAGTCTTTAAGTTAAGAGTGAATAGGTTACTTCTAGGCAAGCGTGCTCCATCTTAGACCGCATCATCGCTTCCCATCAGGTGAGATAGTGGTCAAACGTATGCCTATAAATTGATAAAAAAAAAACTAAAATTACAAATCATCATCATCATCTGCCTAGCCTTTTCCCAATTATGTTGGGGTCGGCTTCCAGTCTAACTGGATGAAGCTGAATACAGTTCGATTTAAACTTAATGACGGCTGTGAAGTGAGCGGTTGGCTGCGCAGTACCCCGCCCCTCACGTTACCCCGCCCCCGTTGTCTCGTGAAACTGTTACTGCGCAGCCTGTCGCCTCGTGTTCAGAGCCGCCATTAAGTTTGAATCGTACTGTACCAGTGTTTTCCATCGAGCAACTGCCTATTAGACCTCCACAACCTAGTCACTGGGTAACACGATACCACTTGGTAAGAGACTGGTTGTCAGAATTTCTGGCTTCTGGATTACCCATAACGACTGTCAAAGATCTATGAATAACAACCGGGACCAATGGCTTTAAGTGCTTTCCGAGACATGGAAGGGAACTCGGTTTGAAATGGATGGTCACCCATCCACAGACCGACCGCAGCAAGCGTAGCTTAATTTTTGACTGATCGATCTGTAGGGCTTTCACTAAGCCACGAGCTCCTCCTCTTTTTTTTTTGAAAAGGAATTAATTATATTGATTATTTTTTAAATCGGTTAAGTATTTTTGTAGTTTATTCATTACAAACAATCAAAATATGTTTTCTTTATTATATTAGTTTAGACTAGATTCTGTCCGCTTGAAAGTTGCCATAAAACATACCCTATGGCACTAGACAATAAAGTAGCATTTCCGCATCTTTTTTTGCCTGAAACTCAAAAATAGGTAGGTACCATAAATGCCTTACTCGGCAATAGTGTAGTTTCTATTTGTATCAGAGTAGTACTTCCAGAGATTTATTCAATGTTACCCTTTTATAATATTAGTAATACCAGCCTATAGTCACAGTATGTATAAATATTAGTACTACAGTACAGTAGCGACACGCTCCGCCTCGCTCTAAAACCGTTCCTTCCCCGCGTCGAGACTGAGTTTTTGTTCGAGCGCCGCGTAGACACGCACACACACGCACGTATTTGTACAGTCTGTTATTTTAGTAGTAGTGTAGGCAATTATATCGTTTCGTTTCTATGGAGTGTCGCGGGTGTGCTATTGTTGTCCCACTGCAGGACAAAAGCTTCTTATTTACTCCCTTGGGTTAGAATAGCGCCCGTCTAACACTGGCTCTTTGTAAACGGAACCGTATCAAAAATAAAACATTCGGTTGTCCTTAAATTATGAAACAAAAGGCAGATAGAACGCGCGGAACACTGACAGTGAAGCCACCAAAGCAAATACAAATTCAAAAGCGAATACCCTCAATCGAACTTCGTTAAAAAAAAAACAAATGCAAATACAAATTCAAAAGTGAAAACAATCACGAAACTGTTGGTATTCGCTTTTGATTTGTATTTGCTTTGGTGGCTTCACTCTCAGTGTTCCGCGCGGTTTATCTGCCTTTAGTTTTTTAATCTGAGGTTATGTCCTTAACTTTGGTAAATCTACTTGACTATTAGTCAACAAAACGAGACAAAACTTCACAAAAACCTCTATGGACAAGTACTCGTAAAGTTACACAAACACAAACAATAAATGAGTAAGCACTCTCCTCTGCAGCAATTTCATAACACGATCTCAACAGTTGACAAACTCGCTACATTATTCAACGCACGACCTATCGCACCGCAATTACACAAAGTAATGAGCTTTCTGTATGGGTACCGTGTGTTACCTGTTTAAAAAACGCTATTTTATAAATGAAATGTTGAGCAGTTTATTTTGAAATTTTATAATGCTGGAGCTACATTAGCGGACTACGGCGAATATTCGTGTTAACGCGATGAGTGTGGGCGGGTAGATCGATGCAACGCGTAGTATTCGGGCGAAGATGATGACTATCGGGGCCCTGTCGGTAAACTGGCGCGCATCAAAGGGATTTGTCGCGACAATATTCGCTTGGCTGGCTGGCTACTCCTGCGTTACTTCCTCTATTTTGAATAATAATAATAATAATAATTTATTTATTAAAATAACGTTTACAAATGTGTACATTTAGTCAACAAAAAGAATAACCCCCATACAAGTATAATGCCTTAAAATAAAGTAAAACTAAGATATTTATATAACTGGTGCAAGTAATGATGGTTCGGAAAACAATATTAGGTAGCGACCCGCCCGACCTAGGTTAATTCAAACCTGTGTTTCAGGCCATCACTTTGTACATAATTTAATTGGGCAGTGAAGTTTAAAGTATAACTAATATAGGCACGAGTGAACCGGTTTATTCTAGGCAAGCGTGCTCCACCTTAGGCCGCATCATCACTTAAGATCAGGTGAGTTGCGGTCAAACGCAAGCCTATAACAATATAAAAATATATATATATATATATATATAATAATCCATTAACAATTATGAGAAAAAGCATAGTACATTATTATCTAAAAGTAAACCTATATAGGGTGACTGGTAATTAGTGTACGATACTTAAACACGTGATTGTGTTTATGATAACAAACAACTTTCCCGAAGAAAAAATGTTTTTTGTACTGGTTCACTTTTATCACAATAACACAACAGCCGTATGAAATTCACGCGCGCGCACGCCTGTGGCCTAAAGTGAACCAGTACAAAAAACCTTTTTTTTCTTCGGGAAAGTTGTTTGTTATCATGAACACAATCACGTGTTTAAGTATCGTACACTAATTACCAGTCACCCTATATAAATCTTATGTAAATATACAAGAATAAGTACTATATCATTATGCCAAAACATCTAAAAGTATTTCTGTGTCTGTGTAATTGAGAATCGCTAAATATTCAGATAATATTTTACTACATTCTTTATAACATAGACCATAGTGACATGTTAAGCCTATTATAAAGGAAAGGTCCTAATTACAGCCTACGTGCCAGCTGAACAACAGAGAACAACACAATCCGGCACGATGAATTTTCAACCGCCTAATGTAGACAAGAACATCGCATATGCCCATACACGATGTTTTAGCGCGCCAACGCAACACGAATCTTCGCCCGCTAATGTTGCCCCAGCATAATTGAATATGTACGATTTTTTAAATAATAATTATGGTAATTTAAAAGTCGAATGTGGTCGGTGTATTCTCGATTTGGAAGCTTGGCATTGGCGTCTTCAGAGTTCACTTAAATCCATTGTTAATGTTTCAACTCCAAAACTATTAACCAACCACAAATATTGTGAAATTCTGAACTGCAATAAACGTCATCATTTATTTACAAAACAGATTATATGACGAAATTTACTGCAACTCAAAATTATTGCCTATTTGAATTTGCTGCATGTTTGATTAGCAGGAATAGGTATTATGTTCGCTGTGGTCGCAAAATAGCTACCACGTCTGTGCGTAAAAGTGGACTTAGCGGCAGCGCAATGGATAAATGAACTGCAATCTTTCATAAATAGAGTTCAACACTGTGAGCAAGATATAATAATTATGCGCGCCATTTTTAACTTCGCGTCTTTTTTGTTTATTTACTACCAATTAATAAATTAAAGCTGCTCGAGCATACTGCTACTGTCTCTGCGCTAACGGTAAGAGGTTTACCGTAAGTACTTTAAATGGTTAGACAACACCTTCCTTCGTCCAGATAAAAAAAAACAATAAAATATCATTTTTTTTTTATTATTGATAGGCATACGTTTGACCACTATCTCACCTGATGGGAAGCTAAGATGCGGTCTAAGATGGAGCAGGCTTGCCTAGAAGTAACCTATTCACTCTTGACATAAAGACTCCCAGGTTGTAGCTCTCAGGAAATACAGACTCAGGCAGGGTATTCTACTCCTTAGCAATACGCACAATGAATGTGTTCCTAAAACGTTTTGTGCGTGTGGGTGGGAATTCCACCATGTACCGGTGGCGCATCGCCGTACGTCTTGTGGTCCGATGATGGAACGGGCTCGGCGAATTTAAATTATGCAATTCCGTCGCACACTACCCAAAATGCAACCGATAGAACACCGACAGGCCAGCAACTCGGCGTCGATGCTCAAGACTTTGGAGCTTTGACTCGACGAGCCTATAATTGCCAATGATCCTCTTGGCTCGTTTCTCAATTGACTCTAGGGCATCAAGCTGGTATCTGGCAGATCCGTCCCAAAGATGAGAGCAGTACTCCATACACGATGCACAAAAGTTGTAATTACAATATTATCGAAGTCGAACTGAAAGCAATTATAAAAAAATACGTATTCATTTTTCACTGATAACGTGACGGGACAAGAGCAGGAAGATGATGAATTTAATATACTTATTAATCTTTATTACATCCAAGTAGTAGTGATTTTGATGCACGGTAAAACTCTAATGAGTTTATGTTTGCATCATCTCAAATATGTAATACCTTTATGTAATTTTAATTGGCAAATAAATAAATAAAATAAAAAAATAAAATAAAGTACAGAATTAATTATTGTAACATGGAAAACTTTACATTGCCAACGGAAAAATCAAATTATTTGGAGTTGAGGTTTGCTTACCTGATGATGCCACGTATGTCACGTGATGCAAATATGTCAACTGCTTCCATTTTGTTTTCGTGATGCAAATATGTCAACTGCATACAATTTCAGCTCGTAACTATTTATTAAGTGATTATTGTTTTAATATGTAATGAACTCTTATGTATATTTTTTTTTATTTGTAGTTTTTAATATAAGAATAACTTCCTGAAATTAATGATTATTATAATTATTATAAATACCATTTTATTATTGTTTACAGGTAAAACTCTATTAGCACAAACGATAGCGCAATGCCTCGACGTGCCCTTCGCGATCTGCGACTGCACGACACTAACGCAGGCCGGCTACGTCGGCGAGGACATCGAGAGTGTCATCGCGAAGCTCCTGCAGGATGCCAACTTCAAGTAAGTTATACACACTCACCACACTGAATCACTAAACATACCAAACACAGACATATACAAAACCCGCACACAGGCACACGCATAATAACAGAATACACGTACGTTGGCCCACCGTACAGTAGCGACACGCTCCGCCCCCCCCTCCGAAACACTGTTCCTCACCTCTTCTCGCGTGAAACGTGCTCTTGGAACTGTTTTTAGTTCGAGCGGCGCGTAGACACGCACACATGCACGTATTTGTACAGTCTGTTATTTTGGTAGTAGTGTAGGCAATTATATCGTTCCGTTTGTATGGAGTGTCGTGAGTGTGCTTACACTTCACACCCCCTAATATTATATAAAGAAAGAAAGAAAGAAGAAAGAAAAACCATTTATTCACGAGATAGTGAAACACACACATCAACATGGCGAATTTATTTGCATCCCTACTATCACTGTCCTTGGCAGTCTCTTTTTGTTTTTGTAATCCTGTCATGGAAATCTGGGTGGCGTACCTTAATACAGGTTACGACAATTTGCAAATAAATAAATTACATTTATTTATTTATTTGCAAATATTATTTTATCCGTGACAGTCCAGACAGATTTCGGTAGGAAACATGTTTAAGGTCGTCGCATATTATAACAGCACGGCTCCAACATAGCAAATAACTCGTCGTTCAAGTTAGGGCTTTAAATCTGGTGGGTTAGAATATTTATTATATTGACAAGATAAAAATGTTGACGGTTCGCGGTAGGCGCGCTTGCAGCTAAGACCCTGTCCAGATAAGGCGTTTTGCGCGCGAGTCCACTCGTTACAATTTATATTGCGTCCAGCAATGCCATTCTGTAACAATCTCCCTCGGTGAACACCTAGGTGAAGTGAGCTGTCATCAAAGTCAAAGTCAATCCCATTGTAATGCTTTGTAAATCCCTAGCATTGGGACAGATGACAGCTCACTTCACCTAGGTGTTCACCGAGGGAGATTGTTACAGAATAGACATACAGATACCGCGTCTTACGCGCGAGGGATCCCCTGCCAGTTATAAACATGGTCTCGGATACAGCGGTTGTGTTGTGGCGTGCATATCGTCGATTGAAACACCGTAAACGGACAGAAAGTCGACGGTTTAACATGCCAGCTTCACAAAACATTTCGACTATTTCTTCCCAGTAGGAACTGAGAAAAAATAAATAGTTCCATATCGAAGTTATCACGATCCATATCAAATACGTCGTACTCGCCACGGCCACGCACTCGCGCGTCGTACAATACGGTCAACGTAACTTGGCGCGTCTGAAGTTAGCTATTTGGCTGCGCAATGGAACTTTTAGGAACGAAATTGTCTACTGCGCAGCTAATCGGCTAACTTCAGACGCGCCAAGTTACGTTGACCGTACTGTACTGGACGCAACAATGGCGTCCGAGTATCTCGACTTGCGCGTGAAACTAACGAGTCGAGAATCCCGCTCATTGCACGTATTTTACGAGCGAGTAAGGAAACGAGCGGCAGTATCTAAACGGGATTTATGTAGCTCCAGTATCTCGAGAACGCGGGAGTGGACTCGCGCGCAAAACGCCTTATCTGGACAGGCTCTAACGGTTGGATTATTCAAGGCGATACCAGCTGTTTTGGAACGTTGCTGTAATTGTGCGATGACGATTGTTGTAAAAGAATGTTCGATAATTTAAATAAGTGAAAGAAGAACTGCATAATGTACTAAAACAAATGTACCACATATTTTTATGTATTTGAATTATCTTTATTTCGAATACTTCAAAGTTACGAAAATATTTACGAAAAAGACATTTTGATGCGCGGTAGGTGTTTTAGTAAACATACATACAATTCCTAAAAAAAATGTTTTTGTTCTAGTGTTGAGCGAGCACAGACCGGCATCGTGTTCCTAGACGAGGTGGATAAGATCGGCGCCGTGCCGGGTATTCATCAGCTTAGAGATGTTGGAGGTAAGCCTAACACAGCACATAGTATACTAGTCAGCTTCTAATGTGGATGGAATAACAGATCTATTAAAGAATAATTATAATAGCTTAGTAAATTAAAATTTACTTTTCCTCGCGACTTCGCGGGAATTTTCCTACGGATCTCTAAGTTCTAATAATGAAAAAAGAGATAACTTAGCCTCTTAATAGTAATTTTCAAAATCGGGCCAGTAGTTTTGAAGATTAGTGCGGACAAATTCTTCAGCTTTATAATAAAAAAAAAACAATCAAAAGAAAGAAAAGAAAGATTAAAAAAAGAAAAGAAAAAGAAAAGATAAAAGAAAAAAGAGAGAAGGAAAAGATTAATAAATATAATTAATAATGTATAATTATTATCCAATTGAGCGCCACGGGCTTTATCCAAGCTAATAAATAAAGCTAACAAAGGAAAACATGCCGAACAAGAAAACGTTACACGGAATATTTTTAAATATAAAAATAATACGAAATTAAGTTTTCTGTTTCTTTATTCCTTTTATTTAAAAGTACATGAATGAAATATTGTAAAAGGCACAAAGATAGAAAAAAGAAAGAAAGAAAGAAAAAGCATTTATTCACCCCCCAGGACAAAACACACAAAAATAACATAATAAAAAAAAACAAACGAAAATAGGGTATTGTACTCTAAATGATAAAAATCTATAAATATGTTATTGAGAAAGTTTAGGCATAAAGCCGTCGGAAAATGTAAGTTTTAGTTCATAAAATAACAAAACAAATTTTTAAATTCAATTCAAAGTTTTCAGTATTTTTAATCTGTTATAAAACACCGTGAAATAGTAGCGGCCATGTTATTACGCCGTACGGCTGTGTAAACAAAAAATTGTCAACTGTCAGTCAACCGATTGGCGATTGGTGACTTTTATTATTTTCGTAACCAACGTAATTTTTTAATTATTACACCTATTACAAAATATGCTTTTAATTATTTTTAAATGATATACAATTATCATATTTAACAAGAGCTCATTTGATACAAAACGAACTGACGTCATTTACTCTGAGCAATATGGCGTCCAGTAAGAGGCGTTTTCGTCAAACTACGCGCGAAATTTGAAAATTTAAAATTTAGATCCATTTTTATGGCACTTATCGATTGAATAAAAATTTTGTGTTTTTTTTTGGTATCATATTAGCACTACAGAATTTCATTTAGACACTTTTCAAAAATGGGTGTAATACCCTATTGGTCCTGTACGAGGCCAAAAGGCCCCTATCTCAGCACGGTGCTGTAACATTAAAAAGTCGTCACAGCGTTGATATTCTTCTTCTTTGCTGTTATTCTTCTTATTCTTGTATATTTACATAAGATTTATATAGGTTTACTTTTAGTTAATAATGTACTATGCTTTTTCTCATAATTGTTAATGGATTATTATATATTAGTTATACTTTAAACTTCATTGCCCAATTAAATTATGTACAAAGTGATGGCCTGAAACACAGGTTTGAATTAACTTAGATTGGGCGGGTCGCTACCTAATATTGTTTTCCGAACCATCATTACTTGCACCAGTTATATAAATATCTTAGTTTTACTTTATTTGAAGGCATTATACTTGTATGGGAGTTATTCTTTTTGTTGACTAAATGTACACATTTGTAAACGTTATTTTAATAAATAAATTATTATTATTATTCTGATAGGGCCCAAAGTGATGCCACGGTCAGATACGGATTTTATAAAAATAAAAGTGTAAACGATAAAACAAAAATAAATAAGTAAAGTATAATAAATTCGAAAAGAAAAATAAATTATTTATTTCTCAATTTTTATTTATAGGTATTTGCGGTAAATTGGGAGGGTACGCGTTTATGCTCTAAAGGTTAAAAGTAAACGTACAATTATAATATTTCAGTGTATTCCAAGAAGCTTATAGATAAAAGTGGAGGCAACACTCTAAATACCTAGTGAAGCCAACTGTGGGCAGACGCTCTCTTTCTGAATGCATACATAAGATAAAGAAAACACATATCACTGTCTCGTTCTTATGTATGCATTCAGAAAGAGAGCATTAGCCCACAGTTGGTTTCAAGTTTTTGTTCTAAGTGTTGGCTCCATGTATACCTATATCTTCATGGTGTATTCTTTCCAGGCGAGGGCGTCCAGCAAGGCATGCTGAAGATGTTGGAGGGCGCCGTGGTGTCTGTGCCGGAGCGCAACTCGCGCAAGCTGCGCGGCGACGCCGTGCAGGTGGACACCACCAACATCCTGTTCGTGGCCAGCGGGGCCTACAACGGGCTCGACCGGTATGGCTTAGTGTCTTAGTGTCTTAGCAGCGATGACACGAATTCCCCTAAAATGTATGTAAAGTAAACATTTCAACAGTGTGTATAATAGTACAACATCATTATTATTATTTTTGACGCGATAACGTCTTATAAATCGATGAACACCGGCTGCACGCACGAAAAGTGTCACATTCCGCCTGAGCCTGAGCGTACAAGTGAGAGCGGGGAACAAGCGATAGAGAGGCACGATCGGCCCAAGCAATAAGTTCCGCCCACCTCGACGGAAGCCAATATTTGCTTATGTAATATATGTTAGCCATTATGTTTCTTGGGCCACGATCATTGGGCCAAACGCGTGACCCAATGGGTCCCTTTACATGGCAAGCGACATCGCGGCAGGCCCAGGCGGAGGTGGCGGGATGATCTAGACTCTTTTGACAAAGACTGGTCTGAAATAGCCCTTGACAGAGAGAAGTGGAAGGAGAGTAGGGAGGCCTTTGCCCTGCAGTGGGAAAACACAGACTGAATAATAATAGTAATTATGTTTCTTTATAACGTTATCACTTACAGACAACCCATTTTTAATCATGTTTTTTTTTTCTCTCTATAATATATTAGGCACGTACGTTTAAACATGGGTTCATTAAAACACATAACTTGATTATTTATATGTAACTCAGGGGGATCGGCGTTGAAGGCTGAAATACAGGCTATGCCTAGTTTGACCCCCAAATGTTAATACTTTTGTGTACAATAACTGTAGACTAAGCACCTTATTTGTGAAATTATGTACAAATTTTCCCGTACACGAAAAGTATTATTATTATTATTTACATTTATTTATTTGATATACAACTGTGTCAAGAAAGTACCGGGAATTATTCAATAAAAACAAAATATGTTTATTTAAATATCAAAATTAATTGCATCGCCTTCAAGTAGCTCCATTCCGTATACACTAACGCCGACGAATAACCCAATAATCAAAACATTTTCAGACGTATTTTTTGGAATCGAATTTTCTTTTACGTCATCTTTTTTCAGTTAGAAAGCGCCGCCATTCCGATTCTTGTTGACTGATTTGCAAGTCAAACTCGTAAACCCATGTCTTGTCACCAGTAACAATGTGTTTTATGAATGTGGGGTCGGAATTGACTCTTTCTAACACGTCTTCAGCAACGTTTACGCATTTAAGATTTTGCAGACGATTCTAATCTTTTGGTACTAGTCGAGCGGCAACGAATTTCATTTTTTTTTTTTTTTTTTTTTTTTATCATTTGATAGGCATACGTTTGACCACTATCTCACCTGATGGGAAGCGATGATGCGGTCTAAGATGGAGCACGCTTGCCTAGAAGTAACCTATTCACTCTTGACTTAAAGACTCCCGGGTTGTAGCTATCAGGAAACACAGACTCAGGCAGGGAATTCCACTCCTTAGCAGTACGCACAATGAATGTGTTCCCAAAACGTTTTGTGCGTGTGGGTGGGATGTCCACCATGTACCGGTGGCGCATCGCCGTACGTCTTGTGGTCCGATGATGGAACGGGCTCGGCGGAATTAAATTATGCAATTCTGTCGCACACTCCCCAAAATGCAACCGATAGAAAACCGACAGGCCAGCAACTCGGCGTCGATGCTCAAGACTTTGAAGCTTTGACTCGACGAGCCTATCATTGCCAATGATCCTCTTGGCTCGTTTCTCAATTGACTCAAGGGCATCAAGCTGGTATCTGGCAGATCCGTCCCAAAGGTGAGAGCAGTACTCCATACACGATCGAACTTGCGCTTGATAAAGTTTAAGCAGCTGTTCCGGCGTGAAGTACCGTCTCACCTTTGCTAGGATCCCCAACTTTTTGGCAGCCACTTGAGCCTTTGCCTCTATGAAAGGGCCAAAATTGAGGGTAGATGTTAACGTAACACCAAGAAGTTCAAGTCGGTCGGTTATCGGCACGGTTACACCTCGGAAAGATGGAGCTGGGTGGAATTGGCTCTTTTTAGCGGAAAAGAGACACGCTTGGGTCTTAGCTGCATTGAACTTGACCAGATTGGCATCGCCCCATTCAGAGACAGCCTGTAAGGACAAGTTCAAGCGCTCAACCATTGCCTCCCGGAGAGACCGGATCTGCGACCCACCAGCTCGTGCATCGGACACGTATCTCTCAGCAACAGTGCTGTCGTCTGCATACCCAAAGGTACCGGGTTTAAGCAGATCATTAATATGCAACAGGAACAATGTTGCTGAGAGCACCGACCCCTGAGGAACCCCGGCATTAATATCCAGCAGTCCGGACGAGCAGCCATCTATGACCACTCGAATAGACCGATCCCTCAGGAAATCTGCAATCCAATCACACAATCCGGCGGGCAGACCGAAGGAAGGAAGCTTATTAATAAGGCTATCGTGCCAGACCCTGTCGAAGGCCTTCGAGATGTCAAGGGAGACCGCTAGTGCCTCCCCGTGTTTCTCGATGGCCTCACTCCAGATGTGAATGGCATACGCTAGTAGATCCCCAGTTGATCGATTTCGGCGGAAGCCGTACTGTCGGTCACTGAGGATATCATTCGCTTCTAGGTATGCCAGGAGCTTACGATTCAGCACCCGTTCCATACTTTTACAAAGTATGGACGTTACCGAAATGGGTCTATAATTCGACGGGTCTGCCCGACTACCCTTTTTGGGCACGGGCTGCACGTTAGCTTGCTTCCAAGCCTTCGGCACTTTCCCAGTCTCAAACGACAGACGATATAGGCGTGTCAAGATCGGAGACAACTCAGGCGCACAAGTCTTCAGTACAATTGCTGGAATCCCGTCGGGGCCACTAGCCTTGTTCACGTCTAGGTTACGCAGTACCCTAAGAACGTCCTTCTGATGGATGCTTATGTTCGACATGCTCGACTCGCATCCAGCAGGAGAAGCAGGGGGTCTCGCGCCACCAGGATCCAGACGTGACGATTCCGCAAACATAGAGGCGAACAAGTTTGCTTTCTCCTCAGCGGAGTGGGCCAGCGACCCATCGGGTCTCAGCAGTGGTGGTAGTGAGGGGCGGCAGAAGTTCGATTCGACCGACTTAGCCAGGGACCAAAAAGCCTTACTGCCTGCTGGGTATGAAGCAAGTTTGTTCCCTATTCGGCTAATGTGGTCAAACCGAGCTCTCCGCAACACCTTCTTGCAGGACTTGGCAGCCCTGTTAAAGGCTCTCTTCTTCTGGCTCACGTCACTTGCTTTTCGAGTGCGGGCGTCAACCCATGCTAGGTACGCTGAATGTTTTAGCGCGTTAGCGCGATTGCACTCGGCACCAAACCATGGGCGAGCTACGCCAGACATTGTTACGTCTGAGAACGGAATGTAGTACTCCATCCCCCTCCGCAACACATCCGTCACGGCGTCCGCGCACGACGAAGCATCAGTCGAAGAAAAGCAAGTAGGCTGCCAAGGATAACATGAGAAGAAAGATCGCATGCCATCCCAATCTGCTGACCTGTATCGCCATACCCGCCGGGTGCCTCTTGGGCAAGGATCGGGTGGGGAGTAGACGGATACAGACTTCACCAGACAGTGGTCGGAACTACCCAGTGGAGAAGAAATTGACACCGAGTAGCGGTCTGGATCTGTTGTCAGCAGAAGGTCCAAGCAATTGGCAGTGTGCGAATCAACATCTGGCACCCTTGTTGCCCCCTGGACCAGCTGGGTGAGATTTAACGCTAGCGCTAGGTTTCGCGCTTCTCGTCCAGCATGGTCTGTGTGCTGGTATGGGAAGAGCCACTCTTGATGGTGGGCGTTGAAGTCCCCCAGCAACACCAATTGGGCAGAAGGGTACCGCTGCTGAGCCGCATCCGCCGCCTCACTGAGGTGCTGTATGAGCCCAGTTGTCTCCAGATCACCGCTATGCGACCGGTAGACACAGGCGTAGACAATTTTGTCCAGGCCTGTGTCCACTAGAACCCACAGCGTTGAGAACCTGGAGTCCTCAAGGTTGCGGAGACGCCGATAACAGATGTCGTCCCGGGCGTACATACATACGCCCGCGCGTGGTCTGAAGTGGTGCTCCAGGGTAAACCCTGGGTAGGTAAGGTACGACACGTCAGACGGACACCCGATCTGCGTCTCCGACAGGAACAAGAGCGCTGGTTTCTCAGTCTCTAGGTGGTGATGGACTGCGGCGAGATTTGAGTGCAGACCTCGTATGTTACTGAGGTGCACTTTGTGTGAGAGGGAGTGCTGCCGCTGTACAGCTTTTCTCGTTTTGTTCCTCTTGGTCATGGATTTGAGTGAAGAAGGAAGAGGAGAAGGAAGTGAAATGAGGTTCCATGCTGCTATCCCTCAGGCACGCTCTGACAGGACGGCATCATTGGGGGACTAGTCTGGAGACTGCGGGGACGCCCGAGCCCCCCCGGGAATGTCCATCGGGCCCTCTCGTCTGGTCGCCAACCAGCACGATGGTGCATTCCGGGATTTTTCGTCAGTTGGCGGGGCAGCCTTTCATGTGTGGCTAGCACACTACTTGGGCCCCCAACTACCTGCGGTCGGCCAGCGGCGCACCGTGCCTCGGATCCCGCTACCCTCCACGACTAGTCTCCCGATACGCCCATATCAACGCGTGCCTGGTCGGTCTGCCTGCATTGGAACGACTATTTCGACCCAACTCCTCTGAATTGGCTACACTGAGCATCGTACCGGAACGCGGCTAAGCCACTTGGCGGTACATCTTTGCCCAGTGGGTGGTCGCAAGCCAACGGCCGAAACCTACCACCAGTTAGTGTCACCTGATTTGCACCACCCAGGGACCACGTGTAGGGACTAGCTATTAATGAGGGTACTTTCCTACGGACGCGGGTGACTCGGCCCCCAAAAATGCCAAAACAATCGTTTAAAACGGTACGAATTGATTCTTGAGATACAGAAATTTCAGCAGCTCTCCTAGACTAAAACGACGATTTTCGGTTACCATTTCCTGTATTATAACTATGTTAGTTCAGTGAAAGATGTCGATAGCCGACTAGAACGAGGCAAATCTTACACCACTTCTCGACCACATTTAAATGCATTTTACCACTCATACGCACGTTTTTTGGTAAAGTCGATTCACTGAAAGCCATTTCATTGCTTCTGCACACGAAAAAATTTGCAATGCAACATTTAAGACAAATTATTTGTTTGATATTTTTACTGTAGTAAAAATCGCAAAACACAGTTGACATGAACTGACAAAATGGCACACTGTAAACAAACAGAATGACTAGTGCAGATCGAACTCCGCGTGAGTAAAAGGACAGTTGCACGTTAGCGCCAAAAAGAATTTAGACAATCTCTTTAAATGAGCTTTTTAAATGATTTATTCCCGGTACTTTCCTGACAGAATGTATTTTTTCTTACATACATATTATTTTCATAAATGAATGGACAGGACACTGTCATAATATTAATCTTTTTAAACAGTTCTCTAAGACATTTGCAGCGACGTAGATTATAAATGGCTCTGACAGCTTTCTTTTGTAAAATAAAAATGGATTCAACGTCACTTTCATTCATTTCGTCAAGATTTTGAGAACGTCTGTCTACTCTACTCTAAAAATTAATGATGTATCATCTGCAAATAACACCATCTTCGGTTGATTTTGAAGTAAATCATTTATATAAACTAAAAAAGAAATGGACCTAATTTCGAGCCTTGAGGAACGCTCATCGTCATTTCAGACCTCAATGAGTTTACACCGTTAACCTGAACTTTAACTTGTCTATTCTTCAGATATGATCTAAGTAAATCAAGGGATGTTTTAGTAATCCTGTAGTGCTCTAGTTTTAACAAAATTATCTCATAGTCAACGCAATCGAACGCCTTTGAGAGGTCGCAGAAGATTCCAATAGCATCTTGTGCTTCTTCCCAGGTAAAAATGTTATATGAAGCCATATGAGTTTCTTCTACGCAGTTTGGTGGTTTTAGAATTTAAGTTACATGTTTGGTCTTGAATAAACATTTTATTTCTTAAATATAAAATAAGTTAGTGATGTGACACTTTTGTTTCGATCTTTCGATATAATTAAAAATGCCTAAAAAAATCGGTAAACTCAGTATAGTGTATTTTGATGTGGGTTTTTGTGTAAAGACTATAAGATAACAGAAAATCGCCCTTAATTATAACCAATCATTTCGCTAAAATGGCGGAGAAATTTAGATACCTACGTCGATGTGGCCAACGTCAGTCGTAGTAGACATGCGGTACAATTACACATTAACACGACACACACATTGTATAATCTTTTGTTAGACCATGCATTACTTTTAGATAAAGAATGATTTAAATTAAAGAAGGTAAGTATTGAAACACTACTGTATTGTCCCACATGTACTTAAAGCAAAATGAGCTTAATGAACTGATGGTGTGGAAATGAAGTGAGTGATGCGGCCCTTGTTGGCTGTAACAAGAACCGGCTGTATTGATAGCTTAACGCGAACTGAATTAAATGTAATGAGTTGAAATGAATGTGTCGTAAACTGCAAAATGTGCAGTTGCACCGTACGCACATAATCACTCGTGCATGTACACATACACACACATGATACATAACCGTGTTTGCCATCGACACGTTAAGAAGAAGACATACGGCGCGTTAAATAGACACTAACCATTGTATGTGTGGTCCCGCAGACTGATAGGAAGAACACAGGGCGCTATAGATAGACACTAACCATTGTATGTGTGGTTTCGCAGACTGATAGGAAGAACACAGGGCGCTATAGATAGACACTAACCATTGTATGTGTGGTTTTGCAGACTGATAGGAAGAACACAGGGCGCTATAGATAGACACTAACCATTGTATGTGTGGTCTCGCAGACTGATAGGAAGAACACACGGTGCGATAGATAGACACTAATCATGTGTGGTTCCGCAGACTGATAGGAAGAACACACGGTGCGATAGATAGACACTAACCATTGTATGTGTGGTCCCGCAGACTGGTAGGAAGAACATACGGTGCGATAGATAGACACTAACCAGTGCGTGTGTGGTCCCCCAGGCTGGTGCAGCGCCGCAACAACGAGAAGTACCTCGGCTTCGGCGCCTGGGACCCGCGCTCCGGCAGACGCGCCGCGCTGGCCGCCGCCGCGCAGGACGCCTCCCCGCTGGACTCCGCGCGACAGGAGAACGACGAGCGCGACGCCTGGCTGCGCAAGGTGCAGGCGCGGGACCTCATCGACTTCGGCATGATACCGGTACGATAGCTGCAGGGACCCTCACTCATAGTCACGACAGGAGAACGACGAGCGCGACGCCTGGCTGCGCAAGGTGCAGGCGCGGGACCTCATCGACTTCGGCATGATACCGGTACGATAGCTGCAGGGACCCTCACTCATAGTCACGACAGGAGAACGACGAGCGCGACGCCTGGCTGCGCAAGGTGCAGGCGCGGGACCTCATCGACTTCGGCATGATACCGGTACGATAGCTGCAGGGACCCTCACTCATAGTCACGACAGGAGAACGACGAGCGCGACGCCTGGCTGCGCAAGGTGCAGGCGCGGGACCTCATCGACTTCGGCATGATACCGGTATGACACTCTTTTTTTTTTTTGTTGCTTGGTGGAAATCCTCATGGACTTCCTTCGTCGTGGGTGATAAAGGGCGCCGCAAATTACAGGCTAAAACCACCGTGGTGTTCCACCTGTGCCTATGGCCGGGAGTGTGGGATTCGCGTAAGTATTCACCACTCTTCAGTAGGTCCGAGCTCCCACTACGGCCCGGCCCGTGCCGCCCGCAGCCACTCCCTCGTGTGGCGCGTGCCGCCTGCGCCGCTTGCTCAGACGCCGTGGTCCCGTAGTCCGCTTGCACCTATTTTGGAGGTCGCAGATCGTTTCGCCCTCGTCGGGCGCCCGGTGCATCTCTTGCGGGAGGGGTAAGAGGACGCGGCTTCTACCTCCCGCTCGGATGCCTCGAGCTAGAGAGACCGTAACTCGTCGTACACATACAGAACCAACTGAGGCGATACCCTTATAAAAGTAATCACTCTCTAGAGAGAAAAAGCGACAGTGCGGGCAATCTGTCACTTTTCTGTAGAACTTCACTTATCCGCTCCCGCAAGCCTGTGGCGCGGACCGAAGACAACTACCGGCCGCCCGATCAGTTTATCTCTCTCTTTTTCCTGCAGATATTTACTTCATTGCTGGATTAGGAACGCTCAGTCCCTTTCTGTCGGTCTATGCCCTAACTACGTCCAAACCTAAAGTCGCTGAGCGTATGACGGTTTTTTTATCCGCTTAACAGAAATGACGCGGACACTTTCGCCGCGAACTGTGCGAACGTGTGCGTACACGAGAAACGACTTATCCATTTAACCTTTTAACCGTCATGTATAAATGACAAACCAAAATATGCCCAGCACCCCACGGTCACAACTACAAGACAAGCATGACAGACGAATTACTACTCTATGTTATTACGTTTAAAAACGTACTTCCATAGAGTAGTACTTTGTAGCTTGGCATCGAGGGCACGTTTTTGTTTTTTGACGTGATAACGTCTTATAAATTGATGAACACCGGCTGCACGCACGAAAAAGTGTCACGGTCCGCCTGAGCTTGAGCGTGCAACGAGAGCGCGGAACAAGCGATAGAGAGGCACGATCGACCCAAGCAATAAGCTCCGCCCACCTCGACAGAAGACATTATTTGCTTATGTTATATATGTTAGCCATTATGTTTCTTTATGACGTTATCACGTAAAACTATCGTCCGTAAACCGACTTTTTGACATGACGGTCAATAGGTTAAGCTCTAGTATAGAGTAAGGTAATCATGAAAACGTCACGGTATGAACAAAAGCAGTTCATACGGGTGTTTACTTATCCCTCGTGTGCATTACTGTAATGATTTTCATAAGATCTATCGTCGCGAACAAATTGTTCACATTGCTACTGTACATCGTTTGCTCAACGCCTCTTTGCACGCAAGATGGACAATAAAACACGGGATTTATCTATGCTGTACTTTGTCGTCAACTTCGATGTAGTAGTACTGTCACAATAATTATTCGATTAAATGTTTTTTTTTGTCAATTCCGCAGGAGTTCGTGGGCAGATTCCCCGTGCTAGTACCTTTCCATAGTCTCAATCAAGACCTGCTCGTACGAATACTAACAGAACCTAAAAATGCTATGGTAAGTAAAACGTAATGTATTCTACAACTAATATTATTTTATTTTAAAACTGAAAATCTAAAAGATTATTTTTAAATTAAGAAAATTCACGCGTTATTGCGTGAAAAAGCTAACAACATCATAGTAGAGGCATTGTACAATATAATAAACCATCTACACTAATATTATAGAGATGAAAGATTTGGTATTTTTACCCGACTTCTAAAAGGAGGAGGTTGTTAATTCAAATTTGTGTATTTTTTTTTCTTATGTATGTTCGGGCATAAAAATCAACAAAACCTAAAAAAAAAATACATAGATTATCACGTTTTAGTTTCTTCAATCTTTGGAGGACTTTCAATATCTGTTTTAACTGTGTCGCCGTTTCTTAATGTACCTATTTGGATGTTAAGGCGATAAGTACTGTAAGGACCGGAATCTATGTACTACAAATGAAAGGTATTAGTGACTTTCAGAAGACTATATTATTGAATTAGCGAGAGGTAAAATTTACAAGACCGCAGCTCTGAGCCTAGCTGTCGGTCTCACTGACATCACTTGTCATAGTATAAAAACGATATTCTACATCATTCAAATATATTCTAAAGTATCCAGAAAGTTTTAACCATAGACTAAATAGTTATGGCTTCATTACATAAAGCCTCCTGCTTGACACACTCTACAGTACTAAAAACGGAAAATAAAAACATTACTCAAAAAAAAACCAACCGCCTTCAAAAACTAAAAAGTGAAATATTTATCACTTTTTAGTTTTTGAAGTCGGTTTTCTTTTTTTTTTTTTTTAGAAAACCTTTTTTTGTATGTTTGTAACGTTTAAACTCAAAAACTACTGCAGTGCAATTCTGTAAGAATTCACTCGTGAATTCGAATCCTATCTCACTTCCGAATTCACTTACCTGAAGTGAAAAGTATTTGGTATTCGCTTAAATAGGAATGAAATAATAGTTCGTTTCACTTATGTTGTCACTTCGTGGTGCTAGCATAGTTTTTATCGAGTTACAGACTACCTAAAACAGTTTTCACTGCGGAATCAGAAGTGAGAACTGGAGTGAGTTCTTACAGAATAACATAGCTGGTCCGATTTAAAAAATGCTTTCGCAATTAGAAGCTACATTATCCCTGAGTAACATAGGCTATATTTATCCATTGAAAACATTAGGGATCTTTGAGAAAATTCACATCGACGAAGTCGCGGGCATAGTGCTAGTCTTATATAGAAAAGGGTTGAATAGTCCTGAATAGGGTATTACACCCATTTTTGAAAAGTGTCTCAATGAAATTCTGTAGTGCTAATATGCCACCAAAAAAAAACACAAAATTTTTATTCAATCGATAAGTGCCCTAGAAATGCATTTAAATTTTAAATTTTCAAATTTCGCGCGAAGTTTGACGAAAACGCCTCTTACTGGACGCCATATTGCTCATCGTAAATGACGTCAGTTCGTTTTGTATCAAATGAGCTTATATTAAATATGATAATTGTATATCATTTAAAAATAATTAAAAGCATTTTTTGTAACAGGTGTAATAATGAAAAAATTACGTTGGGTAAGAAAATAATAAAAGTAGAAAGCCTATATTACGCCATCAGTTGACTGACAATTGACAATTTTTTGTTTACACAGCCGTATGGCGTAATAACATGGCCGCTACTATTTCACGGTGTTTTATAACAGATTAAAAATACTGAAAACTTTGACTTGATTTTAAAAATTTGTTTTGTTATTTTATGAACTAAAACTTACATTTTCCGACTGCTTTATGCCTACACTTCTCAATAACATATTTATAGATTTTTTCTCGTATAGAGTAAAATACCCTATTACAAAACACCCGGCTATGTAAGATAGGAAAAGTTATTTAACAAAGGTAAAGGTCAATAATAAACATACCTACGACAAAAATTTGAAGTAGGTAAACAACAAAACTTACTTGTACATTAAAGAACAAAAAGCTGCCAAGTGCGAGTCGGACTCGCCCATGAAGGGTTCCGTAGCAGCAAGTAACATAATAATATAAAAGTTTTTTTATTTTTATATTTGAGATGATTGAATGAAAGTTAAATTGCGGTTTACAATTTATGACGTATTAAAAAAAACTACTTACTAGATCGCGTTCAAACTAATTTTCGGTGGAAGTTTACATATAATGTACCTACAGCATATATTTTTTTAGTTTTATCATTCTCTTATTTTAGAAGTTGCAGGGGGGGGGGGGACCTTTTACCACTTTGGAAGTGTCTCTCGCGCAAACTATTCGGTTTAGAAAAAAAATTATATTAGAAACCTCAATATCATTTTTGAAGACCTATCCATAGATACCCCACACGTATGGGTTTGAAGATAAAAAAAAAATTGAGTTTCAGTTCTAAGTATGGGGAACCCCCAAAGCTTATTATTATTATTTTTTTCTATTTGAAAGCCTCCTGCTTCCCGCCAAAATCTGATACCTATGTTAGTTTCCTTGACCTAGTACTTACTTACCTAGTGATAATCTAGCTGCTGTTTTATGTTAAAACTGTACTGTGCGTGAGTGATTGAGTGTGTGCCGAAATATACGGTTTACCGGTGACTTTGTTGTGTTTTCCTTGTGCCAAATCCCGCCCTAAATCGTTACAAGTATAGTTCTTATATTTTCTTATAAAAAAGTGGCTGTGACATACGGACGGACAGACAGACAGACATGACGAATCTATATTTTGCCATTTGGCTACGGAACCCTAAAAAAGACAAAACAAACTTGAAAGTTGAAGTTTTTCTTTTCAGGAATTACTTATTTAAGTACTTATTAGGTAGTTACTGAAAAAAAAAACTTGTCTAGTTTCGGATCAATGTACATACAAAGTAACTGAATAAATTCAGGCCTATCGATATAAGCAAGTCCTCTGTTGGTCTGACATATTTGTAATGTTAAATTTTTATTTGCAGGTATCTCAATACAAACTCCTGTTTGCGATGGACAAGTGCGAGCTAACGTTCAGCGAGGATGCTCTGAAGGCGGTCGCCGGCCTCGCCATGGAGCGCAAGACGGGCGCCCGAGGACTGCGGGCTATCATGGTATGTACCGCACATCTATACTCATATTAACAAGCTGAAGAGATTGTACAACGCACTCATTTTCGAAACTACGTCTTTTTTTCTCTAATAGGGAGCTACTTATCTCTGAGTGCTCCGAATCCGTAAGAAAATTCTCGCAGATAAAGTTGCCGTCAAAATCTAGTTACTAGATATCACTTTTGGCTTCCCATAGCCTATTCCAGGTGTCGGCAACCTACGGTTCCTTCGATGTCAGGTTGCGGTTCTTCAGTTCCATAAGCAATAATCGTGCAATCGATCATATGAAACTAATTTCATTTACTGCACCTGCTTTTCTTCACTTGTCTGCTACTAATCATACTGTAAGTATGAACTCACATTCGGATTTCATTTCGTCTCGCGTGACAAATTATGAACTAAAGTTTTCCACAATCTCTCTCATCTTTTTCATCAGCCGGAAAACGTCCACTGTTGAACAAAGGCCTCCCCAGGGGGATCGCAGTGAAGTTGTTAAGTACACAGAAGCCGCTGCTGCCTGCCGGATTTTCCCTTAGTCGCCTTCGACGACACTTGCGGGATGAAATTGGGGGATGTTATTCTAGTCCGGAAACCCCACGGGCTACCCTACACCTACCCTACACCTACCCTATACCTACCCTACACCTACCCTACACCTACCCTACACCTACCCTACACGTACCCTACACGTACCCTACACCTACCCTACACCTACCCTACACCTACCCTACACCTACCCTACACCTACCCTACACCTACACCTACCCTATACCTACCCTACACCTACCCTACACCTACTCTACATCTACCCTAAAACTAAAAAAAAAAAAAAAAAAAAATTATCCTATGGCCGTCTCCTGGTTTTAAGCTACCTCCCCACCAATTTTCATCCAAATCGGTTCAGCCGTTCTCGAGTTAGTGTTGTAACAAACACGACTTTCTTTTATATATATAGATATCGATAAAATCATGACAGAATTTGTACAAAAAAAATAAAGATGTTTAGAGAAATTGAAATTCCAATTTCTTGGGTACCTAAAGAGTAAAAAGTATCATCGGGCATTTGCAATATTTTTAGAACCCCGCAATAAAAATGGGTGTTAAACGTGACTAGTTCAACGAAAAGCTCATTATTTCAGAACGAAACGGCGGCTAACATAACGTACGAACGTACTGACTGGCTTTGGTTGTCGTTTTATGCGAAATAATGTCACAAATAATGAAATCAATGTACTTTTCCAACTCTGCACATTGATAGATCCGTTAATGTCACATGTCTTGTACAGAGTTTGTAAAGATGTAGTCGTAAAAGTTTGCCTGATTTTCGATTTGGAACTGGAAACAGAAATAAAGCCATTGATGGCCTCAGTTGCTGATTGGTCTGACGTTCTTCGCATCCGGATCTTTCCAGCAAGTGTTAGGTGGTTTGACCAATGTGCACAAGTCAACAGTAGGTATATCAAATAGCACAAAAGGTAACTCGCAAGCTAGCAAACCTTAGTTCATCGTATAATAAAATGGCATGAGCTGCGGAGAGTTAGTAAAGAATTTTTTTGAATTGATGTTTTGCCATGGGTAGCAAGCAGGAGCCCTAGATTGCTACCATGAAAGCAGAGGATAAAAGAAATAAAGAAAAACTATAACAAAGCCTGAAACTAAAACAAGTAGATATAACGAGGAGGAGAGAAGGAGAGAAGGAGGAGCAGGAGTAGGGTTAAAAGCTTTAGAAATTGGATATTTGCGTTTTGTTTTTGCAAATATATTCAAATTGTGTGACAAAACTCAGTAACAAAACGCAACCATTCACTCACTTCGTTTTTTCGGCTTTTTTCGTTTGCCTTTGGTGGTCTTTAGTTAAAGGACCCTTAAATGCACCTCTAACCGTTTTGTGCAACGTCTTTAAATATAATGAATAATTAACGGTAAAGACTCATTAACTAAAGCAGCATTTAAGGAATGCTTTCTGCAACTGGGTGTCAATCACTATTTTTAATCGATTGGTTAGTCTCACAAAAATTTGTAAATCACTGATGCCCGGCCAGCAGCAGCAGCGGACGAGTTAAACACAGTATAAACATATGAATAGTATGGAAACTAGGCCTATTTGTTGAAATAATTACCTACGCTCCAATGGAGCGTCAGGGTTGTCACTCTTCATGTCTTTAAAATTGATATGTTTTATTGTTACGATTTTTTTTGACGTGTTTAGTGGTTAGGATTTGGCTGGTTATCTTTTCCTCCTTCTGGTCAAAATGTAAATCTAAGATGGCGATGGATTTACATTTTGACCCCACTATCGGCTTTAGCACCCATGAAAACTAAGAAAATGAAACCCGTGATAAATTACAAAAAAAAAAAAATGACAGCCGCCATCTTGGATTTACATTTTAGCCTCGCTATAGGCATTAGCACCTTCGAAAACTATGAAAACGAAACCCGTGACAAAAAAAAAATTAAAATTTCACAGCCGCCATCTTGGATTCTGATTTTGACCTCACTATTGGTTTTTGCACTCACGAAAACTGAAAACGATACCCATGACCAAAAATTTAAAAATTTTTGAAGCCGCCATCTTGGATTTACATTTTGACCTCACTATTGGCTTTAGCACCCTCGAAAACTACGATAATGACACCCATGATAAATAAATTAAAAAAAAAATACAGCGGCCATCTTGGATTCAGATTTTGACCTCACTATCGGTTTTGGCACCCACGAAAACTATGAAAACGATACCCACAACTAAAAATTTGAAATTTTTTGAAGACGCCAGCTTGGGTTTACATTACGACCTCACTATTAGCTTTAACACCCTTGAAAACTACGAAAATGACACACATGACAAATAAATTTAAAAAAAAATTACAGCCGCCATCTTCTTCATCTTCAAACTATAACGACACCCATGACGAAAAAAATAGACACGAACAAATAAAAAAGCCGCCATCTTTGTTTTACAAATAAATTCACGAATTTCATGTGAACTTATTTGTAAAACAAAGATGGCGGCTGCTAACATGTATGCACATATTCATTCTTATCTTTCAAGATCAGCAGGAAGTAAACACGAAAGCTCCTGTTTTGAAGAAGCCGAGTTCAAACAGCTGTACGCTACGCAATACGCTCGAGGCATTTTTAAAAAGATGGACGGTCCGTGGCGCAAGGAATAAATGTATTACGCGACTACTTGACACTCGTTCAAACACGGCACCCGTGACTGAGAGCACCGCGACTATCGCTTAGGGGATCGTAGTTTCTGTACTGTTCATATCTTTATACTGTGAGTTAAGTGCCTCTCTGGATCTCAGACCACGCTTCAGAATTACCACGCCCATCGACCGTATGAGCCCTAAGCCATTCCTACTTGGTTTTGCAATTTTGATTTTGAACCTATAATCGTTGTCAGCGTTCTGGAAAAATCAAATCAAAATCATTTATTTGCAAAAATATGGTACGGTGGATGTTATCGGACTGATGGTTTCTGCATATTCTGCCATACATGGCGTGCAAATGTCAATAAGATAAAATTATTTAATTATTGTTAATTTACATGGCTATGTCAATAATTTAATTTAATAATAATAATAATGCGACAAATTAAAAAAATAAACGAAAATTAAAACAACACAACATAAAAATAAATCATAAATAAACTAGTTAAACATTTTCATTATGGATTAGTGAATTATCTTCTAAATATTCCTTTACGGTGTAATATCGCTTTTTTAATAATATTTTAAATAGTATTTCTAAATAATGGTAGTGGCAAATCTTGTAGGGTATTTGGTAAATTGTGGTTGAACACAATAATCGCCATGCAGTACACATTTCTCTTAAATAACTTTAACTTTATCGTAGGCAACCTAAGCTTATCTTTATGCCGTGAAAAACCATGGAAGCGACACCCATGACGAAAAATTTTAAAACTGTCGCAGCCGCCATCTTGAATTTTTATTATAACTAATTTCGCACTTTAAATAAAAAG
Organism: Charanyca ferruginea; assembly: GCA_947361185.1. Lineage (NCBI taxonomy): Eukaryota > Metazoa > Arthropoda > Insecta > Lepidoptera > Noctuidae > Charanyca > Charanyca ferruginea. The sequence continues at coordinate 24,464,477 of OX376074.1, forward strand.
ACTAGGCATGTCAAATTTTAATGTTTTTCATAAAGAAGCAAAGTACTTAAAATATTTTTATTATTTATTGGATCAAAAGTCAAAGACAAAGTCAAAGTCAGCGTACAATTTCCACAATGTCTGGAATATATTTACGTAAAAAAACGTAGCGCAGCGCAATATATTCATCCGCTAGGCGCATCCGCTAGGCGCTCGGCGCGGACTGGTGACTGGAGGACTGGAGGTTTGCGTCGAGTAGTCGTAGTAGTAGTAGTCGATATTTTGGTAAAAGATTTTTATATTCAAAAGATTTTGATTTTTATCGCCAATTTTTTTTTATATTTTGCAAATTTAGTATATTTAATCAATTTATTTATTTTAAAAAATTCTAAAATTTGACTTAAATTAAATATTTTTTTACTCAAAAGTTTTATATGAAAGTGATACGACCATTGTATAGATGACCTTCACAACACACAGCATTTAAATGTTTTCGTACCGTTTGGTTTAGACGTTAAAACATTTCGTAAATATGTGATATTCTGAACCTCTTACAATAAAATTTCACCAGACAGTCGTCGGTTTATGGTCGATTAATCGACATTACATAATAAAAAAAACCGGACAAGTGCGAGTCGGACTCGGACACCGAAGGTTCCGTACAAATTTGAAACTACATAATACATATTATCCGTACTTCCATACTAATATTGTAAATAAAAAAGTAACTCTGTCTGTTACGCTTCCAAGATGTAATAACAATTTAGTATGAAAATAGCTTGAACCCTGGGAAAGCACATAGGGGACTTTTTAATCCGGGACTTCGTCTGCATCCGCGATAACCGACATTCACACGGACCAAATCGCGGACAAAAGCTCATTTTAAATAAAGAATATATTTTTAATGATTTAATTACAAATGTATAGTTTTCAGACTTATCCCTGTATTTATAGTATAAGACGATAATACTTGCCAAATTTTAAACTACCCTATATTTTGATACCCTTTAAAGTGACGAAATGTACGTTTTTTGCAACATAAACGGCCGTATCTTTTTTTCACGTTAACTTAGAAGTTGGATTTTTTCACAGCTTCAGGGGCCGTGGACCTAAGTATATGGTTTTAATTTCAACTCGATACCTCTACGCGTTCCCGAGATAAAGGGTCTTGACAGACACACAGACGGACAACAAAGTGATCCTACAAGGGTTCCGTTATTTCCTTTTGAGGTAGGTACCCTAAAAATAAAAAAGTAGCTAATTTATTAAATCATAATTAAAATGATCTTTCATGTTGTGCATTAAAACTTGTATAAATTATTATTTTAACTGTTTAAATCACGCCTGTAAATCAGCGAAACCAGTAAAAATTTGTATACGGCGTCTTAAATCGTTAGAACTAGGTATTGGCGCCGATTCCCTCGTTCACAAACTAAACTAAAATTAAACAATTGGCATCTTCAACTGCCAGGCAGCTGAAGTAAAGAACGTCGACAGATAAGAGCTAAGTTAGAGATGTCAGATTAGTTTTGACGTGAATACGTCTTTATAATTGCTTACATAGTGGGAGGCAAATAAAAAAAAACGAATGATAACAAAATCGAGGGATGCAGTTTGGTGTTGCATCTTCATATCTATCATCTCCATCCTAAATTCAATAGTATTGTATTCGATAATATATATTCGATTCGATGATATAATATTGTATTCAATATATATGGTATTACACCCATTTTTGAAAAGTGTCTCAATGAATTTCTGTAGTGCTAATATGACACCAAAAAAAAACACATTTTTTTTATTCAATCGATAAGTGCCATAAATATGCATCTAAATTTTAAATTTTCAAATTTCGCGCGTAGTTTGACGAAAACGCCTCTTACTGGACGCCATATTGCTCAGCCTAAATGACGTCAGTTCGTTTTGTATCAAATGAGCTAAGCTAAGCTCATATTAAATATGATAATTGTATATCATTTAAAAATAATTAAAAGCATATTTTGTAATAGGTGTAATGATGAAAAAATTACGTTAGTTACGCAAATAATAAAAGTACAAAGCCTATATTACGCCAATCGGTTGACTGACAGTTGACAATTTTTTGTTTACACAGCCGTATGGCGTAATGACATGCCGTATGGATAATAGATTTTTTCTCGTATGGAGTAAAATACCCTATTGTATGAACTTTTTAGATCAACTTAAATTGACAGCTCTTACTAATGTCTGTCTCTTTCTTGTTTTATTGGCGAGAAAGAGATATAAATAGCTTAAAGTAAGTTTAGTTCGTGCACAACAGAATTGACATCAATATGATCCAACGTTAGTATACAAATACGTTAAACTATTGTTATAGTCGTAATAATCATACAGGGTACACATTATAATTAACAAATTTATAAGGTTACCCCCGGGTCAGAGAGAGGACGAAAAGATACGTTTAAAATACCCCTGCGTCGTGGAAGCATAACGTTCCGCTGGGGATTACCCCAGCGGAACGTTCCACGCTTTCCACTTCGAACACGAGCGAACTTTCCATCGATTACGATGGAAAGTTATTTCCTTAAATCATCCGCCGAACGAAATGCCCCAACGCAGATGCACATACAACTTCAGCTATAGTTTTCAGGATGCTATTATGACTCCCCCACACCATTGTCGCTACGATGGATTTTTTTATATTATTGGGTCTCGAGGAGGTCCCTTTTTTTTTGTTCCAACATGGAAAATCCTCATAGATGTCCTCCGCCCTGGTGTGGGCGGAGGGGTCAGTCAGTCTCTTACTGACTAAAAACCACCCCGGTGTTCCATCTCACACCTACGTCGGCGGTCGTGGGAACTAGAGATACTTTCGCAACCCCCGAATGGCGCTTCAGCGGGCCACCTCGGGTCAGGGGGAGAATGAGGTGTTAGACTCCCCCCGGACGTCTAAGAGGGGCGCGCGTGGAACACTACGCGCCGCCACCTCGGGTCTTGATGTATGTGGGGAGCGACAGACAGTTGAGAAGACCCCATGTTAACCTTTTGGCCGCCACGTCAAAAAATCATATAATGCCCTCGGCGCCAAGCAAAGTTACATACTCTATGGAATTACGTATAGAAGTCTGTCATGTAATCGTGACAGTGACGCGCTGGGCACATTTAGGTTTGTCATACATGACGTGCAGTCAAACATTCCCTCTAATCACACAGGAGAACCTGCTCCTCGAGGTGATGTTCGAGATCCCCGGCTCCGACATCGAGACCGTGCACATCCACGAGGGCTGCGTGTCGCGCACCGAGCCCCCGCACGTGTCGCGCCGCCGCGAGCACAGCGACGCGCGCCCCGCCGTGCACGACCTGGACGACTGGCCCTCGGTGCGCCTGCACAACTGTACGTAGATATGTAGCCTCTAGCACAGACCCGCCCGCCTGCACACGAGCTGGACGACTGGCCCTCGGTGCGCCTGCACAACTGTACGTAGATATGTAGCCTCTAGCACAGACCCGCCCGCCTGCACACGAGCTGGACGACTGGCCCTCGGTGCGCCTGCACAACTGTACGTAGATATGTAGCCTCTAGCACAGACCCGCCCGCCTGCACACGACCTGGACGACTGGCCCTCGGTGCGCCTGCACAACTGTACGTAGATATGTAGCCTCTAGCACAGACCCGCCCGCCTGCACACGAGCTGGACGACTGGCCCTCGGTGCGCCTGCACAACTGTACGTAGATATGTAGCCTCTAGCACAGACCCGCCCGCCTGCACACGAGCTGGACGACTGGCCCTCGGTGCGCCTGCACAACTGTACGTAGATATGTAGCCTCTAGCACAGACCCGCCCGCCTGCACACGACCTGGACGACTGGCCCTCGGTGCGCCTGCACAACTGTACGTAGATATGTAGCCTCTAGCACAGACCCGCCCGCCTGCACACGAGCTGGACGACTGGCCCTCGGTGCGCCTGCACAACTGTACGTAGATATGTAGCCTCTAGCACAGACCCGCCCGCCTGCACACGAGCTGGACGACTGGCCCTCGGTGCGCCTGCACAACTGTACGTAGATATGTAGCCTCTAGCACAGACCCGCCCGCCTGCACACGACCTGGACGACTGGCCCTCGGTGCGCCTGCACAACTGTACGTAGATATGTAGCCTCTAGCACAGACCCGCCCGCCTGCACACGAGCTGGACGACTGGCCCTCGGTGCGCCTGCACAACTGTACGTAGATATGTAGCCTCTAGCACAGACCCGCCCGCCTGCACACGAGCTGGACGACTGGCCCTCGGTGCGCCTGCACAACTGTACGTAGATATGTAGCCTCTAGCACAGACCCGCCCGCCTGCACACGAGCTGGACGACTGGCCCTCGGTGCGCCTGCACAACTGTACGTAGATATGTAGCCTCTAGCACAGACCCGCCCGCCTGCACACGAGCTGGACGACTGGCCCTCGGTGCGCCTGCACAACTGTACGTAGATATGTAGCCTCTAGCACAGACCCGCCCGCCTGCACACGAGCTGGACGACTGGCCCTCGGTGCGCCTGCACAACTGTACGTAGATATGTAGCCTCTAGCACAGACCCGCCCGCCTGCACACGAGCTGGACGACTGGCCCTCGGTGCGCCTGCACAACTGTACGTAGATATGTAGCCTCTAGCACAGACCCGCCCGCCTGCACACGACCTGGACGACTGGCCCTCGGTGCGCCTGCACAACTGTACGTAGATATGTAGCCTCTAGCACAGACCCGCCCGCCTGCACACGAGCTGGACGACTGGCCCTCGGTGCGCCTGCACAACTGTACGTAGATATGTAGCCTCTAGCACAGACCCGCCCGCCTGCACACGACCTGGACGACTGGCCCTCGGTGCGCCTGCACAACTGTACGTAGATATGTAGCCTCTAGCACAGACCCGCCCGCCTGCACACGAGCTGGACGACTGGCCCTCGGTGCGCCTGCACAACTGTACGTAGATATGTAGCCTCTAGCACAGACCCGCCCGCCTGCACACGACCTGGACGACTGGCCCTCGGTGCGCCTGCACAACTGTACGTAGATATGTAGCCTCTAGCACAGACCCGCCCGCCTGCACACGAGCTGGACGACTGGCCCTCGGTGCGCCTGCACAACTGTACGTAGATATGTAGCCTCTAGCACAGACCCGCCCGCCTGCACACGAGCTGGACGACTGGCCCTCGGTGCGCCTGCACAACTGTACGTAGATATGTAGCCTCTAGCACAGACCCGCCCGCCTGCACACGACCTGGACGACTGGCCCTCGGTGCGCCTGCACAACTGTACGTAGATATGTAGCCTCTAGCACAGACCCGCCCGCCTGCACACGAGCTGGACGACTGGCCCTCGGTGCGCCTGCACAACTGTACGTAGATATGTAGCCTCTAGCACAGACCCGCCCGCCTGCACACGACCTGGACGACTGGCCCTCGGTGCGCCTGCACAACTGTACGTAGATATGTAGCCTCTAGCACAGACCCGCCCGCCTGCACACGAGCTGGACGACTGGCCCTCGGTGCGCCTGCACAACTGTACGTAGATATGTAGCCTCTAGCACAGACCCGCCCGCCTGCACACGAGCTGGACGACTGGCCCTCGGTGCGCCTGCACAACTGTACGTAGATATGTAGCCTCTAGCACAGACCCGCCCGCCTGCACACGAGCTGGACGACTGGCCCTCGGTGCGCCTGCACAACTGTACGTAGATATGTAGCCTCTAGCACAGACCCGCCCGCCTGCACACGAGCTGGACGACTGGCCCTCGGTGCGCCTGCACAACTGTACGTAGATATGTAGCCTCTAGCACAGACCCGCCCGCCTGCACACGAGCTGGCCTTCGAGAATAGGATCCGTGCTTCAGATTAATCTAGTAAATTATACAACTACTTACTTAAATAGGCCTTAAAATTAGCTAGACTTGGTAGTAGCAGACTGACTAACACATCAAAGGTAAGTGTGCTTACCTAAAAGTGATTAGTTTTGTAGTATTTTGTTCAACATGTAATTGTAAATAATATTTATAGTTATGCCATACTATGTGTAATATTTATAGTTATGCCATATTATGTCCCTTTTCTAAACTCTAATAATTCTTGACTCTAAGACTTCAATCGGTATTTTACAAAGCCCTATCTGCAATATTTATAGTTTTGCCATATAATGTCCCTTTTCTAAATTCTAATATTTCTTGACTCTAGACTTCAAGACTTCAATCGGTATTTTACAAAGCCCTATCTGCAATATTTATAGTTTTGCCATATAATGTCCCTTTTCTAAATTCTAATATTTCTTGACTCTAGACTTCAAGACTTCAATCGGTATTTTACAAAGCCACCAGCAGTTTATTGAACTTTTATTTGAATTATTTCCAGAAAGTTTTATCTACTGCAGTGTGGCCAAGAACGTCAAACGGGTGGTCTATATGATTTTGTTAGTTATTTTTCTATTCTAACTTTTTTTTTCCTTTCTTATGAAAATTTGCCAAGATTTCCTAAATATTCTAGTACGTTGTTATTGAGAATTTAAGCATGAAAATTATGAGCTATATGTCAATGTTAGCTGATATACAGGATGTTTGGTAGATCGATGCAAAGCCGTAAAGCGGAGCTATTATAGACTATTTACAACCATTTGAACCGAACTTGTCTTAGTCGAAGTGTGACTAATTTTTTTTTAGCAAAACTTTAATGATTTTATTATAAAACCCAAAATATTGCAGTTAGTTGCAAATAATGGCCAATTTGAAAGGTAAGTCACGTATTTTTTATTTTATTTGGTTAACATATTGCGTAAACAATCTAATAAAACATAATTATTGGATCTGTGTGATAAGACAATTTTTTTTGCAGACATTTAAAGTCAAAGACATTTTAAAAGATTTCAGAAATCTGTTTTTAGACGGCATGTAAAAAAATCACGGATGGTGCTTTGTCTGTTCAAACATTTTTATAAACATGATTGGTTATTGTTCTTTCTTTCAAGGTGTCAACTACGCGGATAGCTCACCAATTATTAAAATTAGGATCTACAAACCAATTTGAGGAAGAAAATTATTTTTTTTAGGCGAATTATTTAAAAGAAAATTTTCATTAAAATCATTTATTATTCGTGTTCAAAATGTTCGCCGCAGTCTCTAACACCAACACGGGCCCGTCTTCACACTTCTGTTGTTGTTATTTTTGACTTCATCTCCAGTTTCATCGTTTAACGCTGAATTAATTAGCTCAATCAATTCTACTTTCCTGTTTATTTCCACCTTCGTATAAACTAGTTCTTTGGCCCGATCCCACACGTAAAAGTCAAGTGGAGTCAGGTCGGGTGACTGGGCGGGCCAAGGGATCGGCCCGTCTCTGCCGATCCAGCTGTTAAAGAAGTAATTATTTAAGAGCTCCCGTACATTTAACGTCCAATGCACTGAACAACCATCTTGTTCAAAGATGACTTGTCGGTCTCTAGTGAATATCGGGGCCCGGATTGCTCTACAAGCTCTGGAAGATCATTTTGTAGAAATTCCAAATAATTGTTGCCATCCAAATTATCCGGGAAGAAATGGGGCCCAATCAGTGAAATAAGTATCTTGTCTATCTAGTATACTTATTTTACTTTATTTAAATTTATTTGAATGAATTTCTCGTACGAGGAATATGCAGACATCGTGTTTATGTATGGCAGAGCAGACGGCCATGGATCGTTAGCACGACGGATGTACCAAGAACGCTATCCTTATCGCAGAGTACCGAATGTGAGGGTAACTCCCTGTCAATTCAGGTAGACATGATACTAACATCGAGAAAGATATCTTGGCGGCATTTCAAGCTGATCCACATACCAGCACTAGAAAAATAGCTCGAAAAGGATTGGGCCCCATTTCTTACCAGATAATTTGTATAGCTAGATTGGCCTACAAATTATCCGGTATTCGCTAGAGACCGACAAGTCGTCTGAATAACTCTGATTATTTACGCATTATGTTAACCTAATAAAATAAAAATAAATGACTTATCTTTCAAATTGGCCATTATTTGCAACTAACTGCAATAGTTTGGGTTTTGTCATCAAAAATCATTAAAATATTGCTAAATAAAAATTAGTCACACTTTGGCTAAGACAAGTTCGGTTCAAATGGTTGTAAATAGTCTATACTAGCTACGTCTATACTATTTACGGCTTTGCATCGAACTACCAAACATCCTGTATAACAGATGTTACACAAAATTCTTATAAAATTTCAATAGGCTTTTTGATATTATTACATCTTTTTAGATATCTCCGTGTTTCTAGGATCGTAAATATTTATGAAATTGTATTCAATAAATTAAGTATGTTTTTTCTCTTTCCCCGCAGAGTCTCAAGGCGGCAGCTACACAACCATCTGTCACTCATTCGTGTATGCTGTGAGCGGTAACAAGTATGGTGGTTACAAACGAACAGACTCGTCAAGTGCTATAGTGATTAAACCTAGACTACCCATAGTACATCCGACTGTGTAGTAGTTCAAGTAGTGATGTACTTGACGGCTCGCGAATACAACCGAGGTAAGAAAATTATTTGTAACATATAATGTTGGTACGCAAAAAGAGCGGTCATTCATGTTGAAAAAATAAATAAAATATACATTAGAAAAAGTGTTTTGTTTTAGTGTTTTTTTTTGTGAAATTTTGACGTTCGGGAGTCCTGTTTTAAAGCTTAACGCTTCAAATATTTAAATGCTAACATTTAAGCATTTGAAGAGTTATGTTACTCATTTTACAGATTGCTTGGTTTCCTATATACTTTTCTATAAACCCTCCCGTAAAATCACTATTTTACGCTGTAAGATCTCTGCTGTATAACATGACGTTGCATACAAATGTAGTGTTTAAATTAAATAGATGCGATCTAGAAAAGCATTAAAATTTAATACCAGCGTCACCTTGTATGTCGTCGTTTTATTTAGATAAATAATTAATTAGGACTCCTGAGTAAACATAGTTCCAGCTAGCATTTCATAATTGTCAATTTTTACGAAGATTTACTAATATGGTTAAATTCTGTTTAAAAAAATCTTGATACCATCTCCTAAATTAAAAAAACAGATAAAATGTAATAATCATATTAGTATATTTTCATAAAATGTTTTGTTTAAACCTAATTCCAGGCCATTCTGGCCTATTTGTTCCTTACTTTAGTTTATATTGGAAAATATTTTAAAACAAGTTGTATCGTCCACAACCACCATACAACAGACTCTTGTGATGTAAATTACTGTAAATAGTAATAAATAATAATGATAAATAGAAAGAAACTGTTTATATTAAGGTTTATTAAAAAAATAAAAATAGGGTTCATTGTTGTACATCCCAGATAAGTTGTAAGTACGAAAACTCACACACGCAGATGTTGTTAGTATAAAAATAGATATGTACTTTTATTTCGGCCGCAACACTGAGAAGGAATGACGTTTTGACATTTTGTTAATTATTATACATACTTAATTATTTTTTTATTTATAAATGGAACGTTGTGGTGTGATTATAGTAAAAGTGTGAATATTTTTTGTTTAAGAACCTCCAAAAAGATGTGTCTAATATAATTCTGGACTTGTGATAGGATAAATTTGATGGCATGTTGATATAATCACATTGCAACTCGAGTAAAATAGTATAAGCCTATTTTCAATTTAAAATATACAGAAAACCAAATTCTGATTGTTTTATTTCAAATCCTAGTTTTTATTTTTATTAACTACAACCGTCTTCGTACCTTTAATCAATTTATTTATACACAACAGTCACAAACTCTTAAGGGCCCTGATCGTACATATTTGACTACAACAAATCAGTTATAAATAAACCGTTTTTTAATAAATGTTACATTTTAATAAAGCCTACTTATTAAACAACATAGTTTCTATTCTTACCAATCGCTTTGTAACTCTCCGTCTTAACTATGTCCAACAGAATCTCCACTAATTGATAAACTTCTTCATAGCTTGTGTACAAAGCCGTTGGGGTCAACCGAATGACGTTGGGATCCCTAAAATCCGGCACAATCCCTCTAGACTTCAACGCGATACTGATTCTATAACCCTCGTCATGTTCTAAGCATACATGACCTCCTCTCTTGCTATCTTCTCTCAAATTACCAACAGTAAACCCGTAATCCGCGAGTTTATTTTCTATGAGATGCATTAAATACCCTGTTATGTGTAGAGACTTTTTCCTCATGTTCGATATTCCGGCTTCATTGATGACTCTCAATGCTCCTTCTAAAGACGCCATGGCTAAAACATTGGGAGTTCCAATCTGCCATCCGTTCGCGTCCTGCTGGTGGTCAAACTCTTGCCTCAATAAAAACTGAGTCTCAATCTTATTTCCATACCATCCAGCTAAACCCGGCAGTCTTTTATGATGTCTTCTGTTAATGTATAAAGCTGCAGAGGATCCAGGACCTCCATTCAAATATTTATAAGTGCACCATATGGCAAAATCAGCGTCTACTTCTTTCAAGTTGATTTCTATAGCTCCAACACCGTGGCAAAGATCCCATCCTATAAGAATGTTTCTTTCTTTTGCTGCTTTGGTTATTTTTACCATGTCTAATACTTGGGCACTTCTGTAGTACACCGTAGGCAGAAACACCAACGCCACGTCGTCCGTCATAGCGTTTATAATATCGTCTTCATCCATAAACTTCCCGTTGCTTTTGACGACTTTAACAGCATCTTTTGGCTCGTAACCCTGTAATCTGACTTGGCTGTCCACCGCGTAACGGTCTGTTGGGAAGTTGATGTCGTCCACCAATATTTTGTACTTGTCTTTTGTGGGTTTATAAAACGTGCTGATTCCTTGGTGGATGTTGATTGTGGTGCCACCGAATATGCATATTTCGTCAGGATCTGCTCCAACTATGGGTCCCATAAGCTTAGACAAGTACCTAGAATATAAATAATATTTGTTGTCGTTGACTGTCCATATTTTAATTCCTTCGTCTTTCCATCGCTCCATAACTTCTAACACGCACTCTTCGGCGTCTTTAGTGGCGAGTCCTAAGGAGTTTCCACACATGTAGATGTAGTCTTTGTTCAAATAAAATCGTTGTCTAAAGTGACCCAGGGGATCATTGTTGTCCAATGATTTCGGATATTCAGAATCATCTTGATATGCCAACTTCATTTTATCTCCTTGTTATCGCTGTTAATGCAGAATTGGTAAAATATTCGTTCAGATCCAAAAATTCAGTTAAGCAAAAATACCACTTTGTGGATCGTACCAAATATGTTTCCTATGGAAACTTCAGCAGAATAGCAAATCGGCTTGAAAGCTATTTTCAACCCTTTTCACCAAGATTCAAGTGGCAATTACTTCAACAAAAATAAAATTTGTTCTTTTTAAAGTGTGGTGCTTTATGTAATTTTCGTCTTTTAATGGCGCTTGGACCACTAATTGGTATTTAAATACTCAAAACCTTTTATTGTTTTGTACCGATGATAGCTTATCGTTGATTCAACAGTAGGTTTAATATCGCTATATGTATGCGAATATATTGAAGGATAATTATGATGCAGGTAGTGTGACCAAATCTTTGATGAAAGTGAAGATATTTTACAAAATGTAACTAATTTCTGAAAATATGTACTGCGCTCAAAGCTCAAAATCTCTTTCTCGTTCATTATTATAGAGGTTTAGGTCATATTCCGGTCACTTGCAGGCAGAAAATGAAGCATGGACTGGACGTGTTGCAAATGGGCTCGTTATCACATTATTGTTATCGTAATATTTTATTAAACTACATTTTTGCAATTTATTCTTTTGACTTACCTACCGTAAAACTCGATGATTAAGAGAAGACGGCATTACCTACCTACCTTATTTACGACACATTTTTTAATATTTAAGTACAAATTTGAATTGAATGAAACAAACACCCGGTGCACGGGAAATAGTAGTACCTACCACCAAGTTGGGCTTCTTATAAAAAGTAGGAACCTATTCTGACTAAGCCTGTCTTAGGTACCTAACCATTTTGGTCCTAATATTTTACGTACCTACCTAAATAAGACAAGTCTCTTCTATTCCGTAAATCATAGTCCTACGACGACAATAGCAAAGTGCGCTGTTATCTTCGATAACAATAACAAGTGCGGATTAAATCATAAAAGTGATAGGTTGATACTGCAACTGCCGAAAATCTGATTTGTGTACTGATCACTGTCACTCTCTAACGTGGGAAAATATGTATATGTAATGTAGGTGGGATTTTATATTTTGTGCAATGCAGTTGTCTTGCACATTACCTACATAAGTACATATAGTATCCTTAGATTAAGTAATAATTGTCTAGGAAAATTATTGTACTCATTTCTGACTATCAATAAATTAATGAATAAATGTAAATACTACTCTTACCAAACTGAAATGAATGAAGCTTTTGTTTGATCAGTGAAATCAGTCGCTGACAGCCAGAAAAATGCGGCTGCAGGTCATGATCACAAGGATTTAAATTGAAGAGATACAATAAGGAAATAAAATTATTTTTACTATCATCATCCGCCTTTTAGTGAACTGCGACATACTGATGAGCTATCTGCTATGTTCACTTGTACTTCGGTCTCTCTGTTTTATTTATTGACTAGCGATACTCCCCGGCTTCACACGGGTGCAATGTAATAACACTATACGTACAAACCGTCCTCTTGAATCATTGCTTGAAATATTGCTGAAAACTGCATTAAAATCCGTTGCGTAGTTTCAAAGATTTAAGAGAACAGACACCGGGAGCGACTTAGTTTTATATACTATGTATAGATTAGCTCTTGCCTGCACCTTCAGAATTAAAGCCAAGTCCTAAATTATACCACGGGAACACAAAAACGGGATAAAAATGTTTCTGTGTTAAGCTAGATTACCCAATATCTATGACTTGCGCCAAATTACAACAAACATCTTTTCTTCCTAACAATCTTATTTGTAACTAACCACCCAGCCCGGCTTCGCATGGGACTATAGCCTTCCTCGATAAATAGACTATCCAACACAAAAAGATTTTTTAATTCGAACCAGTTCAAGATCTTGAGATTAGCGCTATCAACCAAACAAAAAAAAAAGCAAATAAATAATAGTATAGATAGTAATTCTATAAAGTACACTAAGTAGGTAACTACAGTGCTACTCGTCCCGGGTTTGTTTTCCCAACAGGACTAAAGAATGATCGAATAAAAAAAAGACTGTTGAACAAATTCGTATTCGATTTGCATAAATACACCCTGTAACCTCAGCAATGTGTTGTTGACTACACTTTTTGACCTTGGCACGGTAATCTGACTAATAAACCTTTATAAATAACAAGATTAATACATTGAACTACCTATATAACTATCGTACCTAATTCGATAAAAACAACCTGATAAGTTTCCATTACTTTTTAGGTACCTACCTACGGAAAGATCAATCACTAAATTGATACAAAAATGTTATCTTTAGGTGAACGCATCTATAAATTAAATAGGTACGATAAGTACCCAAGAAAGTACGTACTTTCTTAGAAATAGGTAAGTAATACCTTAGATATTGATTGATTAATTATTATCGATTAATTTATCCTGATTATCTTTACACATATAGACCCCCTGAATATTTTTTTTAATCTGTGTTGTTTCACAGTTGGGCAAAGATCTCCCCCGAGCCACTCTTCCTCTCATACGCGAATGCCATGAAGTTTACCTACTCGTCGAAAAGTTTTTGAGGACACAGCTCTCTCTTGTTCGCTGTCGCTACTATCCCAATCCGACAGCTGAGCTAATTAATACTTAAAGATCACTATCACTCGATATGTCAAAATCAGAGATATGAGTGAGAATACGCATAACTGTCACTTTCATACAAACACCAATCTAAAAACCCGATCCGCCCTCCCAAATTGAAAAAAAAAATCGGGTAACGATTCATCGATTGGTTATTGAAATACTAAAAGTAGGAAATGGATTGAAATATCAATCTCGATCAACAAATTAAGGATTGGGATTGAATACAGAAAGCGGCCGTAAGCGAAGGCGATTCCTGTTTGGAGCGTATCGTGGTATTGCGTACCTATACGGTAGCTGAGAATCAATCAATCGTTACGTTCTATCGCTCTTTGGCAAACGCCGAGTTTGGACTTTTGAAACTCGGTCTGAGGCCATGTTTGAGCATCTGAATACTTTATCAATAATATTATAGTCTGTAGCAATGGTTCCCATTCCAGTTTATACTGCCTTCCATCTAAGAAGATATTTGTATGTAGGTCTAGCAGACGACACGCCCACATTTGGCGAAGCGGCGATTCCAGCTCGGAACAAAATGTTTGTCAGACCATTCCGAGTAAACCATGGGCACCAATTTGTACTGGTCGATGATAATGTGCCCGCCCATCGAGCTCAACGAGTCAATACTGCTCTCCGAGAATACGACATCACAAATTTAGACTGGCCTGCCGGCTCACCTGTCTTAAACCTAAAAGAACAGGCGTGGGATGCTCTTAAGCGAGCTGTGACGGTTCTAACCGTCAGCCACGTCCCCAGACAGTGCCAGAGCTCAGGAAAGCCGCTATTCAAGAATGGGACTGGTTACCCCAAGAAATGCTGGATAACTTGATTCTCAGCATGCTCAGGAGGATCCTCGCATGTGTTCGAGCCAGGGGAGGAGTTATATTGAACATAAACTTTTTATTAATAAATTGTTGTTTAAGTTTGGTTATACAGTCTCTTTCTTTCTATCTGTTGCAATTACATTATGATTAATTACTCAATTTTTTTATACAAAAATAAAACATTGTTTTATTTTTTAATTTCAAACAGGGTATTTCTATCAGAAAACACACAACAAAAGTTTTTCTTGATAATGTTCAATTTAAAAAATTATATCAGCGTTATGCTAGTGATCACAAACTTTTTTTGATGTGTGTATTTGATTTGACTACAACAAATTCTCAGATATAAATAAACCGTTTATGAATACATATTAACAAAGCCTACTTATTATACAACATAGTTTCTATTCTTACCAATCGCTTTGTAACTCTCCGTCTTAACTATGTCCAACAGAATCTCCACTAATTGATAAACTTCTTCATAGCTTGTGTACAAAGCCGTTGGGGTCAACCGAATGACGTTGGGATCCCTAAAATCTGGCACGATCCCTCTAGACTTCAACGCGATACTGATCCTATAACCCTCATCATGTTCTAAGCATACATGACCTCTTCTCTTGCTATCTTCTCTCAAATTACCAACAGTAAACCCGTGCTCGGGGAGTTTCTTTTCTATGAGATAGGGTCAGGTGGGCAACAGTGAACCACAAAAAATTCAAAGTTGTGTCATGTACTCAAATTCAAAGTTATCGTTTTCTTTTCTCATACATACCATTTAGTGTCTAATGGACTTAAGGTTTCTTTACAAATTTAAGCTCAAAAACTGACAGGTTAGAAATTATTAAGTGTTTTTAAAAAAATGGGAATTGGTTCACTGTGTACACTCTTTGGTACACACTGATCCATGATGAAGTTAACAGTGAACCACCGTTGGACACAGTGAACCATATCAGAATAAAACGAAGTTAAGTTATATTTTAACTGGACTAATTGGGGTAAATCGGCCATCAATCAAAAATTCATCATTAAAACAAAGTTTTTTTTTTATTCAAGATTATTGCTTATAATGTCAAGAAAAAACAAAAAATAGAATTTTAACTTAATCACGATAACATACACAGCACATGCATGTATTTAGAAATAATTGTTAAGTTGGTATACAAAACCTTTAAATTTCTGTAGAGCAGTAACGTAACATAAAATATAATATTCCATAACCCCCAACCTTTCTTTTCACTGCCTTAGTTCGACCCATCCTGAAGCAAAAAAAGTTGTATCTATTTAACTAATCTGACATTGAACTTTGGTACACAATGAACCATGAAGCGGTACACACTGAACCACGGTTCACTGTGTACCCTGCAATACTGAGTCACTGTATACCACCTACGTTATTTGACATTTGATGTTGAAAAAACTCAATTGATCAAGGAATATGTTTAAAACATAATAACCATATTATTGCTAGATAGTGACTTAACATGTATATAAAATATGGTACGAAAAGCTCAGAAAACACGACTTTGAAGAAGAAAAGCAAAACTTACCTATTTTTTACTTTTTGCGCGGGAAAACACAAATCGGCTTACCACACGACCGCTTACAACGGGCGCTCGCCCTCAACTGGGGAGTGAGGGAGACCTAACGAAACACGTTGCTACGTGTCGGTTTCATGATCCGGTAACTACTAGTTTTGAATATAATAATACCGATTCTCTGTGTACCACTGGCTCACTGTAGCCCACCTGACCCTACATTAAATACCCTGTTATGTGTAGAGACTTTTTCCTCATATTCGGTATTCCGGCTTCATTAATGACTTTCAATGCTCCTTCTAAAGACGCCATAGATAAAACGTTGGGAGTTCCAATCTGCCATCCGTTCGCGTCCTGCTGGTGGTCAAACTCTTGCCTCAATAAAAACTGAGTCTCAATCTTATTTCCATACCATCCAGCTAAACCCGGCAATCTTTTGTGATGTCTTCTGTTGATGTATAAAGGCTGCAGACGATCCAGGACCTCCATTTAAATATTTATAAGTGCACCATATGGCAAAATCAGCGTCTACTTCTTTCAAATTGATTTCTATGGCACCAACACCGTGGGAAAGATCCCATCCTATAAGAATGTCTCTTTCCTTAGCTGCTTTTGTTATTTTTACCATGTCTAATACTTGGGCACTTCTGTAGTACACCGTAGGCAGAAACACCAACGCAACGTCGCCCGTCATAGCGTTTATAATATCGTCTTCATCCATAAACTTCCCGTTGCTTTTGACGACTTTAACAGCGTCTTTTGGCTTATCACCCTGTGATCTGACTTGGCTATCCACTGCGTAACGGTCTGTTGGGAAGTTGATGTCGTCCACCAATATTTTGTACTTGTCTTTTGTGGGTTTATAAAACGTGCTAATTCCTTGGTGGATGTTGATTGTGGTGCCGCAAAATACGCATATTTCGTCAGGATCTGCTCCAACTATAGGTCCCATAAGCTTAGACAAGTACCTAGAATATAAATAATATTTGTTGTCGTTGACTGTCCATATTTTAATTCCTTCGTCTTTCCATCATTACATAACTTCTAACACGCACTCTGCGGCGTCCTTAGTGGCGAGTCCTAAGGAGTTTCCACACATGTAGATGTAGTCTTTGTTCAGATAAAATCTTTGTCTAAATTGACCCAGAGGATCATTGTTGTCCAACGATTTTGGATACTCAGAATCGTCTTGATATACCAGCTTCATTATATCTCCTTGTTATCGCTGTTAATGCAGAATAGAAATACCACTTTATGTATCGTACCAAATAGGCTTCCTAACAAAACTTCAGCAGAATAGAAAATCGGCTTGAAAGCTATTTTCATCCCTTTTCACTAGGGTTCAAGTGATTGCCACTTCAACAAAAGTGGTTGTTGCGATCACCCACTAAGGTAGCATGAACCTCGCTCGATCACTGCGCTAGGTTACCTTCGCACCTCGGCCAACCAGTTTTCTGTTCAGTGGTTCTAAAAATTTTACCCGTCATCTATTAATATCGTCCGGACTCTTGGTCAAATTTGATGGAGTGTGCCAGCTGTAATGGTGACTTCAATGACGGTGTTCAATGTACTTACCTCATGTTTAAGGCACCTTGATTTTGGCTGCGCTAGCATCCCTGTGGCTGGCTGGACCAAGCTGGGCAACGACAGAAGAGCTGGTTGTATGGAGTGTCCTAAGTGCCGGATTTGTTCACCCTCACTGAACCCATCCCCATTGAAGATTATTGTGTTTAGCTTTCTGAACAGATATCTGTTGCCGCCTACGCCATCTAGATAAGTGGCACCGGAAGGCGAAATTATTAATATGAAGTTGCTGATGACTCGGCGCTGCGGTACCTGTTGACCAATCATTGTGTGATATGCGTGCCTGCCAATCTACGCGAATTGTCATCATCGACTATATTCACGCTGCTGGTTTGATTTTTACAATTCACCTTTCGCGCTGTTAAGTGTCATTAGAAAATAAGTAAATATGCCAATATTATGTAAACGTTTTCTTGAGAACAATATAAATTCTGAGTTATTATAGCAAAATAAACTATTCATTTCGAGTACTACCTATATGACTACCTACCCACTACACTCGCATCCAGAGAAGAACAGAGCTAAACAAAATACACCCTGACATATCCCGAGCATCGTATGCAACAATGTCAAAGAGGACTTTGTTGCTGCTGCGCGCTGCATCAAAACGCTATTTACTCATGACCTTGGCTTCGAAGGCCAAAGTAACCGGGTCTACGTCAATGATCACCTAAACCCCGACTCCAAGAAGTTGCTCAATAAAATCCGAGCATTAGCAAAGGATAGGGAGATTAAGAACGTCTGGGTTAAACACGGAAAGATCCAGGTGGAAGGGTCGGCTGTCCTCGTAATATCCAATGAAAATAATTAAGACAAACTAAATTAGACTATTGCATTTTTTGTTTACTATTTTATAATCAAACTATCTTAAATCTAATGGCTTGCCACTGTAGCAAATCTACTTAATTCTATAAAATAAAAAGATAAGTAGCCTTGGCACATTTTGGTGCCACACGTTGGGCGCCAAACTGTAACGAATGTTTACTTAAACCTATTAAATAAAACATTTGCACATGTAAAATTATAATTATTGTAAAAGAAAATGAGATATTTGGGATAGCTAAACTATATTTGTAAAATTCTATACGCACTCGTGATTTTATGAAGGTCTGAAATAACTGGCTGGTTTTACTTGTGAGTCAGATGGAATATGACGATAGAGAAATTCCAGACGAAAAATCATATTTAGAAATATGAAAATTCTCCAAGCCGACTATATAAGGCAAACTAACAGATGACGAGACAGTCGAGATTCGGATTCCAACTGAACATTATTACAACAAAAGTCTACCAGTCCATAACCGGGAGTCGGTTCTTCAAGAAAGCCGTCGAGCTGACGCGTGCCTGCAGCTCCCAGGGCTGACTCTTCACGTGACCAGAGGGCTGGCCTTTTCTTGGGCCAAAGAATTAGCATTGCCATTCAACGTGGTAATGCTGTTAGCCTTTTGGGCACTTGTCCCATTGAGAGCGATGCGGACGAGTTTTTTGATGCCCTGTGAGCCCACCGTTATGCATAATATATATTATGATATTATAGAATTTTAATTTTATTCTAAAATGTAATTTATGATCTGATATTGGATGAAATAAATGATTTTGACTTTCTTAAATCTTAAGTCTATAATATAGTTAGATTGTCACACTAACCTCAACTGTTTATTACCTGTTTTCTTTAGTAGGTAAAAGGTTTAGCATTGCTGCTGGAAGCTTCTATTGTACTCACTAATGAGCCTTTTGTTCATAATATCGCAATGTTATATTCACAAAAAAAAACTATGCTTATCTCGCTTGCCCTCATCGTTGATTCTGATTACCTGTATACTTGTAGTGCTCTTTGTTCTGATTGCTGCCTAGGTATCTCCTCGCACAGCTTCCTGTAATTTTGCTACTAAAGTTTTTGCTGATTAAAATATGGAACGTCTCAAGAGTAACACCCATTCCTAAAACCCAAAATAAAAGCACTCTTCAACAGTGCTTTTATTTTGGGTTTACCGTCCTATCGCAATTTTATCTTCCCGGGCGAAGCTCTTTGAGAACATCCTTCATAATGCTTTAAAATGCTAAAGGGAATCACCAGAGTCGGCTAATCGTGGACAAGATGCCCGGTAAAAACTATTTTTACTAAACAATGTTATAAATTCTTAAAGAAATATTTTTTCACATCACATCGTAGCCAGCTACACGTACAAAAAGTCGAAATAAAGAGTATTTAAACAGTCTCCACCAGTTAAAAACCATAGCCATTTGTTCGATGCAGAGTGTTACCAGCACGGGAATAAAACATCAATTTAAAACAATACAAAACAACAAATAGAACAGCCAAGCCACCGACTTCCGAAACTAAAGTCATGTGTGTTCTGTTTTAAAGGTATTTTCACTTTTTGGTTTTTGAAGGCGATTGTCTTTTTTGTGAAAAAGCTTTTTTACAGTGTTATTCTAACCACTTTTTGCTTCTAATGTCAACCTTAAGCCTACGGAATAGAAGTCAAAATCGGTTGAAGGGACTGTAAAAAGGTTTGTGTAAATGTCTAATCTTATAGTAAACGGAGTATAGTAGAATACATCTCCTCTAGTATGGACCGCGGACGTCAGATAGACGTACTTTACTTCGACTTCCGGAAGGCGTTCAACGACACACTGCTTATGAAACTTAACAAAGTAGGTTTCTCACCATCTCTTCTCTTCTCCGTTTCTTCGCAGCCTACCTGCGCGATCGTCAGCTTCGGTAAGTATGTACGTTTCCGAAACCTACCACACGCGTTCCGGCCTTCCGGGGTCAGTCAAGGCTCCATTTTGGGGCCTTTATTATTTATTATAATGGTAAACGATCTTCCCCAAGTTCTACGTCATGCAAGATGTTTATTATAGGTATGCCGATGACCTTAAATTATATCATGAGATAAACTTGGAACATGTCTGTTTGGCGCTCGCTACAGCAAGATATCGATGCAATATACAAGTGGAGCTTGGAAAATAAGATGGAATTCAATTCAACCAAGTGCATCGCTATGACATTCGGTCGAGTGCGGCACCCAGTTCATTTTAGATACCGAAACCTAAATGATCCGAATACCGAATATCATCACGAAAACAACGGCCATAAAAGATCTGGGCCTCAAGTCTGCTATTACAATAGTGTCAGAATGGTCAATCATTGATTTCTTAATTGTTGATTTTGACAAGTTTGGTAATCTACTAATATAATGGCGTCATTATAAAAATCAATGATGGACCATTCTGACACTATTGTAATGGCAGACTTGAGGCCCTGGGAGTCACTTTCGATCGAAGGCTCATCGAAGGCTCTTCCACGGCCACATCATTATGGTGGCTAAAGAGTCCTACCAAAGGTTGGGATTTAATAATAATAATATTAATATTTTGTTTATTTATTGCAACTAGGCGCAATTGTTAGTAACAATGCTCTTAAAACTATGTTTAGTAAACAAACACAGAAAACAAAACAAAAAAGAAAATTGCATGGTTAGCCATGGGGTCTTCTGACCAACACATCTTACAGCATGCGACAACCAAGGTGAATCTCTATTAACATACCTACTTAGGATGCCGTTAGAACTAGTCCGCGCTCTTGACCTTGACCATGATACAGTTGTTTTTACATTATAAATAAGCCCAAGACTCGTGACATATCCCCTCACACACGCGTAACAGCTCCCTGATCGAGCCTGCCGTTGGGCCCAGCAGCACCCGACACGCATACTGCTGAGTACCTACAGCGATAATCCCGTTTATTACAGGTTGAAAAGCTTGGGCGAGGTCAAACCACCCTGCCTCACCCCGCACTCCAACCTGTACGATTCGGACAGAGAGCCTCCCCATTGAACATAATTAAGCTGCCAATATTCAAAGATCTTCAGGAGTTCGATTGATATACCTGCTTCCCTCAGCTTTTCCCACAGGACATCATAGGACACAAAGTCAAATGCTCTGGAAAGATCAAGGAAGCAGGCATAAATGGGGGTGTTTCTATACGTGTAATATCGGACAGTTTGCTTGAGACCATGAATTGCGCTTTCCAAACCAAACTGTGCGTCATGTAACTGCAAAATATTACCTAGTTAATTCTTTATCAAGCAAACTGTCCAATACTTTCGCTATGACAGTGGCTAGCGATATATGTAGGTCTGTAGTTGGACGAATCAGAGATATCACCAGTTTGTTCTTTACAATGGGAACCACCACTGTTTTCATCATGTATGTTGGCAAGTACGAGTGACTGATACAGAGCGTGAAAAGCATAGCCTAGGCAAATGCACGCCAGCATGTTTCAGGTGCTCAATACTGAGACTGTCATGTCCGTGTGACTTGCTTCTACACATTTTACTAATAACCTCAGTCACTTGCTTGGCAGAAAAACAAGAAAGAGACTTACCCTGACAGGCCTCAGCATTAATACACCCGTGTAATGGTCCCAGTGGTGAAGACACTATAAAGAGATCCTTGAACATATTGGCTATATCCGCCGAAGTAGCATGCTCTGCGACACTCACAGGAATGCCCGTCTTAAGTTTAAGCTTATCATGTGTAGGAAATTTGAATCCAGCTCCTGCGTGTGGAATCCTCATGAAGGTACCTACGCGCTTTTTCTCGAAAAGGTGCAAAAAGCTTTTTCATCCCACCATCTCGGAAAGAGTATTTTTAATCTTCAATATCTGAGTGTAAAAGCCGTTTTTATTCTCTAGAGGATAAAGTAAATTTATCTTCAATATCTGAGTGGAAAAGCCGTTTTTATTCTCTAGAGGATAAAGTAAATTGAATTTAGAACATCGTGTGCACTAAGTTTGTGAATTAAAAAAAAACATTAAACCTATTTACTGCTACCTCTATGGTGCCGAATATATCATACAACTTTTTTTTAATTTGTTAAAAACTCAGACTTTGTAAACGTTTTTTTTTTGCATTTAGTCATTTCCTCGCTGAGGTGGAATGAAAAGTTACGTGTTGCACTCGAGTGCAAAGATTTTTCACCTCGTGCTCTTTTGATTCCCTCGCTAACGCTCAGGATTCTAATTTTGAATCACTCGCTGCGCTCGTGATTCAATTTTAGAATCCTTCGCTTGCTCGGTCATCAAAATTGAACACGCGGTTAAAAAGCAACTATGCACTCTTGTATAACAAATAACTATTCTTAGGTTTTTATATAAGCTTATACTTACTAAATAAATAAATAAGGCTGCGTTTCCACCAGAGATGAGGAGGATGAGGATGCGTAGCGAGGGATGTGTTTGTTAAGAACCAATGGAATCACTTCATTTATCTAGCCTCGCTCAGCGCTGTTTTGGTGGAAACGGCTTAGCAGAACGAGGTTTTTATACGTACAAAACAAGGACGAGGACACATCCCTCGCTTGTTTTGCGCGAGGGATGTGTACAAAGGATGGTCGCGAGCGAGAAATTACTAGCAGTCACTAGACGGAGTTTTTTTAGAGGTAGAGGTGTATTGTACGGAATATATGGACCAGTGGACTCGCTCGAATCTGAAAAGAGCCCGCTGCACATCCTTGCACCGCTCATCTGCGCACCGTTTCACAGAGACGATACGCATCTTCGCACCGCTCAGGTGCCTAGCACATCTCTGGTGGAAACACAGACATCGTTCCACAGCCTCGATATGCAGACTTCACACCGCTCATCTAGCTCGCACATCTTTCTTGGAAACGCAGCTTAATAGGTACCTAAGTTTGTTTTTTCAAAGACCCTCTGATGTGGAAATACTTTGTAAGGTACTTACATAATAAAGGATTTTACCATTATTCTACCTTTTCGGTTACCAGTACCAGAGACCAAAATGTTTAGGTACTTTTCTTCTTGTTCACAAGAGACTGACAAGATACAACTAAAATAATAAAACTGTCAATTCATGAAGACAGAGTAAATACTTACTTTTACTATCTTTTTATTTATTTCACCGAATTTCACGCTATTTACGATATTCGGCATGAAGAAAATTTATAAAATTCCGATACGTATGTTATCGATCAGCCATCGTAACTGGGAAGCTGCCAGCTTTTTGCCGAAACCAGATTATGGTCCCGTGGAAGTACAGCATTCTGCCCTGCTCAATGGGACAGGGGTGTCAGTAACGAAGGCATTCGGAGCTCAAATCGGTGCGTGCACCATTATGTACCAGGTAAAATCATAATCTACATAGGTACTTAAGTACTTACGTAATTAAGTACTCAAATATAAATCTTCAAAAAGTTATCTGAAAGCCCTAAAATCTTTAGGGTTCCGTACCCACAGGGTAAAAACGAGACCCTATTATTGACTCCACTGTCCGTCTGGGTGGGTGTCTGTCCCGTATCTCAAATTTTCACAGATGATGTATAATTTCTGCTGGCGCTATAACAACAAATATACTATAAACAGACTAAAATAAATATTTAAGGGGGGCTTCCATACAACAAACGTGATTTTATGCTCGATACTGAAAAAAAGGTAAAGTATAATATAGTGTCCATCTAATGCTGTATAGATAATGGTACCTACGGAACCTTTCGTGCGCGAGTCCGACTCGCACTTGGCCATTTTTAAGTTGGATCTAGAACACGGAAACACGATTTGTGGGATAAAAAGTGATGAAGTTGGTAGGGGTTGGGTCCCGATTATAACACTACTACTTTCATTAAAGGAAACCGCGTAGTTAACGAGAAATTAATGAAATAAGTTACTAACCTCAAATCACATCATACCACGTAAAAAGCGAAAACGAAACGTTAAAATGGGCGATTGACAACCAAATCTGTCAAAATATATTTTTTGTGGTGTAAAATAACGTGCAAAATTGATAAAATGGAACGTAAGAAGAAAGGATTGACATTTGTGTGTGGCAAACTTTTTGGACAGAAGAAAAAACTTAGGTATAGGTCGACATCAGGGGCACCCCGAGGTTCGGTTAGTTAGGTTCCTTTTAACCCTACAGACAGAAATAGTCGACCTGATGGCGGCCGTCTTTGTGCCAATTTTCGTACCCGTTGCCGACAAGCGACGCCTTTTAAACAACTTTACCTAGTGTTTGAGGTTAGGTTACAAATTTTTTTTTCCGTTCATGGGAGTGATACCAGGGGGTCGGGAGGTCACCCCCTACCCCCTCCCACCATCCCCCACTCCCAAGTCATGTTTTCACATACTAGATTTTAACCCCATTTATTTTATATTTTAAGTAGACCAAAAGTGTTGATTAGTACCTAGCCATGCTGCAGATTTTAGGTACCTAAACCTTATCTAATCACCTGTCCACCAACTCCTAATTTGCTATGCTTAGGTACAGTCAACAGCAAAAGTAGATGATCAAAATCAGAAATTCAATACTAATTTACTAACACTAATTTATATAATTTATTACTAGTTTATTTATTAAAAGTACCTATGTGATTGTCACACACATACTTTTGAATCACTTCGACGCCACACAGTTCTGACGCGTACTCCGTTTATTAGTATTGAATTTCTGATTTAGTCATCTACTTTTGCTGTTGACTGTACTAGGCAGATCTATGATCATTATTCGCAGATAGCATCGTTCGCCATTACAGGCAGGCTCCCGCTACGAATCGGATGAAAACATCGGCGTGAACCACTTCCTCCGCGCCACATCGTGTGCCTCCGGTTGTGCGTTCTCAGGAATAACTAAAATGCGCTACCTGATGCAAAAAGGCGCCTCCATCACCTGCACAAGTGACAGGCAATCGATAGCATACACACTGAGATGCCCCGTCTCAATTTTTTCGGAAATGAAATGCTTTTTGCTGGATACAGTTCTTAGGTAAAAAAAATGTAGGACCAAGTATGACTAATGTCACTCAGAAAGCTACCTTGAGTGGTCTTAGGCCGGCCATACACGGACGGACATTGATCAACATACACAAACCGCTCGAGCAGTCATAGTCAATCGCTTGAAGCTGCCATTGATAACTGCTGGAGCGGTTCATACTTACCAACTGCTCGAGCAGGGTATGAACACTATGAACTACTCAACAAGCTAAACAATAAGCGTGCGGGCGGGAGGCGCGCGAGACGAGGAATGAAAAGCGCGGGCGAAGAGACTGCGTGAAAGCAGTCGACAGCTCGAGCAGTCAGTGTATGCCTGGCGACTGCTTAACCGAAATTTCATCGTGCGGCTGACCGCCCGAAGCAGTCGCGACTGCTCGAGCGGTTCCGTGTATGTGTGTACGTAGAAGACTATAAGTAGTTCACTATGCAGTCGCAGTTTGAAGCAGTCGATCCTGACTGCTTCAAGCTGCCCGTGTATGACCGGTCTTATATTGGATACACATTATTGATTATGCAAGTTAGTTTTTATTTGTGAATTCTTACCAGATGCCGCTTCTACCAATGGGAGATAGATGACTTAAAACCGTTGATTAGAGATGATCTGCACCGCATCCATCCAGAACAACGAGTTATAGATTTGGCTCAAAAAGCCTGTTGGTCGGGCCCACTCTCCAACTCTATGTACTGCACACCAGGAAGGATAGACAGCATGACTGGAGAAGCTCTGTGCAAGTATGCTCATTACAACTTCAAGACTGACCATTGTACTGTAGCCAGTACAGGTGTTCCATTTGAAGAAACTATGAAATTGGCAGAATCGATCGAACCTAAACGAGTAAGTCATCATTATCATCATCATCAGCTGAAAGACGTCCACTGTTGAACATATGCGTTCCCCATGGAACGCTACAACGAGCGTCAACCTGCCGCTTGCATCCACCGGTTACCCGCGACCTTGACAATGTCGTCGGTCCATCTGGCGGGAGGCCTACCAACACTGCGTCTTCCGATTCGTGGTCGCCACTCGAAAACCTTTCTTCCCTATCGGTTATCGGTTCTTTGAGCGATGTGGCCTGCCCATTGCCACTTCAACTTATATATTCTGAGAGCTATGTCGGTGACCTCAGTAAACGAGTAAGTAGTGTAGTGGAAAGTGAGAGAGTGGAGGAAAGTGGCTCCTAGAGTGATATGAGAGGAACGTGTAATTAGTGCGTAATCTGCTGTAAATGTGCGCCAAATAAATATTTAAGCACACTGCCCATGCACAATAATAATAATAATATGTGGGGACATTTTCACACACGGCCATCTGACCCCAAACTAGGGAGACCCTGTACTATGGGTGTCAGACAGCTGATATACATACACAAATACATTTTTTTTGTAAATAGATACATATATAGATAAACAACACCCAGACACAAGGCAAACACAAGTGCTCATCACACAAATGTTTACCCTGGGCGGGAATCGAACCCGCAACACGTTGCGCAGCAGTCGATCGCTCAGCCACTGCGCCAACCGTGTCGTCAATAGTTCTCTCTCCGATCATTCGTTTAGAATTATCCTGCTGGAACAATGTTACTCTAGCAGGAATCGTTATTTCCGTTTTTTTTTTCAAATCGACCGAGCGCGCAACTTTTTTCATTTGGTGCACATTTACAGAAGTTTACGCACTAATTAGGTATACGTTCCACTCATATATCACTCTAGGAGCCACTTTCCTGCTGGAGTAACGTACGTAGGTACATAAAAGTTTTGTAATACCTGTGTACAATCTCCCTAGGTGTCGACCTAGATGAAGTGAGCTGTCATCCGATTGTAGTGCTTTGAAAATCCCTAGCATCGGGACAGATGACAGCTCACTTCACCTAGGTGTTCACAGAGGGAGATTGTAACAGAATAATAATAATAATAATAATAATAATATGTACGGACATTTTCACACACGGCCATCTGACCCCAAACTAGGGAGACCCTGTACTATGAGTGTCAGACAGCTGGTATACATACACAAATACATTTTTTTTTTTTTTTTTTTTTTTTTTTTTTTTTTAATAGACATGTACTTTCTTTATTAGATTAAAAAGAAAATGCTGCCTCGTTGGTCTCGTACTCATCGCAAACGCGACTGCTAAGCGCAGGGTTCTGTGTTCGTTTCTCAGTCTGGGCAAAGTGTTATCGAGTTTTTCCATCAGGAATTTCTGAATAGTAAAGCTGTTGGTGCTGCGGTTTATCTCTCTCTCGTCGTGTCGGATTAAGAGAGCGAGGAAAGAGAGACCTGTGTTTGTATGTATATATACCTGTGTAAATATTATAGTGCACACACTTGTGCACTATAATTATCCTGCGTACTTAACTAGTACGTTCATTGAGATTGTCCACCGTGACCGTGATTCGGGCGGGAGAAATTATTATTAAATATTTTATTATATAAATATAATAGCCGGGGCGAGAAAAGTAGCGACTCGCCCCGGCTTTACACAGGTGCTATATAGATCAAACTATAGTATAAACCTTCATCTTGAATCACTCTATCTATTGATCAAAACACATAAACGCATTTAAATCCGTTGCGTAGTTTAAAAGATACACGCGTACAGAAAGCGGGATTGACTTTGTTTACCTAGATCTCAGATTATGAAACAAAAGGCAGATAGACCGCGCGAAACACTAGTAAAGCCAAAAAAGCAAATACAAATTCAAAAGCGAATACTTACCTACAACCACTGAGTTATTAATATTAGTTCAATGCCTACAACGTGCTTCGTGCTGTATGCTGTACTGACACGAGTAAGTATAGCACGAAACGCCGCGCATCGTTAAATAAAAATACAAATACTTATAAATTCAAAAGCGAATACAATCACGAGATTGTAGGTAGGTACTCATTTTTTATTTTGTATTTGCTTTTTTGATTTCACTCTCAGTGTTCCGCGCGATCTAACTGCCTTTGGTTTCATAATCTGAGAACGAGATACTTAAGAGCGCCCATCCCCATCGAACGAACTTCAACGCGAGCGTGATTGAAATTTTTTTTGTTTCAACCATCGCAAAGCTCGAAAACAAACGAGTGAGTGGGAACGCGATAACATGACAGGAAAATCGGCACGCGGAAAAATTTCACAAAACTTGTTCCAGGACATAAGTACGTGTTTTTGAAAAAGTCTTGAAAGTTTTTGGTAAAAATGTTTGTAATTTTATTTAGAATCTCCATTACATGTGCAAGGTTTCTATGAAGCTGTTTTCTTACTTTTACGAGCCGGTCATAATGTACGAGTGCATTATGACCGGCCAAAGTTCAGATAAAATTGTGCGAAAAAGCTGATTTTCGGCCGTGTTTACTGAATTTGTTTCTCAAAAAAGTTAATTTTTAGCTTCATACAAACCTAGATTTAAACCACAAGATACCTGTGTGTTAAAAATATTTGGAAAATAATGTGTTATAATGCCGTAATCGCGTACGAGCGTTTGTATGGGAAATATGACGGGTTGGGCGCTCTTAATGTAGTAATGGTTGAACAGGTCATTCGTTGGTTTTGTAGTACCTACTTAGGTAGGAAAAATAGGTATTATTAATAATTTTAAAAAGGTTAAGTAAATATCTAGATAAGGCCTAACGCAAGGGACACATGGGTATCCCGCCCGAGAGGTGGGTTCGAATTGTACGACTTGGGACCTAACAGCGACACTTGGATATGTGTCGTGGTGCCTGGCTGCGGGACTTGTGATAGCACGTAAGTGTCCATGAAACCTACCTATCTACAATCTCTTTTCATTGCCTCTTTGCTAGTCACATAGATAAAGAGAGAGACACGCTTTGCGTAACTGCAAAGGTTCATTTAAACTGGCAGCATCGCTCTTATTAGGGTTCCGTACCTTAAAAGGAAAAAACGGAACCCTTATAGGATCACTTTGTTGTCTGTCTGTTTGTCTGTCTGTCAAGACCCTTTATCTCGGGAACGCGTGGAGGTATCGAGTTGAAATTAAACCCATATACTCAAGTCTACGGTCCCTTAATGCTGTAAAAAAATCAACCCTCTATGTTAATGTGAAAAAAAAATACGGCCGTTTATGTCGCAAAATACGCATTTATAATATTAAGTAGATTAAAGTATGGATTAGTATAGATAGAAGTATGGACCTACAAATATGTACGGAACCCTCGGTGGGCGAGTCCGACTCGCACTTGTCCGGTTTTTTTTTTGGTCGGAAAATGCAGAACCCTAGAATAATATCAAAGTCAAAGTCAAATTATTTATTTCAACTAAATCTTCGGTAGTTTCGTATGGAGAAGAATAGGCAAGAAACTCCATACCTACTTGCTCTTTTATAATACCTGCATACTTACTTTTTTACAATATTTTGTGTAAGTTCAGGATTCATAAAATAATACAATACGGTCAACGTAACTTGGCGCGTCTGAAGTTAGCTGTTTGGCTGCGCAATGGACTTTTAGGAACGAAATTGTCTACTGCGCAGCTAATCGGCTAACTTCAGACGCGCCAAGTTACGTTGACCGTACTGTACGTGAATACGACCCTTGCCTTGCCTAAAACCACTATGTTTGGGTACCGTATCGTATCGTATGTATGTACAAAGTATGACAAGTTAAGAAAAGACAGCTTAGAGGTGCATAGTGTTCACATATTTACAAATATTTAAACTATAAACGACAAACAAACAATGAAATAGTCTGTAAGCCAGTGCAATCTCTATTGTCTTTTTATCACATGCCTATTAGGGAAGATTTAGACCGGTCCGTGCCCGGGGTGTACCGTATGTGGCCCGGACGGGGCACGGATTTGAAAACGTTATATACATTTTAAACCGACTTCAAAAAGGAGGAGGTTATCAATTCGAATGTTCGTATTTTTTTTTTATGTATGTTCGGGCATAACTCTGTCATATATAGGGTGACTGGTAATTAGTGTACGATACTTAAACACGTGATTGTGTTCATGATAACAAACAACTTACCCGAAGAAAAAATGTTTTTTGTACTGGTTCACTTTTATCACAATAACACAACAGCCGTATGAAATTCACGCGCGCGTACGCTTGTGACCTAAAGTGAACCAGTACAAAAAACATTTTTTCTTTGGGAAAGTTATTTGTTATCATGAACACAATCACGTGTTTAAGTATCGTACACTAATTACCAGTCACCCTATATAGACGGATTTGCAAAATTCTTTTTTTGTTCGAAAGGGGTTTATTCCGAAATGGTCCCATATCAAAATTGACCCAGCCCTTTTTGAGAAAATCAACAAAATCCCAAAAAAAATACTTAGACGACGTTTTAGTTTCTTCAATATATGGAGGGCTTACAATCTCTTTTAAGTGTGTCGCCGTTTCTTAATGGATTTGATGAGAAGGCAATACTAAAAAGCGAAAAATAAAAAGTTTTTTCAAAAAAACAGAAAACCGCCTTCAAAAACTAAAAAGTGATAAATAACTTTAGCACAGAACACACATTACTTTACTTTCCGAAGTCGGTGGCGGTGGCTTTGTGTTTGTTGTTTTGTATTGCCACCGACTTCGGAAAGTAAAGTAATGTGTGTTCTGTGCTAAAGTTATTTATCACTTTTTAGCTTTTGAAGGCGGTTTTTTTTAATTTTTTTTTTATGAAGCAGTTTATATTACTCAGTGCAGTGTGCAGTGTGCTGTGTCTCGTCCGGGCCCGGACGACGCTCTTTCTCAATCGTGCAGCACGGACGGGTTCCGTCCCGGCCGGGGCCCCGGCCCGGCATCGGCCCGGATATTAATCTTCCCTAAATGTGTTAATTCTATATCGAATTCTACTGTCGTCAGGCATCTAATAAGGCACGCGATAATAGCTCATGCCTGCGGAATAAGCAACGTAGACGGCAGTCGCGCTTTGGACTGCACGCCGCAACGTCCACTCGGGATCCTGAACGATAATGACGTTCACACTTCCATAAGAGCTTTCAACATATCGTATTACGAAACTGGCGTATTTGGTAAGATTGTGGTCAGCAGTGCTATTCTGTAAGAATTCACCCGCGAATTCGAATCCTATCTCATTTCCGATTTCACTTACCTGAAGTGAAAAGTATTTGGTATTCGCTAAAATAGTTACGTAATAATACTTCGCTTCACCTATGTTGTCACTCAGTGGCGCTAGCGTAGTTTTTATCGAGTTACAGAATACCTAAAACAGTTTTCACCGCGGAATCAGATGTGAGAACTGGAGTGAGTTCTTACAGAATAACATAGCAGATCCTTTTTATAATCTTGGTAATAGGGTCCCGTTTTTACCCTTTGGGTACGAACGGAGACTCCACTGTCCGTCTGTCTGTCTGTTACCAGGCTGTATCTTATGAACCGGGACAGCTAGACAGTTGAAATTTCCACAGATGATGTATTTCAGTAGCCGCTATATCAACAAATACTAAAAACAGTATAAAATAAATATTTAAGGGTAACAATTTTTTTTCGTTTTTTTGCTCGATGTCTAATGTTGTGTATAGATAATGGTACGGAACCCTTAGTGTTCGAGTCCGACTCGCACTTGGCCAGTTTTTTTTATAATTGTCACAGATGACGGTCGTTTGGAAACTTCGTCAGATATGGAACCCAGAACGTAGTCTAGGTAGTCATAGAGTCCTAAACTGAAGAAAAGATCTAGCAGGTAGTAACACTAAGCATGGCTGTGGCTTTAGGTTCGTTGGATTTTCCTGTGGTGTTACGTCCAGATGAATGGGCACCAGTGTCCCTTCGTCTGGCTTCAGCTCATGTATTTTGCTTCTTCTGATCTTTTCTTTTCTGTGCCTTTTGAAAATGGTTCCTTTTAAAATAAAGGTTTATTTTTAGGTATCATAGCAAGGACTCCTGCTGCATCAGCTTGGAAAACCGCGACGGCTGCCGCTAAATTTCTCAGCAACATCGGAGGTCTAGACGACACACAGATTGAAATTGGCAAAAAGAGGCTTAGTAAGTACTTAACCATTTAAAAGAAAATTCAGTGAATCTGATTTACTTATACAGCATGACTGTCACCGTAATTAAGTAGATACCTCTATTACCTCAGAGACGAAAAGCTTTAGTTTTTCCTAAATTAACGTATATAATAATAATAATAATATAATAATAATATGTGGGGACATTATTCACACACGGTCATCTGACCCCAAACTAGGGAGACCCTGTACTATGGGTGTCAGACAGCTGATATACATACACAAATACATTTTTTTTTATTTTTTTTTTGTTTAAATACATACATATTATATAGATAAACAACACCCAGACACAAGGCAAACACAAGTGCTCATCACACAAATGTTTACCCTGGGCGGGAATCGAACCCACAACACGCTGCGCAGCAGTCGATCGCTCAGCCACTGCGCCAACCGTGTCGCCAATGTCGGGCAGATTTTGGGTTTCGTGCAATGCACACACATTCAACAACGAATTGAAAGTACAGTTTCGGGACGTATTAGCTCCGATGCGATCAGACACTGAATTCTGAATGTCTTCCTCGCTGTGAGCTGAAAACATCACGACTCTGTAGAAGCGCGCCAAAAGTATCGGTAGATCACGTGTTCTCGATAATGGTGCGCTTGCGATCCGTTTCACGTTCATACTATTGACCGGATACGACATATAGATTACAAAAAATATTCCTGTACTATAGTTCTTACTATAAAGGAATATATTTAAGCAAGGGCCATTACGTGTACATAAGTACGAGAATATATTGCTAAAAATTATGACGTTTTGTTACTTTATTTGTTAGTTGTGTTTATAGTATATGCTATAGTACTTACATGTCATTCATCATCCTTTTTTATCTGGAACTGTTGTCCGTCTGTCTGTCTGTCTGTCTGTCTGTCAAGACCCTTTATCTCGGGAACGCGTAGAGGTATCAAGTTGAAATTAAAACCATAGACTAAGGTCCACGGTCCCTTGAAGCTGTGAAAAAATTAAACTTCTAAATTAACGTGAAAAAAAGATAGCCATTTATGTCGCAAAAAACGTACATTTCGACACTCTCAAGGGAAAGAAAATAATATACTTTCCGTTGACCTAGAACTACGAAATTTGGCAAGTATTATCGTCTTATACTATAAATACAGGGAAATGTCTGAAAACTATACATTTGTAATTAAATAATTAAAAATATACTTATTCTTTATTAAAAAATGAGCTTTTGTCTACGATTTGGTTTATGTGAATGTCGGTAATCGCAGATACAGACGAAGTCCCGGATTAAAAAGTACCCTGTACCCTATGTGTTTTCCCAAGGTTCAAGCTATTTTCATACCAAAGGACAATGCCAGAAGCTCTATAGAACTTTGCCCCACTTAAAAGTCATGTGTAATATGTAGCATCTTGCTGTTCATTTATTGCTGATAACTAAACATTACTTTTAGTGATTGTAGAACTTGCGATTTCCGTTTAAATCTAAAAACAATAATGATATTGATTATAGGTTAAACTATATTTTAGGTAAAATGAGTTTGTATTTTGTGGGTAGGTATTTCGTAATCCGCAAGTTCTAAAGAAAAACAATTTACTATAGGAAGGTTCTATATTCATTACAATTATTTTCATTAATTTACTTTTCTGTACATGGGTGGGGCAGGATCTGGCATTGTCATTTCATCAAAATCGATGCAGCCCTTTCATTGTGGAAGCGTAACAGGAGTTACTTTCTCATTTACAATATTAGTATGGAAGTATGGATATGTATTATGTACCTACAAATTTGTACGGAAACCTCGGTGAGCGAGTCCGACTCTCACTTGTCCGGTTTTTTTTTAGAGTTGGCAGAATGAATGATTAATTGTGTCAACTAGACAATTATTGAACATAATTATATCATGATTCGTACTGCATGTGTAAACAAATTAGCATGACAAAAATACGCCCTTAGGTCATAACTTAATGCTAATTAAAGGAGATGTTTTATATTGGGCCCAGTCTATGTACCTACACTACTTAAAAAAAAAGACAAAAATCCGTAGAATCCGGGAAAAATTCAGATAATTAATTTCAATGTATACTGTTGTGGTAGTAAATTGATATTTAACAATTACTTTTATGCATTTTTAACATGGCGTCACTCAGATTTAGCTACTCTATATACCATAGATCGACCATTGATCATAGAAAAAGAACTGTCAGCTGTCAGTGTTACAACAGTGTCACTTTCGTTCGTATGTTTTGTGCATTTGTCTCGTTTTGTTTCTAGTTTTTGGAGTTCTTTTTAACAACCTTCCATTCGTTTTTTTTTATTCAACACCATTTCTTTCCCATCTGTTTACCTGGTTGTCCACAAATCGAAGTACAAAATCAGAATTATAAATGTCAAACGTCACTAATCAATCAAAATGACAGCTTACCGTCATGACTGTTTTTTTGTTGTGTGTTGCAATATTTCAAGTTCAATTTCTTGTGTTTTACCTGCTCAATAAACAATTTTAAAGTAATTGGACAGTTGAGAACTATTTAAAATGTGTTTCCCTTTAAGTGAGTATGGTGTACAAAGACTGGGCCCAGGCTCCGTACATTTTGAAACAACTCCTTTATTTATTTCAGAAGTGAATTTAGCTCTCCACGACGATGACTGCGTCAAGGTGTCGGAGGGCTTGGCTCTTCAAGCAGCCAACGGCGCTCAATTAGACAATGCAAAGACTATCATGACAATGATTGACAGTATTAGTAACCAAGACGTAAGAGCCGTTGCGGCGGGTCTGTCGGTGAAAATTAAATGTAGGTTCACGCAAACTATTTTATCATCATCCTTATTTTATAGTTTCGATACCTACTAACCCAGGTAACTACAACAATCTGTCAATGATAGATTATTACAAAATGTTAGGGATCATATTCAATTGGGTAAATTTGACAGTTTGGTATAGTTTGATGTGCTGGCGTCTGTACATAATATACAGTACGATTCAAACTTAATTGCGGCTCTGAACACGAGTCGAGCGGCTGCGCAGTAACAATTTCGCGTGACAGCGGAGGTGAGGGGCAGGGTACTGCGCAGCCAATAGCGCACTTCACAGCCGCCATTAGGTTTGATTCTAACTGTACCTACGGGTCTCGTAGTCACACGTGACTGCTGAGAATAGGGTCTTGGGTCCGATTCCTAGGTCGGGCAAAAAGTGATATTCAATTTTTAACCGACCTCAAAAAAAAGAAAGTTCTCAGTTCGACCCGTATGTTTGTATGTATGTATGTATGTTTGTTTGCTGCGTTTATCTCTCGTTTGGCTGAACCGATTTTGATGCGGTTTTCAAAAAAGTGTTTATTACATTCTGGAGAAGGTTTTAGTATACAATAAATATAAATTCTTGCGCGTTTTTTGAAAATATCAACAAAAAACAAAATGTTATACATGGAAGACGTTTTCGTTTCTTCCCACTTTGGACGACTATTTGTCTCTGTTTTGACTGTGTTGCTGTTTCATAATAATGTCACTAAAAAGTGGAAAATAAAAACGTTTTACAAATGAAGTCGGTTAAAAAGAGAACCGCCTTCAAAAACGAGACTAAAATTTGTGCCGACCGGCACAAATTTTAGTCTCGGTCGGTGGCAATACAAAATAATAAACAGAACAAAGCCACCGTCTTCTGAAACTAAAGTCATGTGTGTTTTGTGCTAAAGTTATTTATCACATTTTAGTTATTGAAGGCGGTTCTCTTTTTTTTTGGAAAAAGTTTTTTCGATTACATATCAGTCGTAGTTTGGATATGACACCCGAGCCTCGGAAAGCACGTAAAGCTACCCGGTCGTGTCGTATTGCCGTCAGTTATGAAACTACTTGTGATGGATGGTTATACCCTGTTCACAATAAGATTAGAAATTTACTCAAACCTTTTTTACGGTCCGTTCAACCGATTTTGACTTCTATTGCGTTGGTAGCATGACAAAATGCTTTCGAAAGTACCTTACGTGCAGTTACTAAAGCGGTATGGCGTGCTAAATCTGAAATCTAGGCGGCTGTTACTTGATGTTATGATGCTACACGGCATATGCAATAACAAATTTGATTGCATTGACCTGACGAACAAATTGTGTTACAAGGTACCCAGAAGCGTTTTTCGAAGGGGGGTGCGCGTGCCTCAACTGTTCCATACAGACGTGTGTAGGACTAACGCGGGGGAACGAGTACCTCTTCGTCGTCTTGTTGATTCTTACAACACGCATTTCATGGAAGTGGATATATTTTCATTGTCAAAGCAATTATTCAAGAGAAAGGCTCTGGACATTATGTCTGACGACTGATTTATGTGTATTTTAAGTTAAGTGAAATTAAGTTAAGCTAAGCATAGCATAAGCATAGCATCATTGAGGCAGCGACTTTCATTTTGATTTTCTTTTTTTTTTTTTACTTGTCTTGCTCTTCTTTTAACCTTTTGTTAAATCGTGGACAATGGTGTGGGGTACATGTTTGTTAATTCTTAATTAAGTATTTCTTTGTTTTTTTCTGCATGTAACTGTTTTTTGTCCCTAATAAATAAAATAAAATAAAAATAAATGGCAACTGCAGTAAACAGTTGTATTGTAACCACTTTTTTTGCCTCTAATGTCATCCTTAAGCCTACGGAATAGAAGTCAAAATCGGTTGAAGGGACTGTAAAAAAGGTTTGTGATTATGTCTAATCTTATTGTGAACATGGTATAGTTACATAAAAATTGTTTTTTTTTTTAGGTGACCAATTGGCCCTTGCCGTTGTGGGCGATATTGGACAGGTACCCAATGAAAAGGAGCTTATCTGTCCAAAATAATGCTGAACAAATACCTATTAATAGAATATTGTATAATTTTATTGCTTTTCGAGTAACTTATTTTCGAAAATAAATGACGAAAAAGAATTTTGGTTCGATTTTTTATAACTAAGAAAATAGGTTCAAAATGTGGGTTTGTAGGTAATTTATTCATTTAAAGACTCTGGAAGACTGACAGCTATTGATGATAAATAACAGTATGATGATCTGACAGCCAATTACAAATCTCCACGTCTAGAACTAGGCGCGGATCTAGCCCTCAAAAAAGGTTGTGGTCAAATTTGGCAAAGTGCTAATCGTGTAATCATTGCATCCCTCCACCCCCCACAAAGGAGACTTTTAAAAATTGTATGTCGGTCCGGCCAAGACTTTGTACATTGTACCTGCAGCGGGCAAAGCTGTGGGGCGAACAGTAGTAAATTAACAATAATTAGCTTAAAATTAGAAAGGCTTTCAGGCGAAAAATGTTGAAGGTCAAATCTCCACTGCTTATGAACCTATGCGGCATCATCTACACTCGAGGGGTATAACCTGGTATAACACATTCAACCCAACGTTTCTTTTTCTTGAAAATTAGGATTGTGGGCATGCCCACCGTGCCCACAACGGTGGATCCGCGCTTGTCTAGAACTTGTATAGACTAAAAAGTGCTGTGGAACAAAACATTCTTTCTATCTTACGAGGTTTTCACTCTAAGGCGACGATATACAACTGCCGAATAAACCCAAAAAAATAAAATGTACACATGCAGGTAGATTATCACAAAAAAAAACATTTTTTTTTAAACTATACTTATAAATAGCTGCTGTAATGAAATGAACTTATCCAAAAGATTGCGAACCTGCATTCACGCGGACGAAGTCGCGGGCGAAAGTACTACTTAATATTATCAAGCTGAAGAGTTTGCTTGTTAGGTTGATTGTTTGAACGCGTTAATCTCCAGAACTGCTGGTCCGATTATGAAAATCCTTTCTGTAAATCGCTAATAGGAAGCTACGTGATCCCTGGGTGCTAGCATATTTTTATCTCTAAAAAGTTACATATCTGTAAAAAAAACACGCAGGTAGCGTTGCCATTTCTAAAAATCGAAAAGCCGGACATCAAGAATATGGAAAAATTGAATAAAACACATATTTAAAAGCCGGACTTTTGAATTCCAAAGCCGGACACTTAAAAAGGGATATTTTACAAAAAAAAGAAAACAGGTAGGTACCAACTTTATGAGAAGCGTTTAATTGCGACTGTTGCGAGTCAGCAAATCTCGTCTCGCTCGCTCGTTCGCTACTTACTGAAGTGATTGAATTGAACGATTGTATAAAAAGCCTAACAAAAACCGGACGGGACGGACGCAGCTAAATTTGGCCGGACAAGAGGTGAAAAAGCCTAACACTGTCCGGCTTTATCCGGACGGATGGCAACGCTACACGCAGGTGAGGTCGCGGAACTCGCGGATAAAAGGTAGTCAGTGATAACCATGGAAATAGTAGGCACCTATGTACGGTAATACGGCGCCTATTTTTATGATAGAAATACACGCATTTACGCAAACAACACTATTTCTGTTGATTTAGTTCAATAACAATTATTAACAAATGAGAAGATACTTGAGCATTTATGATGCTCTACTTGCACTGCAAGGTTTTATGGGGCAGTAACTGCAGTAGGTAAGGTAAGGTAAGGGAGCACTATAAGTAAGTTCTGTAAGTATCCGTCAAAATGTGCTACAAAAGAGTGGCGCGACAATCGCGACCGGATATCTCGGTAACTCGGCATACCCTTCAATCCGTCAAGAACTGCAACATTCACGGATCTATGGCTACATCAAGAAGCTTAAACCTATACCCTGTTCACAATAAGATTAGACATTTACAAAAAGTCCCTTCAACCGATTTTGACTTCTATTCCGTAGGTTTAAGGATGACATTAGAGGTAAAAAAGTGGTTACAATAACAACTGTTTACTGCAGTTGCCATTTGTCATGCTACCAACGCAATATGAGTCAAAATCGGTTGAACGGACTGTAAAAAAGGTTTTTGTAAATGTCTAATCTTATTGTGAACAGGGTATAGGTAAAAGTGGAGGCAAGACTCTAAATCGTAGACAGAGAAGGCACTATAGACTGCTGATCATCTTCTATCTCGCTTACACAAGAAAAAGAAAAATATATACAAGATGTTTGTAAAGAAAAGAGACAGAGCTTAATATTTTTTGACCCTCATCGCGTGCCGCGTTTTTGGCTCATGTGCCTGAACTACTCGTATACACCAATAACCAATAAGTCATCGCCCTAAAGTCTCCTATAACCAATTACTGAAACAATATAATGTCCTAAGTTTGGAATCTAGACGATTACTTCTGGGTGTAATGATGCTGCATGGTATATGTAATAATAGATTCGACTGCATTCTTTTATCCAATAGTCTAAATTATATAGTACCTAGATCTGTTATGCTACGTGGGGTACGTGTGCCTCGACTATTTCACACAAACTCGTGCAGGACTAACGCTGGTGTGCGCGTGCCTCTTCGTCACCTCGTTGATGCATATAACACTCACTTTATGGAGCTCGACATATTTGCTCTTTCCAAACATTGTTTTAAGGCAAAAGCAGTAGAGTTATTAACTTCATAAATAGAATCTTTCATTTTTTTTTTTTTTAATTTCTCTCATCTTAACAGTCTTTTATGATGCATACTGTATGTCTGTTTTCTATTAACTTATTTTTTGTTAATTCGTGGACAATGGTGTGGGTTACATGTGTAGTAACATAAATATGGAACAGATTATGTAAGATAACTATATTTCTAATTATCGTGCTAATTTAAGAATTTTTAGTTAAGCTTGGCATGTAACTGTTTTTTGTCCCTAACAAATAAAATAAAATAAAAATAAAAATTATACTCTGTGCAACATGCAAATACTTTTGATTGATTGTCATGCCGATGGATGGTTCATTCGATACATTCATGATCTCTCCTACAGTCCTACACTAGGTATCTACTGACCATGGACCACGCACTTATAGCATGTATAACGCTCGAAGATTAACGCATGGACTTATAATATATTTATATGTCCATGATAGACTCTACATAGGTACGTCGATAGCTAATTAATGGAAGCCTGACGTTATAGGGCTATGGCTAACCTTATGGCTGTAATGATAGCCATACACCATCAAGTTAACCGGACGTCACCTGCAAACTAGTCAATACCACAGAACACATATACCCGTCAATACCACCTGATTCATTACTTTACTCTATGGTCAATACGTCAATAGGTCTGTCGACTGACAGACGTCAGTGTGTCTGTCTCGGTCTGTCACTTTGTGTTTTTGATTGATGTTCTCGTGTGCAAGGATTGTTTCGTTTCATAAATAATAAATAAAAACAAGATGGGAAGAGTAGAAGCTTGTAGAATATGCTTGATCACTGATGTCAAAATGGAAAGGATTCAAGGGTCCTTAGAAACAAATATCAAATCTGTTTTTGGGCACAACGTAAGTACAATTTTATTACCCATTACTTTCTTGTAATAGCCCCTCCGCCCTATTTTTATTTTCCCAGTATTTGGTTTCGTATTATAAGTTAGCGGCTTACAATAGACAAATAATACAAATTAATTAGTCTGCTTGACAACAACCGGTATGCCTTTACTCGTGTGCAATGTTCTTGTTCATTGTAGTCCCATTAAATATAGTTTAGTGCTATTCTGTTGTGTATCCAACCAACTGCTTTGTGATTTGTTATAAGACAGCTATTGTCTTGTTCCTGCTTTTCATGCTTCTCTAATCTTGTATGTAAGCATCACCATTAGGTAATTTTTGTCAAGATTGTAAGATTGGTGTAGGTTGCAACAAATGAGGTTGTAATTGGCTTTAAAGTAAAATTCTGACAGCAACTTCACTATTTTCCAGATACTATACTCCTCAGACCTGCCAGACTATTCTTGTTATCAATGTTCAGCTTTAATAGCCAAGTTTAGTAAGTTTAGGAAAAAGTATTTTACGGCCCAGTCACTCTTGTTTAATATTCTTCAAAATCATGGTGTGGTGAGTACCACGTCTTCTTATTTTATGATAATTTATATTTTAAGTGTATTGCTTATTTAGTGTTTTCTTGTAGGGACAAGAGAACATTAAATAAGCCATTTTATTGCCAGTTTTGATACTGAAAGCCTTCCAAGCTTGACAACGTTTAGCCTGTAGTTATGCATGAGTTATTTATACTTTGTTAACCTTTTACAAGTAACAATGTTAATAAGTTATTTAATGATTTTACAGGTGACAGAAAAAGAAATAAAGAACATTGATAGAGTAGCATCCAAATTAAACTCAGACTTGTCAACAACATTAATAGTTGATGACCGGCAGTCATTACAATTGAAAGTAGAAATTGACCCGATGGAAGACGTGCAAGATCATTCCATAGAAGAAGACATAGACAACAGTGGCAGTGACGATGACGTCCCTTTGCATTCTGTGAAACAAATTGAGCATGTAAGTGTCTTTTGATCACAGTAAGTCATATCTAACAAGACAAGACATACTCAAGGATGATATTGAAGCCTTAAAATCAAAAAACAACCCTATCATTTGTATAAAAAGTACACAGTGCAAAAAAATATTCAGAATGTTAAATTATAATTATTTTGACTATAAGAATGGATAAGGTGTAACTTCTCTGTATGAATAATTATTTCTGGAGCTTGAAAGAAAGAGTATGTTCTTGC
This sequence comes from Charanyca ferruginea, assembly GCA_947361185.1. Lineage (NCBI taxonomy): Eukaryota > Metazoa > Arthropoda > Insecta > Lepidoptera > Noctuidae > Charanyca > Charanyca ferruginea. The sequence continues at coordinate 24,506,472 of OX376074.1, forward strand.
CTGATGAATTTTTACATTCCCAAGATATGATTGATTTCTTTTTCAGGTTAATGTGAACTCCATAAACAAGGAACTGCTTAGGAAAAGAAAAATGAAACACATGGATAATGGAAGTAATTTAGGAGAATCTTCTAAAAAAATAAAAAAGTTACAAGGAAATAGTGGCAGAAATGAAAAGTTGCTTCAAGATTTAGATGTTACTATACTCACTGTAAGATTTATGTCTTGTCTACTATCGTTGGTGACGATATTATTTATTTATTTTTTACGATATTTTTGACACATATTTTTCACACATCCCACCCTGCGCGTCCCCCTTCCGTCCGTGATTCCGCTGCGTATGCATGCACAGCAAAGTAGTGATGAACAACGAAAAATTAATTGTGTGTCAATCATATCCAGCTTGGTCACGGTGCGGCTGCATTACAAAACCACGTTCCGTCCCCATCCCGTCCACGTTCTAAAGCCGTCCCCACGGACTAGAAAAAAAAAGAAGGACTCCTCGCCACGCATATCGAAAGTGAAGGACCTTAAGTAAGCCGGACCGACGCACACATACATCGGTACGGTGCTTTACTTCCGATATGCGTGGCGCGGTGTCATTTTTTTTTCCTAATTCGTGACTATGATGTAAATGTGTGCGTGAGGCATGTTTGTACAGACGGTCTGGCTTACTTAAGGTGCTTCATTTGTTACATATTATCTCATTTATTTCTAGGATCGCGCGGATGCAAATGGTGTAGTATATTTACAAGCAGAAGACTTTGACAACGAGGTAAGAATTGGCTTTCTGGATTCTATGTGCTCAACCTGAAGTAACAATACCTTTTTGATATTGTGCAAAACGGGATCTATTCACACTAATATTATAAATGCGAAAGTAATTCTGACAGTGAGTCTGTTACCTTTTCACGAAGAAATGGCTGAACCAATTTTGTTGAAATTTTGTATGAAGATAGCTTGAACACTGGGGAAGGCCATAGGCTACTTTTTAATCTGCAATATCCGATTTTTACGTGGACTATACTCCATTTATAATAGCATTAGAAAAAAAGAGGCTCATAGAAGTAGGCAGGGGCGTGCACAGGGTGTTGAGACAGGGTAGGCAGAAATTTTTAAAAGCTTACTTACCAAACAAAAACACCTACTGTTTGTTTGTTTTGGTTCGTCGCTATTTTCATCACTAAAAGAGTTTTGAAAACACCTCATTTAAAATTTTCTGTACATACACACTTATTATCACCCATCTTTCACCTATTATCAACGTTAAAATCGTAAATATAGATACCAGAATAAAATTATATCACAAAACCACACAACAGTCAGACAACCCATATCAACAATGGCCGATCATACATAACTCACGTAAAAATAAAAAAAAATATACTATGAAAACTAATAGTGCTTCATTTAGCGCTAATATAACCAAAAGATGCTACTTTTTAAAATAGTCGCAGATCCTTGAACTTCGGTTCCCCGCAATTGGCTATTTGAAACCACCAATCAATTGACCACCAATCAAAACGAGATTCCTCCATAGATTTTTTTATGACGCGGCGTGACGTCACTTATTTACCAATTCAATTGACTAACTATTCATTGATTTCAAAGCAACTTAAAATCGAATTTTACAGTGAATTGAAAATTAATCGGGTTTTCCGGGCTAAAATAAAGTGTAATAAAAGATATGATGTATTTTGGAATTATTGGTTAATGGGGTCAACCACCCAATTGTCGAAAGTGTAAGTAAATGTTAAAAAAGGCAATGTCTACTTTTGACGTTTGTGTGCGTTATTTGTCTCAATGTGTGCCAGTATTTATAGAAAAATCACACCATTGTAGGCACGTAAATACGGGTCTGTCACAACGCACACATATAATCATCCAGAGACTTTGACTTTGTGCCTTTCCGTTGGCGGGTGCGGCGCTGGTGCAGCGCGAAGCGATTATGGTCGAAATGCGCGAAGGTATCAATGAGACTTCATGATTCCACCGTTACTCGATAGGTGGGGCTGATTTAAGATTTTCTATTTTTCGTTTTTGGTATAATGATGTTGATAATGATGATGTTATCAAAATAAAATAGTAGTAGTATTTTATTTCGATAGTAGTAAGTATTTTGTAAGGTAGGCAATGACTATTTGCCTGTATGAACCGCACGCCACTGGAAGTAGGAATACAAAACATTTTATTTCAAAGATAAGTTGAAAGAATTTTAATTAAACTGATTTTAACATAATTTTGATAAATAGATCTAAGATAGTACTAAATATGAACGTATAATAATATAAACAGAATAAAAGTCTTTTAAAGATTAGGTAACATTCTAAATTTGGTAGAATTTCAGTGAAACAAATAACGTTCCGGGTATTGTTCATCCCTGCTTCTGTTAGGTTTTTAGCATTGACACTATAATTTAAAATTGGAATTAAATATACAACTTAATGAAAGCCACATAATTTTAGAAGATAAAATATTAAAATGGTTACAAATACGTGCGACAGCTACTGTAAAAATAGATTATAGGTACCTAATAAATTCGGTGTCTATCGTAACTTTAAACAGGTTTTTTGTACTTTTGTTACAAAGTGTGCATTTAAAAGAACCTTTTTTAACTTCTGTCTAATGCTATTGAAAATGGAGTATAAGTCGCGGGCAAAAGAAGCTGGTTATGAATAAAGACAGGGCGTTAATGGACTCATTTATTTGTTTTAGCTGCCGGATATGGATACCACAAATGAGGAATATAACAACCCATCTTTATCACAAATGTCTTTAACAATATTAGAAAATCAGAATGTAATGATAAACAACCAAAACACAATGTTATCAAAACTAGCAGAATTCTCCACCAAACTTCAGAGAATCACTAAAACTGATGTAGTAACTGGTCAAGCTTATAAATTAATAACCACCAGAGATGATACATTAATTGAGAATAAAACACAATTTGACGATTTCGAAAATGAACTCAAAGATCCAGAAAAGAGGCAAATGTTACGGGATAAACACTCAATACTATTTCGTGGCAGAGGCAATGGTTTTACCTGTGCATACTTATTAGTTGATGCATTGTTTTCTAGGAAATTCTTGACCCAATGCTCTTGGGCTGGAGGGTCCAGAGGAGAAGAGTCCAAAATTCCATTTCGAGCATACAAAAATACTATAAGTTTCTTTCACGAGATAATATATGAGAGTGACAACAATTTCTCCATGTTGGATTGCTACAGTTTTATCAAAAACGTTTTGAGAAATTCCGCAAAAAGGTGTACAAGTAAACTACTAAGAATGTCGACTGGGAGACGAAGAAAACCTTCCGGCGTTAAGACTAATAAAGAATTACTTGTATTGGAAAATACTTGATCCTAGCAGTGATCTTGCAGTACCTGGGCGTAAATATGACACCAAGATTTAGAAAGAGGTACTATTATGAATGACAGAGAAGGCGAGTATTTTTCTCAGTGTTTTATTTGCAGCCCAAGGTAAAATGTTACATATTATTTTTTAAATAAAGTTTTATAAAACTAAAATTAAAAGTGATTATATGATCGGACTACATCTTTGTTCCAAATTTGGAAAAAGTGATTTCTTCAAAATGTCTAATAAACACCAGAAAAAAATGTGAATAGAAAATATTTGAAATTATTTGGATGATTTTTAAAATTCGTTTTTTTTTTTTTTTTTCGTTTATGATGTACTCGTAATTATACGGTTACTCATAACAATTACAATCTAGACCTTGAGGCTAATAAGTAATTTAAATTTAACTTAATTTGCTAAAATCTTACATGGTTAAGAATGTGTCCATTGGCACTTTTCTTATTGTCTCTATTATGATGGAAAGACACTTTGTTCTTGTGTTCTTTAAGAGTAGCACTCACTGCACTACGTAACACTCACTTCACTAAACTAACTCAAAGGGCTTAGTTCTCTTGAGTCTTCTTACTATGTCCGTGGTGTCAAGGAGCTGTATAGCTTCGACATTCACATGTTGGAGAAGCCTTCGTTCATGTGCTTCTGCGTGTTTTTTTATAACTACAGTAACTAGATCCACTCCTAGATCTCGGTGGATGTCATCATTTCTAGCGTACCAAGGAGCATTTACTATACTCCGAAGTACCTTATTTTGGAATCTTTGAATGATTTCAACGTTAGTTCGTTTTGTACAGCCCCAAAGTTGAATGCCGTATGTCCATACAGGCATGAGTACTTGCTTGTATAAAAGCACTTTGTTGTACACTGACAAAGTAGAATGTCTGCCAAGTAGCCAGTACATATTTTTGTAGCGTAGGTCTAATGCTTGGCGTTTCTTTTTGACGTGAGCCTTCCAGCGAAGTTTTGCATCTAGCGTCATGCCCAAGTATTTTGCCGTATTTTCATATGGTATTACACGACTGTTAATGTATACCGGTGTATGATTAGGTCTTTGGTTTGTGAAATCTATATGAGTGGATTTTGACTCATTTAATTTGATTCGCCATTTTTTCGTCCAATCGGTGATGGCATTGATGGCAATTTGTACCTTCTCCACTGCTTCTTTATGAGTGACACCTGTAGCCATGATAGCCGTGTCATCTGCAAAGGTAGCAATGATGCTGTTTTTAGTTTCAGGGATATCGCAGGTGTACAGTAGGTACAGGATAGGTCCAAGAACACTTCCCTGTGGTACTCCAGCTTTTATTAGTTTGATATCTGAATAGGCATCCTCATGTCTCACTCTAAATGTCCTCTCTGTTAAATAGGATTCTAAAAGGTCCACAAATTGTTTTGGGAGCATTTTACCTAGTTTATATATAAGGCCTCTATGCCACACCTTATCAAACGCCTGAGCTACATCTAGAAATACTGTAGAACAAACTTTCTTTTCTTCTAATGCTTTTTCAATAACATTGGTAATTCTGTGAATTTGGTCTATTGTAGAATGTTTTTCTCTAAAACCGAATTGGTAATTAGGAATCAGTTCTCTGTCTTCTATAATAGGTTTTAAACGCCTGAGTAGCAGTTTTTCAAATAATTTCGCTATGATTGGTAAGAGTGATATGGGTCTATATGATGTTACTTCACGAGGTGGTTTTCCTGGCTTAGGGATCATGATAACTTCAGCAACTTTCCACATATTAGGCACATGTTTTAGTCGAAATGTGGCATTGATGAGGGTTGTTAGTTTTACTATGGCTTTACGTGGGAGATTTTGGAGCAGTTCGCCAGTGATCAGGTCGTATCCAGGCGATTTCTTTTTGGTTAAATTTTTGATCATGCTGTTAACTTCTTTTGGGGTGACGAGTTTTATTTCCAAGTCATCATAGTAAGTCGTATCCAATGCTATGTTTTCAGAGCTTTCCTCATTGTTCATTTGAAAAATTTGTTCCAAGTGGTCTGCAAATACAGTTGCTTTCTGTTCATTACTTGTGGCCCATTTGCCATCTATTTTTTGAATAGGGGGAATGTGAGTAATGGGCTTATTTAGGCTTTTAGTGGCTTTCCATAGCGAGTAATCTGATGTACCATTACTTGAAAGTTGGCTAAGGTAAGCATTTGTGGTATCATCATGAAATTCCTGAATTGCTCTACTTAATCTTTTTGTGAGTTTATTTAGCAATGTTTTATCAGGCGGATATCTAAATTGTTGCCACCTTTGTCTCTGGACTCGCTTTATGGCTATAAGATTTCTTATTTCTACTGGATATCTGTGCGTTGCAACTTTTCTTTTCATGTCAGGTGTATTTCGCCAGGCGCAGCTTTGTATGTCGGTAATGAATTTTGCTACTTCTTCATCTACCTGCTGTTTGTTTTTGAGTGGTACTTTCAGGTTTATACTATTGTTTAAATCAAATTGAAAGCCCTCCCAGTCCGTGTTTTTGTTTACTAGACTTGGATTGCTATCTTTTTGTATTATTTTCTCGCTTAGAGTTAATATAATAGGTGAATGATCTGAATGCATATCATATCCTTCATCTATATTAAGGTATGGAGCTGACAGATTCTTGTAAATGAAGAAGTCAATCAGATCTGGTTTTCTTCGAATATCGGTAGGCCAGTAAGTGGGTTTCCCTGTTGAAATCACATTGCACTTGATTTCTCTGATAGCACATAGCAATTCTTTGCCCTTGGTGTTAGTTATTCTGGACCCCCAATGTGTATTCTTAGCATTAAAATCACCTCCTAATATGAATGTGTTACCAAGAACTTTCAATATATTTTTGTACTGCTCTGTTTTTAGCGCATACTTAGGTGGAATGTATATAGCTGCTATGGTAATATCCTGAAGTTTGGTTCTGACCACAACAGCTACAGTTTGTACAGATTGTTCTTCGCATTTGTGTTCTAAATAATGGTAGATATTCTCTTTAATAATGATGGCACTTCCTCCAGTCGCAGTGTTGTTGGGATGCAGTGCATGATATATTTTATAGCCTTTTATATGAGTAAAGGTTTCTCTCGTAAAGTGGGATTCTGATATGAGACACACATCAATTTGCTCTGTTGATAAGACTGCCTGCAACTCGTTTCGGTGCTTTAGGAGTCCGTTTGCATTCCACGTCATAATTTTTAGTGTGTTAGTCATTTTTGTTTGGAATAAATAGATGGTTGTGTATTTTCTATGTTCCTCAACCTTTGGTCAAAGGAGGTTAACATGTTCAAAATCTTACTGATATTTTCATCTGTAGTTGTATTTCTAGACTTGATGGGCAACGGAGGCTGTGACTGTGGCTGCGATGCTTTTGTTATTTGCGCGTAAGACACACTATTTGTTACTTTTTGGTGAGTAGAACGTAACGGTTGTTGTCTCTCAGCACCAGAGGCCAGGATGTTAGGTGTGGTTACCTTTTTTTTGCAAGCTTTATTTTTTAAATTTTGCAGTTCTTTAGCTACTATACACCCTCTATAATTAGCCGGGTGGGGTTCGCCACAGTGAACACATTTAGGTTTTGTAGCTAACGACTTTGTGCAGTCCTTTGTGAGGTGTTTACCAGTGCACTTCACACACCTAGGTTCCTTTGAGCAATATTTTTGGGTATGGCCATATGCTTGACATCTTTTGCACTGTGGGATTAATTTAGATGTTTTTAAAGGCTGTACATCTACCTTACAACCTAGTATGGTCTTAATACCATAGATATGGTTTATGTCTTCATCTTTTTGGAATGATAACATAAACATGTTTAGAGGTTCCTTAGTCCTCCAACTTAATTTGTTTACCGCTTCCTGGATTTTATAGCCTTTAGCATTTAGGTCTTCGACTATTCTGTTCGGCAAACATGACGAATGCAGATTTTTGGCCATTACCCTTATCGGTCTGTCTTGCTTATTCTCATACGAGTGCCAGAGACAATTATTTTGCAACAATAATTTGGTTATCCCTCTATATGAGTCTTCGTCCTTGGCGTTTATTTTGACGGTATCTCCGTTCATCATTTTTACCATGAATGAATCTCTATTTAAGCTAGCCAAAAGAAGGTCGTAGAACTGCTGGTAGTTCTTAATATTTTCGACTATGACTGGTGGAGGTTGTGGTACTCTTTTTTCTTTTGTTTTCTCGGGCTTTGTACTGGCCTGAGATTCATTCAAGATTCCTCCCTGAGAAAGAGGAGACAGTGAAGTGTTTAACTTCCTTTTTTTCCTACTTTTTTGCCGTACCCACTCTGTTTCTCTGGCAAGCTCCTCTTCGTCAGTCCCATATTCGACTGCCTTCTGAGGTTTATCGATCGTTGAATGTTCCCTCTCTGAGGTAACATTCTTTTGCTCCTGAATGACTTTCAGTTGGTGTTGTAGCGCTTCTATCTGACTACTGAGGTCTTTTACTAGCTGTTGCAGTTGTATGCGCTCATTTTGTTCCTCTTTGAACCGAGTGAACAACTGATGCTCGAGCTCAGTTACGAGGACTACTTTGTTTGGTGAGGCCATAATTGAGTACAAGTTATAATTTTAAAAACTATAACTTACCATTTATTTGCACAATTATACATGATTCACTTACGGTGGAATGTAGGTCATCGCGACGACCGTGTCGTCAAAACGCGTCGGAATAGGCTGCTGCGTCAACACTTTTGCACGAGCGCGGACTTGTGCAAGAGCGTATGTGACGCGACCGTTCTCACTAGAAGTCGATCGACCACTCAAAATTCGTTGATAAGACAAATTAGGACATGAAAATAGGTACGTGATTAGGTGTTGTGTATGATGAAGATTTTTTAGTTTTGACACAATTATTAATTTTGTTACGTTGTACAGTGGACATCACATCAAGGTACAACAATCTGTCAAATTTCTTTGATAGATTTTCAACTTTATTACAAAAATAAGGTTTATGATGTATTGGGAAAATTTGACAGTTTGGGATAGCTTGATGGGCATCTCGACAAGAAAGGTTGGAAATCGTTCCTATGACTGTTTAAATACTTTATTTTCTAATGTAAGTAGGTACCTACCTAGTAAAAACTGAGGTAGTACCTAAACGTAAAATCTGCTAATGGTACCGATTCCCTTGTTCACAAACTAAACTAAAATTAGACATTTGTCTCCCTTTCTACCAGGCAGCTAAAGAAAAGGACGGCGATAGACAAGGACTAAGTTAGAGATGTCAAATTAGTTTTCCCTTGAACTTCGCAGTGTTTTTAATCAATACGTTCTGAAATGACAACTATATTTGTATGAACATTTAAGATCAACTTAAATTGACAGCTCTTATTATGTCATGTCTTTCTTATGTCTCTTTCTTGTTTTATTGGAGAGAAAGAGATATAAATAGCTTAAAATTAATTTAGTTCGTGCACAACAGAATTAGCACCAATAGTTTTGTAAGCAATGGTGGCTGCTAGTTAAGGCGAGACTTACACACTCATGAAGTCACGATTGTTCACATTCGCTTAAACGAATAAAAAGATTATTTCTATAAGATTGAGTTTCACCCTGATCGCGCTGTTGTTTCGATTTAGCAGACGATAGTCGATTCGATTGCTCATTGGTCGATAGTCGAAAAGTTTCTCGTAGAAATGTGTATGGTCAGCAACGAAAATTGATTAACCCTTGAAATTATTTTCTTATCATTTTTATGTATCGTAGGTACTTGATCGTATTACTTACTTTTATATACGCGAATTTTGTGAGGATGTATGGATGTTTGTTTTCCTATCACGCTTTAACGGCTGAACGGAATTTGCTGAAATGTGGGTCAGTGGGTCGTCTTAGGGATCGTCTCTATTTAGCTGTTTGCGTTGAGCTAATTTGTGTTCCCCTGGGATAATTTTGAACTTAGGCTTAATTGGGTACTTGACACCACCAATCAATTGACATACTTTTTATGAGCTGTCAAAACGAGATTCCCCCATAGATTTTGTATGACAATAGCGGCCTGTGACGTCACTTATTTACCAACTCAATTGACTAACTATTAATTGATTTCAAACCAACTTAAAATCGAAATTTACAGTTAATTGAAAATTGATCGGATTATCGAGGCTAAAATAAAGTGTATTTTAAGATATGTTGCATTTTGGAATTATTGGTTAATGAACTCAAAACTCAAACTCAAACTCAAAATCATTTATTTCAAATAAACCATTTACAGGTACTTTTGAATTGTCAGAGTCAGTCAGTCAGAAAGTTGAAGCTAGTTGCTCGTTCCAAACAGTAGGTTTCTATGGAGAAGAACGAGCAAGAAACTCCATGAACAACACTCTTTTAAAATCAATAATATGTTACAAATTTCGGTTACATCATTCATATTGAATCTAGGGTACAATGTGAGAACAATGTAACAAGTCGTGTACGTTAAAAGAGGTTTAGATAAAAATATAGTCATAATAAACAATTCAAAATAAAATTAGAATAACCGAGGCAGCTAAGGGATGACCAGTCCCAACTAACGGCGCCCGTTCACGAACATGACGCACGGATCGGCATCATTCGACTCAACCATTTTGAAGGGAACCGAATGATCCAACACGCGCGCCACCGTCAGCGAGACATTCCAGTGAGCATGACATACTCCCAACCGCCAGGGCACATTCAAGTCAATGAAAGACATACCTCGTAAATGGTAGCTTTAAATAACATAGTGCTCACATGTATGTGCTATGAAAAATTTATATAATACTAACACATTGAGTTTATACAATGCAAAGATAATGTAGATCTATATCTTCAGCAGCTCCAAAAATAATTAAAAATGCTAATCAATGAATCTATGAACCCTTATGGCTGTGGAGCTAGCTCCACAGCCATAAGGGTTCATAGATGCTGGATGCTGGTCTAGACCAGCATCCAGCCAAGCATTTTTATCAGTGATGTATTCACCCAATGAATAATATGCTCGGCTGCATAGTGTGCGTTTTATATAAGACTTAAATTTTGTCTCATTTAGTTGAACAATGTGGGGAGGTATTTTATTGTAACATTTTAAACAGTACCCCATGAAAGAAGTATCTACTTTAGCCAGTCTGAAACTCGGCTGAACTAGTTGGTCCCTATTTCTAGTGTTATAATTATGTCTTTCACCCCTTTTACTAAAAAGATGCAGATTTTTTCTAGCGTACATTATGTTTTCATAGATGTATTGACAAGGTACCGTCATTATGTTAATTTCCTTAAACAGTTCCCTTAGAGAATCGCGCATACGGAGATTGTAAATGGCTCTGATGGCTCTTTTCTGCAGAATAAAAATAGACTCGATGTCTGCAGCTCGTCCCCACAGTAAAATACCGTAAGACATTATACTATGAAAATAACTAAAGTAGACCAGTCTCGCGGTATCCACATCAGTAAATTGCCGGATTTTTCTGACAGCATATGCTGCCGAGCTTAGCCGTCCAGCGAGAGATGTTAAATGAGGACCCCATTGTATCCTTGAGTCGAGCGTGATCCCCAGGAAAACAGTTTTATCAACGAATTCCAGCTTCTCATTATTCCATACTATGTCACAGTCATTACTTTTGACATTTGGTAAAGAAAATCTGATGCACTTCGTTTTTTTTTCATTCAATACTAAATTATTCGCCGTGAACCAATTTTGGACTTGCAGTAAGGCGCTATTTACGTGGTCTAGGTTCTGGGCTCGTCTGTCTATCTTAAATATTAAAGAAGTGTCATCAGCAAATAACACCATTTGTGGTTGATTTTTCAACAGATGAAGAAGATCATTAATATACACTAAAAAGAGGAAAGGACCCAAAATTGAACCTTGTGGAACCCCCATTTCTACCTTTAAACCATGTGAATTCACCCCATTTATTTGGACTTGCTGCTGCCTATTAATCAAATAAGATTTTACTAAACTAAGCGCAAGTCTACCTAGTCCGTAATGCTCAAGTTTCAAAAGTAGTGTGTCATGATTTACGCAATCAAATGCCTTGGAGAGGTCACAAAAAATTCCTATGGCATCTTGCGTCTCTTCCCACGCAGTAAATATGTGTTTTAATAAAGTGACACCAGCGTCAGTCGTACAACGTCCTTTGGTGAAACCATACTGTTGATCGTGTAAAATGCCATTAGTGTTAAAATGATTAAGCATCTGATTAAGCACAATCCTTTCAAAAACCTTGCTGAAAGCCGGCAGCACGGACACGGGTCTATAATTATTGGTGTCTTTACTGTCACCGGATTTGAAAAGAGGTATAACCTTACTAAACTTCATTAGATCCGGGAAAACTCCTTGGTCTACGCACATATTAAATATTAAAGCCAAATAAGGCGCTATTGTCTCAATTATAGACGTACAAACTTTAATAGACATACCCCACAGATCCTCAGTAAATTTTATCTTAATTTGCCGAAAAGCTTTTAAAACTGTCACGGGGTTAATATGTTTAAATTGAAATTCTACCGGGCAGCCTGGTACGTTCGCTTTTAATGGTTTCAACAACCCAATTCTGACGTCTACGCAGACGATATCGCCGGCAAGCTTGTATTTATACCTGAACTGACTTGTATTACTGATAATCAATTTACGTTGCTGGCTGACCATATATGGCCCATCCGTTGCTTCGTGAATTGAAAGTTATGGCATGTAGATACAAGATTTTCAATGTAAGGTAATGGTAAAAATATTTAATAAATAATTTCAGAATTAATTGGTTGTTTGACTTTTGTTTATTACACATGCATTTCAGCCACTTACCGGCACGGCATGCGGCATCGAAAAGAATTTTGTATTGATAATAAGGATGTTCGAGTACCAAGTTGATTCCTCATTTCGCTGATATTAGATTATCATAAGGAGTTTTGCATACCGTAGGAAACTGGAAAGCTTTTAGCATATTGTATGTATACTAATTAGCACTAGGTACCTACCTACAGTTGGATTCAAACTTAATGGCGGCTGTAAAGTGCGCTGTTGGCTGCGCAGTGCCCTGTTCCTTACCCCCGCCGTCACGTGAAATGGTTACTGCGCAGCCACTCGCCTCGTGTTCAGAGCCGCCATTAAGTTTGAATCGTACTGTACATGTGATCAACATACGATACCAAAACTATAGTTCTAGGAATGTTTTTTTTTAATAAAAGTTAACTTTGCTCCATGTTTGCAAGTTTGGCAACACTATAAACTGTCACTGTCAGTCAGACCGGCAGTGACAGACAGTTATTACTGTCAGCCAGTGTTGCCAAGTTAGCTACTTTATAGCTAGATTTAGCAATTTTTTGATGTCAGGCAGCTACAATTTTTATAAACTTGTAGCTAAATTTTTTAGCAACTTTTTCTAGCAACTATTGGTTTTAAGATTTTTTTTGTAAGTACAGCAGTAAATAAATGAAAAGATAAAGTGATGGTGGCGGAATCCCCGACAAATAAAATAGTTTTAGCTAGTGATGGACGATACACATCGATGTACTAAAAACACTCGATGTAAAGTATCAATACATCGAATGATATCGATGTTTTGTTAATACATCAACATCCAGTTAACATCGATGTTCTTTTTTCGATGCATGGAAGAGGTAATACCATTCTACAAATATGTACTTTGTATTTTAGAACGATGTATTTGAATTAATTTCGTCTTTAATTTAGTCATCTAAGTTCTCCCTTCATTGAATTGACTTTCGTCTGACTAATAACGTCATCTATAGTATGAACTGTCAAACATTAGCGCTCATACACACGAGCGGCATCTTGCCAACGGCAGAGGTATATAACTGTAGCTGTCGACCAGGGTTGCCAACTTAGGGGTTTTGCCCCCAAATTTAGGGGCTAGAAGTGTTAAAAGGGACATTTTTAGGGGCTGGAATTTTTTGGGGGTTTTTTTAGGGCCACTTTAAATGGCCAGGCCATCCCATTCCAGTTCCGATTATGGCAACAAAAATGACTTCAGAATGGCATCAACTGCAAAATAAAAAACATGGACACATGTTTCGAGGTCATCTTCTGCAGTACATATCGATTGCGATGCTGGTAACTGCAAACGATTTGAAAATATCTAAAAATTTGCTTTGGCATTATTGACACTGCCTGTCTTAAAATGGTACAGTGTCATGATGGTACGATTTTCCGGGATAAGAGGGAAGGGGAAAGGGAAGTTGGGATTATGAATCGTGTGTAAAATTTGACCCACAGTTGATATGATAAAGAACTTCAACGTACGTCATGTATAACTTCAAAAGTGGGACGTCAAATGAAAATAAGGAACGGGATAAAGATGCGGTTTTAGAAATAATTAACATCTTTGCATGATAAATGACTGTATTTTGTCAATAATTTAATTTACTAACTTAATGTACGTAAAGTTTAAAAAATAGTAGTAATAGGTATATAAAATTCTATATTTAGGGGTTTTTAGGGGGATTCCGGAAAAAAATTAGGGGAAAATTTTCATAAGGGTTGGTAACACTGCTGTCGACATGTGTCGTTTTGTGCGGGAAGTCTTCCCAGTACTTCCAACCTTCTACATCTTACTCTCGTCCCTAAATAACTAAATATAAAAAGTATATAAAAGTTATATAAAACGGGTTTAATCAAATATTCAGAATATTGTCTTATTTGATTTTGTAATTTTATTAAAGTATATAGCTGATTCTACAGTGTTTTATTTCGTTAATATTATACTTTAAATGCAATAAATATCAAAGCCTTCATCAGAAGATCACAGTGTGATCCTCAGTAATCACGATAGAACGGGCTTTATTGTCATCGGGTTTAGCTACTTCTAGCTACTTTTTAGGGAGAAAAAATTACTCAATCTAGCAACTTTCTGTTTAATTCCTAGCTACAAGCCTTTGATAGCACTGCGAAATGTAGCTCACTGAAAAGAAAAGAGAGATACGGCTCTTTTGATCAAAAGAGCTATATCACTCTTTTAGCTCTTTAGCTCACCGAATAACTCTTTTAACTCTTGAGCTCAATTGATTTGATTGCGAGCTACAGATCAAATTGTGAGCCGCGCTACTTACGAGACAAATAGCTCAATGGCTCTATACAATCTTTGAAGTTCTTTAGTTCATTTAACTCAGTTGCGAGCTATAGATACAATTAGATTCATTGGGTTGTTTTGTTCTTATTACAATAAATATAATAATGAAAGCCAATGATTTTCCTTCATACTTGAACAGGCTTAGGACTGTCAATCTAAATGAATAAATATTTGAAAAGCTAATTATAATTGACAGTATAATGTAATGAATGGGCGTATATCATTTAGATTGGCGTATTTAAAAATCAGCGGCTATTTACAATAATTGTGCACTAATCCGAACTTACTAGGTACCTACAACTAATAATTCAACTTTTAACTAAGATATAGTATATACATTTACACACAAAGTCTTTTTTCTTTGAAACACTTAATATTATTTAGCGTATAACACTTATTTCTCTCTGCCTATTAGTAATTTTAACTAACTGCAACTAATAATTAATCATTTAATTAAGAAACCAAAAATTTTGTAATATGCGACACGAATGACACGATATTCCACCGAAACAATTTGAATATATTTAAAAACAACAATATTTGTTTTGTTTACAAAATCACGAACTAGATTTTCATACTTATGTAAAAGTGATACAGCATTTTTTCTTTTAAAACAATTACGATAAGAGTTATTTTACAATGACGTATTGAGCCGAAGGGTCGGTCAGTGAGCGACATGCGAAATCGTTTATCTGTTTGTCGGGGAAATTCGGGCCCTGTTCGGGCATTGTCGGATGTCGGGCCGCGCGCTGTCGGTATCACTCTTATCTCGCAAAGCCACAGAGTCAGAGTATGTCAATGAGCCATTGAGCTAAATGAACTAGTGAGCTATTCCGTGAACGACTGAGCGACTGAGAGCTAGATTGTAATTAAAGAGCTAGTTCAATTTTATCTCTCATTCGCGAGCTACCCATGTCTAGATAGCAGTTGGCAACACTGCTGTCAGCGTCAAATTGTAACCTAAACTTGTGGAATTCTTATTTACTGTGCCTATAAATTTAATCATAATTCCTTGTAATATATATAATATGTAATAATTTTAAAACCAGAGAAGAACGCTTCAGGATGAACTCTCTTCACAATACAATCAAACGTACGTACGAAACATTTTGAGGTTATTTGTTACGTTGGGTTTATTTAGGTATTTATTCACAATATTTTTCATTAAAATTCCAGAATTTCGCCTCCTGAACCTCAACGCAGCGCTAAAAACAATATCAGAATGTAAACCTATCGTCCCTACTGTTATAAAAGCTAAGAATGATCTAGTTTGTAATCCAGGACTTCTATCATTTGCACCAAGGAGTATTAACGCTGAAATAATTGATAAGCACAGGCCGGCTTGGATAAAACAGGACCCAATACCTTACATACCAATCGTTAACCCCCGCTCAATCCTTCCATTGTTGGATAAAGAATGGAGAAAAGATGAGATTGGTCTGCCATCAATTATCTATGAAGATATTCAGGCTGCAAGGTTAATTGTTATTAGAAGGAAGAAGATGAAGAAACATCAGAGAAGGAAGTTGTGGAAGAAAATGAGATATACCTGGGCTAAGGTTAGTATCAATTTATATCAACAGCTTAGGGCGGGTTGCTTCAACTAACCATTACTGACCGGTAATAGTCAAAAATGGCGCTAACTATCGTCAAATAAAAAGAAAAATGGGTTGTTTCACAAAATCATACGTCAAAAAGTTACTATTACCCATAACCAACCAGTCATCGTAATTTTGTGTTGTCAAACATCAAAATATTATGGAATCTCTTTTTAAATAACGTTAACAGACGGATTTTTATGTCATGAAACAACCCGTTACATTTAACATACGTTAAATATCGCACATCATAGTAACTTTTTAACCCTCCGTATGTAATGTTAAACGACTGTTTGAAACAACCTGGCCTTAGTGTACCTAAACAACAGAATAGTAAAAAAATGTGTTTTATTAGTCAAGGCTTCATAGGCATACACTTTTGTATGTTTTCAACAAAAAATAGCCCTTGCTTTCAAATTATACCCTGTTCACAATAAGATTAGACATTTACTCAAACCTTTTTTACAGTCCGTTCAACCGATTTTGACTTCTATTGTGTTGGTAGCATGACAAATGGCAACTGCAGTAAACAGTTGTATTGTAACCACTTTTTTTGCCTCTAATGTCATCCTTAACACGTTGACTGCGGCAAAACACATACGTTTGTGTTTCAACAAAAATACGTGAGTGCGGCGCACACACAACCGTATGTGTTTTAGTATTTTGCTAAACGCCAGTGCGGCAAAACACATACGGTTGTGTGGCGGCCGAAGGTACGCTAGTGCGGCAAAACACATACGGTTGTGTGTGGGGAATAAGGACTGCGATGAAAATTTGTCTCTCTTGATTTTTTTAATTCCATGCCCTATATAATAATGATAAAACCTTCACGAAATATTTAAAACATACGGCTGGTACCGCCATCTATTGACTGTTATAGGAACTATACTGGTATTTTATCTAACGAAGACGAGTGTTTCTTTTAGACGATACTGAATAGGATTCTAGTGGGGAATAAGATTTATATGAATGAAAGAATAAAAGAAGAACCAGTCACAAGAAAAATAATAATCGAATTCTCAAACTATCAACTAGCCTATTGCAAAAGAGGTACTTTTGCAATAGGCTAGTTGATAGTTTCAAGTCAAGCATTAAGAAGTTCAGTATTATTAAGTCCCAATGTTGACGTGTTTGAAATATGTATAAATACTAGGTAACAAACCTAGATTTTATAATTTTGGTTTAGAACCCTTAGTTTTCATACTTGCCTACATAATCGGGGGGCAATACTATTTACATTTTTAAGTCTTGAGAGAAAAATAACTGATATAATGTATAAGTAATTATTTATTTATTTATATTTAATATAAATCGTGTGAATATTTCTAAAAAATATCCACACAGTCGACGCAAAATCGAAAAACACAACCGTATGTGAGCGCCCGCACAGTCGACGCAAAATTATGAAACACAACCGTATGTGTTTATCCGCACACGCGTAGTAAAACACGCCAAGCGCGTAAACCCGCACTGGCGTAAAGTACGGCCGCACACGCCAAGCGTGTGCGGCCGCACTCTCGTCTCGTTTACGAAAAAGCGTTTCGGCTGTGCGGCCAACACACCAGTTGTGTGGCCAGCCGCACTGGCGATCGGCGTAGCGAATGTTCGCCCGCAGTCAACGGGTGCCTACAGAATAGAAGTCAAAATCGGTTGAAGGGACTGTAAAAAAAGGTTTGTGTTTATGTTATGCTGTTATGGCTAAACACCTGAACCGATATTGATCAAATTTGGTACAGACAGCTGGAACACTAAGAAAGGATATAAGCTTTTTAATAGACTCCTTAGCATCAGCGATAATTCATCTGCATTTATAAGGATGAAGTAGTGGGCAAGTTCTATAAACAATTAATCTATATCTATACTAATATTATAAAGCTGAAGAGTTTGTTTGTTTGGTTGAACGCGCTAATCTCAGGATCTACTGGTTTGAATTGAAAAAATATTTTTGTGTTGGATAGTCCATTTATCAAGGAAGGCTATAGGCCCATGCGAAGCCGGGTCGGATTGCTAGTTAAAAACATAAATCAACATCAACACAACAGAAAAGACACACACAGAAAAGTGTATGCGTGTGTGTGGGTTGTAGACTTTTAGTCTGAAACCCCGGCCAGACTGTTGTAAACCCTCCACATCGGTCTCCACTGGCGGTTTACAACAGTGTAAACACTTGTTGGCAACAAAAATTCGTTTGACCTTCAACAACCTCTGTGGACGGACGCGCGTTGTAAACCGCGTGTGGATACCGCCGTTGTAAACAAAGAGTCGACAACACACTGAGGGAGCCTTGTTGTAATCCAGTGTGGACGCAAACACCAACCGTGGGCTCCACAAGCCTCTCACCAAGGTGACCCCTGTTGAAAGCTTGTTTATAACAGTCTGGCCCGGTCTTTAAATAAATTTTATTATTATTAGTATGCAGATCTTTAGTTTATGTTACTCTACAGTCAAACAATAATTGCTCTCAAACTAAATTACAGGTGAAGCAACATCGGCGTCAAACCAAAGAGAAGAAGTTCCAAAATGCATTGCTAGCTATGGTGAAGGAAGCAAATGAGTTCAAAGCAGAAGAGTATGTAGCCAGCAAGCTGCAGAAAGCCAATCATACTCCCTTACCAACACATTGGAAGCATAAGCGTTTACCCGAGTTCATTATCCGACAACTGATGGGGATTGACAAGAAGATTAATTACAAACATACTGATGTGTACAAAGCTTAATTAGTTTGATTGATTAAGAATTAAAGTAGTTTTTATTTAGGCATGGGTTTGTTATTTTAATTGGATAACATCTACACCATTCTTACTTTCATGCTAATATTTTAAATGCGAAAGTAACTCTGCCTGCTACGCTTTCACGATGAAACGGCTGAACCGATTTTAATGAAGTTTGGCACGAATGTAGCTTAAACCCTGGGGAAGGACATAGGCTACTTTATATACCTTGACTTCGTCAGCATCCGCGATAACCGCTTTTCACGCGAACGAAATCGTGGGCAAAAGCTAATTAACCAATCATTTCTAGACGAACTTATAGCTTGACAAATTCGTATGTGACGAATATTCCCGATCGGTAACACCCCGTCCTCAACACTGTTGACGATCGGGAAAAAAAAAGTTCCGTTCGTTCAGTAACACCCCAGTCGTTAACACTGTCGACGATCGTTGAAATATTATTATTGTAATTACTGCCCATACCAAGACAAACATATTTTGCTATTTTTTTTTATAGATGCCCCACTCTAGGAATTTCTCCTGTGTCGTGGATGCGTTCACAAACATACAAACTCACATACACAAACAGCCAGACCCGGAACAACTATCTGTAGGCCATACAAATATTTGTTCCGTGTGGTAATCGAACCCGCGACACGCAGCGCAGCAGTCAATCGCTCAACCACTGCGCCAGCCGTGTCGTCGTACATATACATAGGTATTTGATTTTTTGTGTTGCAAAATTCCTGATACGCTGATTTTAAAGTAAAAAACAAGTACCGATTCTGTGTTTTGTTTCTAACACTCCCATGTTTTACGCGCGTGGCGGGGGACTTTACTAACACAGCGAGGGTGCCCGACAGCCCCGACAGGCATGCTCTCGTCTTGTGACCCTCGTCCCTCGCGCACGTGTTACCACCCCGCTGCCATACGTCCCCCGTACTTAATTTTATTATTTTTTTAAAATACTGTCAAATTAGATTTTTTGTTGCTTTGATATCAATCAATAGTTACCTAGCTAGTCAATTTAGATGGCAAATTACTACTTACAAGTGACGTCATAAGTGTAAACTGCCAACCAAAATCTAAGGGGGGAAACGCGTTTTGCCTGTTCATAAAAAGTATGTCAATTGATTGGTAGTGTCATCTGCCAAATTGTTAGAAGTTCTAGTGTTAATAGGTGTCTATGAACTGAGCCTTAAGATAAGATAAGATGAACTTAAATGCAACAGAAATAGAGTTGGAAATAGTGTGCTAAATATATATAATTCATTATGCGCGATATTTTTATTTTTACACGCAGTTACGGAATTTTTAAGTCTAATTCTGTTGTTTTTTGGGTCATTGTCAATTAAATCAATGCCAATTAGGAAATCAAATCCGGACTATCCGTAATCCGAAAAATCCGGGTATCCGCACATTTTTACTCTACTTTCAAATCCGGATTTGAAAATCGAATCCGGATTATCTGAATAAATAGAACTGAACGATAATTCTATGGTTTAAGACATTATTTCTTTAAAATAGAGTAGGTTCAATTATTCACTTACAATGAGAAACACTGGTTGCATTGCATACAACATAAAATAAAATGTTCCTTGGAAAGAGTATCTGATTCGGAACGGTATGATTGAAGTTAGAAGTAGGTACAATATTGTTAGTTACTAACTTATCACTCATCATCATCTTCCCCATTCATCATTGTCCCATGTTACATGGGGTCGGCCGGCCGGCGCAAGTTTTCTTCTTCCATTCAGCCCTGTCAAATGTCATGCTTTCACCGACTCCTTTGTCATTCATATCATTTTTCACACAATCCATCAATGTTTTCTTTGACCTTCCTTTCCCTCTCAATCCATCCACACTTAGGTATATTCATAACTCTATTGGTTACATGCGTTTTATTCCTTCTCTTTACATGCCCATGCCAAGACAAACAATGCCCTTTCAACTTTTATGTCACTGGCGCCACTTTGAAACTTCCTCTAATATATTCATTTCTCACTTTATCCATTCTGATCACTCCACACATCTTTCTCAACATTCTGACCTCCGCTACATGCAATCTTTTCTCATTCTTCTTCACGGCCCAACATTCCGATCCATACAGTACAACTGGTCTTATCACGAACTTCCGAACGGTCACAAGTTCTTCCAGTGACCTGCCGCCATTTCATCCATCTTGCGTTGACCGGATCAACGCAAGATGGATGAAATGGCGGCAGGCAAGAAAGGGCGTTACGTCTTCCTGTGTTTTTATTTTGACCCATTAACACAAGTATAAGAAACACCATATTAATCAGCTAAAATGGGTAGATTTGTGACTTGATTTGTGATTTGTGAGACTTCATGAAAAATCCGTAAAATCCGGATAATCCGGATTGCACCAAAAATCCGTTCCTAAAAATCAGGATTTTAAAACAGAACGGATTTGCATTCCCTAATGCCAATTGCTCGAGGTATGGCTGACTAGCTTTTGCCCGCGAGTTCGTTCGCGTGAATGTCTGTCAGTTCAAACGAAGTCGCGGATTAAAAAGTACCCAAGGGTTCTAAATTTCATCAAAGCTGTTCAGACAATAAATTACTTTCGCATTTATAATTAGTATGGATCTGTCTACGCTGACCGATTTGCATATTTTCGCTTTTGTCTTTTTAGGGTTCCGAAGTCAACAAAGAACCCAGTTTCGCTATGTCCGTCCGTCCGTCCGCAGTGTAGCTCAAAGACTATTACAAATAGGAAGCTGTAAATTGGCATGGCTATACATATTCGTTACGCCGACAAAGTGCCGGAATAAAATATTGAAAAATATTTTTTTTTAGGGTACCTCCTCTAAACGTGAAGTGGGGTTGAGTATTTTTTTTCTAGTCAACCATATGGTGTGGGGTGTTGTTAAAAAGGTCTTTCAAAAATATTAAGAGTTTGGAAAAAACATTTTTCGATTAAGGAATCCCTTTGGGAAATACTTAGCTCTAAAGTGCTAATTTTTGTTGGAGTCAAATGGCGCCACTCCTGTCAGCTCAATGGTTATATCGTGATTTGTGAAAAAATTCACGGTAGTAGCATATATATCGAAATTTATAGGAAAACTATCACAGCTAAGCACAAACTTTTACAAGTTTACGAGTAATAATCGATAAACTTGTAAAATGTAATAAATCGCTGCAGCTGCGCTCACAAGCGCGCGTAGCATGCTTGCTACTCTTAAAACTTTATAGTAATCAAAATATATTGTAAGTAGCTGCAGATTTAACATTTAAAACAATTACCATCATGCTATACCTTCAAGTAGCTAAGCAGTGGATCATGTCAAACTAGAACAGCTATTTTAGACCTGTCGGCGATAAACTTTGCGTAACAGTGCGGCAGCCGCCTTGGTAAGTTGCTGGTCCTGAGTTCAATCCAAGCGACAAACAATTTTTTTTGTTTTTTTTTTAACGCTAGAATATTTTTAAATGGCAATAAATTAAAACTGCGTTTATTTTTTTATTTCTTTTTATTATTGCGTATTAGCTTGATGTTGATTTGCTTGCTCATATTTTCAATATTTCTGCAGGAAATAATATCCATACCGAAATACCTATTATGTCTACTCGTCCGTACAATTTTGTTTAGTTTGAAATCATTATTCAATAAACTGAAAAGCCCTAAGTATATAGTTTCCCTTATAGTTTCACTTTTTTAAATATACTATCGAGTGGTGAACCTAAATTTTCGTTGTAGATGATAGATATTATGTATCTACAACACCAAACTGTATCCCCCTATTTTTTATCATCAGTTTTCTAAATTGCTTCCCACAATGGAAGCAAATTTAAAGTCGTATTGACGTCAAAAGAAACTGTGGTGACGATCGTAAAGCGGAAATTATTTTTTAAGAATTTTTGCCCGTTCCTATGTCTTTTTCTATGAACCAGCTTCATGCAAAAACTATTGAATAGACTTGAAAATGTTTCTTACAGGTCGGACCAACGTAAACGTCATAGGCTATATTTGTACATGATTACGCTATTTGTAATGGGGGTCGGTCAATTCTACATATTACGCTCAAAAAATGCTTGACGTCAAAAGCGATAATCGTATCAGTGACGCCTGCTATGACGCCACAATTTATTAAAAAATGTTAAATAAGTATAGGGACAAAACAAGAACTGCATGGGTAAGAATATCAACTGCGGAACCCTATATTGCGCGTGGGCCGCCACGCACTTGGCCAGTTTTTTAATAAATGAGCTCGTATTGATGAAGACTATTACTGCCTGTCTCGTTGGCGCATTGGTCATAAATACGGCTTCTAACCGTGGGTTTCTCGGTTCAATCCCCGAGTCATGCTCATGCAGGTACTTTCTTTATTATTATTTATTTATTATAAGTTCAAAGTTACATAGCTTATAAACTAAGCCCCACAAAACCGTTGAAATGGTTTGACTGTGAGGTCCCCTATCACCTACCCTTACCCCTACCCTTTCAGAAAACAGCCAGCTTTTCTAACAAAGTACCTACTTGTCGATTCACCCACGTGTACTTAGGTACTTTTTAAACTTGACAAACTAACCTGCCTATTATTTGAATCTTTCTCATGCTTATTTAACTGGTACGTAAACAAACAACTTACGTTATTTCCTACTAAAATGTGGGCGTTCTTAGTGATTTATTATTGCCTTAGTTGAACGAAATAATGTATATTTTGCGCGTATTCATCAGAGCAAATCAAAATAACATTAGGGGGCGCGGTCACACTGTTGGCGAGTTGAAATAAGCCGTCGAATAGGTTTGTAGGAATTGTAGGTAGAATGGAAATGTTTTAATGGCGATCTATCGGTGTTTTAAAAGGTTTCTGGGTTCGAATCCCGAGCTTTTTTTACTCATCATCGTGTCAACCTTTAGACGCCCGCTGCTTTGCTTGCTGTACGAAACAAGTTACTAACTAATTTCAGTAAGCTCTTTAAGCAACATAACGCTAACTGTAATAAGTTAGTAACTTCTTTCAAACACTGTCCATTGCTCAATTTGTCGCTTTTATTTTCAGATTCAGTTATCAATTCAATTCACACACAAAATGTTGCCAAGTTGTTCAGACTGTTTCAGTTTAAAAATATTTTTTTTACAAATAAAAATAATTGTTTAGACACAATCGTAGCGATTATACTCACTACGAGTTAATCCAAATCACGTTGCGGAATAACCGCCAAGATCCGTTGTAACAGGCGGACTAGATTTTTTGGTGTGTGTACGGTATCCATATTGGGCAGAGCTCTTCGCTGAAGCATGCGTGCTCAATGGGATTCTAGCCTGGCGATTCGGCAGGCTACAAATTAGTTCGGTTCATCTGCCAATTCAAATACCTGTCTTTAATATGATTACTACACTAGTGTAAGCATGGACTTCCTGGCGTGATTTTAAACGATTCTGTCATTCAGGAGACCTCCAATATCGTGTATTTCACTAGAAGTACACGAGAGACCAGACCACATCACGCGAGATCAGATACTAATCTGATCTCATACCAAAGCGAGAAAAGTCAGAAAACACACAAAACTCCACCCTTGTTCCAACTAATAACTGTGTTCACGAGCCCATTGTAAACGGGATGTGCAATTGCGGGGCTCAATAGGTGCAACACGTAGCACGTATGTCATGCTTATTATCATTCCTGAAGAGCTAGGAAGCCTTGTAACTAACATCATTGTGGTCATTGTACTAATTCGTCGAGCAGTAATTTGTATCCATTGATCTTGTCTGCGTTTGGTGATGCGAGCTTGTCCTCCATGTAGCTCTGCTAGTGATACGGTAACGTATCCAAAGTTGACCTATAACCCACTGCGAAATGCCCAGAGAACCAACTTCCAACAGTGGCACAATTCGATAATTTGTTCTCAGCTCAAATGACGACTTCTCCTTAATAACGTTTCTGTTTTAATTCCACTCAGAAGAATAGCAGAAATTGTACCGATTTGGCCTCAAATTCGTTGCCGGGTTATATAGCAATACCAATTGACAAAATATTTTCATCTTTAGACCGAAATTCAAGAACCTCTTTTCAAATTACATTTACTAAAAAGTATCCATTGAAGTTAATTAATAACTAAAACACCAGATTTTCAGTACCTAACTAGCAAAAACGTGCTTGATCCAAATACACTTGTGATACGAGTGGTAGTGACCACCAGAGAATGGGTAGCAGCGTTCTCTGTGCCTTTGTAACAACCATACCTAGGTACAGCGATCGCCAATCCGCCTGCCAAGCATGGCGATTATGGCAAAAGCCCCCAATGGGGAGGCCTATGTCCAGGAGTGAACGTCTTTCGGCTGAAATGATGATGATGATGATGATGACGAGTGGTAGTCTAATTAAGTGCAAGAAGAAGACTGAAAATATTGAAATTTAAGTTTTTTTGTTAGGTGATACATAATTGTTTTGTGTTATATAGATATTTTTAATTTACGGGATATGCATTTTTATTGGTTTTAGTTAAAATTGATATGAACATAGCACCTAAGTGAGTGCCAAATAAGATATCGTAATTGCACATTTTTGTTTCTCTGTAATAATTTTCTTAGAACAGTAGCGAAAGTACCAGATTCAATATTCAGACAGTGTTCGATCACATCGAACACTATCGAATTTGGCACTTTCGATGAAATTTTGGCCATTGTAAGCGAAAAACAAAAACCCGCCATAAGTAAGCAACAGCTCCGTATTTCTAAATAAAATAAAAGTGTTAAGCCCCAGTTCATTTCATACTAACGACGGCATTGTGTTTGAAATTGTTTAATTCTTCGGGGATATCGTTTTCCATACTCACAATCTTCGCTGCGAGACAAAAACCAACGTAAACAAAGTGCTACAGTTAATTTCTTAATAATACATAAATCAAGTGACAATTAGCGTTAATGTGTAAATATAACTAAAATTGAAGTAATTAAGTGATAATCAGTGCAAACATTTAGCAAAAGTGCTCAGAAAATACATTACTCTTCATTTGTAAACAAACAAATCGTTTTTTCTTAACGTGAATTCAAATTGTATTTGTTTTGTTCACTTACATCAGTGCTACCAACATAATCGTGTTTCAATCAGGGCGCGTTCCAGACCAACACATCTGTAGATGTTCACCATCTGAAGTGCGCGTTCCAACCAACGGAATTATACATATTTAGCATAAACAAAATACAGTACGACCAGTATATTTTACATTATTTGATTATTATAGACTTTACGATGGAGTTTAATAATAATATTACGTTGAGAAACCGGCGCCTTGTGCGATCCTTTTCCAATGAAACTATTGATTCACTGGATATTTCTTCTTCAAGTTTAAATATCAAAAGTATGATAGATCTATCAACACATGTTGAAAGTGATGAGGGGATGAAATTACTGAACATAATCGAAAATCTAAAAAAACAACTGAAAGATGCACATGCGGAAATTGAGAAATTGAAATTAAATAATTTGAAAATGGAATAAAAACTAGACAAGCAAATTCAAGCAAGGAAATTGGGTCGAGATTCAGAATTCCATACTCCCAACTCTTCTCCTCAAATAACATCTAATTCCTCCAAAAAGGATACAAGTATTAAGTATTTGGAAAAATGTAATGAAGAACACACACATAACCATACACATAACCAGGTTGAACAAAGACACCTGAAAAAGCTTAAGGAGCCTGATCAAAAATGTGGTAGAATATTTTTATTGTCGGATAATCAGGGGGATGGAATCGTTCACTCATTGCTCAGAAGTAAGAATAAACTTATACTACAGGATTATCAAATACAATCTGTAACAAAACCTAACGCCAAATCTAAGTCTGTTTTGGAGAGCTGTTGTAACCTATCTAATGTTTTATCTGTGGATGATATTGTTGTTATTATGACAGGAAGTAATGATGCGAACCCTCTCGAGTTTATATCGGATATGACCATAGCATTGCATTTCTTAAAAAAATGTAATGTCTTTATAGTTAATGTTCTGTACAATCGTTTTCTTAATGAATTAAAACTTAATAACTCCTTAAAGCTTCTCATACAAAATCATAAGAACTGTACTTTTGTTGAAACAAGTACTTCACACGATATTGTACAACTATTAATTTATCACATTAATAACAGAAATTATAATAAGAAATTTCTTTCCTACAACAATCACATTTTAAAAAAGGGTATTCGAGAATTTAAAATAATTCCATCTAGGTGCAATAACGTTAATAACAGTATTAATTTGGAACCTAAGAAGGTTACAGTTGATAAAACTAAGCCTAAAAAGGGTACAATCCCATATTATTTTACAAGTATCAATACGCCTCTTGCCGATACTGTTCTGTCTGATGTAAGTGTGATGCCTTACTACTTCCCTGTAATAAATGGGAAAATCTGCTTGGAACCTGATTCTGTTAGTAAAGAGACATTTTTTCGCATCTAAGTTTTCATTTGTAGTTTTTCACCAAAACATTGCCGGTGCCTTAAACAAAATGCATGATTTGGAGGTAGCATTGGACGATTTGCTTGATTTAAAGAAAAATGTTGCAGTGATTTGCTTAAGCGAGCATTTCATTAAAAAAAAATGAAGAAAAATATTTTAATTTACATAACTTTTATCTTGGTGCCATATATTCCCGAGATCAGCGGCGTGGTGGTACATGTATACTGTGTAAAAAAGGTTACGAAAGCACTAAATTAAACTTAATAGACGACCTCGTTGTGGAAAAACATTTTGAAGTATGTGGGGTACAGATACAGGAATTAAAATTAATTGTTATTTGTATATATAGAACTCCAAATTCAGATGTCAATGTATTTTTTGAAAACCTAAATAAGACACTAACCAGACTCCAACATAAAAAGTACAATATAATAATTTGTGGGGACTTTAACATAGACTTGCTAACGTCTGATAAAATCAGCATAACCCTTAAGGATATGATTGTCAATTATGGAATGCAATATTATATAAATGTACCAACGAGGCAAAATAAGTGCATAGATAATATCATTGGCAATATAAGTAGTGCAATAGGTGAAACATATGATTTTTATTTATCTGACCATAATACGGCTCAAACTGTCTCAGTGGAACTTAAATTAAAATCGAAAAATAATGCAGTTAATTATTATTACAAGTTTATTAATGATCTTAGTAAAGAGAATGTCTGTAAATTTATTGATTATATAAGCTGCCTAAGTTTTAGTGAAGTTTATGAAGCAAAAAGTACTAATGATGTTTTTGATAGTTTTCATGATTACCTGATTTTATTGTATAAACTATGTTTCCCGTGCATAAGAGTAAAACAAAAAATTAACAATACTAATAAACCTAAATGGATTACAAAAGGAATTAAAAATAGCTGTAACACTAAAAGATACCTAAGACATAAATATTATTTAAATAGAAATAATGAAAATAAAAATAAGTATAAGTCATATTATAAATTATTGAGGAAGTGTATAAATAATCTACAGGTTCTATGTAACCGGAGGCATATAGTATACTCTCATAATAAAGTTAAAGCAGCTTGGGATGTTGTTAAACGTAATATGGGAAACGAGCCTTGTAGGGAATTTATCAGTAACATTGTGGATAGCGATATAACATTCACTTCTGGATCAGATATAGCAAATAAATTCAATAACCACTTCATAGATGTTGCTAGTAACACTTCATCTAATAAATCTAATAAAAGTTCTGGTAAACATCATATTGAAACACTTGACAATAGCATATTCATAGAACCGACCAATGAATCAGAAATTTTTCGCATAATAAATTCACTGCGTAATACCAAATCTGCTGGTCATGATAATATCAGCACAGAACTTCTAAAAAAAATATCGCAGTATATATCGTCACCCTTAGCGTATATTATGAATTTATCAATAGAACAAGGTTACTTTCCTGATAGGCTGAAATTATCATTGATTAAACCATTACATAAGAAAGGCTCAAAAACAAATATCGATAACTATAGACCCATAGCATTAACTCCCATCATTTCAAAAATATTTGAAAAGGTCATGTCTAAACGACTGTTAGAATTCCTAGATAAATATAAAATTATTGTAAATCAACAATATGGCTTCAGGCAAAATAAATCAACTACATTAGCTATTTATAACCTAATAAAAACAGTTATGACCAATTTAAATAATAGAATACCATCTTGTGCAATATTTTTAGATCTGAGCAAGGCGTTTGATCTTGTCGATCATGATATACTTATTGAAAAAATAGAAAAATATGGTATCAGAGGTCCAGCCAAAGAATGGTTCCGCTCATATTTAAGTAACAGGAAACAGATAACGAGAGTAAAAAAATTCAATCCATTAAGTAACACCCTAGAAAATTTCGATTCGAAATCAAGAACTAACGGGATTGGTGTACCTCAGGGTAGCATTCTGGGACCAATACTGTTTATCATATATATTAATGACCTGCCACAATCAATTAATTATCCATGTGTTCTATTTGCCGATGACACTACAATTATAATAGAATATAAAAATAAACAAAATTACGATGCTGAAATAAATGAAACTTTGAATGATGTAAACAAATGGTTAGACATTAATAAGTTAAAAATAAATATTGCTAAAACCAACGTGCTTCATTTTAAAACTTGGAAAGGTAAACCGGTACATCTTAAAGTGTTATTCAATAATGTTAATGTTAGTCAGGTATACAGTACTCGGTTTCTCGGTGTTACGGTTGATGAGTGTAGTTGTGTGGTCGTGAAGCGACTATAGTGTGTCGGGTTCCTCCGGGATGTGAAATGACACAAGTATATTGCACTCACGGTTATAGTTTATTGTTCACAAACAGTACAGTTAGAAGGTGAAGGAAAAGTAGTGATAGCACAGAGATGCACAAGCGTTAGCGTACAAGCAGCTTAGTATTATAGCTTAATGGTATACGTAATTAGGCTCATTCGCATGGCATAAAGAAACAAGCGCTCCGCGTCGCAGAGGATTCCGGACTGTTCGATGCGGCTTACGGCGGCGCGCGCGCTGGCGAGGGCCCTCGCCCCGCGGCCGCGCGCTCGTCCCTCGGCCGCCCGAAACAATAGAACCGGTCGCTGTGACACGCCCGTCGATGTCTAATACTAATTACATTAGTGCTGTCCGTTTGTTTGTTGAAGTGGATTTACTTTACATATTTTTATTATTTAATTTGTACAGGTTTATTATAAATATAATTTACATTAAAAACATATGAACATAATTAAGGTGGTGAGTGCCACATCACCCCCCTCCAGAGACCGTCAAGGGCGGTAATAATCTGGAAAGTGAACTTTTCTACCTGATTTCGTCCTTCTGACATTAGCGTCATCAGTTTTGGGTGTAGAATTGGTGACTGGTGGTGTGGCTACGTTTGAGTCGTTGTTATAGGTGTCCGTGTGTGTGTTGTTTTTGATGATGATGTGTGTGTCCTGCAGTATGTAGGCTGGTTTGATCCTGTCTATCGATACCGTGACTGTCTTACCATTAAGGAGGAGTTTGAATACCTTGTCTCCCCGTTCTAGGACTGTGTAAGGTCCTTTGTATGACGGTTTGAATGAACCGGAAGTGGCGTCATCTCTAAGGAATACGTGTGATGACGTTGCGAGGTCTTTAAAAACAAATATGGCTCTCTTGTTGCCATGTCGCGATGCTGGAGATGGTTGTAAATTTCTGGCGAACATGCGTAGACGTGAGGTGTAGTCGGTCACATCCGTAACATCATGACTCTCAGGTTCGAAAAAATCTCCGGGCAGTCGCAGGGTTTCGCCATAAACCAGTTCAGCAGTGGTTCCTTCGATATCTTCTTTGAAGGCGCTTCTTATGCCTAATAGGACCAGAGGAAGAGATTCTACCCAATTCTCATTTCCATGACAGGTGATGGATGTCTTTAATTGTCTGTGGAAGCGTTCTATCAATCCATTGCAAGCTGGATGGTATGCTGTTGTTCTTCTATGTTCGAAACCGGCTATTTCTGACAATCGCTTGAATAAGGCAGACTCGAATTGCCTGCCACGATCCGTGACGATTTGTGTTGGACAGCCAAAGCGTGAAATCCACCCATAAAGAAGAGCTCTTGCCACTGTTTCTGCCGAAATGTCTTTGATGGGTATTGCCTCAGGCCAACGCGTAAAGCGGTCGATGGCGGTGAGGCAGTACTGATAACCTTGTGACAGCGGCAGTGGTCCGATCAGATCGATATGGATGTGCATGAAGCGAGATCGTGGCAACTTGAAGTTGCTGAGCGGTGCGGATACGTGACGAGTGATTTTCGAACGTTGACAAGCTATGCAGCTTCGTGCCCACTCCCTGCAGTCTTTTCTCATTTCTGGCCATACATAGCGTTCCGCTACCAATTTTGCACTGGCGTTCGCTCCTGGGTGACTCAGCGAATGTAAACTGTCGAATACTTGACGGCGAAATTCTTCTGTTACATATGGTCTCGGTGTCTTGCTACTCTCATCGCAGTACAGTTCAGAACGCAATCCCGGCAGTATTACCTTTTTGAGGCACAATGAAGTACTGCCGTTCAACAGCTGCTTAAGCTCAGGGTCGGAGCTTTGTGATTTGGCTAACTCGTTCAAGTTGACAGGCTGGACGATTTCTTCAACTCGTGACAAAGTGTCAGCTACCACATTGTCTTTGCCTGAGATGTGCCTGATGTCTGTTGTAAACTGCGAAATGTAATCCAGGTGCCTGAACTGTCTTGGTGAGCAATTTTCCTTACGCGAGTGAAAAGCGTAACAGAGGGGTTTGTGATCTGTATAAATCACAAACTCTCTAGCCTCAACCATATGCCTAAAGTACTTAATCGCCTCGTAAATCGCGAGCAGTTCGCGGTCGTACGGGGAGTACTTCTGCTGTGCTGAGTTGAGTTTACGGGAAAAGAATGCCAACGGTTCCCAGGTGTCATTCTTCAGCTGCTGTAGTACTGCCCCCATAGCTGTGTCTGATGCGTCTGTCACCAAAGCCAGCTTAGCTCCAGCTTCTGGATGTGCTAACATTGCGGCTTCTGCTAGGCCTCTCTTGCAAGCCTCAAACGCGGCCTCTTCGACGGGTGAAAAAGTCACGGGGTGGGAGCCCTTCACAGAACCTTCCAGTAACGCGTTCAAAGGTGCTTGATGTTGCGCGGCCTCGGGAATGAAACGTCTGTAAAAGTTAATCATTCCCAAGAATCTCCTTAGTTCTTTCACCGTCCTTGGAGTTGGGAAGTTGCTGATGGCTTCGACCTTTGCAGGTAGTGGTTTAGTGCCTTCTCCACTAATGCTATAGCCTAGGAACTGGATCTGTTTCACTCCGAACGTACACTTTGCAGGATTAATCACCATCCCATATTCCTGCAATCTGGTGAACAGCTGACGTAGGTGGTTTTCATGGTCTTTTTGGTCTTTTGAGTAGACCAGAAAATCATCTAAGTACCCGTAACAGAAGTCCAGGCCCCGCAACATCTCATCGACAAAACGCTGAAATGTTTGTCCGGCGTTGCGGAGACCGAACGTCATATACGGGAATTCAAAAAGACCAAGTGGTGTGGTTATTGCAGTCTTTGGGATATCCTCTGGGTTTACAGGGATTTGATTATATGCCTTTACTAGGTCTATTGAAGAGTAGACCTGGCAGCCAGCGAGGTTGTGAGAGAAGTCATGAATGTGACGGATGGGATATCTGTCCGGTATTGTACGCGCGTTCAACATTCTGTAGTCGCCACATGGACGCCAACCATTATCTTTCTTTGGTGCAAGATGTAAGGGTGAAGCCCATGGTGAGTCGGAGGGTCTGGCTGTGCCGTTCATCAGCATAGATTCAAACTCCTCCTTAGCGATTTTTAATTTATCGGGTGCCAACCGTCGCGGTGTACATGATACAGGCGGACCCGGGGTGGTGCGTATGTGATGTAAGGTGTTATGTGTAGGTTTGTGATTTATACCAGATGGTCGAGTAATGTTGGGATATTCCCGTAGTATATCGTGGTATGATGTGTCACCAATTCTTACCTTCACTGATGAAACCATGTCAGAGGGGCAGGCAAGTGAAGCAGGGGTCGCAAGCGATGTGTCACCGTCCATGAGACGCTGATTTCTTACATCTACTATTAGGTTGTAATAGGAGAGAAAGTCAACTCCTATAATTGCTTTCGTGACATCTGCAACAATAAATTTCCAAGTAAAGTCGCGTCTTAAACCTATATTTAACTTAACATGAACATAACCGTACGTATTAATAACACTGCCGTTAGCCGCACACAATTCGTAACTTGTTTTATTACGACGTTCTTTGATTGCTGACCTGGGGAAGACGCAGACATCGCTACCGGTGTCGACGAGATATTGCCTCTTCGTGATTTGGTCTGTCACAAATAAGCGACCAGAACTGCGGCAGTCGTCGGTCGCTGTTACTGACTGCCTGACCCTTTTCCCGAATAGTCACACGGTTTCACACACTTGTTTGACTTGTCGCCGAATTTATGATGGTACCAACAGGTCGGGAACTTCCTGTAGTTGGAGTTTGCACGCCTGGATGGAGAGCGTCCCCGACTTCTGCTGCTCGGTCTATGTCGTGGCCGCGACAGTCTTTCTACTTGCGTTGTTAGCGCCTGTACCTGTTTGGTCAGCTCGGAGATTTGGCCAGCCATCTGGTCGACACTACTGCCAGGTGAAGGGACCAATGACGTTGATGCGACTTGCGTTGAGGGTACGACGTCATGGATACGATCCGCCAGCTCTGCTACCTCCTCCAGGGTTACTTTGGATTGCGACGCGATTATAGATTGCGTGCCACTAGGTAAACGGCTGGTCCATATCGTACGTAAAAAGTCCTCTGGCATGTTTGGTCCTGCCAGGTGTTGCAGGTGACGCAAGAATGCCGACGGCTTGCGGTCACCGAGCTCCTCGTGAGTAAGTAGCTGTTGTACCTTTTTCTCTCTTGATGCCGACAACCTCTTCACTAGCTCTATTTTTAAACGTTCGTATTTGTTGGGAGCAGCGGGGGCCGTGATGATGTCCTCGACCTCTGACGCGTATATAGGGTCCAGGCCGCCGATAGCGTGGTGGAACTTGGTGGAGTCACTGGTAATATTGGCCAACGCAAATTGGCTTTCTAGTTGGCAGAACCAGAGCGCCGGTTTTTCCGGGTAAAATGGTGGTACCCTCACACCGACTCGAAAAACGTCACAAGACTGGGTGTCGCTGCCCGTGCCTCTCTCGTCTTGCTTTCCCTGACTCATCCTGTGTTCTTCCGGGGTCACCAATGTAGTTGTGTGGTCGTGAAGCGACTATAGTGTGTCGGGTTCCTCCGGGATGTGAAATGACACAAGTATATTGCACTCACGGTTATAGTTTATTGTTCACAAACAGTACAGTTAGAAGGTGAAGGAAAAGTAGTGATAGCACAGAGATGCACAAGCGTTAGCGTACAAGCAGCTTAGTATTATAGCTTAATGGTATACGTAATTAGGCTCATTCGCATGGCATAAAGAAACAAGCGCTCCGCGTCGCAGAAGATTCCGGACTGTTCGATGCGGCTTACGGCGGCGCGCGCGCTGGCGAGGGCCCTCGCCCCGCGGCCGCGCGATCGTCCCTCGGCCGCCCGAAACAATAGAACCGGTCGCTGTGACACGCCCGTCGATGTCTAATACTAATTACATTAGTGCTGTCCGTTTGTTTGTTGAAGTGGATTTACTTTACATATTTTTATTATTTAATTTGTACAGGTTTATTATAAATATAATTTACACTAAAAACATATGAACATAATTAAGGTGGTGAGTGCCACAATGAGCATTTGACATGGAAGAACCACATTGATATTCTTTGTAAAAAAATTAACCAATTTATATATGCTCTAAGAAAGGTGAAAGATGTAACCTCTAGACAAACTGCTCTAATGGTATATCATGCCTACATTTGTTCAGTAATTCGTTATGGTATAGTAGTGTGGGGAAACTCTTCTGAAGTCTCAAGAGTCTTTATTGCACAGAAAAAATGTTTACGAGCAATATTTAATATAAATTGGTCCGATTCATGCAGACCAATATTCAAAACGCATAAGCTTTTAACTGTGCCCTGTCTGTACATTTATGAAGCAGCTAAGTTTTTGAGGTCAAATCCTACACTTTTTGAACGGAAAGACAACACAAATAAAAGAAAAGCTACGCACATGGACTTTGAAATGCCTGTGCCTAAGTTAGAACTTTATCGGCGAAGTTGTGTTTACATGGCTCCATTAATATATAATGCCCTGCCAAAAGCTATTACTCAACTACCCTTTAAAAAATTTTGTGCTGAATTAAGAAGGTGGTTGTTGTACGAATCTTTTTATTCCATTAATGAGTTCTTTCACAAAAATTCATGTAAATTTTATACATATAACCTTGCGTCAAAGTATAGACACTGATTTATTTATAATGTATGTTATGTGATTTTGATTGTAGTATGTCCTATCGTAATTGATTTGTTATGTTAATTATTATTATATTATATTTGCATGCCGCTGTGTCGGCGAAACTTGCTGAACTAAATATTTTAAATGATATCACCTTATGTAACCGTGTTTCTGGCAAATAAAAAACATTCATTCATTCATTCATTCATACATTCATTCAACAAAATCGAAAGTGAAATATTTCGAAAAGTATAAGAAATATGAAATTTGTTGTCAAAGATAACAAAACTGTATAAAATGTAGGTACTATTCATTCAATGCATAATTTCACTGAAGTTAATAATACCTACATTTTATTCTACATCGAATTACAACTTTGAATCGCTCTCCTCTAAAGTACGTGATTTGCAGTTTCGATAGTGTTTGTTGCGGCAGTCGAGGTATGAATTAAGGCAATATTTGGAATAATTAAGGGGAAGCCAAAAATAACGTTAAACATTGAAATCTTTATAAAAAACCTACATAAAATGAAATAATAAATCAACAAACATTAAAAAAAATATATTTGGCAAGGAGTAAACCACTATACAAATCTAGATAACGTCACTTATTATACTTATGATTAACATTATGATTAGCATCGACAGAATCAGTTATTAACTTAAGTTTACCAGACTGGACAGACTCTATTGCTTTTTCCAAATTTTCTTTCGAATAACTATGATACGGTGCAAAAGTTTTACCAATTCTGGAATTAGTGTACCTAGGTACTTTCTTCGGTAAGTACGAACCATATTTCCGAAACTGTATTATAAAATGCGAAGCT
This sequence comes from Charanyca ferruginea, assembly GCA_947361185.1. NCBI lineage: Eukaryota > Metazoa > Arthropoda > Insecta > Lepidoptera > Noctuidae > Charanyca > Charanyca ferruginea. The sequence goes on from OX376074.1 coordinate 24,542,378, forward strand.
TCCTCTTAAATGTATACAAAATAGGTATTTGGGGCTATTTGAGATAGCGATCTTAAACTTAGAAAAACTAAAAGACACAAACCAGGGGTTATTTGGAACCGAATTCCAAATAGCCCCAAAATTGTACCGAAAGCACCATACTACAAAACTTACAAAATATGACTTCTAAAACAAGCTACAAAGCAATGGAAAACACCAATAAAATCGCAAGAAAACATATGACTACATGAATGAACTCATTTTCTACTTGCCCTTAAAATGTTGGTAGGTATATCAACTGGAAGTTAAACACTTACAAATTAACTCGATTTATCAAGCTTTTTTTAAAAAAACCATAAAACAATTTGCTTGGACTTTCAAAACCTCTAAATTTTGCCGGTAGCACAGACATGAGTATTGTAGTATTGCCTTATTGTTGAAAAAGGATTCTACTGTTACTAGAAGAAGAAATATTGAATATATTTCTTCTTCTAGTAACAGTAGAATCAAATCTTTTATTTCAAAAATTTAAAATTCTAAATAGCCCCTGAGTCTCAAAAAGCCCCACTTTACCGGTACTATACTAGCGGGCCCGGCAGACGTTGTCCTGCCCAGAAAATAAAAAAAAAGTTCTACAACCCGACTGCAGCGCCGCCTGCCGGATCTAATTGTAAATCTAAACCATTCTCGAATCCACTGGAACACACACAAAAAAAATCATCAATATCGGTAGGTACAGCCGTTTAGGAGGAATACACTTTCATACACACGCACATACGATTTTTATATACTTATTAGATATAGGTACCTACTTATACTATATTACTATATCCATACTTCCATACTATACTATCCATATTACTTATAAATGCGAAAGTAACTGTCTGTTACGCTTTCACGATGAAACGGCTAAACTGATTTTGTTGAAAGGACATGTTTCATATTGGGCCCAGCCTATGTACACCACATCAAAAAAAGGAGACAAATCCGTAGACATTATTTTATTTAAGGATTATCGATAGTTAGCTTGCTTACATCATACAGATTGTTCACCAGTCTCCAGGATCCCTTCTGTATATACATCTCACGGATTAGATCGGACATCTCCATCTTTGGATTATCTGTCAAAATTCCCATGATGACATTCTCTGATAAACCGGAGTTCGACAATGTCACCCTCTTCGGCTTACCTTTCTTGCTTCGAGCCGGAATCCGGACTCCATTTCTCAGCTGTGCGATCAGGGATTTGGCATTGGCAGAGACTTGGCTGGTGGAAACTTCTACTGCAGGAGAGTATGACCGGTCCATCGCTGGGAAATGAATGCTCTCATCCACTGAATTGGCATCAGTCAGAGTTGTTCCAAAGTTGGATGAAACATCATAGAAGTCAGGTACCGGACACACTTGAGGAAGTTTAGTCACTGCAACCGTTCGGTCATCCATTGCAGTCATGACATAACTGAGACCAGACGTCTGATTAATCCAATTAATGAATTCCCTGAATCGGTTTCGCTCATCGGGTGTAATGGGAAGGGAGAAAGTCGGGGCTTTCTTGGCTGTAAACGCCTCTTTCACTGCAACAAGGGCTTCATGCATGTTTTCTTTGATCAGAACAGGGTCTTTAACGATTTCTGGGTCTTCGGATTGTTCAACAGCTTCTTCATTGGACTCTTCAATTTGAACATCAACCTCAGTTACCTCATACTCAAATTCCCCTGAATCACCCGATTCACGCAAACCCTTAGCCCAGTCAATTGCATCGACAGCTTTACCTGCAACTGTTCCCAATATTGCCCCCATCCCGGACGTCCCCTCCTCCGGATCAGATTTAAGATATTCAACAGACTCTTGTTTAAGATGATCAGCAAAGCCTTTCTTATCAAGGCTCTTGACCCTCTTGTACGCTTTGGATTCTTTGTTCATTTTAACAGAGTTAATTTACTTAGTTCTGTAGAATCCGGGAAAAATACAAATACTGATGTGGTAGTAAATTGATATTTAACAATTATTTTTATGGATTTTCAACATGGCGTCACTCAGATTTAGCTACTCTATAAACCATAGATCGACCATGGATCATAGAAAGAGAACTGTCAGTTGTCAGTGTAAAACATGAAGATATAGGTATAAATGGAGCCAACACTTAGAACAAAAACTTGAAACCAACTGTGGGCTGATGCTCTCTTTCTGAATGCATACATAAGAACGAGACAGTGATATGTGTTTTCTTTATCTTATGTCTGCCCACAGTTGGCTTCACTTAGGTATTTAGAGTGTTGCCTCCACTTTTATCTATAAGCTTCTTGGTGTAAAAACAGTGTCACTTTAGTCACTTTCGTCCGTATGTTTGTATGCTTTCGTCTCGTTTTGTTTCTAGTTTTTGGAGTTCTTTTTAACAACCTCCCATTAGTTTTTTTTAAAATTCAACACCGTTTCTTTAGCATCTGTTTACCTGGTTATCCACAAATCGACGCAGAAAATCAGAATTATAAATGTCAAACGTCATTAATCAATCAAAATGACAGCTTACCGCCATGGCTGTTTTTTTTTGTTGTGTGTTGCAATTTCAAGTACACTTTCTTATGTTTTACCTGCTCAAAAAGCCATTTTAAATTAATTGGACACTTGAGAACTACTTACAATGTGTTTCCCTATTTGTAAGTATGGTGTACAAGGACTGGGCCCAGGCTCCATACATTTTGAAACAACTCCTTTGGTAAGAAGATAGCTTGAATGCTGGGGAAGGACATAGGCTACTTTTTAATCCGCAACTTTGTTTGCATCCGCGATAACCGTCATTCACGCGGACGAAGTCACGGGCAGAAGCTAAGTAGTTCAATACTTATATAATATTATATTATAGCATAACATATATGGGTTTGTAATTTGTGAAATATTTATTACCTGCTTAGATGTGAAAGATTGAAAAGTAATTGTCCAGTAATTGAACAAAACGGTTTGATTCGTTTGTTTGATTACATTTTTTTCGGGATACGATACGCCCTGAAAGGGATTGATTACCCACGGGATGCCATAGAAATTCCGACTGTTGTCCACATACTCAAACGGAATACAAACGATTACAAAGCCGTTATTTTTGTTTACACCTCTCGCTCCGCCCCTCTCCGCTCCGCTTAGCTTCGTTTTCGCTCCTGACCTCCGATATTTAGGTCGCTTGGCTGTCAAACGCTTTATTTTTTATATTTTACCGGACTTAATTACAAATTCGGAGTTTCATTGACATGGATTAATGATCCACTCGCATTTTAAGTCTACGGTTCTGTTTACATTTTCTGTATGTTTGTTTGTACCTATCTACTTAATAGGGTATTACACCCATTTTTGAAAAGTGTCTCAATGAAATTCTGTAGTGCTAACATGCCACCAAAAAAAAAACAAAATTTTTATTCTTTCGATATGTGCCATAAAAATGCATCTAAATTTTAAATTTTCAAATTTCGCGCGTAGTTTGACGAAAACGCCTCTTACTGGACGCCATATTGCTCAGCATAAATGACGTCAGTTCGTTTTGTATCAAATGAGCTCATATTAAATATGATAATTGTATATCATTCAAAAATAATTAAAAGTATATTTTGTAATAGGTGTAATAATAAAAAAATTACGTTGGTTACGAAAATAATAAAAGTACAAAGCCTATATATTAGGCCAATCGGTTGACTGACAGTTGTCAATTTTTTGTTTACACAGCCGTACGGCGTAATAACATGGCCGCTACTATTTCACGGTGTTTTATAACAGATTAAAAATACTGAAAACTTTGAATTGAATTTAAAAATTTGTTTTGTTATTTTATGAACTAAAACTTACATTTTCCGACTGCTTTATGCTTAAACTGTCTCAATAACATATTTATAGTATTTTTCTCGTATAGAGTAAAATACCCTATTGCTAATACCTAAGTGGCATGTGACTAGGTACCCATGTGTAGACATGGGCATATTCTGCACGACACGGCGCAGTGATTCAGCGATTGACTGCTACTTTGCGTACCTATCACGGTTTCGAATCTGAATACCTATACCCTGTTCACAATAAGATTAGACATTTACACAAACCTTTTTTACAGTCCGTTCAACCGATTTTGACTTATATTGCGTTGGTAGCATGACAAATGGCAACTGCAGTAAACAGTTGTATTGTAACCACTTTTTTGCCCCTAATGTCATCCTTAAGCCTACGGAATAGGAGTCAAAATCGGTTGAAGGGACTGTAAAAAAGGTTTGTGTTTATGTCTAATCTTATTGTGAACAGGGTATAGGTATTATCTAAGTAGCTAACTACTTAGGTCAATTTCTAGCAAAAAGTGTGTATTTAGTAGTTTAGCAGTACTATTAAGTATTCTGTGGTATTATATACAAAATTTCAAAGCTCATCTAGGTACCTATTGAAGTCCAGTTTCTTTTTTTATTTAGGGACATTTGTAATCGCAATGCATATGTCAGTCTCATCGTACCCTAAATACACATTGGTCATATCTGGGCCATGAACCTAAACAGACTCTTCGCAACATCGCCATTTGGTTGGGACAGGATTTTATGGAATGTGCCTACTTCAAGTCTGTTCAACCTCAAGACCCTAAACAGATCATTTCTCCCAGACTCATATCGAACACAGTCCATCAATAAGTGGTGTAAGTCTTCAACAACTCCACACTCCAAGAAGTCCAGTTGTATTCGGCATTGAATACTTCAAAAGCATCCTGAACTTCAAAGTAAATAAAATACAAAAATATCAGTAGGCAGACAATCAGAGAGACTCGTTATATAGGTACCTACCACAGATCTTATGAAAGTGAATGGAGTTCAAAGCAGCGTTTATCTACAACATCGCACGCTTCACAGGGTCCTTTGAGCTGCTAACAAAGATGGCGGAGTCGTCTTCAGGACCCGACAATCGACGTGACGAATTATGGAGGAGGATATTTGAATTCTATTTAATAGATCTTAATCTATGTCTGCGTAGAAGTGGTTTGAATTTGGTCTTTAGTTTGTAAAAAGCTTTTTTACAAAAAAGACAACCGCCTTCAAAAACCAAAAAGTGAAGAATAACTTTAAAATAGAACACACATGACTTTAGTTTCGGAAGTCGGTGGCTTTGCTTGCTTTGCTTTGCTTTGCGGTATAATGCGAGCAAGAGCGAAATGATGGTGTTCAAGGCCGGTACAAAGAGCTATGACACCGTACCGCAAATTACATTGAACGGCAATGCTCTCAAGAGAGTATCGCAGTTCAAATACCTGGGCCACTGGGTCACCGAGACCCTTACTGATGACGTTGATGTAGAAAGGGAACGCAGGGCATTGTCAGTCAGAGCTAATATGCTGGCCCGTAGGTTTGCACGCTGCACTGCACAGGTGAAAATAACTTTATTTAAGGCGTACTGTCAGTCTTTTTATACGTGCAGCCTATGGGTGAAGCATACGCAGAAGACTTATAATGCCCTGCGTGTCCAATACAATAACGCGTTCAGGATTTTGGTGGGGTTGCCACGATTTTGTAGCGCATCAGGCATGTTTGCAGACGCACGAGTGGATGGCTTTACAGCAATACATCGCAAACGAATAGCGTCCCTCATGCGCCGCTTGCGGGGCAGCCCCAACAGCTTCTTGCAACTTTTTGCGGAGAGAATGGACACTGACAGTTCCTTCATGGAGTACTGGACAAGACAGCATGTCAGGCGTTCCTAGTGTGTCTGTGTATGTATATTTTTATTGAAGGTTATTTATTATTATAAGTTATTATTTATTTATTAATTGTGTAACCCAAATATGGATAATTTATTGAATTTATTTTATCTGAAATAAAGAATTTGAATTTGAATTTGAATTTGAATTTTGCTGTTCTATTTGTTGTTTTGTATTGCCACCGACTTCCGAAACGAAAGTCATGTGTGTTCTGTTTTAAAGTTATTTTTCATTTTTTGGTTTTTGAAGGCGGTTGTCTTTTTTGTAAAAAAACTTTTTTATTTTTCGCTTTTTAGTACTTCCTGATCATCCAAATTCATTAAGAAATGGTCAAAACAGAGATTGAAAGTACAAGGTGAGAACATTACAACATCATCCAAGTATATTTTTTTGCTTTCTGTCGATTTTTCTCAAAAAGTGCTGGATCAATTTCGATAAAATTTATATGGGACCACGCTTGAGGCATACCCTATCCATTAAAAAAAGAATTTTCAAAATCGCTTTACATTTTCCGGAGAAATCGCGTAACAAATATACAAAAAAAAATTCTTTTTGAAGTCGGTTGAAAATCAAGGAGGGACATGGTTGCGGAGGGATCGTGAGTTCGATTGTCATCTGTTGCACAATTTGGTGACGTTAGTCGGGTATCAGCTTCTGAAACATATTGTTTAGGTTAGTTGGAGGCATAGATATAAGAAAGATTTTTAGATTTCTGTGGTTGGAGGAGTGGACGTTTGGAAGTTCCTCTGTTACTGTAAAAGCCCGTAGGTATATTGGAAAATCTTAGGTTACGGTTAAAAATATCATTAAAAAAAACAAAGTTTAAATAATAATATAAAACTACAGGTAATTGTTAAGATAGTCCAGAGAGTTCATAGTTCATCGTTCAGTTATCTAGAATAATATTATGTGGAAAATGTCGTGGGTTATACATTTGCTCATTCTATACTTAGCTAAGATTCTTTTGTAATGTGTAACCGTTTGTTTTCCCAAATAAATAAAATAAAATAAAAATAAAATAGAATATTAATACCGGTCGAATGGGGTGAGATTGATAAGTTTTGAAATAAAAACCTACGTATCTTTTATAATATTACAATAAAAAATCTGTCAGTTTTATTGATATTGAAAATAGGGCTGCTTTGATAACACCCAATTTTTATTGTTGGTTTAAAGTCACCCCTACGTAGAACGCATTTTCGACTAATATTCAGAGTTAACTTTGAACGTAATTTTTTCCACTTCCAACTATCTTTAATGTGCTACACCGTTTACAAAACATGGCGCATCTACTTGAATTCCTAATATAAGATAAAATAATCGGATGCATTTAATTTTACGGGTAAAAATTAGTAAAACATTAGAATTTCAGGTAATTATCAAAGTTACCTCTTGTTTTGAAAGTCACCCCGTTTGACGGTAGTTATTTTAATAAATCTGGTGAGTGGGTAAATCTTAATAAGTTTTAACTAGTAGGTAAATGTTAGAATTTACCAACAAGAGTTGATAAAAGCAAAGATGTGCTACACATCTCTCTTACACAGTATAAGTATTATCTGAGGTGAAACAGATTTACCAAGCGAATGGCGGTAAAAGTTCGAAACTGATGATGATATCAGAACATTTCAGACGTTGACACATTTGGTAAACCCTAGGTTTTACTGGAAAATCTTAGAATTTACCCTAGTTAGCGCTTTTACAGTAACATTCACCATATGTTAAGGTTATTTTTAAACGTCATTGGTAGATACAATTTAACGCTTCGTGAATTTGATAGAAGTAACTTCAGACGATGAACCTAGTAGTAGGTAGGTACCTAATTAGATTAAAAAATAATTTATTGCTCAAAACAGATAATTAATTTGCTTTGTCATGGAGTCAAGTAGAACCTAGGTAAAAGTACAATAATAAATTTAAACTCGCATTTAAATCAATACAGTCCAACCCAGGGTGATCCATTTTGTTTTCATTCGATACATCTCGATGAAATTCCGTGATAGGTCGCGTTGGCGTCCAATTTCCTGGAGACCGCGACCCGCGACCACCCACAGTGAATGGCGGCCCACAGCGACCCACAACTTACCCACGGAAGGTCGCACGATCCAATTCTAACGTTTTTTACGACACTCCTCGGATATGAGAATGTTTATTACGTTATTACTATGAATATTAATCTTTGAATCTTATTCCTTTTCTAGAATGTATTTTTAATGAAACTAGATACCTATAGGTATACCCACTGAGATTGGTAGGTACTTTCTCACACAAAGACCGGCTTATTCCAACCACTTGGTAAAACGTAGATTCAGCAACAATAATCAAGAAAGCTGTTTAATATTCGCCATCCGCATTACGAGCCAGTCTTCCCGAAAGACTTTAATATTTTAGCATAAATAACTCTATTCATTAACATCTGAGTCCCCGGCTTAAGTTCCGCTAAATTATAAGAAGTAAATTGAGATAATAAATGAATTTTGTAGGTACCTACTTACTGAAAAAGCGGTGTAGTCTGTGAATGAGATCCAATTATACAAATGGTTTACCTTTAAAGTTGGAGCAAAAGAATCACGTCTGTAGGCACCTATTTCCCGTAGGGTATTATAAATTCGTTTAATAGACATGGATCTATAGTAGGTGCCTAAATAAACTAGCTGGCTTAAATACATTCTGCCAGTTTTGTTGTAACTGACACTCATGCATATGAGGAGAGCTCGTGACCAATTGAAAACCGTAGATACGGATCGATCGGTCAAGGTTAAGCTACGCTTGCCGCAGTACCTCGGAAAACATGTAAAGCCGTTGCTGTCATTCGTAGATCTTTGGCAGTCGTTATGGGTAGTCAGAAGCCAAAAAGTCTGACAACCAGTCTTACCAAGGAGTATCGTGTAACCCAGTAACTGGGTTGTGGAGGTCAGATAATCAGTCGCTCCATGTAAAACACTGGAATTCAGCTGCATCCATACATGATTTACTGATGCATAGTTGGGAAAGGGCTACGTAGATGATGAGTTCTAGGTACATTACATCTTTGCAGGGGTTTCCTGCGTAGGTAACAACATACTTGGGAAAATGCTAGGCAGATGATGACTCCCACGTAAATAATATTGATACGATCTGAGAAATTCCTAATGGATGAGAAAACCCAGTCACAGTTAAGGCGCTAACAAGCGACTTTTGCAGATTTTAAACTGACAATCACGTCAAAACGTATAGTGTAAATGATTTGAAAAAAATATATGTTAAATTAGAACATTCTCTTAATCATTTAGTATGTGAATATATGTGAATATACATGTATTTAAATAATATAACAATTACATAATTAATAATAAAATAATAAGTACTTGATAATAAAATAATAATTAATAATGACATAATAATTTATAATTAAATAGGTAATAATAGTTATCAAAATAATGTTATTATTAAACATTATACATAATAAGAATGAATAATAAAATAATAACAAATAAAACAATAATAATTAATAATACATTTCTAATAATAATAAACTAATTGCCAATTAATCAATTATAAATACTATAATAATCAATAATATAACAATTGCTTAATTAATTATTAATATAATAATTGGATAATTAATAATAAAATAATTTTATAGTTACATATTTAATAAGCAGATACAATCAACATAATAGCCAAACAAAAGCCCTCTTCCTCTCTCCTACTTTTATTTTTGCTGTGCCCGACAGGGTCCACAATGTTCAATTTTATACCTACCATCTAAGTTCACTTGTGGATGCAATAAATGTATTGAGTATTGAGTATATTGTTGATTAAGTTCATATTAAATAGTTTAATTAAATCGTGAAGTTGTGTCTGACGCGGACAAAACATTGATAATAGCACAAAATCTACCAGGAATATTTAAATAACTATCTTACAGACAATTTTATTATCTATCTTTTAGTGTACGCCTTTTTTAAAGTTAAAGAATAGGTACTATCTTTTATTATTTTTTTTCGACTAAACTTATAATTTTGGACGCAGCGCATACGATTCTCTGGTCGCTCAAGGTCGCCGGCGTATATCGTCACCTTAAGTCCATTTTCAGCGGTGGCATGCGACCACGAGTTTTAAACCTAACTTCCTGTTAGTAGATTTGAATTCACAGAAGAGCTTTTCATATTTCCAGATATGGCTCCATCTACAAAAAGCCGCGCTTGCGAGTTGGATTTGCACAGAGGGTTCTGTATAAACTTGTAGGTATTCAAATAGTTCGTTCATCACGGGAGTTATAACTACAAAATGATTTTCGGATGTTTTCCTTTAATTGTGCTATATGACATTGATTCTTGCCAAATTTCATGATTCTAAGGGTAGTTCTTCAGGGACAAAATTTTCGATTTCTATGGGTATATTTCTGTAACCATCTAACAGAACGGTATGTAATTTTTTTTTGTACTGTTTAGCTTTATCCCTTACTAGTACAAATTATATTTTTTTAATAATTGCTGTCTAGGTACACAATAAAAATATTTGAAGGTTGTTCTTCTGATTCATATAACGCGTCCGTTTGCCATTTTCCGGAACAAAATGGTCGATATTGCATTTTCCCTTTGATACATCAATATAAATCATAATTATATGGAAAGGAAATGAATTGTCCTCCTTAGTGTGTTTATAAATGAGTAAATAAGTAGTGTCCGGCGTATAATACTGATTAATGTGGCGTAAGCTGCGCTTGACCGTACTTGGTCGGGTAATAATAATGAAAGCCTGGCTTCCCGCGCGGGGGGAAGCCAGTCTTGCAACGAACCATCTAAAAGGCGGACGTGCGGCTGTTGGCTTAGATCCCGGTGTTACGAAGGTGAACATCTGATTCATCTGTGTTTGGTTCAGGTGGCACTCTGATTACAATGCGTATTTTATAAAATTTATTTTATTATTTTGGAACTTCAATCTGTGTTTCGTGTGATGCTTTTGGGTTATAGATTCGTGTAGAAAAATGACAATAATAACGTCTGTATGTATGATGAGTTATGCATGATAGTAGGCAAAATCCTGATTCATCTGTGCCTGATTCGTATGGTCAAAACCCCATATAAATCATAAAATAAATTAGTTTTTCCCAACTCCAGCAGAAAAAATTAGACTAGTCAGTAGTTCTATTATATTTACTTAGCTATAACTTTTTGAATGACTAATTCAAAAATCACAGGAGTATAAACTTGTTCTAAATAGGTCATTTTTGATATGTCTTAGTCTTAGTAAAGCATTAATAATAATTATTTAATTTGGATATAGCCCTACAAGACCTGGCCCTTCCCGATGATGACAACTTTTGGTTGGAGACTTCGTCAATCGATGAAAAAAATATTTAACTCCAAAATTCATCAGAGATATCCTATCGACCGTTCATCAGAAAAGCGTGGATGATCCCTCAGATTCTGACGATGAGGATATTTTTGTGTTAAAAAGTTTTAATATAATAAACGGACAAAAGAGTCTCACGTAATTGGTGAAGATATGTTTATTCCATCTTCCTCCAAAATTCAAGATCTTGCTAACAAGAGGATGATTTTGAAAGCAGCTCGGTTCCTTGTAAAGAGGAAATATTTCCTATATTACTAGTTAACCATACTTAGAATAAGTGTTTGAAAGTTAATAATAAAGATAATTGTCATATTGCCATTTAATTAAAGTTAATCTCGTTTTTGTTACTTTATTGTTAATTGCTAATGTGATAGGTAATTCCAATTAATACCTAATTAAGACTACTTAACTGATGTCAAAAGTACCATTATTAGAATAAGTTAGTACTCCTGTGATCTTTTAATTATGAAGGGTTATAAGTATAATAAATAGGACTAAGGAGTTGTACACGAAAAAAAAAACGAATAGAATTAAAATTTATAATATAGGTACCTACCATTATAATAACTTTCTAGTACCCAACAGAATTTATTGTATTATTACAAATATTAGCAATAGTTAAAATTTCTGTTATATAGCAATATTCTTGCTTTCCCATTTATAATACAATTACAAAAAGGTTTTACAAGAACTATTTTTGAATTCTACAATTTTTTCGTGATAATTATGATCACTCATAACGGTTTTCATAAAAACATATAATTGTTGTTGTTAAAATATGATTCGTTTATTAATACAGAGCCTATCTACACAAAGTTTTTCATTTTTATTTCTGTTTCTGATTTATCTGTAACAAATTCTGATTCATCTGGGCACAAAATATTCGAACGTCGATATCTTCAAAACTACTTTGTAAAAACGAGTCCCTCATTCAAATATATGTTATTTGGTATACCTATTTTCATATGAACATGTGTTACTGAGCTGAAAGTGAAATTAAATTTGGGCCATATGGATCAGTCGAAGAATCAAATTTCGAAGAACTACCCCTAAGTCAACGAGAAGTACCCTATAGATTTTGATTCCCTTGTAAGTTTCAAAACATGCGTCATACACGGCCGTAGACCGTTATTTGATATTAATTTCGGCTTGATACCCCCACCCGTCACTAAGAAAAAAAATGTTTTTACAAGAAAACAGAATCATCGAAATCGGACAACACTGCAAAGTTATGGGTAGTCCAACATTAAAAGATTCTATAAGGTTCCGTTTTTCCTTTTGAGGTACGGAACCATAGATATAAGGATTTCTGTGTACGGAACCCTAACGAGGCAGTTCTTCGTGTAACCGTACAATTATTATGATCAAAGTTCCATCAACAGCCAATGAACTGTGAAAGTAATGCAATATTCTCAATATTTATAGCGCTCTCCATTTTAATAGTTCAATAAAAGAGATTCTGGATGAAAATAAAATTTTGCGCCTGATATCGAAAAGTTTTAAATGAGAGCCTTAAAATGATTGACATTTAGATAAGTTTGCTTTTTACTTTTCACATTTCCAATGGTTGTCATACTCTGAAGTTGACGACGAAGAGGTCGTCTTTTGATGAATTTTAATATTAATACCAGTCTATTATTGAAAGATAATGGCCACAACTTTAATAATGTACTCTGTGCCTACAACTCACTGTACCAGCCATCCGTATGTCAGTCCATGTGTCATCATATCAAAACTATATTCTAAATCATTCAAAAATAATCGAATGACACCTGTCTTTCTAGAAGTATCCAGAGTGTTCTATCGAAACTCTAAACCGATGCATAAAACCTCCACATGTAGAGTTCCGATCCTTCACAGAACATAATCTATCAAAGCAAGTAGGTACTAGCCAGCAGGGCAAAAGCCTCCCTTCCTCCTTTCCAACCCTCTCTGTCCAGACCTAGTGTGGACCAATCCCTCCTGTGCCTAAGCGTCAAGCTCATCCCGCTATCTTCGCCTAGGTCTACCTCGATGTCGCTGGACGTTTTCTAGGACCCACTTTGTGGTTGCTTAAGCCCATAGGCTATGTTTTATTAAAAAATTGTCTTCCAGCCACTCGGATAAAGTCGCCGGCTGAAGCTTGTATTTAATCTAAATATATAAAAGCGAAAGGTCACTCATTCAATCATAACGAAATATCGAAAACCGCTTGACGTATAAAGATCAAATTTGGCAGGGAGGTAGTTTATATTAAGTAGACGTTCGCTAAGAACGGATTTTGCGACAGGGCCGATTTAAGGAGGTCCTGGAACCGGGACCGGGAACGAAGTCGCCAGCTGAAGCTTGTATTACTTAGTAATCCATGTTTTCTACCGATGATTTTTCCTTTACAGATGTCATTGATGTTCAAGAAAAGCTTAGAAAGGACATTTGAATTGATAAAAGTTACATTGGTACTTAACTAAGAATTGTGCATGACAGGCGGCCGTCTATACCACAGGCTGACTTTATGATGTGACTTGTGAGTGAAAGTTGCTTATTTTCATGAGTTCTTTCACTGCCTGAAATATATGCAATAAAATAAAAGTCAGCCTGTATATATACCACTGGGCCAACACGACATTACGAATTTGGATGACATAACACAATAACACAGAAAGTGAGAAGGCTGCGACAAGTACGAGTAGTCGCAACCACGAAGTAAGTAGGTAAATTCGTGGTTGCGACGCAATGAAATTCAGACCTTTCTAATACTTACTGCTATTCGCGTAAATAAACTTCTAACATACTGTTAAAAGTCAGTACCTAACTCTCACATGCCTAGTACGAGTAGGTACAAAAGAACGTACCTAATTTAGATCAGATACCTTATTTACAAACGTGAAAAAACGTTAAAGACTGAGCTGAGGAGATTCTCTTGTATTTTAAATTCCGCAATAGAAGTTAATAATAATAATAATAATTATTTCATCATCATCTGCCTTTTTTTTTTTTAACGTTTGGATATCCTCATGGACTGTCCCCCGTCTGGGGAAGACGGGAGGGTGTGCCGGACTCCTACCGGCTAAAACCACCACGGTGTTCCTCGACTGACCTATGGGCGGGGGTACGGGATTCGCTCGCGCATGCACCGCGCCCCCGCCAGGCTATGATCCGCTTACATGGTGGATCCCGTCGACCTCGGCGGTCTGAACGCCGCCGAAACGGCGCGCCGCCTACACGGGCCTGCATCGGGACGGGTGGTGGACTGCCCCTATGTCGACCACCCGCAGGCCGGCAACTCATGGAGGCCGGAGGTCATTAAGCGCCCTCCGGCGCCCGGTGCGTCTTCTCCTGGAGGGAAGCGAGGCAGTTGCTTCCCTCACCCTCTCTGCCGCCTCTTTTGTTTGCATGTCATGCTCGCAAAAAGAGGCGAATCATTATCTGCCTAGCCTTTTCCCAACTATATTGGGGTTGGCTTCCAGTCTAACCAGCTCCAGCTGAATACCAGTGTTTTACATGGAGCGACTGCCTATCTGACCTCCACAACCCAGGGGTAACACAATACCCCTTCGTAAGACTGCTTGTCAGACTATCTGGCTTCTGACTACCCATAACGACTGCCAAAGGTCTACAAATGACAGCCGGGTCCAACGGTATTACGTGCTTTCCGAGGCACAGAGCGAACTCGGTATGAAAGAGATGCTCACCCATCCACAGACCGACCGCGGCTAGCGTAGCTTAACCTTTGACCGATCGATCTGTACGGCTTTAACTTAGCCACGAGTTCCTCTTTAGAAATAATTATTTATTTTATTTTATTTATTACCTGCATAATCCAGAGAAATACTTAAACTAAGATTTATCAAATATATAGGTAATCCTGGGTTCTAAAACCATGTTCATGTCTTAAACTAAATACTGAAATACAGGTTTTTAACCTTCACCAATGAATCGAATCTTCAAATATGTAATTGCCATACAATATTTAGCCCATTTAACTATGTAAACATTTACTGAAACAGTTTTTGGAAATAAATAAACTACTATATTCCAAACTACATTTTTCATCTCGTCTACATGTACAAACATAATACACCTACCAGTCTATCTATAACATTTGGTACATACCTACTGGTGGTTCATCCAACTCAGAGTAACGACCTATTACTTATTTTCATTTCAACTTATTGTAAAGTTTGGAAAATAATACGTTTTCATTAAAAGTTGTTCTACAAATAGTTTTAAAACGCATTAAAACTTGCTATAAACAGCTTCAACTATCGCTGTTAACAGTTTTAATTACCAACCGTTTATAACATGAACGGTTCTCAAAGTTAATAATTGTTAGCATAGTTAAGTGGCCAAGTGAGAGCTGTACGATCAATCGGGCATATTTAAGTTACGCTTGCCGCGGTTGGCCCGTGGATGGGTGACCACCATTTCATAACAATACCCCTCCGTGCCTCAGAAAGCGCGTAAAACTGTTGGTTCCGGCTATTATTCGTAGTTAGTTAAGAGGAAATACCACGGGCTAGAGAATTGAAAATTAGGTATTTGTAAAATCTATTGCTGTCGCGCGATGCCCGAACACGAACCGCAGAGCGCGATAGAGACAACTGCAGCTTTGACCGAAAATACCTATTAAAAGTACACAAAATCAATGATTTGTAGTCCCCTGATTTCTTCTCCAAAACTTAACCGATTTAACTGCTTTTTTCATAAAAAAATAAAGAAAACTTTTGCCGTGTTCCTATGTTTTCTATTTTTTATATAATCAAGTCAAATTTGTTTTCTGAATGTTGGAACACAGCGGAAAATCATGCCAATTTTTTAGGTTTTTGAATATTCATATCTCTTTTAATAATAAATTTATGAGAAAAAGGAAAACATAGGGACATGCCAATAGTAGCCATGGATATTAAAAAAAAAAAATTGATCTACTGGCATTATCCAGGGAGGAAACAGGGGACTAAGTTTGTATGGAAAAACGGCCCTTGTGTTTCCTCTTAAGGGTAGTCAGAAATGAGATTGTCTGACAACTAATAATTTAACCTAATGTAAACTATGGAAGTTGGGTAGGCCTTTAGTGTGGGACGCTACGTGTGTCGATACTCTTGCGCCATCCCATCTTCCTAGTACAGCGTGCTGTGCTGGTGCTGCTGCTGCGGCTGCAGAAAACCTCAAACGGCGAAAGTATAGTATCCTAAGCGATAACTTTATTTTCGAGCCGTTTAGGGTTGAATCCCTCGGGTCGTGGCGTCCAAGTGCTCATCTACTTTTTAAAGAAATTTCCAAAAGGTTGGTTGACACTTCCCGTGATCCAAGGGCTGGTTTTTACCTCGGACAGAGGTTAAGCATTGCCATCCAACGTGGCAATGCCGCCAGTCTCTTGGGCACATTCCCAGTTGACGACGATGTGGGGGAATTTTTTGATGCCTTATTGTCTTAGCTTTTTTTTTTGTTCTAATAGTTATAGGTATTCCTTTTTTATTTTTTCGTGTAAATATTGTACATTGTATAAAAATAATAAATTTATTACAAATCACCTAATGTTATCTTTTTACCCAGTTACTGGGTAATAGTGTGTGGAGGTCAGACCGGCAATCACTGCACGTGAAACACTAGTATTCAGCTGCACCCGTATAGACTGAAAGCCCGCCAAACACAGTTAATAATAATAATAATAATCTGAGGAGGCTCTCGTTGGGCAGCTGGATCAAGGGCTTGATACAGAAAGCGGTACTCCTGGGCCTCAAGTCTGCTATTACAATAGTGTCAGAATGGTCTATCATTGATTTCATAATTGTTGATTTTGACAAGTTGGGTAATCTACTAATATAATGGCGTCATTATGACTTTCCAATGGTCAACCACTGACACGCCATTAAAAGAAAATCTCGTACAAAATGACAACTGAATGACTGACTTAGACGGTAATCTGCTAATTTTTTTACAGTTCCTTTGATCAGTGACCTACCATTAGAACGTCATTGTGCAGTCATTGCTTTTTATTCGAGCGACCAATGATCGACCATTATGAATTTAGCAGATTACGAACTTTTGGCAAAATGACAATGGGATCGTATTGGAATGATGAAATTATAAAAATAGCAGACTTGGACCCTGGGCGTCCAGTCTGCTATTACAATAGTGTCAGAATGGTCTATCATTGATTTCATAATTGTTGATTTTGACAAGTTTGGGAATCTACTAATATAATGGCGTCATTATGACTACCCAATGGTCAACCACTGACACTCCATTGAAAGAAATGATATAGAATGGTAATATCATACATAATAAAAAAAAAAAAAAAACCTTTATTTCGGACCAGTAACATCCATAGTGGGTTAGTAAACAGAAAACTTACGCCTATGTTAGTAAAGCTTGACAAATGAATGACTGACTAAAGTTTACGAACTTCTTACTACTTCAGATTGCTTATAACACTTTGAATAATGCAATACGACAATGTCATTATAACACAATTCTATTATTACGAGACCATTGACCGACCAATGATCGACCATATGAATTTAGCAGATTACGAACTTTTAGCAAAATGACAATGGGATCGTGTTCGAATGACGAATTTATAAAAATAGCAGACTTGGCCCCCAGGACATGGCGCGTATTCAGTTAGTCAGGAGATTCCTCTCTCAGGAGCCCTGACCACCGGTAGCTTGGACCCTGTTCCCGATACCGGTGGGCTACTATTTTTTTTGTGTTTAAAATGTTTTTATTTTTTTACCCATATTTAAAAATATAATATAATATGTAACCTACTTAAATAAAAAAAAGAGATTAAATAAACGTTTACAAAATAATTGTACTATAGTCAGCAGTAGGAATATTTCCCATACAAATACTTATATAGAGACTAAAAATAAAACTAAAATATTTGTATTACTGATGCAAGCTAGTTTAGTATGGATCGGAATTATAATGTTGTAAGGTAGCGACCCGCCCGAAGTAGGCGTAAATCAAACCTGTGTTTCAGGCCATCACTTTACAATTACTGATTAAGGGCCGATTGTTCAATCATTGAATAACTGAACAAATAACTAACTAGAGAATAAACTTAACTGACTGTTAAAACGACAAAAAAAATTGTTGCATTTTTCAATGGCCAGATAACAAGCGAATAGTTATCTGTGGATTTTTGTTGCCAACTTCACTGTAATGTTGTGGGAGCGTGAAACACGCATACGGTGTAATGTGTGTTAGAAGAGGACAGCTAATGCGTTGGCATTCGTTTATTCGACCTTTTTTTTCATAGTGCATCCCTAACATCTGTTGTTTTTCGAGTTTGGTGATTTTGTAGTTTGGTTTATTATCAGTGACTAAGTGGTTATTATTTTGATAATAAATGAAATCGAAATCAAAGAAAAGAGAGCGCGCTGCTGCTTTAAATTCTGCTGAACTTATTAAAAAGAAGAATAATCATTATTAATTCATTAATTTAATTCTAATAAATTAATTAATGAATAATTAATAACAATTATGAATTAGTTTAATGAAATTGTTTTAAATGCAACGTTGCAAACTGGTCGGCCCTTGGTCTGATTATGATTTGATCCTTTAAGTATTTAAATATTCATACATAGCCTCTTCTTCAATTGCCACATCGTCAACAGCATCGAAAATTCCTATAATTTTGATATTACTTTGGAAAAAGAAGGAATAACTTCAAACTAAACGTCAATGGGTCTAGTTGTATCTATTAAATAGACGTCTATCTGGCCGTCCAAGGGGCAGACAAATTTATTCCTCAGTTAGGGCCGTTATTGACCAGACAGAGCCTATCTGACGATTGAAAAATAAAATATTTTGTTATCTGTCTAATAAGTACTATCTAAGATTGTCTTATCTAGTCTTATCTGAAGATTGAAAAATCGGCTTTATTATTTTTATTAATAGGACTACGCGCGGTCGTAGCGCGCGCAGACCTGACAATAATCTAAGAGTTTAAAAGGTGGCTTTATTTCAATAAAAACTTAGTACCTAGGAATATACATACAAAACTTAAATCGAAATAATAATATTATGTACAATTGTAAGAAAAAGACAGGGAGCTCAAAGGGCATCAAAAAACTCGTCCACATCGT
This sequence comes from Charanyca ferruginea, assembly GCA_947361185.1. Classification (NCBI taxonomy): domain Eukaryota; kingdom Metazoa; phylum Arthropoda; class Insecta; order Lepidoptera; family Noctuidae; genus Charanyca; species Charanyca ferruginea. The sequence continues at coordinate 24,561,473 of OX376074.1, forward strand.
TGTCAACGGGAAACGTGCCCAACAGGCTGGCAGCATTGCCACGTTGTATGGCAATACTGATTCTTTGACCTAAGAATAGACCAGCCTTCGGGTCACGTGAAGAGTCGACCAGCCGCTTGGCGATGTCACGAAAAACAATATGGACACTCGGACTCCATGGCCCTAGAGTTTCCACCCCAAACGGCTCAAATATATAGCTTCCAAGAAGGTTATTATATTTGCGCCGTTTGAGGTTTTCGGCACCTGCAGCAGCCGCCCCAGCACAACACGTAGTGCTAGGAAGATGAGATGGCGCAAGAGTGTCGACACATGTTGCGTCCCACACCAAAGGCCTACCCAACTTCCAAGGCATTATGGTCATCCCATCTGGTCTCTTCCCATCGTCGCGTGCCAAGCTATTGGGTTCTAAAATAGCAGGCACCCCGGCGGTGGCAAGAGCACGACGGAGGATGTCATTGATGCTGGCGTGTCGTGCCATTCGGCCTGCGCTTCTACTGCAGGATAGGCCATGATGTCCGAGGCAGTCGACTGCTTCACCACACTGGCAACGATGTGGAGCCCCGCATGGAGCGCCCAGACGCAGGCATGTAGCGAGTCGGAAGGTATTATCACACAGCATAGTACCGATGTTGGGTGACGGAAGTGCCTGAAGCCAGAGGCCCGACTCCCACTCACCCACAGCCGGTAGGCGGGCACGCTCAGCAGAATTGGTGGACGTATTGATTAGATTATTCCGTACCAACCTGCAGAGCGGCTCATCCCACTGTCTCTGGAAAGATGGGTTCACGGGCCGATCTGTATCCGGGCAAGCCACTTTCCAGGCGTTCACCGCATCAGTCAACCACGGCACTTCAAAGTCAACCAGTGAAGGGGATAAAATTTTTTTGGTTAACTTTTCGGTGCTGTGGACGGAGGACAGGAAAGCCGGTAAGCTGACACTGGAAATTTTGCGGACACCGAGACCACCAAAACGAATGGGCAGGGTGGCTTGTAGCCACGCTCGGTCGTCCAAAGAGAGTAAATAAAGAGATTTTAATAACATTTGTCTCCTCATCTCGTCTTAACTGAACAAAACTGCCCTAATAAAGTTTAGGTAGGCTACCACTAACTGCCATCCCACCAACGTCTGATTCAAGTAAAACTGATTTAAACCTGTGCCAATTGGATTTCGGTTTGCTTTCTACGGAAATTGAATAATTCCACTTTCCTCTGTCGACGTACTCTCTCTCTGTGCCACTACACAAGAAGATACAGTAGACCTACATGTATTTGATTAGAGTCGATTTTGAACTGCTATACAACTATCTTATATCACTTTGGTTTAATTTTATACGACGAGCATATTATTATAGTATCACCCATTGATATGAATAACGCCTAGAAATCTAGTACGAGCAGCAAAAGTGATGCTACTCAAACTATGCCACTTACGGCATAGTTGACGCAGCGAACCGTCATCGCGTCAGTGCTCAAGCTCGCAAGAAATATTTCAAAGTTACAATTTATTACATAAGTAAAAAGATGCTACTTATAGCACATTCAGAAACAAAAAAGCTTTTTACAAAAAAGACAACCGCCTTCAAAAACTAAAAAGTGAAAAATAACTTTAGCACAGAACACACATTGACTTTACTTTCGGAATTCAGTGGCTTTGTTCTGTTTGTTGTTTTGTATTGCCACCGACTTCCGAAACTAAAGTCAATGTGTGTTCTGTGCTAAAGTTATTTTTCACTTTTTAGTTTTTGAAGGCGGTTGTCTTTTTTGTAAAAAGCTTTTTATTTTCCGCTTTTTAGTACCTCCTTCTCATCCAAATCTATTAAGAAGAGATTGAAAGTTAACTACTACAAAGATTGATGAAACTAAAACGTCGTGTATGTAAGATTTTTGGGTATTTGTTGATTTAAAAAAAAATGCTGAATCAATTTCGATAAAATTTATATGGGACCACTCCTGAAACCTACCCTACCCATAAAAAATAGAATTTTCAAAATCGGTTTACGTTTGCTGGAGAAATCGCGTAACAAATCGCGCACATACTTAATGCAAATTTAAGACTTATACGGTTTTCTCATGGATGCCATTGTCAGAACTGGGCCAAATTAAAATGGAACCACACGGGAAGCACTAGCTTTCAAATAAAAAAAGAATCATCAAAATCGGTTCACCCAGTCCAAAGAAATCAGGCAAAAAGGGGATAAAATCATATTACACATGGTAAGTAACACTTAGTCCATCATTTTTGAACCCGCGACCCCCATGTCGAAATAAATAAGTATAGTAGACTTTAGACCCCTCTTTGGTGCTTACGTTATACTTGAATGGTATTAGTTTACATTATTTTTATCCGACTTCAAAAAGGAGGAGGTTATCAATTCGAATGTGTATGTATGTTTGGGCATAACTCTGTCATATATAGACGGATTTGCAAAATTCTTTTTTTGTTCGAAATTTACCTAAATTGACACAGCACTTTTTGAGAAAATCAACAAATACCCAAAAATTTTACATAGACGACGTTTTAGTTTCATCAATCTTTGTAGTAGTTAACTTTCTATCTCTTCTTAATAGATTTGAATGAGAAGGAGGTACTGAAAAGCGGAAAATAAAAAGCTTTTTACAAAAAAGACAACCGCCTTCAAAAATTGAAAAATAACTTTAGCACAGAACACACATTGACTTTAGTTTCACTAAAGCCACTGAATTTCGAAACTAAAGTCAATGTGTGTTCTGTGCTAAAGTTATTTTTCACTTTTTGTAGGCGGTTGTCTTTTTTGTAAAAACCTTTTTTATTAAAGTGTGTCGTCGTTTCTTAATGGATTTGGATGTTAAGGCGAAAAAGCGAAAAATAAAAAGTGATAAATAACTTAAGCACAGAACACACATTACTTCCGAAAGTTATGTGTGTCCTGTGCTAAAGTTATTTATCACTTTTTAGTTTTTGAAGGTAGTTTTCTTTTTTTTGACAAAACTTTTTTTAAAGAATATTTTTGAAGATTACCTACTGAGAGTGAACCTTCTGCTTCCTCAAATGGATTCTCGGTATCGATAGTGTCCATTAATTTAATTTTATTCCGACCTCTGGACGTCGGTGTCGCGATGTCATGTTTTATTGGAATCTAATACGTTTATTTTGATGAGAAGTAATCTTATTTTATTGGCTTCATTCGTCCCCTTTGAGTGGTTGAAGTACGTCATCTTCTGTGACGTTAACCAGGAATGAGTTTTGACCGATTCTGGGTCCTTCATTCAATTGGCCAGTAAGAATGGAGAAGAAAGCAAGAAGAAATTCGTGTCAAATGGCACTTCAGTCAAAGTCAAAGTCAAATCATTTATTTCAATTAGACCATTAAAAGGCACTTTTGAACGTCATAATTATCGACTTAATTATTCCATCCGAATCCAGCCCAGTGGTTGAGCGATTAACTGCTGCGCAGCGTGTTGCGGGTTCGAATTCCACCCAGGGTAAACATTTGTTTGAGGAGCATTTGTGTTTGCCTTGTGTCTGGTTGTTGTTTATCTATATACGTAGGTATCTATTTATATATTTGTGTATGTATATCAGCTGTCTGACACCCATAGTTCAGGGTCTCTCCCTAGTTTGGGGTCAGATAGCCGTGTGTGAACTGTCCCCATATTTTTGTATCTCGGCTCTTAAGTGCCGGTTTACACGAGCCGAAACCAAATGCTAAATTCTAACCCATTATTATTAGTATTAATTATCTCCTTAATAAGTAAATTTAACATGAAAGGCACACATTCCTCAAGCCTAATTATAAATGAAATCAAAATAACTTACCAGTAAAACAGCAGCCTCCCATCCAATTTGGAAATGAAGGCGTTCACTCAAAATCTAAATAGACTTCCGAATATTCTGTGGAAATTCAATTAACTTTTTTTTAACCCGCAGTCAGCCTAAGGGTATACAAGAGTGTCATGAATATTCAATATATTTTTCCGCTCTTTCAAAGGGATTTTAATATTATATTTTTTTTCCGGTGAAGCTAAAATGACGTTTCGTAATATTTTGAAGTCTTTTGAAGTTTTTTCTTGTGGAAAGTTTAGCGTATATAGCCTGGCGGCTCGTTAGAATGTTCTCAAGGACGTTTGAAGACGATGCTTATGTGAATTTATTTAGTACGTGTAAGTATAGTTTTAAAAAGTCTAAATTTGTGATGGGCCAATGGTATGATCATGGTCTGCGGAGAGACGCCGCGTAACCACTACCATTCTTAGTTGAAATGGCGCATAGGATGGTTAATTATTTAAGTACTTACTAACATTTGCAAAAAATGGTTAGAATGGACTGCCATTGGGTTTTTAAATTCAACACATTTTAAAATTTCGACAAAAGTACAAAAATCCAGTACAATAGTTATGACTCTTTTACTATGCAGTTTGCACATAGTAGTTACTTGTAATAAAATACACCTGTTCCGGGCAATTCATTAGATTAACACTGTTTACTTTGCTAGGCTGCTCAGCTTGCCTACTTTACTGATGGCCCAAGGTAATGGTGACAGCGGGTTAAAACATTTTATGATGAAATCCTTATTATTAATATTATTTTTATTTACAGCCTGAATTTTCTCAGGGCAAAGGCCTCTCCACTCTCTTTCCAACTCTTTCTATTAAGGGCTATTTGGGACCAGTATTTTCCGAAGGAGACCAGATCTTTCCACCATCTCCGTCGAAATCGAACGAAATCCATGTATTCAAGTTTTTTTATTCCTAGGATGTTTTTTTTCTTTAGCGTTTGCCATCTCATTTCTGGGCAAAGGCTTTCCCACGAAGTACAGTTACTTCGTGGGCTTTCCCCAAGTTCTTCAAGGAACTTTTGTCCCACGCCACCATGAACCAGCCCTCGCCGTACGCTCGCGTCCAGGTTATCTCGACCCCTCTTTCAGGGGCCGTCTTCGGCGACGCCGAACATTTTCGTGCTCATTGCGTGACTTAAATTGTTCAAATAATTTGTCGCTGTTGTACTGTCTGTGGTTGTGTTTGTGCCTATACTATACATAAAATTAGTATATACAGCTACTATACCTATGAAATGTGTCTAAATTTTGTTTGATTGACAACATAATTTGAAGCAACGAATATTGTTGTATTCTCAAATGAAAGAAACTGTGAATGTGTGCATGCGGACTGCCCCACGTAATTGCATTCTTCTAATCAGACTGCAGTCTAGGCAAACAAAGAATGCTGTTCCGGTAGCTTCGAAAAAGCTAAGACTAAACAGGGACAAAATCTGTAAAGTACTGGGTACATAACCGGACACTGTCCCCTAAATAAAAACCTGTGTACCATAGGTGTGACAGACAATCCTCTATGCAGAGGCTGCATGGAGGTGAAAGAAACGCGACAAAACGTGCTCATAGAGTGCAGGAGCGTGGCGGATCAACGGGCAAAGTACAGTCTGCAGCATCTCTACCGGAGTCTGCAGCAACCTGAAAAGGCTGCTCGCCTCCTGGAATGAACAGGCAGGGTTGGAGTAAAAGAAGAAAACATTATCATGAACAATGGCCCAATCAAGTGGCAAAGTGCGGAAAATGCCCAGCTGAACTAAACTAAACAGATTGCAGTGCTTCCATGGGTTCCAAAATCGCTCATCGCTTAGTTATAATTTTTGCTACAGATAAATAACTAACGTCAAACAAATCGTTATACATAGCGCTCTGTAGTAAATAGTTAAGAGAATTACTGACAACGCTCACTGTACAAAACGTTGGACATTCTAAGTTGGTCAATAAGTATTTAAACTAGGCGAAACTTTGATAGGATATGGGCAACGCCTATGGATATGAGGGACTAATATCTAGGTTTGTGGTTAATTAGCCTAATTACAGAACACACAGCAACAACAGTCGTGATGGCCCAATGGTTAAGGCACACGCCTCTCATGCATAAGATTGTGGGTTCGAAACCGGGGAAGTACCAATGTGCCTTTTTTCAATTCATTTGTATTTTCTAAAATCTTGGACATCATTGATATCGGTGAAGGAAAACATCGCGAGGAAACCAGGGCCTCAAGTCTGCTATTTCAATAGTGTCAGAATGGTCTATCATTGATTTCATAATTGTTGATTTTGACAAGTTTGGTAATCTACTAATATAATGGCGTCATTATGATTTTGCAATGGTTAACCACTGACACGCCATTAAAAGAAATGAAATAGAATGGTAATCTCGTACAAAATGACAACTGAATGACTGACTTAGGTGGTAATCTGCAAAAATTTTGACAGTTCCTTTGATCAGTGACCTACCATTAGAACGTCATTGTGCAGTCATTGCTTTCAATTCTACCGACCAATGATCGACCATTATGAATTTAGCAGATTACGAAAGTTTAGCAAAATTACAATGGGATCGTGTTGGAATGACGAGATTATAAAAATAACAGACTTGGCCCCCTGGACTTATGACTAATTTAAGTCGGAAATCGCCAATCCGCCTTAAGCGCACGTGGTGATCAATGCTCGTGCCTTCTCTGTATGAGAAGAGGGCTTTGCCCTGCAGTGGGACAATTATAGACTGGTATTATTATTATTATTACCACGGATCACACGGCTATTCGACCGCGTGTTTGTAGTTATCGTTTTTTTAACGCCCGACGAGAACAGATTGGTTATACAGGGTGGTGATGACAATAGCACAAAAAAAGAGCATGGCAAGATTTGGTAATTTGGTGTAATTGTTTTAATTGAGCATTAATAATATTAAATAATGGCGTCACAAGTTGCCGTTCTTCTACAAGTTGGTAAACCAATATTTCAAATGGTGTTCTATTTTGGTTACATTTATATTATGCTCTTTAGTATGTTTGTTTTTTTTTTCGGTGATAGGATTTATTTGATAGTTTCAAAATATTCTTATGAACTAGTATTACCAGTATTTTAATTTTTTGTCGTATCGTCATCCCCAACTTGTATAAGTTTAACGTGTGTATCTGCGTAGGAGGAGCTCGTGGCTGAGTAAAAGCTGGTAAGAGTCGTACGGATTACCCGGTCATGAAAGTTAAGCTACGCTTGCCGCGGTCAGTAGGTGGATGGGTGACTCCATTCATTTGGTGCCTCGGAAAATACGTTAAGCCATTAGGGTGTTACCAGACCAATCGATCGTTCATCGGTCGACGGCATCTATCGATGTTAGAATGGATTAGACGACGTCGATCGAGCTGTTGATTAATTACCTATTGATGGATTATAGCCAGGGTTAATCGATCAACATCGACCGATGCCATCGACCGGCAATCGATCGATTGGTTTGTCGAACGGTATCCGTCGATCAGCTAAAGCAATCACACCCATCAATCAACGTCGATCGATGTTGATCGATGGCATCGATTGACGATCGATCGATAGGTGTAGTAACACTCTTAGTCTCGGCTGACATTCGTAGATTTTTGACGGTCGCTATGGGAAGTCAGAAGCTGGAAATCCGACAACCAGTCTTACCAAGGGGTATCGTGTTACCCAGCAACTGGGTTGTGGAGGTCACTCCAAGTAAAACACAGGTATCCAGCTGTATCCAGTTAGACTGGAAACCGACCCCGACATAGTTGAATAAAGGCTAGGCAGATGATGATTTGTGTATCTGCGTGTCTGTGTGTCTCTTGTGACGTCGTAGCTATCAAAATGATGGACCGATTTGGACGCGGTTTATTTAAATGGAAAGCGTCGTCGCTTCTTTTTTTTTAGATTTTAGAATCCTGTAAATTCTAGAAACCGTAAGATTTGGATATGATATTTTAAATAGGGACTTCTTAGTGCCAAAGCAACATATTGTGTCGATATTGAATCCAATTACCATGAAATAAGCCCATTATAAAATAAAATCGAAAATATGTAAAATTCGATGTTACTCATCGCCGGTTAGCGATAAAAATTAAGCGTTTGCTTGATAATTTACTTAACTAAAAGCATCAAGTAATTGCAATCAACGATATAACAAAAACGAATTGGATCCTAAGTTATTGCCATTTCAATGGCTTTTATGGAAACCATAGAAAAAAAATAAAAAAAGTATATCTCCAGATTGGGACGAAATTGTCACACGGGTATTTTACTCTTACCTTTAAAATAACCTGTTCTATCGGGTAAGTTAATAAAAAGGGGATGTCCGTTTTTCGAGGCAATAATAACACTGTGCGTCGTTCCTACGTCGTGTCTGTTATTATTACAACACTTCTTTAGCGGATGACCGCCACCGCTGTCTGTGTTGTCTGCGGGTATCATAGATTATTTATAGATTAGATTATTTATCTATATATGTATGTATTTACAAAAAAAAAAATGTATTTGTGTATGTATATCAGCTGTCTGACACCCATAGTACAGGGTCTCCCTAGTTTGGGGTCAGATGGCCGTGTGTGAAAATGTCCCCACATATTATTATTATTATTATTATTATTTATATTTTTATGGTGGGAATACATAGTTCATAAACCTCTTACGACGCGATGACGCGACGACGCTTGAATCATAATATTATTAGGTTTGTATTTTTTTTTTTACTTTTTTGAGGTTTTTTGTAGTGTCGGGGCTTTTCTATTTTTTTTTAAATTATGTGTCATCATCATCACCATCATATCAACCTTTAGACGCCCACTGCTGGGCATAGGTGTCTCCCAAGGACTCCCCCTTCAGCCGTAATCGCCATGCTTGGTCGAAGCATGTTGGCCATCGCAGTAGGTGTTATAATATTCAGAAGAACGCTGCTGTCCATCCTCTGGTCAATATCCCTCTGTCGCCTTCTACGACACCCACGGGCAGAAATGGAGAAACCATTATTTTTACCGCAATTTAACAATTTAAGTCATGTAAGTTAAACAGAAAAATCTCAGTCAGGTATTTAATATCAGAAGATGTTAATAATACTGAAATTATTTCTCCAAAATCTCCACTTTAGTACAAAAATGTTAATTATTTCATTAAGGACCGCCCCGTTCCACGGAATTCTTTCGCTAAAGGCGAAAAATTAAAAGGTATGCTTTGTAACTTTATAATTAAGTACGAGTATAGCTGAGTAAAATATCGTAAAATAAAGAAACAGTGTTATTTTTGAAGAAATGTCGTAGCGAATGACTTGCTTTGCCTTACCGGTTTTACAGTAGTACACTGTCTATCCTTATCGGTATCTCTCGACAGGTTTTGGACCAATTTCGGGCTATTTACGACTAGTTTTGGACTACTCTCGACTAGTATCGACCGGGGTCGAAATCGTTTCAGATTAGTTTCACGCTACTCGTGACTAGTTAAGGACTAGTATCAAAGTACCTAGTTTCGGACTAGTCTTGACTAGTTTTGGACTAGTATCTACCGGGGTCGAAGTCGGTTCGGATTAGTTTCAGACAACTCTTAACTAGTTTCGGACTAATGTCAAAATACCTAGTTTCGGACTAATTTCGGACTACTCTTGACTCGTTTCGGACTATTGTCGACCGGGCCCGAAATAGTTTCGGACTAGTTTCAGACTAATAAATTCATATCTTTCTTTTTTTTTCATTTTGTTTTAGTTTTAGGGCTACTCTTGACTAGTTTCGTTCTAGTATCGACTGTAGTCGGATAAGTGTCAACTATATTATGTCATCAGCATCGGTGTATATCTCCTCTCGATTCAGAACGATGACAGTGAGTAGTCCCCTGGTCATGTTATCGTTAAAGGCCGACCCGCCAGCTGGGCGCGCGCCAGCGATTCAATCACAAATTATTAAGCCTTTCAGTCTAAGCTTGTTACTACCTACGTTGAGGATGAAAATGCAAATTTTCTATTAGTACTTTACTGTGTGAATTTACCGCGTTTATTTACTAAGTAAGTATTGTAAGGACCGGGAGTCTACGTAATACAAATCAAACGTAGGAATAACTTTTAGAAGACTATATTATTGAATTAGCGAGAGGTAAGATTTACAAGACCGCTGCTCTGAGGCTAGCTGTCGGTCTCACTCTGACATCACTTGTCATAGTATAAAAGCTATATTCTACATCTTTCAAATATATTCTAAAGTATCCAGAAAGTTCTAACCATAGATTAATAATAATAATAATATCATTTATTTCGGGTAACAGAGGACCCATAACATAAATACCTTACAGACTATCATACATATTTTTAAACCCTCAAAAATATTTCTAAACTATTGTACACGAAGAGACGGCGTCGTGATACGCTGCGCGGTGTCGCGTAGCCTTCCGCGGAATCGCCGATACACGACACCCTTCGGACTGTGATGCAGCCGGGACACATAGAGCTGCATCGTAGGTGTTGTCGGACGCAGCATATTGGGTCCTGCCAGCGCGGTTCCGCACTGGTTTCGACTAGGAGGCTTCTTCTTCTTCTTCTTCTCCACCATCACGAAGCCATCCTTGTCACACGGGCCCGTTGGGCCTTGCTGTTTCGAACCCTTGTCGGCAGGTTCACAAGAGCTCTTCTTTTCCCCCTTTTTTTCCTTCTTTTTAAATAGGTATGGCTTCATTACATAAAGCCTCAAACTCTCTACAGTATTATCATGCAAGCGATCGAAGGCTGTTGGACTGCTCCTTACTATCAAGCCGATTGAACAGACTGCATGTGTAACACTACTAGCTTTTACCAGCAACTTCGTTCGCATGATATTTTTTATGAATTATTTTTTTTTAGAATCGGTGCAGTCTTTCCTGAGACTAGCAAGTTCAAGCAAACAAACCAACTCTTCAGCTTTATTATATTTATGTAGATTTGTCAGAATTAAAAATAAAAAAATTGTTCAACTAGACATTTTGGAATGCAATCAAACCCTTGCTAACTGCTTAGACCTTTCCCAACTTAGTTGTGGAATCTATCTATCGTTGAATACCAGTAAATGGAACCACTGCTTGAATGGTCACCTATCCACGGACCGACCGAAGAAAGTGTAGCTTAGAGTTGTAAAAAAACGGGTTTTTTTCTAAGATGAAAAAAAAAACGTTTAAAAAAAACATGAAAAAAAAACAGTTTTTTTTCTAGAGTACGTTTTTTTTCAAGAGTACGAAAATAAGAATATGGTAAGGCGGTTATCGTATATGAGTTGATATTACATTTTTTATTGTTTAATGAGAAAATACCATTTTTTTTTGTTAAATAGTACATAAATGTCTTAAAATAATTGGCAACACCCACTGAAGTTTACCATTTACGGACAGGGATTTCTCTAGTCCTCGTTTGGTTTATGGCGTCAGACTGCAGAAGTACAGAAAGCTTGAGATAGTGAGAGTTCGATATATATATGTCGGAGACAGTTTATTAATCACATTGTGGGTGTTAACTAAATTTGTTATGATTTGTGTTTCTTATTGTTAATTTATGTAATTTTACTATCAATTATTGTCTATTAATTCGAATTATGATTTACTGTGTGTGCACACTGATTTGTGGTTACTTTATTTCGATAATTATTATCGATGGTTTTATTCAAAACAATTGTTGACACATTACTTTGAATGTAAAACGAATTACTTTATGAAATCACTATTGTTTATTCATGACAATTATCATTGTGTTATTTGATTACAGATCTTATTGGATTCAGCACATTTTAGTGTTTTGTATCAAGTAAACGCGTGACGCACTTCCGTGCGCATGGGCAGACTTGTATGGAGAGGTTACAAAGGTGGGGGCATCGCCTTATAAAAGAGCGTGCACTCCGTAAGTATGGCAGTCGATCCTCGGATTCGACTCAGTAAAGAGTTCCTGCTCCCGACAATACTGTCGGTTTACCTGGTACAGCGCTGCTGTATATTCACATAGCTGTATAGGCTTGCTGCTAGCGAGCGATACACTTTGTATTTGGGTGGCTTATGCTACTGTACGAACTATGAACCTTAAGGGTTTGTTCGTTTATCATTGGGTGGCTTATGCTACTGTACGAACTATGAACCTTAAGGGTTTGTTCGTTTATCATTGGGTGGCTTAGGCTGCTGTACGAACTATGAACCTTAAGGGTTTGTTCGTTTATCATTGGGTGGCTTAGGCTGCTGTACGAACTGTAAACCTCAAGGGTTTGTTCGTTTATCATTGGGTGGCTTGGCCACTGTACGAACTGTGGGACCTTAATGGTCTGTTCGATTAACTGTATTGTTGCTGTACCTTTAACTTACTTTATTCCTGTTACTGATTACCATTTGTATTGTGTTTTCTGTACTAATAGTGTGTAATTGTTTTTACAGGTCTTGTTTATCCCTAATAGGATAATGGGAACGCCTATAGTCCTGACGATGTACTATACCGCTCGGCACTCCTCCTCGATCGCTCAGTGACGATTCTACATCAGAAGTGGGATAGCCTCTTAATGCTTCCGCATACCTTCCCTAATTATCGTGTCTCTTGTTGTGACAGTTTTGGGATAACCTAGCGCTGAGCTTAGACTGTTTTAATGACATTCATAAATCACCTACCCACATTCATTTCTTTATTGGATTTTACATACCTACTCCAACAGTTACCGCTACGCTAAATAACCTTCATAATTGTCAACCATGACAGGGATAATCTTTAGCCGCTTATGCCAGTCGACAGGTCACTTCGCTGACATCTAACTGAAGCGTGGCGGGACTAACCGAGTGAAGATACTGTGAGTCAGCCTTCGAGCAACTAACCATCCGTGATGGGTTAAAGTCTGTGATGTACCTACCACTGATATTCTACAACTATCTGGTGAGACGCTTCCATTTTGTTATGACTCTGGGTTTGAATGTACTTTCATTGCTGATACATGTGTGGCAAACTTGCTTGTATGGTCAATATAAAGTGAAGTTTCATGTAATAGCGAATGCTTATTTAAATCATAATACCATATTATGCCGTGAGATATTAAATCTAGATTTTGGGGTTACTATGACCAAAATATTTGTTAGCATTACAAAAGTTGAGATTTTGACAGATGCTCTATTCCTGAGACTCCGAATAAAATTGATACTGATATTCCATCTGAATACAATCTAGTGATAATACAACTATGTCACATAGTTGGCTTTTAGCTAAACAAATAGCGTGATTCCGTGGTTTAAGGAATAGTTTATCTGAAAAATAACTGTGTACCCCCTGACTGTTGACAGTGAGGAGATGAAAGTAAATTCTGTTCTGTAAAAGAGAACAAGCAACACTGGTTATAGGTAAAAGTGCTGAAAGTTTAAAGTTGCATACTTTATTATGGGATACTTTATTATGGGATACTTTATCATTGGATACTCTGATAATGGTTACTCTGTTAATGGTTACTCTGTTAATGGTTACTCTGTTAATGGTTACTCTGTTATTGGATACTTTGGTTGTAGATCCAAAATGATATTTGTTAATCTTTGAGTTAAAATGTACGAAAAGTCCCTGAATGTCCATCAGTAACTGTTAATGATGTCAATGTTGACGATGATGATGATGATGATTCATCTGCTGCTGACATACTATAGCTGAAATGAGATGTCTATGTTGACTATTGTTTGTATTTGAATGTTGATTTTGACGCTTATGCGGGTTGTCTATGTTGACACCTATGCGGGTTGTCTATTCGACTTCAAGTTACTTGTCGAATCCCATGGTGTGATTTCGGCTGATTTGTTGAGCTATGTATTGTCTGTAACAGTATGGTTATTTTGACTGGTTATGATGCAAATTTTGCTAATGATTTTACTTCAGGACTAATTCAGGATTTTTCTTTGCAACATACCTTTTGCTAATTAAAGCTTTTTGTCAGAAAGGCCGATCGATATTTACCACGAACTTTATAACTACACGAGGACGTGTAGAATGTCAGTCTGGCCGTGTCGGAGACAGTTTATTAATCACATTGTGGGTGTTAACTAAATTTGTTATGATTTGTGTTTCTTATTGTTAATTTATGTAATTTTACTATCAATTATTGTCTATTAATTCGAATTATGATTTACTGTGTGTGCACACTGATTTGTGGTTACTTTATTTCGATAATTATTATCGATGGTTTTATTCAAAACAATTGTTGACACATTACTTTGAATGTAAAACGAATTACTTTATGAAATCACTATTGTTTATTCATGACAATTATCATTGTGTTATTTGATTACAGATCTTATTGGATTCAGCACATTTTAGTGTTTTGTATCAAGTAAACGCGTGACGCACTTCCGTGCGCATGGGCAGACTTGTATGGAGAGGTTACAAAGGTGGGGGCATCGCCTTATAAAAGAGCGTGCACTCCGTAAGTATGGCAGTCGATCCTCGGATTCGACTCAGTAAAGAGTTCCTGCTCCCGACAATACTGTCGGTTTACCTGGTACAGCGCTGCTGTATATTCACATAGCTGTATAGGCTTGCTGCTAGCGAGCGATACACTTTGTATTTGGGTGGCTTATGCTACTGTACGAACTATGAACCTTAAGGGTTTGTTCGTTTATCATTGGGTGGCTTATGCTACTGTACGAACTATGAACCTTAAGGGTTTGTTCGTTTATCATTGGGTGGCTTAGGCTGCTGTACGAACTATGAACCTTAAGGGTTTGTTCGTTTATCATTGGGTGGCTTAGGCTGCTGTACGAACTGTAAACCTTAAGGGTTTGTTCGTTTATCATTGGGTGGCTTGGCCACTGTACGAACTGTGGGACCTTAATGGTCTGTTCGATTAACTGTATTGTTGCTGTACCTTTAACTTACTTTATTCCTGTTACTGATTACCATTTGTATTGTGTTTTCTGTACTAATAGTGTGTAATTGTTTTTACAGGTCTTGTTTATCCCTAATAGGATAATGGGAACGCCTATAGTCCTGACGATGTACTATACCGCTCGGCACTCCTCCTTGATCGCTCAGTGACGATCCGACATATATAAAAACAAAACAATTAAATTTAGTGTTTTATTCCATTTTCATTTTTTCTGAAAAAAAAACCAAATGTATTAAAAAAACGACGGTGCCAAGTTTTTATTCATGTTTTTTTTTCAAGATTGTGAAAAAAATACATTTAGTTTTTTTTCAATTTACATCTCTAGTGTAGCTTAACCCGTAACCCGTATGGTAGCCACAAGCCCCCATCATAAAACCATGTATGAGTGAAAACACTTACCTTTCTAAGTACCTGGTCCAATAACAGCTTAATCACCACGGCTTTAGCTTACCAAGTTTCTCTCGTATAACAGACGACTGAAGAACGGGTTGTAATGAATACATAATTGTATCTCCTTTATTGTAATTGGAAGTCCTTTTAATCTGTTCTTGAGTGCCAATTTTAGACGGTACTGAAGTGGAAGCCTAGATCTCTATGTTTATTCTGTTACAATCTCCCTCGGTGTACCGAAACTTTGTTTGTTTGTTTGTGTGTAGGTGAATGAGCTATTATTTGCCCCGATGCTAGGGATTTACAAAGCATTACAATCGGATGACAGCTCATTTCACCGAGCTGTTCACTGCTGGTCGTAGAAGTGTGGACCGACAGCCAATAAGGTGGACCGACGACCAGGGGGCCAAGTCTGCTATTTTTATAATTTCGTCATTCCAACACGATTCCATTGTCATTTTGCTAAAAGTTCGCAATCTGCTAAATTCATAATGGTCGATCATTGGTCGGTCGAATTAAAAGCAATGACTGCACAATGACGTTCTAATGGTAGGTCACTGATCAAAGGAACTGTCAAAATTTTAGCAGATTACCGCCTAAGTCAGTCATTCAGTTGTCATTTTGTACGAGATTACCAATCTATAACATTTCTTTCAATGGCGTGTCAGTGGTTGACCATTGGAAAGTCATAATGACGCCATTATATTAATATAGATTACCAAACTTGTCAAAATCAACAATTATGAAATCAATGATAGACTATTCTGACACTGTTGTAATAGCATAGTTGAGGCCCTGGTATTGATTGCTGTATGAGGTTTGAAAGGAAAGGCACAGGACAGTGGTGAGTGGTGTACAACACAGATTGCATGATGCCTACACTCAGCATTGGGTGACAAAACGCTGAGAAGAGAGAGAGAGAAGTCCTTTTAATACCATAAAATTATTATAACATCTTTCCGTTTCGTATTTGGTTTCGTAGGAGTACCTACGTAGGAGGGTGTACCTCTGTATATTTAAGGCCACTAACCCCAGAGAAAAAGCTTGAGTAAACAGCAAATGAACACAGCTAACAGTGTTAGTGTTCCGTCATCAGAAAGTGAAACAAAACAAGCGCCAGCTGTTTGTTCGCCGCCATGTTTGTCTTTGTTATCGTGAGTTCAGCTCAACTCGAAAAGTAACGCCGACGCTAGGGTTTAGATTGTTGAATGTTTTTGTTTTACACCTGGGGGGCAATTTTACAAACTTTTGGAACGTTTGCATTTAAATACAAATACCTTGGACATGTCTTGACCGCGGGCATAAAGGACGATGACGATGGCGAGAGCGAAAGGCGCTGTCGGTTAGGGCAAATATGACAGCTCGCAGATTTGCACGTTGCTCTCGGGGTGTGAAAATAACCTTATTTCGTACATACCGCACTCCTTTTTGCGTGTGCCTACAGGCCGATGAAATCGTACAGCGTCATTTGAGTTCAATATAATAACGCGTTCAGGACATTGATGGGGTTGCCCCGCTTCTGTAGTGCGTCAGGGATGTTTGGTGAAGCTCGGCTTTTACGCATCGATGAGAAAACGATGCACTTCTATGGTTCGCTGCGTGCAGGCCAGCAAATCTCGAAAATATTCCAACAACAAATATTGGTAGAAAATTTAGGGATGACTGAAATTTTTTGGTGTCACCGTTTCATTCATTAGTTAATTTGTATGATAAGAAGTAGATTAGACACTAAAAAGCAAAAAAGAAAGACAAAAAGTAAAAAAATAACTTTAAATTCGCCAGTGCCCGGATTCGGTTTTGTTTGTTGTTTTGTATTATCACCGACTTGCGAAATTAAAGTTATTTTTTTAAGGCGGTTCTCTTTTTTGTAAGAACCGTTTTTTTTATCCGCGATATAGGACATTCAGGTGGACGAAGTCTAGCATTTTATATAATTGTACAAAGAAATGTCTATGGAGTAGAGACAATTTCCATAGATGATACTACAGATGAGTACCTAAAGTAAAGAAGGCGCAAATTATATAAATATTACAACAGTGACTTTGTTGTTAAATTGGTCTAAAAAGTTATCCATGTATTTACCTATCTACATTTAAACAATACTTATTAGAACAGATAGATAAATACTTATTGATGCTTTATATTGTTACACCAACACCAACACACAGATCTGTATCAACTAGATTCACGAGCATCGACCTAAGCAGCCAATCATATACAGTATTCATCAAAATTGTAATATTGCTACGATATATCAATTCGTTCTTGCAATATCTCGATTGCTTTGCTAAGCTCGGACTATATCCAACACAAGTCCCAATCAGAACACTACCACTACCGACCAACGATCGTATGTGTATAGTTAAATTAATTCCCTCGTTCAAATACAATTTCGATAGGTCCGTAATCAGATAACAGAGATCCCACGATAAATTACTGTGTTCCAATTAAACTGGACCAGTTGGGTAATGGCCGAGCAGACGGGCGGTTAACACGCTTACCCGTTGTCCTGGGTAAACGACGCGACGCGAAAATGTCAAATAGTCGTTGTGTGTACTTGTGGCCTACGTTGTCGCCTTACGGCTAAACCCAATTACCTATTTATCTCCAATTTTGACATACTGGTAATAGAAAAGCCTATCTGTCTGTGGTTACAGTGTCCCAATTATTTGTTAGAGAGTAAGAAATCTTACCGGCGCACGATATCTATCGATGAGAGGGTCTGTGGCTTACTACGGTTAACTATTTGTATGAAAAAGCCAAAGTATGTGTCCCAATGACGTGTTGACAATTATTTGTTTGATAGGGTGGTAACTAATGGTAACAGACTTGTTAATCCGCCGAATTCTAGGGATAAATGGTTTGCTTTTAAAATAAACTTTATTTATAATCTCATGAAACCTGTCCTACTCAAGTTGAAAGTATTGATTTTGAAATAGTACCAGAGTT
The DNA here is from genome assembly GCA_947361185.1 of Charanyca ferruginea. Classification (NCBI taxonomy): domain Eukaryota; kingdom Metazoa; phylum Arthropoda; class Insecta; order Lepidoptera; family Noctuidae; genus Charanyca; species Charanyca ferruginea. The sequence continues at coordinate 24,579,468 of OX376074.1, forward strand.
ATCCCACAAGAAAATTGCTTTTGAGGTCCTTTAACATAGAACAAATAACAAACAATAAAAACCGTATTGATCGTATGAGCAAATTAACTTGTAATGAATTCACATATAGATTCCATTTAAATAAATCAATAGCAAGTTATTTAGGTACTTAACGAAATAATTACAAAAAAAAAAATATTTCTTGAATTTTAAATTGTCAATTAGGTACGTTTAATTCCTACTCTCTAGCCTTACCGCTTTGTTTAGCAAAATGTGGTCAAATCTTGTATAATGTTCGAGTTACTCGCAGAGTTTTATAATTTATGTAAACTATAACTAAACCCAGTAATTTAATACTTTAAACATACAGAAGTTTTTTTATAAAAATCACGTTGTTTATGATGATGTTGGTTGTAACGAAACGCACGGGAGGGCCACCCCTATCTATTGTTTCCGTCAAATAAATGATTAAACTATATATCTTAAAAAAGAAATCATTTTATTCATCATAAATAAATTAATGGAATAATAACATTTTTTTATAACTTTTCATCCTTGCTCGATATCTTTGAATTATTTATGAAGTCTGCAGAAGCTGAAGAATACATTATTTCGTGGTATAGTAATCACTTTGTTGCTCGGAAGAAATGGAGGAAAACTGATGACATTGAAAGAAAATTTCAAAGGACATCGGAACCGCCCGTCTGCAACAAGTCCCGACGGAGATTTTCATATTCCCACCGTAGACACAGTCGGAAAATAAATTTACGTTCTTACGCTGGCGACCTTACGTGCCCATTCGCTCGATACACCGTGTTCGGCATGATTTATTGTTTCATTTTCATATACATTTTTTTGTTTCACCTACTTTATTACAGCGGCGTGTTTTCCGGCACGGAACACTGTGTTATTTTTGGTGAGTTTTGAGGTTTGAGCCGTCTTTAGTATTCACGTGTTTCATATATTATTTTGTCTACCTTTGCCAGACTTGTCGTCACGACATTTTGTTCGGCTAGATGTTAGCTCTACCTTCTGGAACAAAATGGAGATTTTGTTCTTTTTCATGTGAATTTGTGAGGTTTGAAATCAGTCGGATGAAGAACTAAAAACCGTACACAGCATAAGGCTACTACTGAGAAATTCCTAATGGAAAAATCTAATAACGCTTTACCCATAGTCAAAGTCAAAACATATTTTGAAATTAAATAATTTACAGACACTTTTGAATTGTCGAGGAGCCGGTCAGTTAGTCCGAAAAGTTGAAGCTAGTTGCTCGGTTCAAAGCGTTGGTAGGTCTCTAAGGAGAAGAACGAGCAAGAAACTTCACGGATATTCTTTTCAGTCGAGTTTTAACAAATTCCTAGTTACATTATGCTGTTGTTGCTTCCTTAAGAGATAACAATGAATGTAAAGAGTATTATAATACAATTCGAAGAGACGGCAACCAGTCTCAACAGACATCTTCCGTTCGCGAACATGACGCGTGGCACCAAAGCTTAATCATTTTGAAGGGAACCTAATGATCCAACACCCGCGCCACCGTTAGTGAGACATTGGAGTGAGTATGGCATGATATAGGCCTTTAATTGGTCTACTGTTCATGTTGTATATGAGGCCCCCTAGACACACACACCAACGCATACACACACAGAACACTAGACCAAACATACACAGACAACTACAGATTCATTTAAACCACAATATTTGATGACCCGGCAACACCAAATCTTCAGAAATTAATAGAGCAGTTTATTTACCAGCTCTCACAATGTGAATTCATATTGTTCAAAACTGTTAAGTGTTACGAAACCATTGTGAGAGAAAATAAATAAACTTATTATTATTATTATTATTATTTACAAGCAGAACCGACGACCAATAGCTCGTTTGATGGCAAACAGTAGCTGTTTATTCAATCCGTCGCCGGTGCCGGCTGCCCGGGGCGGTGCCAGTGCCGGTACGAGTTGGAAACTACCTGCCTTCACACGAATTATGAATCTGTTTGTGTGTTTGCTTTATGTTGTTGTATGACGTGCAGAGTTCAGTGTTGTGTAGGTGTAGTGTGTTAACAGTGGGGTGTAGGTGCTACACATAACACACCTCCCAGAGTATATCAAATTTTACAAACCGTGAATTGGAATTTATAGCTGTCGCGCATCGCCAAAGCATCGTCCTTGCGTGAATCATTCGCGGGCAGCGCGCGCTCCATTCAGGATCCGAGCGTTGGCAATGCGCAGTCAACGCAAGGCAACCATGCGGGCAGCGAATTGTCACCACTTGGTCCACTCGACGTCTGTGCGTGGACAGCTTGCGAGCGAGGCCATCCGGTGGCGTACGGTGGATTTGATATAATGAGCGCATATCCATAGTCCATATAAAAAATACAAACCGCTCGAGGTGAGGAGGTGCCGGTCGGGTGCCGGGTGGCTCTAATGAGCTATGACCTTAAGAGGTCACCACTGCCATTTATATTGACATATTCTGTAATACCAGTTGCCTTGCAGATGCCTTGCCATGCGTAACACACAAAGTTGAAATGTGTCCTATGCCTGTATTTACTCCGGGACCGAAACTCTTCACACCGGAATACAGCAACGCTGTTTTGTGGCTAAAAGGTATGGTTGTAGAACTTCCTCGGGTAGTGGGGTGAACGGGCTAGAATAGCACCCACCCATTTCATCCCCAGGGTATCGTAAATGGCGACTAAGAGACAATCCGGTAGTCGGGTAGCAGCGGCTTCCATGTAATTAACACCTTCACTGTGATCCCGAAGACGTCTGCCAAGCGTAGCAAACCCCTCCATTGGGGGAGGCCTTTGTTGAACAGTGGACGTCTTCCGGCTGATGATGATGACTTCCCTGAAGGAGTTCCTTCTTAAAGAGCTCTACCACTCCTTACTAACCTAGTCCATTCTTCATTCACGTAGCTCTGCGATTACGTACAATTAGATTCATACAATCTTATCGTATTTATAATATCACCAAAGGGGTTGGAAACTTAGTAACATGTATGTATATTTTGGCATCCTCACTCCACCAGTTCTTGCAATTTCCAAATTGACGACGGAATGACGGTTATCGTGGATGCAGACCAAGTCACGGATAAAAAAGTAACCCATGTCCTTTCTTAGGGTTCAAGCTGTCTTCATTCCTAATTTCATCAAAGAGTTACTTTCGCATTTACCATACAAGGATAACGTATCTTCCTATTGGCGAAAAAGCAAAAGTTTTCAAAATCGGTCCGGATATTCCGGACATTAACGCTTTCAATCAAAAAGCAAACCATTGTACTGTCTCTATAAAATAAATGTATTAAAGGAAACTTGTTCATAGTTCACGTGTAAGAGCTTACGGCTCAAGTATTGTGTGGCAAAAGGCTTTGGACAAAAATCCTCTAACTTACGTGAAAGGTGCGAACAAAGCCCTCGGAACTAGTGTCCGGGGACAAACTGTAATCACTGTATCAATGTTACCAATTTCAAGTGATTTGTTCTCTGTGTTTTAGTGGCAAAACCTTTACGGTTGTTTTAAGTCAAGCTTTAAGCACGGTCATCATAATTTCAGCCGTAAGACATCCACTGCTGGACATAGGCCTCCCCCAAAGGGGGGTTTTTGCCATAATCGCCACGCTTGGCAGGCGGGTTGGCGATCGCAGAATGGTTGTTACAAAGGCAGTGAGAACGCTGCTGCCCATTCTCTGGTGAGTCCCTTAGTCGCCTCTTACGACACCCACGGGAAGATATGGGATGGTGCTATTCTTTACGTCCGACACCATACGTACGTACAGTACTTTAAGCACGGTGTAGCAAACAAACTAAAATTACACTCTTCAGAGCTAACTGCAATCATTCTACACGTGCAGTCTGTAGGTTAGGTGTACGTGTTTTTTTTTCTTTTGAGGCATGCGTGGGAATCCTCATGGTTGCCCAGCCTGTCCCATAATTGAAACAGTTTGGGCAGCGCCAGACTCTTACCGGCCAAACCCACACTCCTGCTTAAGCGTAAGCCCCTGCTACTGCTTTTGCAGGGATCTTTTGAGGCCTTTGATTTTCTTTGTCATTTTATGATTTATTTCTTGTATTTGCAATTGTAACTATTTTGACTACTTATGTACTCTATAAATTTTTGCCTGGTCTTTTTGCTTTCTAATAAAATATTAAATTTTTCTTGCACAACTTGTACTCCTAGGCTCATGTCTAGGTCGTGCCTGTGGGTCGCATGTACAGGGCACTCCGTTAGGAGGTGGAGGATTGTCTCCTGCTCGTCGGGCTCGCAGATACACGCTGGGTTCTCCTTGCACTTGAAGCGAGCTAAGTATTCGGAGAACCCATGTGTCCTGTTAGGGCTTGGGTCAGCTCCTTCGTCAGCTGTAATTTCCGCACCGTCCTGTACGCCGCGATCGCACGTGGGAAGACCGAAGAACAGCTTGGTGGTGGCCGCCGTTTCTCCAGTACAGTACCTCCGGTTCCATTCGCCCATCATTTCCAGTCGGTTCGCTCGCTTGACAATTGAAACCGGGCATCTGTCGTAGTCGGGTGTTCGCTTCAATCTTAGGACAGCCTCCTCCTCCTTCAGCCCCGCGTGAGCTTTTATCCAGAACAAGGATACGCTCTTTTTCGGGCAGTTCCTGTGGCGGATAGTGTTTCTTGATTCGACTGCGAGGGGGTGGAGGCCTCCGGGGTCCACGACTGTTTGGAGGGCTGTCATGGAGTCTACAGTGACTCCTACTACTGGTCTTCCGAGGACTTCTTTCGTGGCTTCGCAGAGGGCAACCAGCTCAGCCTGGTAGACGGTCTTCGTCTCGACCTCGCCAGTCCATAAGGATAGCGCGGCTCCGACTTTACCCTCTATCTTGCTGCCGTCTGTGAAAATTCGCACCGCGTAATCGCGACGGGAATTGTACTGCTCCTCGTCTATCAGACGTCGTTGTTCCATGTCCTTCTGCTCAGCCGGATGTGGTGCCTCCAGCGCAGATGCCACACGCTCAATCTCCCGGTCTCCCAGCGCAGGATGGAACACCCACTTCTTGGCCTCGTATAGCCAGGCCGCCTCTCGGATTCGGAGTTCGAGAGGGAGTATCCCAGTTAGGTGTACGTTAAGGTCATACAACGCCCTGCGGGTGCAGTACACCAATGCGTTCAGAATGCTGGCGGGGCTGCCACGGTTTTGTAGCTCGTCGGCGATGTTTGCTGAGGCAAGGATAGATGGCTTTCAGGCCATCATCCGAAAGCAGTGTGTCTCGATCCTTGCCCCCTCTCTCCCCTTGAGCGCGTTGTGCGGTAGGTGGAATTGACAGATGCTGCGTCACTGGGTCGGACTTCATACGTCTACGAGTATGTTCTTCATACGATGTGGGTTGTGTGAGGTTCGACCCAAGGCCAAGGTTGTTATAATAATTATTATTTTTAAGGTTATTATCATTACTTGTTAAGTCTTTACTAATATTTTATATGGATTCGATGTAGTCTGAAATAAATGTCTATTATTATTTTTCTATTAGGAATTTCTCAGTAGCTGCCCGGAATGTGGAAGTTGGTGGTTGTGGCACCCCCGTGTCTCGGCAAGCACGTTAAAGCTGTTGGTCTTACGCTTGATCTCTCCCCGGTCGTATCGGATTGCCGTCCCATCGAACTATTAGAGTGAGGGAAGAGTGAGTGCACCTGTGTTTGTGCATACATACACCACTACACTACTCCTGCGTATTTGACTATAGTCTCCATTGAGATTATCCGCCTAAGCCGAAATTGGACCGTAGAATATTATTTGTCAGTTTTGAAACTGACCAAATGTCTGAATAACTGATTACTAAATAACAGTATTTATACACAATACGTCACAAAAAAAATACGTCACATATCACCACATTTTTACAACTTCGTTACCGGACTATATAGATGCTGTGAGGTTTGGAGGTTTGCAGTCATCTGATGATTTGAAGTTGTGTGTGACTGGGTCGAAAATAATATTCACACAAACGTAACTATTATTTATTAATCACTAGCTGTTGTTCGCGACTTGGTCCGCGTGTGTGCCGGTTATCGTGGATGCAGATGAACTTGCAGATTAAAAAGTACCCTTTGTCCTTCTCCGGAGTTCAACCAATATTCATACCAATTTTTATGAAAATCGGTTCAGCCGTTTCGTCGTGAAAAAGAAAGAAAGAAAGAAAGAAAGAAGGAAAAAAAGTAAAAGCATTTATTGGCCCGCACAGGACGAAACACACAAACAGCGTGACAGACAGAGTTACTTTCACATTTATAATATTAGTAAGTAAGTAAGCATGGAGTATGAATTTTAAGTTTAAAATAGTGTTCTATGAAACACTTTCAGACCTGAATCGGTCTTTTAAGTATTTATGGTTTAATTAAGTTTTTGCTATCCTAAAACATGATATCTATAGGATGTATTATGTAATAATGTTTGCGGATGAATGGAAGGTGATCTTGTCAGAATGCATGAAGTACTGTGAGACAGGAATGCGTAATAGGTGTGCAACTTTATACTTTGGTAGGTAACTACCATTATTTCGTCCAAGCACATGTTTTTTTTATATTCATATGACTATGTTGTCAAATTGATTTACTGTATGTTTATCAGTTGCAAGTTAAATAAATATTTTTTTTTTTTAATTCTACCAACATTTTTAGTTAAGATTTACTTCTAACCCATATCACTGAACTAACTGTACATACATTATTAATCCTTTTTTACCCCAAAACAAACAACTTTACCAATTCTAAAACGCAAAGTCGTAACATTGTAACCTCTATTTTCCATATTTTTCGTCCGGATGCAAACCGGAGCACCGGGACCGGACCGTTCCCTGTCAGATTAACCGTAAGAGGATTTTTTACTGGCGCCGGACTAAAACACGTCTCTTGGGATTACAAGTTGGTTTTTTTTTAAATTATTCTGGTGTTTTTTGTTGGAAATATTGAAATATGACCCTGTTGTCCATTGTTGGTTGAAAACCATCTAATTTACCAGTAAAAGGCATCCACTTAATCTTTTTTATTTACGCTAAGCATTTATTAATACCTATACTCCATTTACAATAGCATTAGACAGAAGTTAAAAAAGGTTCTTTTTAATGCACACTTTGTAGCAAAAAAAAAAAGTTGTTAAAGTTACGATAAACACCGAATTTATTATAATCTATTTTTACAGTAGCTGTCGCGTGTATCTCTAACAATTTCAATAATTTATCTTATATGTACGTATTTACAAAAAAAAAAAGTATTTGTGTTTGTATATCAGCTGTCTGACACCCATAGTACAGGGTCTCCCTAGTTTGACCTTAACAATTACTCCCTCTTAAATAATGCATTACAATGCCCCAAAGATAATTGGCTAAATCAAAGCAATAGAACTTTGGCCACGCTCCTGCCCTTCCGAATTCTCTTAGGAGAGTTGTGTCATGATTGGCAATTAGTCTCATAATCCTCGGAAGCCTTCCATCGCGAGGACTTGTGGAGACGAAGCGGTGATTATTTAGAGGCTTAAAGGTCATTAGTGGGTGAGGGTTTACCTGGTTGTAAAGGAGACGGGGAAACTCATTATGGGGCAAGGAATTTGGTGAGATATTGGTGGTTCATCAAATTTATGGATTGGATTAAAATTTTGCAGGTACTTTTTAGAGTCAATTGCAGTGTCGTCTTTAATCTATACTACTGTAATAAAACTAAGGAGTGTGTATGTTTGAACGTGCTGATCATTAGAACTACTGACCTTTTTCAGAACATTCTTTAGCCAATTGGAAGCTGTCTGAGGGCTTTAAGCTATATTTTTATAAGGATGCGTAAGAAAAATTATGCGAACGAAGTCGCGGTAAAGTGCTAGTATTAATACAGTATGGTAATTAAAGAAAGGCATCCCCTTTATCCGTAATACGAAATCGCCCATACATAAAAAAAAAATCCCAACCAAAAAATGTAAAGTTTTTATTTTTTAAATGTCATACAAAATCGCATACGTAAATCAAACACTGTACATTTTTTTTTCGGATAAGCGAACCATTGTATGTACAATATGTGTTGCAATAAAATATGGTTTGACATACTCGTAATGGGTAAATTGTAGCCGGGATACTTCTACACAAAGAAAACTTCGAACTATGGTGTAAAACTGTATATTAAATGTAGATTGTACACAACACGGTAGTAGGTAGGAACATTAATATATAGTTTTACACCAAAGTTCGAAGTTTTCTTTGTGTAGAAGTATCCCGGCTACAAAATGCTGATTTTTTTAATATTAATGATGTCATTATCATCATCATTTCAGCCGAGAGACGTCCACTGCTGGACATAAGCCTCCCCAAGGGGGGGTTTTTCCATAATCGCCATGCTTGGCAGGCGGGTTGGCGATCGCATTATGGTTGTTACAAAGGCACAGAGAACGCTACTGGCAATTCTCTGGCGAGTCCCTTAGTTGCCTCTTACGACACCCACGGGAAGATGTGGGATGGTGCTATTCTTTATGTCCGACATCACACGGACGCTAATAATGATCTAGATTAACGAGTTTAAGGAAACGCCCTCTGTTATCACTGAACCGATTTTTATACTGAATAAGCTTTAACATCAAGAATTGATAAAGGCCACTTTTTAATCCACGTCTTTGTTTGCATCCGTGATAACTGATATTCACGCGGACGAGATCGCGGGAAAAAGCTAGTATTGTATGTGTAGGCTCCTGATGCTTGATATGGAGGAAAGTGGAAAATATGTATTTCTATCTCCTCAGCTGTTCTTTTACAAGCTTTTCTGATTCATTTCTTAGCGGGATCTAAGACAATAGAGTATTTTACCAAAAAAATCTAATTAGTCCGTCAGATAGATTTCCAAAAAAATATTGGACAAGTATTTTTACGTAAACAAAAAATGAAGACGATACAGTGCGTCGAAAACTCTTGTGACATCACTATGTCAGTACACTTTTACTGCAATGTGACGTCAAAACGTCAAACTCCCACTCATGATCTTTGACGCGTGTTATCATCGTCAGTTTTTATTGATTTGATAAAACAAAAATACGTATCCAATATTTTTCGATTACCTAACTGACGGACTAATTAGATTTTTTTGGTAAAATACCCTATTGTAACGTTTCTCCGAGACTCGTCGAGCTTCATTGCCTCAGAGACGCCACACTTCGGCTAGCCTCAGCCACGGCGGCGGGCGTGAATACCATCTGCGACGATAAGCTCGCGTGGTACCGCCGGACCCCCGCAACGCCGGACCCGTGACAGAAGCTATGCCTGCTGCATGTTGCATGCTCGCTTGCTTACATGCTGCATGCTTGCTTGCACGCTGCATGCTTACTTGTACGCTGCATGCTTGCTTGCACGCTGCATGCTTGCTTGCAAGCTGCATACTTGCTTGCAAGCTGCATACTTGCTTGCACGCTGCATGCTTGCTTGCAAGCTGCATGCAGCAAGCAAGCTGCACGCGCAGTAGGTTTGGTTAGAACTGAGACTCCCATTCTTGGGAATAAGTTGTATATTAATTAAAAAAGAATATTTGATTTGTTATTCTATGATATGATTATTCTAACAATAAACTTTATTGATACAAAAATCAATGATTTAAAAATCTTTAAAGTAAGTATTCTGCGTATTAATTATTCTATGAAACGAAATTATAAGAAAAATTTTATGTGAAACGAAATTTATAAAACTATTAGCTGTGAAACAACGTACAACCACCTCAGTGAACACTGTAGTCAAAAGATGACGCCACACATTACCCCGTAGAATTTCTTAATTCGCTTACGGCAAGTGGATTTCCAGCGCACGTCATCTAGCTGAAGGCCGGTGTACCTATTATGCTTCGGCGGAGCCTATTACGTACTCTGCCAAAGTTGTGTAACGGTACCCGGCTCAAAATCTTCTCTCTACTGAGAAATGTAATCGAAGCTGAAATTCTAACAGGTTATGTCGTTGGCGATACAGTTTTTATACCACGTATACCACTAATTTACCACAATTACCCCTTTCACGATGATGATGCATGACCCCTTACAATTCAAGCGCGTGCTGTTCCCTGTGAGCGTGTGCTTTGCCATGACTATAAACAAGTCTCAGGGGCACACACTGAAGACTGCGGGTCTCGATCTCTAGACCAGGTGCTTTTCACACGGTCAACTGTACGTTGGTCACTTGCTCCCGCGTCGCCAGTCCTGACTCTCTGTACATTTTGAGTGACGGTAAAACTACATACGTAGTTTACAGAGAGGTTTTATAAATATATAGCTACTTCCTTAATTTTTTTCTTCTTTTCAAACATTTTGGGTTTGGGATTTAAAGTATACATGTTTGCATACAGTATATTTATAAGAACAACAACGAACAAAATCGTGCAATGTACGTATTCTGTACTTATCTTAAATTGTAAAAACGGAACAATTATTAGATCACATTTTTTTGTCATCATGTATCGCGGAAGAGTCTTTTTTTTAGTACATAAACCGTGAGCATGACAGGATTTCCTATTGGTGTAAAAGACAAAATTTCTTCGCTTATTTAACCTCAAAAAAAAAACCTCTTTTTCTAGATTTAAGTAAGGCGTTTGACCAACGCCTTACTTAAATCTAGAAAAAGAGGTTTTTCGATTCCGTACCAAGGATTAACCATTGCGGTGTCCCTCAGGGAAGCATTTTAGGGCCGTTATTGTTCCTTCTCTATATAAACGACTTACCAAAATCAATAAAACATCAGTGTGTTTTAAATGCTGATGACACCACTATTATTATAACATGTAAAGATCAACAAAACTTTGATAATGAAATTGATCAAACATTGAAGGATATAGTTAAATGGCTAGATATTAATAAACTAAAATTAAATATTGCTAAAACGAACATACTCCATTTCAAAACATGGAAAAGTAAACCTGTCCATCTTCATGTCGCTTATAATAATATTAGCGTAAAGCAGGTACATAACACAAGGTTTCTAGGGATAATACTTGATGAGCACTTGTCGTGGAAGAATCATATCGAAATACTCTGCAAAAAAATCAACCAATTTGTATTTGCACTAAGAAAGGTCAGAAATGTTACGTCGAGAGAAACCTCCATAATGGTGTATCATGCCTATGTGTGTTCAGTTATTCGTTACAGCATAGTTGTGTGGGGAACTCCACAGAAATAGATAGAATTTTCATTGCTCAAAAAAAATGTATACGCGCGATCTTTAATATGGAGTGGACTGATTCGTGTAGGCCTATATTTAAGTCACATAACCTTTTGACTGTACCCTGTATTTATATCTATGAAGTTGCCAAGTTTTTGAGATCCAATCTTGCATTATTTGAACGAAGAGATAATACAAATAAGAGGAAAGCTGCACATTTGGATTTTGAAATACCTGTTCCGAAGTTGCAACTCTTCCGTAAGAGTTGTATCTACATGGCTCCCCTAATTTATAATGCTTTGCCGAAGTCAATTACCGAACTACCCTTTAAAAAATTTTGTTCGGCACTACGGAAGTGGTTGTTGCAGGAATGTTTTTACTCAATTCACGAGTTTTTTGTGAAATGTCCCTGTAAATTCTTCACGCTTAATCTGACATCAAAATACAGGCATGAATAATTATTTGTTATTGGTGATATTAATTATGGTAATTTATTTATTTATCGTATAATGTGTTTAAATTTAAGTGTGTGTGATATATGAGTATGATTATATAATTTTATAATTGAAATAATATTAAGTTCTAAAATGATTGTGATGTAATTGTACCTAAATTTAAATTTAAATTAGATGTTCTTTAAATTGATTTGCATACCGTTAAAATGGTGACACATGCAGCGCTATTGTAATATTAATATGACCATCTATGTAAATATACCATGTTTCTGGCAAATAAATAAATAAATAAAATAAATATTTTTTTTTGATTTAAGAACTTTATTTCTCAAAACGAATTACATTCATGAGAAAAAACTTAAATCTAATTTCTTTACGTTGTCTAACATTTTTCCTAAGCAAAATTTCTTGCACCCAAGCTGTGCACTGTCTGTCAGTGAAATATATATTTGCTATTAAGTACTCAAGTAGTAATTGTTTACGACTTCCACGCGAACGAAGTCGCGGGCAGAAGCTAGTAAAGAATAAAGTTACCTACTTTATTCGAAGAGCAGAGAAGCCAAAAGCTAGCCTTTTCTAAGAATCAAATCCTTATTATTTTTTCAGTTTCCCAAGTTTCTGACCTACTCAAGGCTAGTAGGTCCCTACAGTAATCCTCGCAGAAAAGATACGTTATGAAAAAACCCTTAGTTATCAATAGCCATAATATAGTGACCTAGCCTTACGTTAATAGATTGTAAGGGAATCAGTATCTAAGGGGGCGTACACACGAGCGAACACGGTTAGCGCAAACGTTTGCCTTCTTCGATGGCAATCTAAATTATATAAAGAACAAGCTCATGTTCGCGACTTCGTTCGCTAAATGTCGGTTAACTTCGGGGCATTACATTTTTTTCCATAAAAGTCTGTGTTATCTATACTAATATTATAAGGCTGAAGAGTTTGTTTGTTGGTTTGTTTGTATGTTTGGTTGAACGCGCTAATCTCAGAATCTACTGTTTCGAATTGAAAAATTATTTTTGTGTTGGACAGTCTATTTATCGAGGAAGGTTATAGGCCCATGCGAAGCCGGGTCGGGTCGCTAGTTCTTTATAAAATCAGTCTGCTGCCAGTGAAATCAAATGCCAGTGAAAGTCCCGTTAAAATCGGACCAACCGTTCTGGAAATAAGTCAGAACAAACAGACATCACCATCATCACGTCAACCTTTAGATGTCCACTGCTGGGCATAGGTCTCTTCCAAGGGGGGATTTAGCCGTAATCGCCATCCCTGACCGATGCATGTCAACAAACAGACAGACAGACAAAAGATTAAAAAAATAGTAGAGTGTTAGTGTTCTGTTATTTTGACATTACAAACAGACATTTTTTAACGGTTCTCCAAAATAATGTAGACAAGTCAATGTTCAGGATAATTAATTTAATAATTATTTGAAATACACAGTACAATTAATAATAGCACTTGTTAACAAGTTATCGTTTTGAACATCGGAGTACGACTGACTGTTTTATTTCAGTGGTGCCATCTAGTGTAATAGTTAATAGTCAAATAGCAACTAACGTGAGAGCTCGCCAGCATAATTGTCCTTTTAAACACAATGAATTTGAATATAAAAGATAATATTATCCATAATTATAATTAATAACATTGTAATTATATATTAACATTGAGAAATGCTAACACATTTCAATTTTATTTGTAGTAGAGTTTGTAGTATATACGTAGTATGTATGTATGTATATCTAGATGTCAGGATCAAAATGTTTCTACTAATGAGAGGTTTTTGAACATAACCTTCAACGTTTCAAATTGTTTACTGTTTGTTTTGAAATAGCTCTGCGGACTGCCGTATTAGACATTAGGCATTCTAGATCAAAACAACGGGAATTCCGTATATTTATGGCAAATATTTAAGTTTTAAAGTACACAACATTACTTTCCCAACAAAGTACTATTATAGATGTCCATTTTACAAAAAAACATTGTAACGCACAACGTAAGTTCCCACAGTGTACACACATCCTAAGACATAAACCCGCGAAGGATCATAAAAAGAAGCTATCCCTTTATCTTAACGATTAAGCTGTGATGACTATGTTAGGCATGGGACACTCGCAACGGTATTAAAACGTTATTTTTATATATTTTTACGGCCTCATCTATTCAAGGGCCTCTTAGAAAGTTAAAAGAAGGAAGGACTTAGAATCTTTTCTTTTGTTTTAGAAATTAGTTAAAGTTTGGTACTATGGCATTGTAATAATATTATGATTTTTGTTAGTATTTTTATATTTCAGTTTTGAAATTGACAACTTGCATGATCACTAGAAGCAATATCTTAATGTCAACTTGTGTTACTTTCTACTGTGTTTTTATAAAGTTAGTATTTTGCATTGCGAACCCAAATGCCATTGGCCATAACCCTGGTGATATAAATAAATAATAAATAAAATAAAATTCATTTATTTCAGGCAAGACACCCATACCACAAATTACATAAAATTGCATTGAATTTAATTTGAATTTAATTGAATTTGTATGATATGATGGGGCTAAAACTATAATTACTATCCTCCTAACCTAACCCAAATTATTCACCAACGATAGAGGGCATCTGGCGCTCGGCGACCGCTACCGCGGCACCGCTCGCTTTGCTCGTTAATGGTCACAGTTCCAACCTAACATAACCTAAACGATTTTCTCAGTGCTATCGTTTTAGACCCACTATACCACCTGGGGTAGGCCAGTGGTATGGTGGGTCCGTACACGGTATTTTTTATTACTTGTGAATGTTTTTTCACAAAATATACAAAACCAACAAAAAAACTTATCACAACCAATAATCTGAACGTAAAAATAACCCTTTGAATAACGGCTATAAATAACGGTTATCGGTAACGATCGTAGCACTATCGTTAATGAGAATAGGTGGCGACATCGATAGCCAGTAATGATATATAAACTGGGAAGGGTGTTAATCTGTAGGGAGAGGGGGGAGGGGTGAGGATGTGAGCCAAGCAGATCGTGGATAAGGGAGGGGGAAAAGGAAAATGTTTAGTTTTTTTCCAAGAATATGGTTAAATCGGCCCCCTTTCATGCCGGTTTTAGGTTCACAACTGGGCACGAACAAGTGACAATGTTACTGTTTCAATTTCATAATATGTACTTTTTAGGGTTCCGTACCCAAAGGGTAAAAACGGGACCCTATTACGAAGACTCCGCTGTCCGTCTGTCTGTCTGGCTGTCTGTCACCAGGCTGTATCTCATGAATTGTGATAGCTAGACAGTTGACATTTTCACAGATGATGTATTTCTGTTGCCGCTATAACAACAAATACTAAAAACAGAATAAAATAAATTTATTGAAGGGGGGCTCCCATAAAACAAACGTGATTTTTTGCCGGTTTTTTTGCTCGATGTCTAATGTTGTATAGATAATGGTACAGAACCCTTCGTGTGCGAGTTCGACTCGCACTTGGCCATACTTTTTTGTTGTTGTTGTTGTTGCCGTTGGTTGTCATCGTTGTTGCGATGCGTTTAGCTTTTATAGCTAAACGCATATTTTTATGGCGATTACGAAGAATGGTGTCCCGCTATAGTATCCCGGACCGGGTTGGTTGGCGATCTCTGGGGGAGGCCTACGTTCAGCAGTGGACGGCAATAGGCTGACATGATGTGATGATGATAGTATATTGAGACATCATCCTCCACTTCACAGCATACTCCTCATCCTTATAATAAATTACGACCACCATACGCCTAGATTTTCCCAACACTATGTTGGGGTCAGCTTCCAGTCTAACCGGATGCAGCTGAATACCAATGTTTAACATGCAGTGCCTTCCTATCTGACCTCCTCAACCCAATTACTGGGTAACACGACACCCCTTGTTAAGACTGGTTGCCAGACTTTTTGGCTTCTGACTACCCATAACGACTGTAATCTACGAATGACAGCCAGGACCAACGGCTTTCTGTGCGTTCCGAGGCACGGAGGGGTCTCGATTTGAAATGGATGGTCAGTATCCACGGACCGATCACGGCAAGCGTAGCTACATGACCGATGGATCCCTACTTGTAATAAGTTACAAAGTCTTCAATTAATCTTCTTCTTCCTGCCCATATCCCATGTTACTTGGGGTCGGCGCAACATGTTGTCTTCTTCCATTCCGTCCTGTCCAACGTCATGCTTTCACTGATTGCCTTTTCACTCATATCATTCATCACACAATCCATCCATCTTTTCTTTGGCCTTCCTCTCCCTTTCCATCCATCCAAATTAATATTCATAACTCTTTAAGAGCCCCCGCACATTATGGCCACCAGTCGCAGCTACTAAACGCGACCACCAGTGGCAGCCACTGGTGGCAGTTGTTGAAGTGGTACTCGACAGAGGCGGACGTCTGTTTGTCAAAAATAGACGCACACTTGATTTTGTTATTGTTGCTTATTATAGTAAGACGTAGAAAATGTCACCGAATTCAGAACCATCGACGTCCAATTCATCGGCGTTACTGGGATCTTCTCTCGTTCTGCTTCGACTGTGGCCGTGTGCGCGCGAGTCGAACGACAAAACGCGGCCACGCGGCGACTCCCGCAGCTTGTGGCTCGAACGCGGCCACTCAAACGCTCAGTGTGCGCCGATGCTATATAAAATGTATGGAGAAACGCATCCGCAACTTGTGGCGGCCACTAGCCGTTCTAATGTGGTCGCCACTAGTGGCTCAATGTGCGGGGGTTCTTAGTCACATGCGTTTTATCCCTTCTCTTCACATGCCCATACCAAGACAAACGATTCCCTTTCAGTAAATGTAAGATCAAAAAGAGGTCTTTAATAAATGTATGATCAAAAACCATAAAGAAAACTTTATTTTATCCAACATTTTATTAAACCGAGTTAACAAATTCATTATCTCTTTTCACAAACTGGACGTGCATCTTCCCGTCGGGCATAAGGAACATTCCCTTCTTCTCAATTTCGACGTCATCGGGTTTTGGAGAATTGGGGAGTACCCTGAACTCGTAGTTCAGCAGAAGATCTGCCAGACCTTGTCGTATGGACATGTAGGCAAAGCGCATGCCTGGAAATAAAAAGATGTTTTAATATATTATTGAAATGAAAACTTCTTTAAACCGCGTTCAGCGATTTTTGTTGGGGCAATGGTACAGCTCTCAATTAAATGCGTTTATTATAGCGACATCTCATCAAAAATATTACAAATTTCGGTTCCATCATTCATGTTAAACTACGGGTACATGTGACAACAATGTAACAAGTCAGAGGTCTTCTGTGATAATGTAATACAAACAATTCAAAATAACCGAGGCCGCTAAGAGATGACCAGTCCCAATTACGGCACCTGTCCACGAGCATGACGATACCATTTTGAAGGGATCTGAATGATCCGACACATGCTTCACTATCAGCGAGATATTCAAGCGGCGACAGACCTTCATTAACTGCCTTTTCCCAACTATGTTGGGGTCGGCTTCCAGTCTATATGGAGCGACTGCCTATCTGACCTCCACAACCGGTTACTGGGCTACACGAAACCCCTTGGTAAGACTGGTTGTTTGACTTTCTGGGTTCTGACTACCCATAACGACTGTCAAAAATTTACGAATGACAATCGGGACCAAAGGCTGGACAGGGAAGTAAGCAAAGAAGTGGGCAGTGCGAGTATGTAAATAGGTCACTCGCGCTGTCACTGCTCATACCGCAGCCATTGCCCGGTGCTCCCTCGATTGTCGGTTTTTCGCGCGGAAGTCAAAGGCGCGAGCGCGAGTGAGTGTTTACTTTCCGCATTCTCGCTCACAAAATAATTTGTATTGTTACCCGACTTCGGCAGTAAAATTATTAATTAGGTTTTTATTCTGTACTGACTGAATTTCCTTCATCCACCATCTTCTTTGACGACGGCGTCTTTTGTTTTTTTTTTTTTAACACATATTTAGATGCAATACTGAGCAGACATGATGCTGTCGCTGCAACAACCTCGACGTCATTCATTGTTGCGGGTCGTTCATTAAAGAAGTATGAAGACTAAGTGTGAACACTCACTCGCTTCGGTACTCGCGCAGAAGTATTTTAAGGCAATATTTCCGGCAGAGGCAGGAGTAGTGGCTGGGGCTGTGTGTAAATGTGGGGTTAGCCACGAGCTGCTCCACATGGGTGACGGACACTTACCAATACAATTCCTAGGTCCATCTCCAAACGGTAAGAAGGTGTACGGAGTGATTTCGTTTTCCGGCAGGAATCTGTCAGGGTTAAACAGTTCAGGTTCAGGGAAGTACTTCGGGTCCATGTGCATGCTGACGCCGTTGATGTACACCGGGGTGCCTGCAGGGATGGTCAGCTTGTCGTCGATCTTGTAATCTTTGCCGGCGATGCGGTCCAGCCAGCCCATTGGCGGGAAGATCCTGAGGGTCTCTGTTGAAGGAGATGGATTTATTTGTATTTTTTATTATTTTATAAAAGCTTTGCCCCACTCTAGGAATTATTCCTGTGGCGTGGGTGCATTTACAAACATAATCCGGTTTGTGTATAACCGGAACAACTATCTGTAGGTCATACAAATATTTTTGTTAAGTGCGGGAATCGAACCCATTAATCGCTCAACCACTGCGTGTCCTGTATTAGTAACGTCTTGAAGAAGTTGTCTTTTTATGCAGAGGTGCAGATATGTTTTTTCATACATTTTCACACTAAATAAAAAAATATATACAGACAAGCCTGTATATGTGGCTTCATATATTTTCGTGAATGTATCTAATAAAAAAAACCAGTCAAGTATGAGTCGAGCTTGAATACTAACGGTTCCATACCACCATACAATATTTGACACTACGAACAAGAACAAACTTAACGTTGTTATTGAAAAATATTCCAAACACTAAAACTATAGATGTAAGTTTGCTCACAATATTTAAACATTTACTACGTTTAATCAGGCCATAGACAACTTATAAATTTAATAATAATAATATAATTTATTTCGGGTAACAAAAGACCCATAACATATATACCTTACAGACTATCATACATATTTATAAAAACCACAAAAATATTACTAAACTATTGTACACGAAGAGATGGCGTCGTGTTGTTACCTTTTCAACATAAGCGGTCCTGTTCGGAGCGAATTGGCTGTGACAGACAGACGTACGTGTGATCCTGTAAGGGTTCCGTTTCGCATTCAGACATCATCATTCATCATCATTTCAGCCTAAAGACGTCCACTGCTGGACATAGGCCTCCCCGAGGGGGGGGGGGTTTTGCCATAATCGCCACGCTTGGCAGGCGGATTGGCGATCGCAATATGGTTGTTACAAAGGCACAGAGAACGCTGCTGCCCATTCTCTGGTAAGTCCCTTAGTCGCCTCTTACGACACCCACGGGAAGATATGGGATGGTGCTATTCTTTACGTCCGACACCATACGGACAGACATGCATTTCATTCAGACATACGGAACCTTAATAAATAAAACATAACATTTGATCAAAAACTTAGCAACTTCTGTCCTATGTTTCTATATGTGTTATGTATGCAATACAGTAGAAGTAATAACGTTATTACGACTGCAAGTCATATTATATATGTGTGTGTATGTGCTGTTGGTGTATTTTATTGAATAAATAAATAAATTAACTTAGCATTGTCCTTTACTTAACATTGCAATGTTAATTAAACAAGACGATATCCTGGTATATTTCCGTCGTATGCATAGTGAGCTGTTTTTTCTTCATCCGTTGGGTACCTACATTACATGCGAGCTAATCTACTATTATAATAAAGAGAGATAAGATACTAATATGTATTATAAAGAGTTAAAGGGTAATAATTTTTAAACTTGATTGAGTAGGTAGTTCCAGAAGTACATTTTACAAAAAAGAGAACCGCCCTCAACTAAAAAGTGATAAATAACTTTAGCACTGAACACACTTTAGTTTCAGAAGTCGGTGGCTTTATTCTGTTTGTTGTTTTGTATGGTATTCTCTTTTCAACCGACTTCAAAAAAGGAGGAGGTTATCAATTCGTCTGTTTTTTTTATGTTTGTTACCTGATTTCTTTGGACTGGGTGAACCGATTTTGATGATTCTTTTTTATTTGAAAGCTAGTGCATCCCGTGTGGTCCCATTTTAATCGGTCCAGTTCTGACAATGGCATCTATAAGAAAACCGTATAAGTCTTAAATTTGTGAATGGCATCTATAAGAAAACCGTATAAGTCTTAAGTATGTGCGCGATTTGTTACGCGATTTCTCCGGCAAACGTAAAACCGATTTTGAAAATTCTATGGATAGGGTATGCTTCAGGGGTGGTCCCCTATAAATTTTATCGAAATTGATTCAGCACTTTTTGAAAAATCAACAAATACCCAAAAATTTTACATAGACGACGTTTTAGTTTCATCAATCTTTGTAGTAGTTAACTTTCAATCTCTTCTTAATAGGTTTGGATGAGAAGGAGGTACTAAAATGCGGAAAATAAAAAGCTTTTTACAAAAAAGACAACCGCCTTCAAAAACTAAAAAGTGAAAAATAACTTTAGCACAGAACTCACATTGACTTTAGTTTCGGAAGTCGGTGGCAATACAAAACAACAAACAGAACAAAGCCACTGAATTTCGAAACTAAAGTCAATGTGTGTTCTGTGCTAAAGTTATTTTCACTTTTTAGTTTTTGAAGGCGGTTGTCTGTAAAAAATTTTTTTTTCCACTTTTTAGTGCCTTCTTATCACCTAAATCCGTTAATAAAAGGCAACACAGTTAAAACAGAGATTGAAAGTCCTCCAAACGTAAGAAACGAAAGAGTCTTCTATGTATATTTTTTTTGGTATTTGTTGATTTTTTCAAAAAGCGCTGTATGAAGAATAATGGCGAGATGAATACTTTAATTTGTATGAAGAAAATAAATAATTTAGAGGGTTTAAAATATTTATCAATGTGTATAATGGATACATTACCAGGAGTAGATTGATATACTTACCATATTTTTAAACCCCCGCAAAATTAAAATATTACCTTATCATTATTTGTGATATTATTTCCCATAAAACGATGCAATTTCAGTGTAAGAACTACAGAACGGAGGCTGTCAGTGTCACTGTTACTGTCAGTCGCCATTTCGTTCTGAAATAATAAGTTTTTCGTTAAAATATCCACTTTTTTTTTGCGGAGTTTTAAATATATTGTAAATGCCTGCCTTTAGATACCCAAGAATATAAGAATTAGAATTTCAACTTCTCTTTTTTTGTACAAATCCTGCCATGATTCTTTCTAGTTGTTACATACTAAAACCTTGTCCAGAATGTAACAAACACTTTTCTGAAAACCGCATCAAAATCGGTTCAGCCAAACAGGAGATAATCGCGGACAAACATACATACATACAAACATACGAGTCGAACTGAGAACCTCCTTTTTAATGATTTCAATTCATTATGCAATAATTATGTGCATTTTATTTTTAGACATAAAAATTGTGTAATCTTTTTACCAATAAATGTGTTTATCTGTTTTCTGTTTATCTGTTATGCTACATTATCTTTAGGTTATATTTTATTATCATAATATTAGGGATCCGTAAGGGAATTTACTCGAACGAAGTTACGGGCAACATGTTAGGTTTTATTTTACGTTATTGTAATATTCTAGTGTTGTTCTATGTTTATAGAACAACACTGAACACTGAATTGTTTCCTGCCCCTCGTCATGGAAGAAGACTTTTGGCCGCAGGACGTGGTGTTCCGTCGCTTCCGCGGGCAAGTGCCACAGGACAGCACACAGTCAACTTAGTGCAATTTAGTGAAGTGCTACTAACATAGTCTTAAGTCGTTTCTATTAACACAAGGTTGAAATTATAAAATACTAGCTGACCCGACAGACGTTGTCCTGTCCCGATCTACCTATGGGGGATGAAAAAGGGGTGAAAAAAGGGGATGAAAAATAGATGTTGGCCTATTCTCAGACCTACCCAATATGCACAAAAAATTTAATCAGAATCGGTCAAGCCGTTTCGGAGGAGTACGGGAACGAAAACTGTGACACGAGAATTTTATATATTAGATGTATGTTTAGGTTAAGGTATTTATCTATGGGCCTATGCAGCTTGAAATAAATGAATTATTATTATTATTATTGATCAAAGTGGCATTCCTTAAGCACGTCACATACGTAGCTATAATATATATTATAGCTAGCCACCACACCACACACGGTAGCTATAAAATAGTAATATATTTTCGCCCTTATTACGTCTGCGATCGTTGTTTGTTTCACATTTTAGAAATTCATATTAATATACCTTGCTATATCTGTCCACATATTTTGATGACGTAGTAAAAATATATTCTATAGCTGATCGTAATATGCCTTGATTATAGCTACGATTATAGCTACGTCTGTAACGGGCTTTATTATTGTTATTTTAATTTTATGATTTTGATTTGATTTTATGATTTTAATTTAATTTTATGATTTTAATTTGATATTATGTATTATTTGATTTTATGATTTTAATTTGATTTTATGATTTTAATTTGATATTTATGATTTGAATTTGATTTTAAAAATTTTAAATTTTATTTATGTTATTTTATTTATTATTTTTATTGTAATGAAATTTTATTTGAAATTGTATTTTATGACCTAGAAGTGGTTGAAATAAATGATTTTGAATTTGAATTTGAATTTATTCTAATACCAGTCTATTAACAATGCCTGTCCAATTTACCCATACTTCTGGAAAGTTTTTGACATTAGTCGCTGTCACTGACATGGAATCGCGTCAACATTTGAAAAAATTTAATAACGAGCGATGAACTTTAAGGTGGCAATTCTAGCAAGTTTTAGGACCCTTCACATTCGAATGTCACCCTCAATTTGATCAAAATGCCTCAATTTGTCAAAAATGCCTCTAATTTAGGTACCTACTAACATTTTTCATTATTGTCGCTGAAATAGAATGGGTGTCACATATCTGATATACGTATACACAAATATTTAAATAGATACGTATATCGATAAACAACAACCAGACACAAGGCAGACACAAATGCTCATCACACAAATATTTGCCCTGGATGGGATTCAAACTCACGACCCGAAAATGTTAAACATTTTAAATTAATAGAATTCATTCAGATATTTGAAGAATAATGAACTGAGAATCAAAATCTTACCTTTAATCACACAGTCGATGTAGGTAACACCAGACAGTACCGTTGAATCGAATCTGCGGTCTCCAATTTCTCTTTTAACTGCTATGACATCTTGGTAAACACGTTCCTAGAGAAACAATAAACAGTTTTTACACCTTCACAAACTAGAGATTATGCTAAGAAAACTAAACGGTGGTATCAATCCATACTTTAATATTATAAATGCGAAAGTAACTCGGCCTGTTACGTTTTCACGACGAAAAGCTGAACCGATTTTGATAAAATTTGGTATGAACGTAGCTAGAACCCTGGGGAAAGATATTGACTACTTTGTCTGCGTCCGCGATAACCGACATTCACGTGGGCGAAGTCGCGGGCAAAAGCTAGTATTAAATAATTTGCGAGAATGTTGCTAGTGTTGCAGTGTGTCCTTCCAGTGGGGGGTGATAGTGCCCTGAGTACCTTACACTGGCACTGTCATGCTAACAAATGGAACTATGTAGGTACCCGTCTACGCAAAACTAGATACTGTATACACTCCTACCTACGTAACAGTTTAATATAACCTTTTAACATTGTAACCTACTTGGCAGTAACCAGTAGCTAATAAACGTATATAATACCAGCCTATTATTTGTCCCACAGCTGGGCGAAGACCTCTTCTCATACAGGGAAGGCATGAGTATTGATCACCACGTGCGCTCAAGGGGAATTGGTGATTTCAGACTTATCAATTAAAAGTCCAGGTTTCCTCACAATGTATTCCATCACCGATGTCAATGATGACCAAGATCGACTTAGAAAGTACATACAAAGAAATTTAAAAAGTCACTTTGGTACTTGCTCGTGCCAGGTTGCGAACTAACAACCTCGTTCATGAGTGGCGGGTGACTGAACCACAGGGCCATCATGACTTTTTAAGGCGACGATATACGCCGGCGACCTTGAGCGACCAGAGAATCGTATGCGCTGCGTCCAAAACTCTCAAAGTTTAGTCGAAAAAATTCAATAAATGTAAGTATTCTTTAACTTAAAAAAAGGCGTATACTAAAAGATAGATAATAAAATTATCCGTAAGATAGTACAAGTTTCGTTTAAATATTCCTGGTAGATTTTTTGTCCGCGTCAGACACAACTTCATGATTTAATTAAACTATTTAATATGAACTTAATCAAAAATAATAATAATAAAAAGCTTTATTGACACAGTAAAACACACTTTACAAATATCTTAAAGTAAACAAAACAAAAATAAAAAATCAAAAATATTCACATAAATGTTCTAGTTTAACCATGGATATCGATATCTATGAGTTTAAGATAATATTTTTTTCAAATCATTTACACTACACATTTTGACGTGATTGTCAGTTTAAAATCTGCAAAAATCGCTTGTTAGCGCCTTAAACATCAATAAATGGTACCTATGTTTATTTTCGGTAAACTTAGATCCTCAGTTCTATGTCCTAGTGTATCGCCACTTTGTGATCCTTCTTTAGGTGGCTCATATAGTTAGCAACAGAAATTTATCTATTAAATAATTCGTTGGAATACCCAATAACAGTCTGCCAGGTCTGAAGATCTGGACAACAAGAGCCCACGCTCATCTGTCAGTCAGTTCGAAATTTGAAGGCAACTTTCAAACTTTAAAAAAAAAATGAGAACGTGTCATTTACCCACGCGTGATATACCTACCCGTACAATATATATTTTATGGGACAAGCCCACCACATTCCCAAACCACTGTAACTGAAAATAACAGAGGAGTAGGCAAAAAAAAGCTTATTTACGAGTTTATTGAATATCTCGTTTTGCGATATAATAATAATACTAGCTGATCCGGCAAACGTAATTAAAAAAAAAGAAAAAAATATATTCCCTACTGGCTATTCTCAGAACTACCAAATATGCACCAAAAATCATGAAAATCGGTCAAGTCGTTTTGGATGAGTTCGATAACAAACACTATGACACGAGATTTTTATATATTAGACTAGCTTCTGCCCGCGGCTTCGCCCGCGTAAAAAAGAACGATTATCCCAAGGGAACACATTATCGGGATAAAAAGTATCTTATGTGTTAATCCAGGAAATGGTCTACCTGTGTGCTAATTTTCATGCAAATCTGTTCAACGGTTTACGCGTGATTGAGTGACAAACATCTTCACAAACTTTCACATTTATAATATTAGTAGGATGTAAGTTTTCTACCTGATACTGCGGATTCCAAGCCAGCTCATAAACAATCCAGCTTAACGTCGTACCAGATGTATCGAACCCTCCCAGTAAGAAGACAGCTGCTTGTGCCAGAAGTAAGTCTTCGCTAATATCTACAAAACGTTAAGGTCAATATATTCGTTTAAAGTCACTCTGAAAATTCACTCATCACTTTGGCATTGGCATGACCGAAATTCAAACCGAATTTTACCTTCGCCATCCTTAACAGCCTCTTGCTTGATCTTCAACAGCGCATCAAGGAGATCCCGTGCATCCGTGACCTCCTTCTCGTAGCCGCCTCTTTGTTCGATTACCGTACGAAAGATTGTACGTAAGAGCTTCATAGTCTTCTTGGGAAAGAACGAAAATCTGGAAGAACCGCAAAAATAATTATATATAGTTATCCGGGATATGGTATTTGAATTTGTAAAGTCGCTTTAGCCGTTTTTTGTGATTGAGTAATTAAGATTTTCACAAAATTATGCTCATGTAAGAAGCATTTGTAGGTATGAAGCACTGAATCGCAATTAATGGATGGGGGCCTTCACCCAGGAGTGAGACGGATTAGGCTAATTAACTAAGAGGCATCAGAAATAGCTTATGCAAAGCCTTTGGTTTCTGATTGCAAAACTCACCTAAATATGTCCACCAGTTCAGGGAAGAAGAATATGCTAGACCAGGACAGTCCTCGATGCAAATCAAACTCCATGAACTCTCTGGTCACCCTTCTCATGATGCTGTCTCCTTCTGCGAGGCAATTGCTGGTCACTCCAAAGGCTGATTCACCAATTACATCAGTCGTGTAGTCTGTGCATATTTTCTAAAAGAAGGTTTTTATTGTCAGGATTGATTACGAATCCTCTTTTAATCTTGATTGGACCTAGGTACCCTCCTCTTAGGTGGCTATTTTTTGCCATGGCATGAGATGATAGAGCTGTTCCTATATCGTTGGTGATAGGATAAAATAAGAGAAACGAGAGAGAGAGAGAGAGAGAGACAGTGGAGTAGATTGTGTGAAGAATGATATGGAAGAAAATTCTCCGTGATAGCAGGACAGGTGACAGGACGGTATAGACAAAGAAAAGATGTTGCGCCGACTCTAAGTGACATGGGACAGGGACAGCAAACATTTGATGAATATCTGTCACTTTGACAAGATACTTACTCTTAGATTTATAGGTTCATCCTTCTTAGAGTCAAGGTCTATTCGATTGACTAAAGCCGCTGACTTAGAAACAGTAATGCCGTTGAGACTCCTCAGTTTGGCGGCCGTGAAGACTGACGTTAGGCGTCGCCTAACTGAACTCCAGATAGGATCCTGCAAACCGAAATACATGTATTAAGATCATCTAAACCTACTTTTGTGTTTTTGTTAGTCTTTTCTGTCCCCCTCCTCGGCAAAGACCTTCATCCATACCTTCCATTTTTCGCAATTCTGTTTCATCCCTCCAGTTTTGGAGGAATCCGTCCAGCGACCCCGTCTTACGGTTTTGGGGCACCAGTTCTGTGTTACCTGTGCCCACAGTTTGTCCGGCATGCGGCACACGTATCCTACGCGGTCCATTTTAGTTGTCTTCTATACTTCTCTTCTTCTTCGTAGTCGTTCACTCTTCGTGATCGTCGTGATCATGGGGCGTCGCCTACAACTGCGCAGCCTTCGCGGTCCTTTTAAATCGGTCTCTATTGGCTATATGAGCACATTCTGCCACAGGGATCTTGGTAGCAGATTTGTTGGAGTCTGTCCAGTGCCCTCGACTCTTCCCTGAATCACCAGACGCTCTAAGGAATCATTGTTGAGGGTAACTTATATTAAGAATCTGAGGATTCGTAACTGCACAAGCGACGACAGTCTTTGTTTAATTTTGAGTTATTTGAGTATTGGCACGTTAGTCCGATGAGTGGTTCAGCTTATTCTGAGCATGTGTCTCCAACACCACATTCTCAGGGCGTCAATCTTGCGTCTGCCCTGCATTCACAATGTTCTTCTATATTAGTATTAGTACGACGGGCTGGTGTCCGCATCTCCACTTCTCAGCGCGTATTTTGCGTTTCTATACCAATAATGTTATTAAACTGAAAAATTTGTTTCTTCCCCAAAACTAGTAGTTCGATCCAAGAAATTATTTCGCTAATTAGCAGCTACCTTATAATATAACTAAAGCACTCAAGAGTGCTTTAATTATAATTTGATTATAAAAAAGGAATTTGTAAGAAAATAAATACAGTCGACGTCGCGGACGAAGGCTAGTACTCGTATTATATGTTATACACGCAGTCAGAACGTGTATGACCAATAACATTACCCTGAAGATGGTGAGGGGATGCACCCAACAATTTGTGTGTACAACATGTTCTTAGTTTTGATTTTATTATGTCGATAATTACTAAGCATATCATGTACTACTTACAAATAACCTTGGTCTATCAATAAATTATTTATATTGTTATGGTGATGACAAGCTGTATGAAACTAATTTGCTAACTCTTACATTAGACTTAAATAGATATTTCATGGTCGCTGGCTCCGTTACCAGTTTTTTCTATCAGGAAGTATTTACGTTAGATTATAAGTTTTTATAGGTTTTTTTAGTTCTTACAATATGTTATTTTAATTGCACTGCACCTATTCTTAAGCAATGTACAGGAAATTCAAGTTTTATAAAAGTAATTAGTTTATTTCTAGTTTAAAAGTTCTAAACTATGTGGAAAGTAACTATAACCCGTTTAGAAACTAAAAGCTAAGTAGCGTGAGATGGAAGCTCTATTTCAAATTATTAGGTAGCTAGCTTGAATAATATGTCTCCTTCAGTCACAGCGAAAAACCTATCTTCAAAACTTACACCGGTCACATAATTATCTCAAACTTCGTTCACATCAGTATTACCTAGATAATTATCTCCTTGCCACCCCGTTGACCCCTCTGAACGATCACACATACACACACTTCACAGGCACTTACTCACACATAAACAATTTTTATTTTTCTTGTTTAATTTTGTTATTGTTCATTATGTAAAGATTATTTGTTTTTATGCATGCACACTCTTTATCACTGTACTAGTTGTGAATCGCGAGTTTTCTCACGCAGGTATTTCATATAAGTACATAGTGATGTACTTAAAATGACCCCACCCCCCCCCCCCCCGACAACAGGAAGGTACCCCTACGTAAGATAACTTTATATATAAAAAATCTCTCTTTGTGAGTGTGTATGAAAGTGAACTCCTCCTAAACGGCTGGAATGATTTTGACTGACCAGGCAACGTCTGTCGGGTCCGCTAATATTGTATAAGTTTCAAGTTACAGTGTTGATTTTTTTAGTTTACACCCGCCATGTTATCTCTTCACCACCATTGGTTGACTGGTAGAGAATGCCTAAGGCATTAAGCCGCCTTTTGTGTACTTATAAGGTAATTAATTCATTGGCCTAGCCTTTTTCCCAAGTATATTGGGGTCGGCTACCAATCTAACAGGATGAAGCTGAATACCAGTGTTTTAGGCTCTAGACAGACGGACCGCATTTCAACTGCAATCCAACCGCAAATTGCAGTTCGGATGCAGTTAGAATGCAGTTGACACGACTGCAATAGAACTGCAAACCAAACGCCACACCAACACACAACTGGACTGCAATTGGACTGCAACCGAACTGCACGTTTGGTTTGCAGTTCTATTGCAGTCTTGTCAACTGCATTCAAACTGCATCCGAACTGCAATTTGCGGTTGGATTGCAGTTGAAATGCGGTCCCTCTGTCTAGAGCCTTACACGGAACGATTGCCTGTCGGACCTAGTGACTGGGTAACACGATACTCCTTGGTAAGACTGGTTGTCAGACTCTTCTGACTACTACTACCCATAACTTCAAATTAAAAAGTACCTGTAAATGGTTTAATTGAAATAAATGATTTTGAGTTTGAGTTTGAACGACTGCCAAAGATATACGAATGACAGCCGGGACCAACGGTTTTACGTTTTTTCTGAGGCACGGAAGGAACTCGGTATGAAATGGATGGACACCCATCCACAGACCGACCGCGGCAAGCTTAGCTTAACCTTTGACCGACCGATCTGTACGGTATTTACTTAGCTACGAGCTATTAATTAATTACAGTTTATTTATTTTAGTTTGGTTGTTTATAGTTTGTTTTTTAAGTTATTTATTCATGATTTTGTCGCTCACAATGGGCCTCATCAGAAGGCTTAAAGTCACCCAAAGGGAGAGGGCTATGCTCGGAGTTTCCTTGCGTGATAAAATCAGAAATGAGGACATCAGCAAGAGAACCAAGTTTACCGACGTAGCTCGAAGAATTGCCAAACTTAAGTGGCAGTGGGCAGGGCACATTGCTCGCAGAACGGATGGCCGATAGGGCCGAAAAGTTCTAGAGTAGCGACTGCGAACCGAAAGACGTTGCGTTGGAAGGCCTCCCACTACTTAGGTGGACTGATGACCTGGTAAAGGTTGCGGGGATCCGCTGGATGCGAGTCGCACGGGACCGGTCAATGTGGCGACACTTGGGGGAGGCCTATGTCCAGCAGTGGACGTCTTTCGGCTGAAAAGGTAATGATGATGATGACATGATTTTGATTTGCACTTCATTTTTGAAGTCAGTATTCAAATGAGCATGAAGAAAAATCCAACGAATGTAGATTTTTATTCTTGCTAATTTGAATAGGTAGGTACAGACTTCAAAAATGACATTTTGTTTTGATTACTAATTTTAAACATGCAATAAAGTTTATTACTAATAATAAAGTATGACTTCCTTGATACGGATTGACCTTTATTTACTTATATCAGTTGTAGAAGGTTGTTTGGCTATGTTGAATAATTATGTTTGTAAGCGCACCAACCGATGCACGACAAATTCCTAGTATAGGAGAACGTTTAAAAGAAAAAAACTTTTTACAAAAAAGACCTTCAAAAAGTAAAAAGTAACAAAATAACTTTAAATTTGTAAGTGCCGCCGGCTTTGGTATTGTTTGTTGTTTTGTATTGCCTTTGCCACCGTCTTTTTTATTTTTTAATTTATATTTATTTACGGGATTTTTTCTGTGTAGAAAACGTCATCCCGATGAATGAATACAAAATTAACCTAAAAAAAACAAAAAACCGACTCTACCGACTTGCGAATTTAAAGTATTTTTTTTTTAGTTAGCATGCCTTAATTTTCCACCCTTAGGGTTAGAATAGTACTATGAAATTTATACGGACCAACTTTGAGGTATTCACTATCAATTTAAAAAAAACGGACAAGTGCTAGTCTGACTCGCCCGCCGGAGGGTTCCGTACAAATTTATAGATACATATCCATACTTCCATACTAATCCATACCTACTATTCGGTTGATAACCGAAGATCATACTAGAGGTCCGGAACCGAATGATCTAACCCACACGCCACCATCAGCGAGACATTTGAGCGAGCATGACAATGCTCTCAACTGCCATGCTCATTTAGGTCAAACACATTGAATAAATAAATGGCTCCATAGTTCTCACATTTACATAATAATTGAAATAGTGCTATAAATTTATACAAAGCTAAAATTTCCAATGTATGTAAGTATGTCATTCGACAGATAAAATATAATAAGTAAATAATAATAACGGTACACGTTATTCATGTCAATAATAAGGGGTGAGCAACAACATAATTTTCTTGCAATTAAGAAATTCCCTAAAGTGGCTGTGGAGCAGGACCAGCATTATGCCAAGCATTTTTATCATTGATATAATCAACCAACTTATAATATGCTTGCCTACATAGTGTGCGTTTAATGCATGTTTTAAATTGCCTTTCATTTAGTTGCAAAATATCGAGCGGTATTTTATTATAACATTTTACACAATACCCCATAAAAGAAGTATGTACTTTTGACAATCTGAAACTTGGTTGATATAATTTGTTCCTATTTCTAGTATTAAAGTTATGTCTGTCACTTATTTTACGAAACAGATGAAGATTTTTCCGAACATGCATGATGTTTTCGTTTATATATTGACAAGGTACCGTCATGATACTAATTTGTTTAAACAATTCTCTTAGAGACTCGCGTCTGCTGAGATTATAGATGGCTCTGACAGCCCTCTTTTGCAGAATAAAGATAGAATCTATATCTGCAGCCCGTCCCCAAAGCAAAATACCGTAAGACATGATACTATGAAAGTAACTAAAATAGACTAGTCTAGCGGTATCCACGTCTGTCAATTGCCTGATTTTTCTGACAGCGTAAGCGGCCGAACTTAGCCGCCCTGCAAGAGATGTTAAGTGAGGACCCCACTGCAGCTTTGAGTCAAGCGTAATCCCTAGGAAAACTGTCTTTTCGACGAATTCAAGTACGTCCTTATTCAATAAAACGTTACATTCACTACTTTTAACATTTGGTAAAGCGAATTATATGCATTTAGTTTTCTTCTCATTTAACACTAAATTATTTGCAGTAAACCAATTATGAACTTTAATCATGGCGTCATTTACATCGTCATAGTGCTGTGCCTGTGTATTTACTTTAAAAATCAATGAAGTATCATCAGCAAATAACATCATTTGAGGTTGATTCAAAAATCATTAATTTAAACTAAAAATAGGAACGGACCCAATATTGAGCCCTGTGGTACTCCCATTTTTACTTTCAAGCCCGATGAATTTACATCGTTTATTTGAACTTGCTGCAGCCTATCATCTAAATACGATTTTATTAATCTGAGCGCTAGTTTACCGAGTCCGTAATGCTCAAGCTTCAAAAGCAGTGTTTCGTGATTTACGCAATCAAATGCTTTGGAGAGGTCACAGAAAATGCCAATGGCATCCTGTGACTCCTCCCATGCGTTAAAGATATGCTTAATCAAAGTGATACCGGCATCAGTAGTGCAACGACCTCTGGTGAACCCATACTGTTGATCATGTAGGATGTTATTGCAATTAAAATGACTGAGCATTTGATTAAGCATTACTTTTTCAAACACTTTGCTGAAAACCGGCAAAACCGAAACGGGTCTATAATTATTCGTGTCCTTGCATTCGCCGGATTGTAAAAGTGGTATAACTTTACTGTACTTCATTAAATCTGGGAAAACTCCTTGGTCTATACACAAATTAAATATGTAAGCAAAATAGGGTGCTACTGTCTCAATAATCGATTTACAAACATTAGTAGACATTTCCCACAAATCCTCAGTAACTTTGATCTTTAGTTGTTTAAAAGTTTTTATAACAACCTCAGGGTTTATATGTTTAAATTTGAATTCCGAAGGGCAGGCTAAAACATTCGTTTTTAATAAATCAAAAGCAAGTGAGGGCGAGGAAGCTAAATTTTCTGTAGTTTTAATTGGAATATGCGTAAAGAATTTCGCAAATTGCTGAGCAACATCGATATTAGTACCTATTAGACCACAGGGTGTCTCCAGAGTGTAATTACTTTTATTTCTTTTGTTTCTATTGGTTTCATCATTGATAATTTTCCAAACAGTCTTAATTTTATTTTCTGCTGACTTTACCTTGTTGCTAATGTATAAAGCTTTAGCTGTCTTGCAAGTATTTTTAAAAGTTTTAGAGTAAGTAGCAACATACTTATTAAAAGTTTCATTGTTTATATAAGGCTTAAGGCCATACAGCTCAAAAAGTCTTTCCCTACTTTTCCTGATACCTTTAGTTGCCCAGTCACTGAATAAAAACTTAGGGCTAATAGTTCTAGGTATTTTCTTAAAAATATTATTAAACTCTGTTTGCACACTAAAAAGGATTCTTCATACAAAACATTACCATCACTCATATTAAGGCCCTGAATGTTTAACAAATTGAATTAAATTGCCAGATGTTACTGATGATGTCTTGACAGTACCTGCACTTTTTGTATTAGAGCGTTGGATTCAAAAGTAACGGTTTGCCCGCTGTGATCAGACGGGAGATAATTCACTATAGCCTTTTCTAAATAGTTGGATAAACATACAGGGTGGACCAAAAGTCCGGTAACATTTCGAATAGTTATAAAAAAAAAGAGTTATGAGAGAAAATATGTTTATTTATTATAAAAGTACAAAAATCAGGGTTTTATTTTTTAAAAATAACGTCGTCCAAATGTGTCCCTTGTTTAGTTTGGCACTCCTGTAACCTAGAGCGGAAATGTTCCATCACCGCCCGACAAGTGTTAGGAGAAATGTTAGATTTGTCACCAATGGACTTTTTCCTTTGGGGATACCTCAAAGGTAAAGTTTTTAATAACAACCCTCAGTCCATTGAAGAATTAAAAGAAAATATACGCGAGGAAATTCAGAACATTTCTCCAAACACTTGTCGGGCGGTGATGGAAAATTTCGGCTCTAGGTTACAGGAGTGCCAAACTAAACAAGGGACACATTTGGACTTTAAAAAAAATAAAACCCTGATTTTTGTACTTTTATAATAAATAAACATATTTTCTCTCATAACTCTTTTTTTTTTTATAACCATTTGAAATGTTACCGGACTTTTGGTCCACCCTGTACATACTGTGAATAAATAAACGTACATACACCTATTACATTTTGTATATTTGTTTGGAAGTCCTAATAGATGTCATAATTATGTAAAAATAAAACAGTTCCAATAGTACTACATAATCTAAGTGACGAGAAGATAACCTATTTGTTTTTAAAGTCTTTTATTATTTCATCGACAACACGGATGACGCATATCCTAATATCCATTATTTAATTGAATATTTAAAGTTTGTTGGGAAATAAATGTTTTTCTGTAGACCTTAGAAACTTTATAACCTCACTTACATTGACAGTAAATATATTCAAAGCTCCGGTGGGATCACTCTTGCCTGAGCTTAAGAACCGGTTTTTGAAGACCTCGGCATCCTTCACCAGAACTCTGCGTGCTAACTCGGGGGTATTAATCACCAGGGCTGGTCTCCAGAAAACCCAGATGCCCACGTAGGGAGCGTTGAAATGTTTGTACAATCTGCGCATCCAGTGTGCCTGAAAACATATATACATTTTTTTTGCATGTCACATTTACGGCCGTCTGACCCCAAACTAGGTAGACTCTGTACTATGAGTGTCAGACAGCTGATATACATACACAAATACATAAATAGATACGTATATAGATAAACAACAACCAGACACAAGGCAAACTCAACTGCTCACCACACAAATGTTTGCCATGGACGGGAATGAAACCCTCGACCCTGTGCGTCGGAGGTAGATAATCTACCACATAGACTATGGAATCGTCAATTATGTGCAATCTAAAAATTATTTAATGTCTAATCAACTACCTATATATTGGGGGCGGCTTCCAGTTTAACTGGATACAGCTGAATTCCAGTGTTTCACATGGAGCCACTGCTTATCTGACCTCCTCAATCCATCCACTAGGTAACACGATACCCCTTGGTAAGACTGGTTTTCAGACTTTCTGGGTTCTGACTACCGATAACGACTGTCAAAGATCTACGAATGACAGCCGGGACCAACGGATTTACGTGCTTTCCGAGCCACGGAGGGGTGTCGGTAAAAATTGGATGGTCACCCATCCACAGACCGACCGCGGTAAGCGTAGCGTAACCATGACCAATGAAACCGTACTTAGCCACGAGTTCCTCCTATATTTTTATGTCTACAAATACAGTTGTTATTTCTGTTTCTTTGTAAAAGTAGTTATTAATTATTTTTAATCGTGTTCTTTATTTTAAGTTCTAGAATTAGCCACTTTCTGACCACTTTCTGAAGTATTCTTTCAGAAAGTGGCTAATTCTAGAACTTAAAATAAAGAACACGATTAAAAATAATTAATAAAATAATAAAATAATTTCTACTACTTTTTTCATTTTTTATTCTCCAGTGGGGTGTTTACAAAATGCTGTTAATTTTTCTGTGTTATCAAACTTCTAAATATGCTGTTTGGCCTGTTATTTATTTATTATTAGGGGTTTGCCAACAGCTTCTGTATACATTAGATCTTAGGTATAATATAATAGTGGTAACGGACTTATACAATCGCCAATTACAGGCTAACCAGTATGGTAAAATTTTTGATGAAACAAATTAAAACAATAACATTTCTGAATCTAAAACTATTCTAGAGCTTAACTAACTTTGCTGTTATTGTCGATTGTATAAGTCCGTGACTTATTATGTTTTATGCCTAAGATCTAATGTATACAGTTATAGCAGTAGGCAAACACGAATATAAAATAAAAGAGCATTTTTTTTTAATTCTGTAAGTAAGAACAAAAAATGGGCTGCATAATCCTGATAACGTTGATTTTATTATACGTTACCAGCAAATTCAATATTAGACAACTTACAAGTTTTTGCTCAATGATTTTATTTTCAAAAAGTATGTGGATGAAACAACATGGTTTACTCTGTAACAAATATTGATCCGTTATCCATACGTTCAAGGCTTGTCGGAAGTTTACTTTTTTAGCCTTATGCACAGTGTATGCCAAAAATGCAGTGTAGAAAATTGGAAAAAATTGCAGCTTGGAATATTTTTCTAAAATCATGTTGGGGCTCTAGTATAAGTTTTAGGCAATGAATTATAGCTTTACCTAGGTTACAGTAATAAACATATTTTAATAATTATCTAGTGCACCTACTCACACCATTTTATTCTCCTTTATAATTTTCCCCACAAATATTGTATAAAAAAACTGTACTTACAGGATTCTCTCTCTGCAAAAAGGTAAGACTCCCCAAAATCGGGTGTGGCGGGTAATGTGGGACCCCCCTGTCTAGCCAGTACCTCTTAACCTTCCGCCATTGTACATAGACCCACGCACATACGAGAAATGTCACCACAAACAAAAGTTGCAATATCATTGTCGGAGAACTCGTGCAACCTTCTGTGCTTGGAAAACAACACTGACTGACTGATTCATACAGATGTTCGTATCCTATAATAGGTAGTCTTAGCTCGCCGATAAGACCTCTTAGATCAATAAGCTTGGGAAGCGGTGCCGTCATTTTGAAGTCAAAAATGATGATTGTCAATGAAAACTGGTCAAGTTAGAGCCCGACACGCACATGAACGGTTCTGTAACTTTTTTTCTTTATTTATTTAGGGACATTTATAATCGCAATGCATATGTCAGTCCCATCGTACCCTAAATACACATTGGCCATATATCTGGGCCATGAACCTGAATAGACTCTTCGCATCATCGCTATTGGTTGAGACAGGATTTTATGAAATGTGCCTACTTCAAGTCTGTTCATCCTCAAGATCCTAAACAGGTCATTTCTCCCAGACTCATACCGAACACAGCCCATCAATTTTAACAGTGGGTGGCCATGTTACTAGGCACAGTGCCAAGATTTTTAAATTTTCTAGATTGACTGAATTTTTCAGGCAAATGGTTGGTTATAGGCTTCACGGGATTTTTTTATTCGTAAACCTTTTAATAGAGATAATAAAAACAACAAATGTTTAATTCGCAATTTTTTTTTTTTAATAATAACTGTTTGGTAATCGGAAGGATATTAGATACTTTAATATTTTGTGACATCACTCTTAGCTGTTATGACGTGGCGTGTTCTCTATACATTATTTTAGCATTCTGTTGAAGGTGTGTATTATGACGCCACTCTATATTGAAAGCTGCAATCAGTTGGTGCTCCATGGTGATCACTTCCTTTGCGGTCGCCAGTTTGGTGAGCTCCCACATGTTCTCTATAGGGTTCATGTCTGTTTAGTTACCTGACCAGAGCAAAACTTGAAGCCTGAAATGCAGTAACACTCCTGGCTGCATTGCACGATGTAGAATCGTGCATAAAAATGTACTCTCCGTCACCAGGGAACCATTCTTCGATCTGCAGTCATAGTCAAGTTTCTAGTACTCGCTTGCACTGGTCTTGCCTCATGGTCCCTTCCACGACATCCCTTCCTTCCCATCCCGTGCCTTTGGCTAAGATCACACCATGATACTGATTATGTGGTTAACGCTCTCCACAAGGCAGTCTGCATGGGACCAGACCGTCACGGCTCCATTGCGTCGTTGCACAAAATAAGCTTTAGTTGAACAAAAAATTAAACATCGATTCAATCGAGTAGCATGCCTAAAAAATATTACATAATCACAATATAGTGATAATAATAACAACGTATTGTGTTTTTCAACCGACTTCAAAAAAGGAGGAGGTTATCAATTCGTCTGTATTTTTTTTTTTAATGTTTGTTACCTGATTTCTTGGGACTGGGTGAACCGATTTTGATGATTCTTTCTTTATTTGAAAGCTAGTGCTTCCCGTGTGGTCACATTGACTTTAGTTTCGGAAGTCGGTGGCAATACAAAACAACAAACAGAACAAAGCCACTGAATTTCGAAACTGAAGTCAATGTGTGTTCTGTGCTAAAGTTATTTTTCACTTTTTGAAGGCGGTTGTCTTTTTTGTAAAAAGCTTTTTATTTTCCGCTTTTTAGTACCTCCTTCTCATCCACTTAAAGTTAACTACTACAAAGATTGATGAAACTAAAACGTCGTCTATGTAAAATTTTTGGGTATTTGTTGATTTTTCAAAAAGTGCTGAATCAATTTCTATAAAATTTATATGGGGCTACCCCTGAAGCATACCCTATCCATAAAAAAAATAATTTTCAAAATCGGTTTACGTTTGCCGGAGAAATCGCGTAACAAATCGCACACATACTTAATGCAAATTTAAGACTTATACGGTTTTCTCATGGGTGCCATTGTCAGAACTGGACCAAATTAAAATGGGACCACACGGGAAGCACTACCTTTCAAATAAAAAAAGAATCATCAAAATCGGTTCACCAAGTTTCAAGAAATCAGGTAACAAACATAAAAAAAAAGAACAGACGAATTGATAACCTCCTCCTTTTTTGAAGTCGGTTGAAAATTAAAAAAAAATGAAATGGCGCGAATGCATTGTACTATCTCTCATCAAAAACAATAACAACAAATAACCTTATGTAAATCTATTGATTTGCTTCAAAATAATGTTTCAACTAAAAATTACACATCTATGACTGCTGTCCTTAATAAATTTGGGCACCGATGATAAGTCTTCAACAAGTCCACACTCCACACAGTTAGGCAAGCGTACAATATTAAGATCGAGCAAAAAGTACCGTAAAAATACGGTTCTTGTATGGACAAAATAATAAATTAGTGTGTTCGAGGAAAGTGTATTCACCCCTAATCGAAGCCTTTTCTCAGATTGCGCGTAATTACCTATTATCATCTACTTATCCTAATAATACTATCTTAAAAAGGTGATGTGTAGGCAACTTAAAGTTAAATTGTGGTTAAATACAGAAAGCTGTAAACGGGGCGCGAGTGCAAGTAACTACTTATTTTGGGACAAAATAAAATCACTTTAATCAGTGTTTTTAGGGTTCCTCAAAAGGAGAAAACGGAACCCTTATAGGATCACTTTGTTGTCCGTCTGTAGACGTCAGTCAAGACCCTTTATCTCGGCAACACGTGGAGGTATCGAGATGAAAACCATATACTCAAGTCTACGGTCCTTTGATGCTGTAAAAAAAACAATCCTCTATGTTAATGTGAAAAAAAGATACGGAACTTTTAAGTAGTGACTCAGACCACGAACCTGAACAACTTTCATTATGGAGCCAACTCTAACAGCGCGAAAGAAAAAACAGCTGTTCCATACATTTAGGCCGAGTACCTGGAACAGCTGTTTTTTTTTTCGCGCGGTTTGAGTTGACTCCGTAATGAAAGTTGTACAGGATCGTCGTCTGAGTCACTCCTTAAAAATTTGCTAATGAATTCAATTTCATCATGTATATTTTCCTTGTTCCTCCGCACGCTGTTCTTTTCTGATTAATTTCGTTGCGGGATCCAAGACAGTTGAATCATTTCTATGGGGCGGGCGCTTTTCGAATTTCAACTATTGATTCTGGTTTACACGTTCTTGACTTAGATAGGTTATCAA
This sequence comes from Charanyca ferruginea, assembly GCA_947361185.1. Lineage (NCBI taxonomy): Eukaryota > Metazoa > Arthropoda > Insecta > Lepidoptera > Noctuidae > Charanyca > Charanyca ferruginea. The sequence continues at coordinate 24,618,325 of OX376074.1, forward strand.
CTCTTATCTTAAATGCTGTACCACTGAATGAGTAAAAAAATATTAAAGTCATTACGAAGATATTATTATGCCATCAAAATATTTATTTAAAAAAATAAATATGTTATCTATAACATGTTATCTTAATTATGTAACGTTTATATTGTTACAACCCCAATTAGCGCTAATGACGACAGATGACTCCACTGATTTTTAGTGCATCATCAGTGCGGTACTTAGATGTTTATCACGTTCAGCGCGTGATCTTCACACATTTATAAATGAGCGGCATACAAATTAAGCACCTAAAATGAACATGCATAAGAGGATCGATCCTACTAAATTCTTAAACTTACTACTAAATAAGATATTAATTTCATTAAGATACGGAAAGTGGTTCCTCAATAATAATAATATAATAATAAATTCATTTATTTCGGAACCAGTCCATATCCATACATGTAAAATTGAGAATTAATTAAAATATTACAATAATAATAATAATCAATTCAATCCTTACGGACATAAATTACGATGTGTCATTTGACGTATGTATCGTATTTTTAACCGACTTCAAAAAGGAGGAGGTTCTCAATTCGGTTGATTTTTTTTTATGTATGTACATCGATAACTCCGAGATTTATGATCCGATTTAGGTGATTTTTCTTTAGTTCGATGCGGAATTGTTGCCATTTGGTCCCATAAAAATTTAACATTATTTAGCCCAGTAGTTTTCATTTTATGAACATTTATTTATTTTTTATTTATTTATTTTTATGTTTGACCATGCATAACTTTTTTCAGTGTAGTCCGATTTCGATGATTTTTTTTTTAATTGATAGTGTATACCTTAAATTTGGTCCCATAAGAATTTCAAGAAAATATTCCACCCCTAAGGGTTGAAAATTAAGGGATGACAGATTTTTTTAGTGTCGCCGTTTAGTAATTAATTTCTATGATGAGAAGTTGGCACTTAAAAGCGAAATAAAATTTTTTAACATAAAAGACAACCGCCTTCAAAAAGTATAAAATAACTTTCAATTCGCAAGTCGGTGGCAATACAAAACTACAAGCAAAACCAAAGCCGACTTGCGAATTGAAAGTTATTTTATACTTTTTGAAGGCGGTTGTCTTTTTTGTTAAATTTTTTTTTCTCTAGGTACAGTCAGCGAAAGAGATACGTATGCAGATCATCGGAAATGGTTGAAGTTTACTTAGAAACCGATGGATGTTTCCGAATGAAATTTAATTAAATCATTGAAATGTTTATAGATGCAGTATTTACCTAGGAAATCAGTCATCACACAAACAGGAAATAATTAAACACAAAACCAGAGCCGTGTTAGATTAGAATGTAAATATGTTTTATAAACTGTTTCGCAGGTAGGTGTTTATGTATTTAGTTTAGTTACGATGGGTACCTCCTACCACCCACAGTTTGCTGGTTCAAAACTTCAAACAAATCCGGCTCGAAGGACCAATGTTTACTACCGAACTGGTAGAGTTGGACTAAACTACACATTCTTTTGTGATCACTAATAGGATATATAGGGTTGAAATTAGAATAAAACCAAAGTGTGTCCTGATCCAATCTAAACTGATCAATCAATATATTTTCTAAAATTCATTCGTGCCTAACCAAATTATTGTAACGAAACCATAGCGAGATGTAGTTTGACGCCAACGCCATCTATCGAGCTTGAGGTTAAACTTTTGAACTTTTAAAATTATAACTGTGGTTTCTGCGTTAATAACATAGGTACTTTTTTTATCTGTGAGCATGGCAGTACCACCGCCAAGTCGAGCAAAACAGCCGTACCATCTTTTTCTCGAAGCCACTCAGAGCACTTTCTTAACGCAGAAACCACAGTTATAATTTTAAAAGTTCAAAAGTTTAACCTCAAGCTCGATATATGGCGTTGGCGCGTTAGAGAGACTGGATCCTGCGACACAGGGTATCCTAGTGCGGGATCCAGTGTCCTACCTAAATATTGTAACACCTGTTTTTTTTTGAATCAATAAACTTTTTTTTTATTTTTTTATTATTATTACATAAGGTCGAAAGTTGTATTAAAAAATGTTAGTTACGCGGAATTTCAGTTCCAACGACGATAAGTATTTTTAAGTTCAAATCAGAATTCTGTTACTAACGAAATTAATGGACCTTTCCGTGTTCCGGCGGGTAAGACTAAGTGACCGCCCTCACTGGATATTCTGTTACAACCACCCTGAGAGAAGCAGAGAACCGAACGAACTCGAGGAACATCGTATATTATTATAAAGCCACGAAGGCCTATCAGGGACATGACTGTGACTAAGAAGAAATAAAGTTATCCGAAATGAAACAATTTTAATAATTTATTTATTTATTTATTAAAGACGTCACTTCCTACGCTTGAAATATACAGAGAGTGGTACAGACGGCAGGTAGAACATGCCTCTCTTCTCAATAGGGATGTCGTTGGGGACGGGGTACTCAGGCCGCGGTAGGAGCTCAAAGTTAAGAACCACGGCTGATATACCGTAGCGAAGAGTGTTCTGTCCTATGCGTTTGCCTGTGGACAAAAATAAAGAGTTATCACCCTGTTGAATTTCCCTGTTAGGGCTAGTGGGCGGCCCTATTCTCGTCTACCAGGTAAACATGCAGTCTACAGGGTCCTACAGAGAAGTTTCTAATGTAAAACTACGATCTCGGGATCGAATCTACTACTCTAAAGTCAAAGTCAAATCATATATTTCAATGAAACCATTTATATACACTTTTTTTTTCAAAGAGTCGGTTGGTTAGCTGATCCAAACATAGGTAGTTCTCTATGGAGAAGATCGAGTAAGAAACTCCACGGAAACTTTTTACAACTATGTTTTAAAAATCCTGGTTACATTGTTCTTGTTGCTTCGATATGTAATAACAATGGTGGTAAAGAACAATTTAAAACAGTTCGATAAAATAAACATATTAGAGATGACCAATCTCAGCTGACAGCACCCGTTCACGAACAAGACGCGCGGATCGGCACCATTTAGTTCAACCATTTTGAAGGGAACCAAATGATGCGCCATCGTTTAACGAGACATTTTAATGATGACAATGCTCTCAACCGCCATGCTCATCATGTCAAACACAAAATAACTTAAAAACCTGATAAAGATATTACCCCGTTTAAGTCTTAGTAAGTCATTTTACTCTATTCTTGTGTACTAGGCAAACATCCAGACCCTTCTCCAGTTCTTGAGAAATTCCTATAGGAATCCAGTAACACTACTCAACTTGGAAATCGAACCCAAGACTCCATGTTTGCCAGGCACATTTATGACCACTAGACCAACAATTAAGTAGTAGCTTCCATCTGCTTATAATTTCCTCAATCACTTTCAATTCAACCCAAAACCCTTGTCAATGACCTTAATATGACAAGAAATAATGACTTGCGATCCCTTCAATCTGTCAATTTATCAACCGTAACAATTAATGAATGATGAATTTAATTAATAATTAGTGAGGCGATTGAACACAGTAGTTGCCCAGTCTTGTCTAAAATTGTTTCTGGTTGAAATAATTATTTTCCTTCAACCAGAAAACAGACTATTAATATTATTATTGTCTTGTTATTTTGACTTGAGCTTCGTGATAGCTCAAATATTAGTGGCTTATAAAGTACGTGAACGCATGTTCGAAACCTGATGAGTAGTAATTTGACTCTTTCAGATAATCTTAACCATGGATCTATGGAACCATGCCTTAAACAGAAATAATCTATTTCAAAATCCACACTTGGTGCATGTGACCGAGATTATCATTTTATTTCTCGTATTTTATCAGCAGTTTATTATAATTGTATCTAATATTATGAAGAGACAAAGAGACAAGTTCTGACATTTGTATGTTTGTTTGTAATGAATAAAAAAAAAAAAATACTTAACCGATTTTATAAATACTATCACCAATAGAAAGGTACATTACCAGCGAGTAACGTAAGCGAGTATTTTTATGGTTAACTTGATTTCCACGCCGACGAAACGGATGGGCAGAAACTAGTGTTTAATAACAAAACAATCTACCTTGAAACTCAACACGAACGTGGATTTTTTCGGAGACTTAAGTTTTTGATCGAATAACTAACTTCAACTTTCCAACTAACGAACCGATTACTTGACGATTCAAAAGTGCTTATAAATGGCTTAATCACAATTTAAATATAATTGATTATGAAGGAATTTTACGAATTAGTATGACATAGGTAACCATAGGATCAAGTATATTAGTGTAGTAACATTACCTATACACATTCTTGGTCCTTCTCCAAAAGGCATGTAGCAATAAGGGACGATACTTGACGCATTTTCAGGCAAAAATCTTTCAGGTTTGAACTTCTCGGGCTCCGGGAAATACGATTCATCCTTGTGCATGCCGATAGCATTTACATAGACCACTGTGTTAGCAGGAATGGTGAGGTTTTCATCGACTTTATAGTCTTTGAGAGCGACCCGGTCGAGCCAGCCCATGATTGGGAACTTCCTTAGAGTTTCTGTAACAGAAAGTGTGTAAAAATTGTAAACTTCATTACATCAAAGCACTTTTGATGAACGAAAATAAAACGTTCTAAAAGACTTCTGTCCTAAAAAAGGGGTTGCTAAAGCGACATTTGTTCAAAAAACACACAAACAACCGTCGCTTTAGATCTTGGAATCCGGGACATCCCCACATTTTTATAAATGCTAAAATTTAAACAGATCGACGCAGAAAATAAAATCGAATCCATCGATTTAAATAAATCAATTTGGCCCAAATGGCGCTTTAGCATTTTATCCTTTCCAGTGACGATATTATTCTTCACACTAATGTAAATGTGGATGATTAAGAGGGGACGCCAAAAAAAGATAGATGGATTCATCTTTTTTGTCTCTCTCTCTCCCTCTGAATCATTAACATTTATATTCATAACTTTTTTGATCACATGCGTTTCATTCTTCCTCTTTTTTCTTTCAAGTCAAACGATCCCCTTTTAACTTTTCTGTTACTGCGCCACATTCAAACTTCTTCTTATATATTCATTTCTCGCTTTTTCCTTTCCGGTCTCTCTGCACATCCATCTCAGCATTCTCATCGTCGCTTCAAGCAATCCTTTTACATCCGTATTCACGGCCCATCACTCATATTGACATCTTCCTTTATTTTCCCACATTGGGATTTCAGTCTATAACGTAGTCAGGCAAAGGTAGAATATTGTACTGTACCTTTAATCACAGCATCCAAATAGGGTAGTTTAGCTAAACTCTCTGCATCAAACTCCTTGCCTCCAAGTGCTTCTTTTGCTTCCTTGAGTTCCTCGTATAGGATTTGCTAAAACAAAACAAGAATAAGGTTAGTATTGGTATTAGTGAAGTAGTATCTGCCCGTAGTAGTAGTATGCCGTGGTGTCTGGGCTAGAATGGCACCCACGAGGGTGTCGTAGAAGGCGATTAAGGGAAAATCAAGAAGTCGAGCAGTAGTGGCTTCCATGTACTTAACAACCTCACTGCAATTTCCAAGCATGGGGATTATAGCAATTCCCTCCTTGGGGGAGGCCTTTGTCCAACAGTGAACGTCTTCCGGCTGATGATAAAATAGTATCTGATGAGTGGTTTTTAGGGTTCATTTTGCGGTCATAACCGGCCAAGTGAGAGTCAAAACTCGAACACGAAGGTGTTCTGTACCATCGTACAATATTTAATACTACATGTTAAAAATAAGACCACCACACCAAACTACATCTTGTATGGAGACCCACAAATAGACAGCGTAGTCTGTTTTGCACCATTTTCGTAGGGACCATTAAATTCAATTTCTCGATTTTGATTTTTCAATTTTTCTAAGCTGCTCGAATTCTTTGTGAGCCATATGAGGGACAAATCAGCTTAATGGTACAAATCAGCTTAATGATATGAGGGACAGAAAACAGTACGTGGAGTATGGTGGCTATCGCTCTGAGTCGTACTTCACGAGGTCAGGCGTGAGTCAGGGTAGCAACAACAACGGGCTATTGGAATTTATCATCATGATCAATGATTTGCCGGAGTTGGTCAAAGATGCCAGATATCTGCTATTTGCAGACGACCTCAAGTTGCTCCTAGCTGTCGAAAGCGAGAACGACTGTCGCCGCCTGCTGCAAGACATTGACCGAGTAGTTGAGTGGAGTCGAGCTAATATCAACTGCAATTTAATGTTACCAAATGTTCAATTGTAACATACAGTCGTGCTAGGGTGCCACTTCACTTCAGCTACAAAGTCGATGACGCGCCTATGAAAAAGGAGGAGATGGTGCGAGATCTTGGCGTCCAAATGGATGCTCAATTAAGATTCCGAGAGCATATAATCAATGTCTGTAAAATGGCATATATTAGGATTTGTGCTTCGCAGAGCAGCGACATTTAAGAATATCAAAGCCATTGCAGCATTATACGATGCCCTGATAAGGAGTAAGCTGGAGGGTAATGCGGCAATATGGGCTCCACATGAGACTAAATATAGTCTCATGGTGGAGCGCAATCAAAATAAATATAGCAAATAAATATATATAATATAGGCTTTATGAGGTATATCCCTTGTATCCCTTGATGTATCCAACCTTGTTCGTTTTAGGCATGGTGTGATACAACAAGTTGGAAACAAGGAGGGATTTATCGCTGGCATCTTACATGCTAGGAGTGTTTCGGGGTAACATAAGAAATCCGGGTGTCCTGCAGTGGATGGGTTTGTGTGTGCCCGATGGGTATGTGCAACGCCGACGGCGACCACATTTGCTCGCGGTGCCGCGCGGCAGAACTAACTTGCTGAACAAAGCCCACCTCACGCGGACCGTGCAAACACTTAACCTAGTTGCCGAGAGAGTGGACTCGTTCTCGTGTTCGCTGAGTGAGTTCACAAAGGTTACATTACATGTGTTGTGTTATAAATAAAATAGTTTCTCGTTCATATTATTATTATTATTATTGTTGTTTTTTGTTAAACTAACTGTACTGTTTAGCTCGGCACTATCGTATTGGGAAGTTGCCTGTAAAGATAGTGTACATGTTATGAAATAAAAATAAATTAATTTCGTAAAGTAGTGTTCTCTGTGCCACACATACTAAGTGACAGTGTCTTTCTAAAGTTCCTTATATCGTGTTATCTCCTAGGATCCGCAGAACTGTTGTAGGCTGTTACGTACCTGGTGTTCGGGATTGTGAGCCAATTCCATAACGATGTAAAGGAGGGCTGTTGAGGATGTGTCGTATCCTCCTTGCAGGAAAATCATTGCGTTCGATATTAAGATGTCCACATTAAGATCTGTACACAGAAAGAACAACATGTTTTTATTCCGAATTACAATTTGATAAACAGCTTCGTAAAAACTTGACATTTTATTTTCTTCAGGTAATTAGCTAATCAAGTTGTCCGGTTAGGTGGTATTTAAAACACAAAACAACAGTTAAGGTAAAACATGTATATAGGTTTTTTTGACCTCTTCGTGAGGTCTCATTTTGATAACAGTGACATTCAAATTTCTGTTATTATGACATGAATACACAAGCCAAATTAAAATCATTTCAAGTGCCACGCAAAAATAACTTTTATGGCAGGCGTACCGCTTTTTTCATAATACCTTTACTAAATCAAACACATGTCATGTCATGTCATGTCATTAGAGACCCAAGTAAAAACATAAAGCTAGAAGATCATAACATCAACTTGATTAAAACTTAACTGTTAATAGCGCATTGATCAAATCTCAGGCCATGGCATGCTAAGACAGACCCAAGGGATCTAATTGTGTGCCTTGTTTAAGTGCATGGAAAAACGTTGTCTTTATAAATAAACAAAAAAAACTGGCCAATTGCGAGTCGGACTCGTGCACGAAGGGTTCCGTACCATTATCTATACAACATTAGATTTCCAGAAAAAAAACGGCAAAAAATCACGTTTATTGTATGGGAGTCGCCCTTAAATATTTATTTTATTCAGCAGCCGAAGAAATACATCATCTGTTAAAACATCAAGTGTCTAGCTATCACGGTTTATGAGATACAGACTGGTGACAGATAGCCAGACAGACGGACAATGGAGTCTTAGTAATAGGGTCCTGTTTTTACTCTTTGGGTACAAAACCCTAAAAATGAGTCAAATGCTGCATTCTGGGGAAGACGGAAGTTCGTGTCGGACTCTTAGCGAAAACTTCACTGTAGCAGTGTTTAGAACAAAATTAGCAGTAGTAGTAGAGGTCTTAGTGAAGGCATTCATCCGGGAAGTACATACCACCATACCGAATTCTGCTGCTAAGTAGTGTGTTGTGTTCTGGTTAGAAACTTATAGGTGGTTACAGGCAATTGAGACTTTTAAGTTTTGGTTCCAAACCCTGAACCACATAACGTATCTGCAAGGTATCTGGCATTGCAATTTTCTATAAAAGGTCACTCTGTTAATATCAAGTGAACCATCAGCTTGCTTACCAACAAATAACTTAAAAAATAAGGTCAGGTCTGTCAGGTGACCCGGCCGATGCCCGCTGCAGACTGTGGCAAGATATTTTTTTCCCACGCACCCAGTATTTATCACCAAACGAGCATCTACCCGCAGGGTCTAACCTTCCGGGTCATAACCTCGTAAAATGGGACTACCTCGACAGAGCAGCAGTAGGGTGTGCATGTGGCGCCGAGTTGCAAATTATGCCTACCTCCTGCCTTGTCCTCTGTGTCCCAAAACATGCGATCGGGGTGAATTATGCGCTGCCACCGGCGATGCCGTGGAAGTGGCCAAGTTTTAGGCCAAACTTTAAAATACTCTCGTGCCAGCGATACAAAGAAGAAAAGTGGAATGCAAATGTTTTATTTTATAATAAAAATCTATTGGAAGACCCTGGATACTACATTCTAACAATATTGATCGAAGGTCTTGTTTTTTTAATCAAATCAAAATTCAAATTTAAAAGTCTTTCGTTATTACCTTGTTTATCCTTGATGGCGTCTTGCTTCATCTTCAACAACGCGTCGAGCAAGTCCCTCTTTCCATCCATCTCTCTTTCAAATCCACCTCGCTCTGCTACCATCTGTTTGAAAATTTTCCTGAAGTAGTCCACTGTATGTTTGGGCCATAACGAAAACCTGAAACCAACATTTTCAAGAATAATATTTTCTTATTATAGTTTTTACTCTTTACATCTTTTATCTTGCTCGTATATCTAGTTGTAAATCATTCTAGTCACCTATAAACATCTGGGGCATACCAGATGCTTTGAATATATGATACTGATAATTACAACATACAAAAGTTATGCTCAAAGTTTCTTTGCGCGATAGAATCCGGAACGAGGAAATTTGGCAAAGAACTAAGGTCACCGACATAGCACTCAGCTAGCTAGCTAGCTAGCTGCAACTATGCAAGTTGCAGTGGCAATGGGCAGCCCACATCGCTCGAAGAATCGATAACCGATAGGAACGAAAGGTTCTCGAGTGGCGACCACGAACCGGAAGACGCAGCGTTGGTAGGCCTCCCGCCAGATGGACCAACGCCATTGTCAAGGTCGTGGGTAAGCGGTGGATGCAAGCGGAAAGATGCCGCTCGTTGTGGCTTTCTATGGGGGAGGCCTTTGTTCAACAGTGGACGTCTTTTATCTGATGATGATGACGATGATAATGATGATGAGATATGGGAATGAGTGAATTAGTGTTATGTTGCGGAATGAATAGGCTTTATACGCATCGGTAAAAGCTATTAGCTAACAAAACTTGGCCTAGATTATACGTAGGAAAGATTTTTTTAAATGTATTTTTATTGATAACTTTTCGGACGGATTTCTTAACAAAAGTGAGTTTTTTTCGACCAATTTACGACCTACAAACTTAACCAAGGAATAAAAACCAATTCTTACCTGAATATATCCACCGCTTCTGGTAAGAAGAATATGGAAGACCAGGCCAGGCCTCTCCACATACTGTATTTCTCAAACTCTTTCGTCATTTCCCTTAATGGCCCGGAGTTGTTCCTCGTTGCTTGGCATTGAATGCCAAATGATGACTCCCCTATGAGATCTGTAGCAAAGTCCGCAAATACGTTCTGCAAACAGAAAAAACAATGATGGTACTTAGAAACATAACAACACCAGTCCTGAATTCCCCGAATCAGTTTCCATAGATAACCTCCAACGTGGAGGTTTTTGGGAGGAAGAGGATTGTCGAAGAAAAGATGGGTGGTTTGTGTGAAGAACTGAATGATTTGGAAGACAAGGGAATCAGTGATATCATGTTTTCTTCTCCCATTTCGTCCTGTCAACCGTTGTCAGGATGGAATGGGAGAAGAAAACGTGTTACAGAGACCTGTTACGTGTTACGTGTTACAGAGTAATATGGGGTAAAGGCAGATGAATGATGATGAAAAGGAAGATGATGATGATGATGACGGGGACTTAAGATTAAAAACTCTTGACTCAAAAGAGAAATCCTAAATACCCTCAAATTGATAGTGATTCCTTTCTCGTTATCAGAATCGATGCGATACACTAAGTCAGTCACTTTACTCTGGTACAACTCCTGCCAGCCTCTCAGTTTTGATCCAGTGAAGACCGACGTCAAGCGCTTTCTGAGAGAACTCCACAACGGATCCTGGAACAAGTAATTATAGTAACTATGTAGTAAGCCTGAAGGTCTGAATGAAAATCACATCATATTGTAGGTCGTGGTCTCGAGTCCTGGTAGGCATGCACTTTACTTAGACATCTCACTGCTCAAAACGGTGGAGGAAAGCAAAAACATTTACCAAGGGCAGATTTGACAATTTGACAGTGCAAACCTTAAAAGACTGAAGACGGAGAATATAGGCTAAAGTTGAATATACCGTTAATGATAAACCCAGAAAAGAATTAACTTTAGTTTAACCACACATTTTTCGAGGTTCTTGTTTAGCATAATTCAGGATTTACTAAGTTTATATTTTTTATTTTAACATTAAAAAAAAGGTATAAAAATATAGTGCTCCGCCCGCAGCGAAATGTTAAGATCGAAGCTGTTGGTGGTTAGTTGTCCATAGTGAGAGGAACCTTCTCACAATGCGTGCCGTTGTGAGGATTTATTGTTAAAAGTATAAAACCTGCATAAACTTACATCAACAGTGAATAAGTTGAGGGCTCCCATGGGGTCAGTCTTGCCCGATGCCAGGTTCCTGTTCTTGAACACGTCGGCATCCTTCACGAGGATCTGACGCGATATCTCAGGACTGTTGATGACCAGCCCCCGCCGCCAGAATACCCAGATACCGACATATGGAGCTGGCTTGAATTTGTTGTAGATATCGACTAACCAATCTCCCTGAAATTATAATTTGAACATAGATTCTTATTTGTGATATTACTATTTGGTACCCGTGGTTTTACTCAGTTTTTGGATAACTACTACAATCATGTTCCCTTCTATTGTTGATAGTCTATTGTTTCAATTTAAGTCTTCAGGATTCAGTTTGAATATTTGTATTCTATTCTTTCTTAGGTTGTCATACTTTGTATATATTACGGATAAAACCCAAAGTGCGGCTACACTTAGATTTAACCGGGTAGAACTAGGTGTAGCCGGTAGCAGTTGGTTAAAATTAGGTGAAGCCTACGAGCTCGGAACTTGGGGCACCATACCATTGAACAGAAGAAGACAGTCGACGTCAGGTCGACGGAGCCCCGCTGCGTTGGGCTCCTATTTGTATCTGCAGGGTTTAAAGCAGTGGTGGGCAAACTTTATTAATTGGGGGGCCAGAAAGTTTAAGAAATTTCAGAAGAGGGCCGGAATAATAGGAAATATGACTTTTGTGTTGAAATTTTAAATCATATAAAAATATAACAACATTTCACACTTGCACAAATGTTAAAAAATACAATTTAACTTTTATTGGAAGGCCCTGCCATGGTAGGCGTGTGACAATGAAATTGCTTTTGATTTGCCATAATATTTTCGAATGCAGGTTCGAACTGTGACGGTCTGAACTGTGATCAGTAAGTCGGTTTCTGATTGACTTTTTCCGCAATTTCATGGTCGAAAAAGTCTGTTCGCACACATACGACGACGCAAATATCGCCGTAATTTCTCTCTATTCATGTAGTACCGTCGGCGGGCCGGATTAAATGCTTTCGTGGGCCGGAGCTGGCCCGCGGGCCGTATTTGCCCATCACTGGTTTAAAGAAACCCTACCAAACCGAACCTCGGGGTGCCAATGACGTCGTTGTACGCTGCACCTAGTTCTAGCGGCTATGTTGAAGGTTGAACATAATTCTAATCGAAGATAAGTAGGATACATCCAACCAACTACTACCGGCTACACCTAGTTCTGGTGGTCTGCTGGTTACAACTAGGTAAAGCCCACAGATATAGATAGACCTAGATAACGCAAGAGCCTACTTCGCGTGCCTATTTTCGTACCTAACTTACGATAAAAAATCGTAAATAAAAAAATAAAGTAAACGTTTCCTTCCATCGGTAAGTCATTTTGTGATTAATACTGAATGCCCTCAGTACCTGGTAATACCAAATTTAGGAAAAACAAAAGATTCGTATTACATTGGCATGCAAATGGCACGCTTGGTTTTCATACAGATCGGGATACTTGCGTTATCTAGGTCCATCTATATTTGTGGTGATGCCGCACTTCGGGTTTTAAATTTATAAATAAATAAATTCATTTATTTCAGTGTTAATTTTAGCCGTAACATATTTACTCAAACTCCCCCCTATGGAGGAGGCCTATGTCCAGCTGTGGACGTCTTTCGGCTGAAATAATGATGATGATGATTTACTCAAATATAGTGGTTTTATGCAGGGTACATCGTTTTCATGTATAAGATTTCTGTACTTATAGGTACAAACTATTGAAAAAAATATCTTAAATCAAAAAGTTTTTTGCCCTTCTTTCTTTATTCTTCTCCATACGAAACTATCTTCTGGAAGGTGGCAACTAGATTTAATTTTCCATGTAAATGACGTTAAAAAGGATACCAAATATAGGCATAAACTGATAGCATGACTTCTAGCAGACTGGAGCTAGGAAGATAAATGATACCCACAGATGGCAGAGATAAATCTGTTGTGAGTGAACAACATAACATTTGGAGCAGGTAAATGTATTCAAAACATATTCATTCATCAAATATTTTGTACTCAGTGACCTTTTTAACCGACTTCAAAAAGGAGGAGGTTATCAATTCAAATGTTTATATATATTTTTTTTTATGTATGTTCGGGCATAACTTTGTCATATATAGACGGATTCGCAAAATTCTTTTTTTGTTCGAACGGGGTTTCTTCCGAAATGGTCCCATATAAGTTTTACCAAAATTGATACAGCCCTTTTTGAGAAAATCAACAAATTCCCAAAAAAAATACTTAGACGACGTTTTAGTTTCTTCAATCTTTGGAGGACTTACAATCTCTTTTAAGTGTGTCGCCGTTTCTTAATGGATTTAGATGTAAAGGCAACACTAAAAAGCGAAAAATAAAAAGTTAAACTTTTTTTATGGCACAAGTAGTGGTAAGAATGAGTACGATTTTTGACAAAATATTTCGTACCGTTAAGCTGTAGGTAATTATCTTTGCGTTCTTCGACAGTCACTACGGGTAGTTAGTAGGCCGATAGTCTGACAAACCAGTAACGGTAACGTGTTACTCAGTAACTGGGTTGTGGAGGTCAGATAATCAGTCGGGTAAACAGGAAGCCGACTCCTATATAATTGAGAAAAGGCTATTGATAGGCATACGTTTGACCACTATCTCACCTGAAGCGATGATGCGGTCTAAGATTGAGCACGCTTGCCTAGAAATAACATAATCACTCTTGACTTAAAGACTCCCAGGTTGTAGCTATCAGGAAACACAGACTCACGCAGGGAATTCCACTCCTTAGCAGTACGCACAATGAATGTGTTCCCAAACGTTTTGTGCGTGTGGGTGGGATCTCCACCATGTACCATTTCGACACGGATCAATAAATATCCTCACTTGATATTCAATAAGATATTGGTCACGTTTCTCATTTAGAAAAGGTAAGTACAGACGCCAGCGCATCAAGCCATACCAGTCTGTCAAACTTTCCCAATTGAATATAAACCTTATTCTTTTGTAATAAAGTTGAAAATATATCCAAGAAATTTGAAAGTTTGCTGTAGCTTGATGCGCCTCTGTACATTTTTTTTTACCTACAAAAATGTAGTTAAATATAGAACAAAACGTATGTAATGTGTGTATTGTGTTGTGTCTTATTAAAATAATGACTTATCATTAAAACGATAACTACTTTGTACTTAAGGTTATTATGTAATCCGCTGAGACATACTTAATCTCTAATATTATTAAACACAGTAGGCAATTACTAAATAAATAATTACATCAAATTCTGTATATTTATCTTGACATGTATGTTTGCACACAATTGATATAAAAACATAATTACACTAATTCAATAGGTACCTACTTTTTACCCGACTACGGCAAAGCCAAAGGAGGGTTATGATTTTGACAGGCTATGTATGTATGTATGTTCATCTGTTCGCTCATAGCTCCTAAACCACTTATCAGAACTAAACAAATGAGGTATCGTTAGAAGCGTCTTGATTGTCCGCTGGTTATACGCTATATGACGTGTCACCGAATCCAATGTGGCGCCCTCTGGCGGACAAAAAAACCAAGATTTAAAAAAAAATGAAGACAAGCATACCGTGTTTGGTATCATTGGAAAGGGGTTCACTAGTACTATTGAAATATATAATTATTTAGTTGTGACTTGTCCCAAATTCTTTTAAAAAAGGAAAGATTACCAAATAAATTAAGATACGCATACCGTGTTTAGTATCATTAGAAAGGGGTTCACTAGTACCTTTTAAATATATAATACTTAGCTGTGACTCCAAAATGGTTTAAATAAAAAAAATAAGTTTAAAAACTAAAACCCGACTACAACAAAAAGTGATCTAAAAAGTACGAAACAAGAAAATATTTCCCACAGAAATCAAGACATAGGTACAAAATGGTCAAGGTAAGCCGTGGTTGCATGCCATTATAATTCATGTTCATCGCACTCATATGAGATACAACAGCTTGCGTATAATATGGAATTAGCGCCATTTGTTTTTTTTTTTGGGATACTATGAAACATTTTGAATCAAGACAATCCCACCAAAAACATTTTCATGTAAAATAAATGGCTCGCACGATCAAAAAGTTACCGCTAATCTCTACTTTACTTGCCCTAACTTCACAACAACTGCTTAGTCAAAATATTTATCGATAAAATATTTATTTATATATGATTTTTTTCTAGTTTAAGATTTTTTTTTTAGGTTAGCTTACATATCAAATGACAATGCCAGATCCTGCCCCACCCATGTACAGAAAAGTAAATTAATGAAAATAATTGTAATGAATATAGAACCTTTCTATACTAAATTGTTTTTCTTTAGAACTTGCGGATTACGAAATACCTACCCACAAAATACAAACTCATTTTACCTAAAATATAATTTAGCCTATAATCAATGTCATTATTGTTTTTAGATTTGAACGGAAACCGCAAATTCTACAGTCACTAAGACTAATGTTTAGTTATTAGCAATAAATAAACAGTAAGATGCTATATATTGCACATGACTTTTATTGAGTGGGGCAAAGTTCTATAGAGTTTCTGGCATTGTCCTTTCAGCTTTCTAGGACTTCAGGTTTTTCTGATCATCAGTGAGTCAGTGACGAAATCGTGCTTTTTTAGATATCAATCAATTCTAAAGTATAAGAACTATGCAATTGAAACTTTATCTATTTAATAAGTCTACTATTGACATCATATCCCGAGAATTTTGTTTATATGGCATAATACAAACCAAAATTATGAAGGTTCAAAAAAAAACGTGCTTCGAGATAAGGTAGGCAGAGCCCTTGCGCTTCGCTTGGCTCGTCTTGGCGGGGGCACTGCCAGATATTATGTTTGTTAAAGATAAAGCAACATACAAGCATACTACAAATTATGAATTTAGATAACCTATGACATTCGGGTACTGCCAACGAGCGTTTAGATGATAAATTGATAATGTTTATTTTATAATCATGTATTTATTACTACCGCGAATCAATCATATTTTTAACCGACTCCAAATACGGTAGTTCTCGGTTTGACCCGTATGGATCTCTCTACCTCTCTTTTCTAATATTAAGGAAGTATAAAAATGTAAAACAATACAAATACAGCGCCAAGATTTTATTATATTAGGTACCCATAGTACAAATGTGTGATCAATCAAGATATGTAATCAATGTCTATATTTGACCGAAGGATTTCAGGTGATAAGTAGTTCTGTAATAACTTTATCAGTTTGATTACAATATTTTCGATCAAGATTAAGTATTGCGTATTTTTTGCACATTATGTGTTCAAGGCTTGGCTAAGAATACTTTTTTTACCAGTAAGCCGCCAAATTGATCGTATCCTGGCACAACGGCCTAGTATAAAGTAAAATATCTGGGCGACTGAGCCTTGCTCGGTATTTTTTTATTTCGTGTTTTTTTTTAATGGAGCCTAGCTAGATCGATTTATCGCCTCCGAAGCCCCCTGCATACTAAATTTCATGAAAATCGTTGCAGCAGTTTCCGAGATTCAGATTGCACGTTTAAAGGCATTAAATAAAAAGATATTTCTGCGGAATCTCTGCAAAAGGAGACAAATGCCAGATAGATCAAATATTTCTCAAAATTAAACAGTTTCTGGTAATATATTAACAATCAATTAAAGGGATGTAGGGAAGCCCATATACAACCAAAATGACCTTATAACCCCCATGATAATATTAACAGTTTTAGGGTAATACAACATTATTCTTCTTCTTTCATATCTGTATAATAAAATGTCAGACTACCCCAACATTACCTGGTACACGTATTGTAAAAGTTTATTTTTTAAGATATCAACAGAAGTTTAATAAAAAAAATGACTTACCGGATTTTTTTTCTGCAAAAACGACATGCTTCCAAATAAGGGATTGACAGGAAGTTGGGGCACCCCTAAATTGGTCCAATAATTTTTCATTTCGATCCATTTTGTGTAAAGCCATATTATTAAAACTGACAGCGGTATAACGAGAAAGAGGTACATTGTTTATCAGAGTCAGACTACTACTGTTTAATAGATAACATATATATATAAAAGTACACTCCAAGTTCAAGAGGCAGGGATAGACAAGTATGCAACGAAACGTAAATTGCTGCAGAATTACCCCTAGTAAAGCGTCTAGGCACAATGAGGATTCTGGCTCTTAATAAAGAGCAACTACGGTAGCTTAATATTATTATTATTACTAATGACAGAACTGCAATAATAAAATTCAGTAATAAGGTAACGTTAGTAGCTTTGGTAAGTAACTGACACGAATCTTTCATTGTCAAATCTACTTATATGTATCGTGCTTAAAAAATGTCATGAGTTTCGAGCGTGATTTTGCAGACGTTTAGATTCGTAGTGTGATTAAAATATAGCTTGTAACGTTGATTAGATTCGGAGTAAGATTTGAATGTGAGTTTTGGTCTGTTTTGGTATTAATGTTGTCTGTATGTATGTCTGCACCATTATCTAAAACTACAGGATGTTGTGATGAAATATTTTAATGTCTGGCTATGACCCTAAACTAGTTACTAGATACTAAACTTTAGTTCGATAATTTTGACGGATTTTACAAAATTATAAATCAATAAGTCATGGTGTTGGTAGATAACATTTGCATAGAAACTTTGTTTCTGTAAAAACTTCATTAATAAAAAGAGTGTCTGTGGAGTTTCTTGCTCGTTCGTCTCCATTGACACCTACCTACGTTTTAGAACGAGCAACTAGCTTTAACTCTCTAACCAAATAATAATAATATGACATGATTTAATTAAAATATTTTTTGAGTTTTGTCTTTCATTTGTAATTGTCTAAACTAAAGCATGACATTTTCACAATAGTAACTAGTTTTACTAGCAATTTATTCGTATTCAATATTTTTTATCTTACTGCACCAATTTTTGGAAAATTATGGTAACCATCATTGTGAACCAATATAGCCTTAAAAAGTAATGCTAGAAATAATAGTACCTAATCATAATTATCAAACTTGTCACGCAAACGGCGGTTGTAATCAATGGTGTTCATTTTAGTACTGGTTATATTAACTGACTTCAATAAAAAGAAGGAGGGATTCTTGTTTTAATAGGTAGTTTAAACCTCAAAATTGGTCCCATATAAAGAATCATGGCAAAATTTATACAAAATCAATCTCCCTAGTTTGGGGTCAGGTGGCCGTGTGTGAAATGTCCCCACATATTATTATATTATTATTATTATTATTATTATTATTATAATCAAGATGTTTAGAAAAGTTGAAATTCTAATTCTTATATTCTTGGGTACCTAAAGAGTATCTTCAGGCATTCACAATATTTTTAAAACCCCGCATAAAAAATGAACAGTTTAACGAAAAGCTCATTATTTCAGAACGAAACGGCGACTGACAGTAACAGTGACACTGACAGCCGCCGTTTCGCAGTTCTTACACTAAATTTGCATCGTTTTATGGGAAATAATATCACAAATAATGATATTTTTTTCCACACACTTGTCTGTCAATTTTATAGATTCGTTAACGTCGCTTGTCACTTTCTTTTATATAAACACAAAATGGGCATCGAGATGAAACGAAAAAGTGTTATTTTCATTTCGTAATATTTTAATTATGCGGGGGTTTACAAATATGCTAAGTATATCAATCTACTCCTGGTAATGTATTCTTCACATTGGAAAATATTTTAAATTCTCTAAATTACTTTTATTTTTCATACAAATGAATGTATGGATCTCGCCATGATTCTTTCACGTAAATATTCAGCCTCTACAGGTGGAAAATTAAGAGATGACTTTATGTTTTGGTGTTACCGTTTCTTAATTAATTTGGATAATAAGAAGACAGTAAAAAGCGGATAAAAAACTTTTTTTACAAAAAAGACAACCGCCTTCAAAAACTTAAAATTAAAAATAACCTTAATTCGGTAAGTCGGTGGCAATACAAAACTACAAACAGAACGATGTGTCGTGTGGTGTCGGACGTAAAGAATAGCACCATCCCATATCTTCCCGTGGGTGTCGTAAGAGGCGACTAAGGGACTTACCAGAGAATGGGCAGCAGCGTTCTCTGTGTCTTTGTAACAACCATACTGCGATCGCCAATCCGCCTGCCAAGCGTGGCGATTATGGTAAAATCCCCCCTTGGGGGAGGCCTATGTCCAGCAGTGGACGTCTTTGGGCTGAAATGATGATGATGATGATGATGAAACAGAACGAAAGCCGCCATCTTGCAAAATTAAAATGAGTTTTTACTTTTAAGTTTATGAAGGCGGTTGTCTTTTTTGTAAAAATGATTTTGTTTTTAATAGCCACAGAAGCATCAGCCGTCTAGTAAGTTAAAAAATATTTTTAAGAAACCATATCAGATAACGTTATAAATTGCTCAAAATAAAATTGCAATGTTATACTTTTATCAACTGTTATCTTTAACATGTCATTACAGTCATGAAATCAAGGCAATTTTGTAAAAACGCTTACCAATGACTTATATCTAAGACCTCGATAGCACTTGTACCTATCATTTTGGTGTATCTACACCTGTATCCACGGTGTATTTACCTATATATTGTTGAGGCACTGTATCTAAGACACTTCATATAGTTGTAAGTTTTATGTTTTAGGTTTTTATGCAAAGTACATCATGTTCACATCAATCTATATATATAAAAGGCAAAAGTGATTGACTGATGTATTGTATCCAACGCACTGGCCAAACCCTTAAGGCTAGAAAATATAAATTTCGTACATGTACCTATTACTCATGTGACGAAGGCGTGGATGCCTTCGTCACATGAGGAAGGATTTTTCAAAATTCAACCCCCAAGGGGGTGAAATAGGGGATAAAAGTTTGTATGAAACTTTTTGTATTCCTTGGATAAAAGGCAAAAGTGATTGACTGATGTATTGTATCCAAAGCACAGGCCAAACCCTTAAGGCTAGAAAATAGAAATTTCGTACACGTACCTATTACTCATGTGACGAAGGCATCCACTAAGGAAGGATTTTTCAAAATTCAACCCCCAAGGGGTTGAAATAGGGGATAAAAGTTTATGTGAAACTTTTTGTATTCCTTGGATATATTGGCTAGGTACTATAGGTAGGGTAGGGTAGGTAGATAGGGACAGGGCAACGTCTGTAGGGTCAGCTAGTATAATTATATAATTCCTGTAACTGTAAAATATTGTTAACTTTTTTTTTTAAGTAAGTTTGGAGTTTCTTGGTCATTCTTCTCCTTACGAAACTACCTTTTGTAAGGGGCAATTAGATTAAAATTGTCTTTTATGACGTTTAAAAGTCTAATTGAAATAAATGATTTTACTTTTTTGGACCAGACACGCTTTAGAGTGGAGTCCGCGTTTGGGCAAGCGTAGTGTGGGACGCCCTGCGGCACGATGGACCGATAATTTGAAAAAGGTGGCAGGCAGCGGATGGATGCGGGCTGCCCAAGACTGTGTTGGTTCTCGGTCTCTGAACACACACTCTCGCCCAAGACAGTGTTGGTTCTCGATCTCTGAACACACACTCTCGCACTCTCTTGTTCGGATGAATGAATTGACATAATATCTTGCATGCTTTTGTATGTGTACACATGTATAAATAAATCTATTCTATTCTATTCTGGGGGAGGCCTAGTTCAACAGTGGACAGCAATAGGCTGATATATCTATTAAACTTTGACTTTATAATTGTATTACAATGGTCTCAGATTATGAAACAAAAGGCAGACAGACCGCGCGGAACACTAAGAGTAAAACCAAAAAAGCAAATACTAATTCAAAAGAGAATACCTACAATCTCGTGATTGTATTCGCTTTTGAATTTGTATTTGAATTTTTATTTGTTTGTTTTTTAACGATGCGGTGTTGTTAGTATTTGCTTTTGAATTTATATTTGCATTTTTGGCTTCACACTCAGTGTTTCGCTCGGTCTATCTGCCTCTTGTTTCATAATTTGAGACAATGGTAATGAATATCGCTTGAGAAGCTAGTGGCTCAGTAAAAGCCGAATGGATCGATCTGTCTTAGTTAAGTTACACCTGTTGCCGCGGTGGATGGGTGACCATCCATTTCAAACCCAGCTTCCTCCGTGCCTCGGAAAGCACATAAAACCGTTGGTTGGTCTCGGCAGTCATTTGTAGATATTTGGCGGTCCTTATAGGTAGTCAGAACCCAGAAAATCTGACAACCAGTCTTACCAAGAGAAATCGTGTTATCCTGTAACTAGGTTGTGGAATTTAGATAGGCAGTCGCTCCATGTAAAACACTGGTATTCAGCTGCATCTGGTTAGACTGGAAGCCGACCCCAATATAATTGGGAAAAGGCTCGGCAGATGATGATGACAATTTTAATGATTAGAGTTTCGGTCTTTACTTTTAGTAAGTATTGAACTACGGAATTTAAACAGTTTATGTTTAACGAACCTCCAGATCTAGTAAATGATCACCGAAAATAGTAAATAAAATAAAACCAAAAATAGTAAATGATCACCAAAATGTTATGACTTTGACTGTAAAAAGTTCTTTCAAAAAAAAGAAAACCGCCTTTAAAAACTAAAAATTGATAAATAACTTTAGCACAGAACACACATTACTTTACTTTCCGAAGTCGGTGGCAATACAAAACAACAAACACAAAGCCACTGCCACCGACTTCCGAAAGTAAAGTAATGTGTGTTCTGTGCTAAAGTTATTTATCAATTTTTAGTTTTTGAAGGCGGTTTTCATTTTTTTTTTTTTAACTTTTTATTATTCGCTTTTTAGTATTGCCTTCACATTCAAATCCATTCAGGAACGGCGACACACTTAAAAGAGATTGTAAGCCCTCCAAAGATTGAAGAAACTAAAACGTCATCTAAGTAATTTTTTTTGGGATTTTGTTGATTTTCTCAAAAAGGGCTGAATCAATTTTGGTAAAATTTATATAGGACCATTTCGGAATAAATCCCTTTCGAACAAAAAAGAATTTGGCAAATCCGTCTATATATGACAGAGTTATGCCCGAACATACATAAAAAAATAAATACAAACATTCGAATTGATAACCTCCTCCTTTTTGAAGTCGGTTAAAAAGCGATTTGATTCTGGCGTAGGGGGTCACAGTTCTAACAAAAACCCAAACAACCTAACCATGCCTAAACCAAAGCATGCATGGTTCTAAATAACCTAACTTAGCCATGTCGGATCCGCCCCAGAGGGGAATTAAGGGTCAAAAAGATTTTGGATATTTTGCACACTAAGATTTGGTGATCATTTACTACATTTGGTATTCTAAAGTATATTTTTGTGGTCATTATATTTATTCCCAATTTAAAGCCTACTCCAGTGATAAAAAAAAATTAATTACCATAATAATTAAAACCAAATTACTTTTTTGTTTCAAAGAAATTTCACATTAATTAAAACCATTAAAAAAATAATATTTCAAAGGCTGAAGCCATTAAGGAAGCCCTTTGTCTGCCAAGTGCCCATTGATCCGGTGGAATAATAGCGTTATTGTAATTCAATTAGCGAGGTCCTGGGTTCGATTCGCGGCGCCAATTATAGAGGGGACAATGGACTAAAATGATATGCTTGATGGTATCTTTGGTGGCTCACGTTTAAATGAGGTCGGCTGGAAAATTTGGGACCCACACGTTATAGGACCTGGAACGTATCCTAACCACGACAATGATTTTGGTTCTCTTAACACCTGGCTATGTTACCCTATTACGTTATAGGTACAGTCTCGAGTAATAATAATAATAATATAAGTTTATTTGCGTAATTTATAATCTACGTCGCTGCGAATCTCTTAGAGAACTGTTTAAAAAGATTAATATTATGACAGTGCCCTGTCAATTTATTTATGAAAATATTATGTATGTAAGAAAAAACATACATCTTTTTAATAAATTAAGTGATCGACATAATTTTAATACTAGAAATAAAGATAAAATAGGTCAACCATTTTTTAGATTATCTAAAGTACACACATCTTTTATGGGGTACTCTGTTAAATGTTACAATAAAATACCTTGTGATATATTAAAACTAAATGAAACAAAATTTAAAAGATACATTAAAGGTAGACTTTGTAAACAGGCATACTATAAGTTAGAGGATTATATCCAAGATAAGCATGCTTGGGAACATGCTGGTCCGGCTCCAGACATAATTTTAGTATAGACAAAATCAATTGATTGCTAATTCAAATGACTAAATCTAATACTACATATAATATACATACTATTCTTTATTGTACTTAATAGATTACTCTGGCTCACACACTATTCATTGTTTGTTGGAATAGAAGAAGTAGTCGTCTACTGTATTATTAATTGTAAATATGTGAACACTGTGTGTCTATGTACATAACTTAGCTGTCATTTCTTAACTTGTGATACTTTGTACATACCATAATATAGTGATTTTTATAAAAGATACATCGTATTCACATAACATAATCATTCTTGTAAATGAAAATATTGTAAACACCCGTTTTTAAAAGAGCATGTATGGAGTTTCTTGCCCATTCTTCTCCATACGAAACTACCATTTGGAATGGGCAACTAGATTCAAATTTTACATTATGACGTTCAAAAGTGCCTTTTAATGGTCTAATTGAAATAAATGATTTGACTTGACTTGACTTGTAGAACATGGTATAAGAAGATCTTACAGTATAAAATAGAGCAGACATGTTTTGCCAACATTAAACATACCATGCAAATATTTGTAATAACAATTGTCAATTATCTTAACAAAATTAATTAAAAAAAAATATTTTTGTTCTAGGAATTGTTTTATACTATAGTAGTTGTTTCTATTTAACCATTCATACAATTTTGTCTTAAAAGCATATCTCATGTTTAACATTTTCAGGTTACCAGGTAATTTGTTATAAATTCGTACACACATAGTTAAGCAGCTTTTATTATACTTTGCTAGCCTGGGAGCACTGTTTAGTACGAGTCTGTGAGGGTCTCGTCGGCTTCGAGGGTTTACATCGTTTGCTGTTTTGAATAACTCTTTATGTTTCCATAGAAACATGCATATTTCATAAATATACAAACTAGGTAGCGGCAACAAGCCAAGTTTCTTAAATATTGGCTGGCATGATTCCTCAGGATGGAGTCCGTATAGAGCCCTAATGCACTTTTTTTGAGCAACAAATGTTCTATTTAAGTCGGTAGTATGTGGTAGTATGAGTATAAATATGTATACAGATTGAAACATTCAACAGCAATTTTCTCATGAAATAATTTATTTAATTTATAGATAAAACCTTTTTTTATAGTATTTTGGGATCAAAAATACTCTATTCGTAACCCCATAACATTTCAATTAATATGCGATCACGAGTCCGCTTGGTTGCCGATGTTCGCCCGTCAATATTACGTCATGTAGTAGATGATTTTGATGCACGGTAAAACTCTAATGAGTTTATGTCTGCATCATCTCAAATATTTAATAGCTATTATGTAATTTTAATTAGAAAAACGAAATAGTTTAGGAGAAAATCAGTTTAGAATGAGACCAACTGTTTACATGTTTTTGCTCGTGACTCCGTAGACGTAGACTTTATGTAGACGCAGTACAGTAATTCGATGAGGTTTGAAATAGAGATCATCTATTCAATTTGTGTTGTTTTTTTTAAAGTAATACTATTTTTTTTTAAGTTTAATTCTTTTATGAATATTATGTTATATTATTTGTGCCGTAGATGCTCTGCGCATCCAATATAATAATGCCTTCAGGGCGCTGATGCGGCTGCCGCGTTACTGCAGTGAGTCAGAGATGTTCGCAAAAGCTCGAGTTGACAGTTTCTCAGCTGTTGTAAGGAAGAAAAGTGCGTCTCTGATAGATTGCGTGGCAGTGGCAACAGCGTCCTGAAGGTGATAGCTGACAGGCATGATGGGAGCCCCATAATATATGTATATATACTAGCGGTTCCGGCAGACGTTGTCCTGCCCTTAAAATAAAAAAATCCTGCAACTTAACTGCAGCGCCACCTACCGGATCCAATTGTGAATGTAAACCATTCCAGAATCCATTGGAACACACACAATAAAAATTATCAAAATCGGTCCAGCCGTTCAGGGGCAGTTCACTTTCATACACACGCACAGAAGATTTTTATATATAAGATATATATTCTTTATATAAAGACAACAATTGGTCCACATGAGATCTCATCAAGTTTACAATGTCTGTCGTAGTATATGAATACTGACATAGGTTATAAGAAACATTGTTACTAACATCTTTCAAGTAATTGTGTTTTTTTGTCAGTGTGGACCTTTGCTGTCTGATAAATAAATAAATTATTATTATTACACAAGTTTTTATTTGCGACTTCATCGGTGGTTTTTTTTCATAGATCCCTAAATTCATTGATAATAAAATATAGCATGAAACACTCAAGGATAACGGGCACTTCCATTTGGCGAATGAATTTTCAGAATCCGACTAAATTAGCGCGTTTAGACACAAACAAACAAACTCTTCCACTTTATTATATTCGTATATAGATTAGTACAGATTTTCTCTCGTATCGCTCCTTGCGGCATTTCCTTGGCATTTCCAAAAAAGGTATAGTTAGACAGAAAATGCATACACCTAGTTCCAGTTCATTTCTGCTTTCCTGGTACTTTACTAAGATTTGTTATCAAAAAAATTAAAATTATAAAAATTGTGGAATAAAATTTCAAAAACACAACAATGTAGAATATAGCAGTTATGAGTACCTACGCACACAGTTTTTCTAAACATATACTTAAATTAAACATGGCGTTGCTTATAATGTATGCATTTTTCTGTCTAACTATACCTTTTTTTGGTAAAATATCCAAGGAAATGCCGCCAGGGGCGAATCACTACCCCAAAATAAATAAAAACGGGGCGAATGGAACATTTTAATCGTAAGGGGCAAGATCCAAGGGGCGAACGGAGCGTACACCAAAAATTCAATAGCAATTTTCTCGTGAAATATTTAATTTAATTTACAGATAAAACCCTTTTTTATTATTATTATTATTACACAAGCTTCTATTTGCGACTTCATCGGTGGTTTTTTTTCATAGATCCCTAAATTCATTGATAATAAAATATAGCATGAAACACTCAAGGCTGACGGCACTTACATTTGGCGAATGAATTTTCAGAATCCGACAAAATTAGCGCGGTTAGACACAAACAAACAAACTCTTCAACTTTATTATATTCGTATATAGATTAGTACAGATTTTCTCTCATACCGTGCTGCAATAGTGTTTGTGTAACCTATCCATGTCTCATCGAATGAGAAACTAATTATATTCGATACACGATATGTGTCCAATTACTTTGTTATTCGATACACATATCTTTTTCTGTGTTCTCACTAATTTGCTGATTGTCTTTCGTTTCACATCGACAATTGTCTTGACCTACCTCACGTAGGTAATTATATACCTGAACAGAAAGTTCATAGTTTTAGTTGACTGGATTTTTCGTTCAGTGATTATGACTCCCTTTACTTACTTGCTAGCTGTGCTTGCTTCGCTCCCGTGAACTTAAGTGTGATTTAAAAACATAAGTATTGAACTCTATGTCATCATAATTCTTCAACTTCAAGCTGTTCTAGTGGTTGCAAACGTGACTGCTGAAAATTGTAATAGCGGATTTTTTCTGTAGACGCTCGGAGTTTCAATTTGTGCCTGGTTGGGTATTAGCTAACGCCATACTTAGGAGTATATAAACATCTGGCGGATTTAGTGTTTAAATGACTTTAGTACACCTGCTATGCCTACCTGACGTGGTGTCGAAATTCACTTATTTTTCGTTCTTTAAGCATTGTAACAAAATTTCAATAGCATGTTGATTATTGTGTTTTAATTTACTTATTTGACTGCAAGCATAGGAACTCGGAGCTTGGAAGTTAGTGGTGTAACAGACCCGTGCCTCGGAAAGCACGTAAAGCAGTTGGTCCTGCGCCTGATCTCTCTCCGGTCGTGTCGGATTGCCGTCCCACCGGACTATGAGAGTGAGAGAAGAGGGAGTGTACCTGTGTTTACGCACACACATGTACACTATAATAACTTCTGCGAGCTAGGTTAGTCTCCATTGAGATTTGCTTGAGTGACGATATGGTTGGTGCACTGGTTGAGCGATCGATTGCTAGATTCCTACCTGGAACCACACCTACGACACTCTATACCAACTAAACGATTTAATTACCTACACTACTACCAAAATAACAGACTGTACAAATACGTGCGTGTGTGTGCGTGTCTACGCGCCACGAGAACTAAAAGCAGTTCCCAGTACCAGTCGTTCGACGCGGGAAGAGGTGAGGAACAGTTTCGAAAAGAGGCGGAGCGTGTATACATTTTATACTGTGCCGAAGCTAATATTTATATGGCCTACAAATCCGGGTGAAGCTGTTTGTATATGAGTTTATAGGTTTGTAAACGCATCCACGATACAAAACAAATTCCAAGAGACGGGTACAAAGTTTTTGTAAAAACAAGAAAGTGTTTGACCTCTATTTTGCCTAGCCTTTTCCCAACAATATTGGGGTCGACTTCCAGTCTAACTGGATGCAGCTGAATACTAGTATTTTATATGGAGCGACTGCCTATCGGACACAGTTGCTGGGTAACACGATACCCCTTGGTAAGACTGGTGGTCAGACTTTCTGGCTTCTGACTACAAAGATCTACAAATGACAGCCGGGACCAACGGCTTCACGTGCTTTCCGAGGCACGGAGGGAACTCTGTATGAAAATGTTGGTCACCCATCCACAAACCGACCGCGGCTAGCGTAGCTTAACCTTTGACCGATCGATCTGTACGGCTCTAACTAAGCCACGAGCTCCCTGAAGTGTTTGACCTCCCTGACCAGAATTCAATCGGGAGATAATTCTGATAAAATAAACAAATCCGTGAACTTGTATGGAAAGCAACAGTGAAATGAGGTCTCATTCCCTGTAACGAGGGTAGTAACGGAGGCTGTAACAAGGGTTGTAACGATACTGTTACAGAACTTGTTCGGTGGTCTGATATACCTTAATTTTTCCAACTTTTCAACAAGTTTTTTTTAAGTAATTAACTGGGAGCGCGTAGGTAATAGCTGTTCGTGTTCAAGGCAGCGGATGAAGCGAATGAAATCCGTATCTTCTCATCTGTGGGTTTAGCACAATTTTTGTTCATTGAATAAACGTTAATATTAACGACATCTGAATGAACTAAATATAATACAAATCTTAAAAATAAAATTGACAGCATTATAATGACATCCTCCGTTGTGCTCTTGCTACCAGGTGGGTGCCTGCTATTTTAGAACCCAATGGTTTAGCACGCGACGACAGAAAGAGACCAGATGGGATGACCATAATGCCTTGGAAGTTGGGTAGGCCTGGTGTGGGACGACTGTTGTGTCGACACCCTTGCGCCATCTCATCTTCCTAACACGACGTGTTGTGCTGGGGCGGCTGCTGCAGGTGACGAAAGGCTCAAACGGCGCAAATATAAAAGCCTTCTTGGAAGCTTTATATATAGGTATTCGAGCCGTTTGGGGTGGAGACTCTAGGGCATGGGGCCGAGTGTCCATCTTGTTTTTCGGGACATCGCAAAGCGGCTGGTCGACTCTTCGCGTGACGCGAAGGCTGGTCTATTCTTGGGTCAAAGAATCAACAATGCCATACAACGTGGCAATGCTGCCAGCCTGTTTGTAACGTGTCCCGTTTGCAGTGATGTGGATGAGTTTTTTGATGCCCTTGAAGCTCCCTCCTCCCTTTTTCTTGAATTGTACATAATATTTCAATTAAAACAGCGACATCCATAATTTGTATCATTGTATCACGCAATTACTACCGAATATCACCATCATCATCATGTCAACCTATTGCGTCCACTGCTGAACGTAGGCCTCCCCCAGAGATCGCCAACCAACCCGGTCTGGGCAGTCCACATCCATCCGCTGCCAGCCACATTCTTCAAATCGTCGGTCCATCGTATCGCAGGGCGTCCTACACTACGCTTGGTTAACGTGGCCTCCACTCTAAAGCGTGACTGCTCTATCTACCGTCCGTCCGTCTGCAGACATGGTCGGTCCACTTCCACTTTAGTGTGCTGATTCAATGTTGGTGATTTTGGTTCTTTGACGAATGACTTCATTGCGAATTCTATCTACAGAAACCCTGAGCATCGATCGCTCCATAGCACGCTGAGTAACCTGGAATTTGTGGACCAAGCTCAGGGTGACCGTCCACGTTTCGCTACCGCATATATTCTGCCCAAATGTTGCATGAATATCTTACTAATCTGGTCAGCCGACAGGCTACAATATCACACTATTTATAGCTATTATAAGGAGTAACCTACTTTAGTTTTAGTGAAAGGATTAGGACTCCGAACAAATATATTAAAACTGCAGATAGCCGAGATTTACATAGACGAAGTTCGGGGAAAATTTATTACATTATTAGTACTTTTAAGCACGAATACTTTTCGTAGTTGAGTTTGTGTAGAAGACAAGTTTTCTTACTTAAATAAGATCCATATTTGAGTAGGCACTGAATATTCTGTCGCATCGTATGTTCTCTCATCCCTTAACCCCCAAAATTATTCTACACAGAGATTTTACAGAATTGTTATTACTTATAATAACCGAGTAATGGAGGCCCCAACTTTTCACACAGACTTGTACGTTTTTTCTTAAAAGCAAGTACGTAATCCTAATTATCTGCATCATTAGGTACGTTCAGTTTGGTTAACCCTTTGTTCAATGTTCAGTGGGTGTCGTGAAAGGAGAAATTTTCTTTTTTTCAAATATGAAACAAAGACTTATCTCGAGGGGTAAAGTAGAAGCCATATGGACGGATCGGTTAAAGTTAAGGTACGCTTGCTGCGGTCGTTCCGTGGATGGGTGACCGTTCATTGCTTTCCGAGGCGTGGAGGGGTCATGCATCGAAAAACACGTAAAGCCGTTGATCCCGGCTGTCATTCGTAGATCTTTGACAGTCGTTATTTATTTATTTAAGGACTCTGGAAATGCCTTACTTCGCATAGTATTGCTACTTTACTTAGACAAGTATTGTTCTTGAATACGGGCCTTACAGCTAAATACAATGGCGATAAATAACAGTATGATTATTATCTGTCAGCCAATAACTTCTCCTCACGCTCAGACCAATAAAAAAGTAAAGACGGAGCCGTCGTAAACAATTGCGACGAAAAAAGTGAGGACTAAAGTCTGCTATGTGTGCGTAACTCGGTGTACGCACGATATCGTGGATTTGCGCTTGTGTGCTAGAGAAGAATGTTGCAAGCTCTGTGTCTCCCAAGTGTGACAGATATACTTTGGTAAAAAGTTTTATTATTAGGTAGTATTATGTTTTACGGCCGTCTTCATATCACCGAATCGTCTTCATATTACGTGCCACACTTTTATGAGAGCAATGTTCCGTCTATACTTTTTTATTGGTCTGAGTCTTCACGTCTAGACTTTGTGTAGTATAAAAGTTGAACTGTTTGCACACCTTTCAGTTATGGGTAGTCAAAAGCCGGAAAGTTTGTCAACCAATCTTACCATGGGGTATCGTGTTACCCAGTAACTGGTTTGAGGAGGTCAGGCAGGCAGTCGCTCCATGTAAAACACTGGTATTCAGCTGCATGTGGTTAGACTGGAAACTGGAAGCCTTTCTCCCACGTACATTCAGGTTGTGAGTTTCCTCATTTTCTGCCATACAAGCGACCATAAGCTTTCTTTTTTGTTTTGTTCCGGGTGGAAAATCCTCATGGATGTCCTCCACCCTGGGGCGGGAGGAGGGGTCTGTCAGACTCTTACTGACTACAAACCACCCCGGTGTTCCTTCTCACACCCACGTCCCGACGTGGGTGTGACCCCGGGCCACGGGAACTGGAGATACTTCCGCAACTCCCGAGACCATAAGCTACCACAACATGACCACAACATCAGGTGATATGCCCTTTTGCCATCTTAGTGGTATAAAACAAACTACGCACAAATATTTAAAACAAGTTGGATTTCAAATACCTACTCAAGTATTTGAAATCCAACTTGTTTTAAATATTTTTATTCGTTACACAATTTATCATGACCTCGGTTATGTAAATTGTTCAGCAAGTCATGCGTTTATCAGCTGTATACAAAATAAACATACATAAAAACATATTGCCTTATCTCTTCCTAATTTATAAATACTATAGAATAGTGTTTAATACAAGCTGCCCGCGTCCGTTGTGTGTGTCCGTTTGTGTGCCTAGATCTCAAGAATATTGGTTCAGATTACTTTTGCTGACTACTACTGACCTGAAGAGGCCCCTTCAGGTCAGTGGGGGAAGTGAGGCGTTGGACTCCCCACCCAACGCGACGTGTAAGAGCGGCGCGCGTAGAGCACTACGCGCCTCCACCTCAGGTCCTGATGTGTGGGGTGCGATAGACGTCTACTGTACCCATTTAGGGGAGCTGAAAGAAGGCGTTGTCTGCCTTCCGCCGACTGCCGGTGCGCCTGCTGCGGGCTGGGTGGGAGATACTGATCATCTCCATTTCCACAGTCTCTTCTGCGACATGACCGTTTCGTAGAAACTACCGCGTCCCTTGACCCTTCGCTACCGATCATCGACTTGACCGCGGCTGGCAGCGACAGATGACTGCCTACTTCTGAGACGAGGGCGCGGCGCGGCTCCTCCAAAGCGGCACACTCTGCCAGCGTATGAAGCGCCGTGTCCTCCCGGCAGTCGATGCAGTGAGGTGAAGTAAGACCGGGCGTCCGGCTCCCTGTTTATGCGACACAGGTACTTCCCGAAGCAACCACGCCCCGAGAGCACCTGCGCCCGAAACGACAGGGAGCCGTGCCTCGATGGTGACGAGACCGGCGTGGAAGCCTGTTTACCACCAGGACCTCGCAAAGCTGAGACCGACGCAGCGCCATTTTGCTGCATCGGTCGCTCGCCCCGTGCTCACGCTTGCTCGAGCCATCGATACAGTGACGTGATTACTTTGCCTCCAGGTCCCGGGGTGGAGATCCGGCCAGTGTACAAGTCGCCTCGACCTGCTACACTTCCTAACTCAACTTTACCTCTATATATTATTATATTGGTACAGATTTGAGTTAATACCACACTAAAATGACGTCACATCGATAGATTCAACATTGCAACCAAGCAAAGCAGGGGCGCATTGCTCGTTGTGTCTGCATAATAATCTTACAAGTAGGTATTAGTGATAACAGAACGGTTTATCGGGTAAGTACTAAGAAACATTGCCAATTCATTTTTTTAGGGTCGGCGTCAATTTTATCAGATACTAGTGGGTTTTTAGTGTATTATGACGAGACATTTTGCCAATCATGGTGTTCGTATCGACTGTAAAGTCTGTTTTGTTAATTGTGCCAAAACCAGCTAACTCATAACCACTCAATATTTTGATTAATCACTTGTAACTAATTTCAAACATGTTGTATTATTTACTATCCAGCAAAAAATAGTGACTGTATGTTAAAACGTATTGTTTGAATAGATTAATAATACTAAAATGACTCTTTATATTATGTTTAGTCACTATTTTTTTGTTTAATGAAGCTAAGCCAAGCATTACTGTGGCAGTGACTTTTGTATTTCGTTTTGTATCACGTAGAGTACGTGCCACGAAAGATGAGACTTGACACAGACTTGATTTGACTTGCGCAGTACTAGATACAGTACCTTTAATCGAGTACTGCGCAAGTCAAATCAAGTACGTAAAATACGCGCTGAGACGTGGAGTTGCGAACACCGGCCCGTTGTATGATACCATACCAACACTTGCTTGCACTTTTTTTAATCTTTTGTTACATCGTGCACAATGTTTACATGTTTATTAAATGTTGGTTTAAGTATTACTCTGTATTTTTCAACTGTTTTTTGTCCCAAATAAATAAAATAAAATAAAAAATATTTGTTCATGATTTAACAAATTTTACTATTTACTTATTATTTAATTTAATTTAACTTGTTAATTTAAACATACAGCTACAAAAAACCTTAACAACAAAAAAGGAAACATTAGTCGACGGAAAGCCAATTACCTACAAGTAGCGTAATTTTTTTTTTTTTTACTATGTGCCGGACGCGAGTAGCACCACATCATTTCTACCCGTGGGTGTCGTAGAAGGCGACAGAGGGATATTGACCAGTGATGGGCAGCAGCGTTCTTCTGAGTACCATAACACCTACTGCGATCGCTAAAATGCATCGGCCAACCGCCCAACCAACGGCTAACCCCCCCCCTCCCCCTCCATTGAGGGAGACCTTTGCCCAGCTGTGGGCGTCTAAAGATTGAAATGATGATGATGATGATTACAAAATCTGCCTATCAATTAAGCGTGCAAATATTTACTACTAGTGATCCGACCCGGCTTCGCATGAGTCTATTGCCTTCCTCGATAAATGGACTATTCAACACTAAAATATTTTTTCAATTCGGACCAGTAGATCCTGCGATTAGCGCGTTCAACTAAACAAACAAACAAACAAACTCTTCAGCTTTATAATATTAGTATAGATAATAACAATAACCTAATTTCATAATTTAGTAACATCCATATAAAGTTGATAGTAGATACGTAAGTATGATGTAATAGTGGATGAATATTTTTGAAAATCTGTACATACATACACAAAAAAAAAAAAAAAAATGTCTGTTTGCATTGTTAAAATTATAACTAATTAATAAATGCGCATGAATGTTTACACGATATTTATAACAAAATAGTAATTTTAGACATTGAAGAAACATTCCAGCTGATCTCCGAAACGGCTAGACCGATTTTGACTGAACTTTCACGGGTAACTGGCATATACGCTGATGTTATAAGGAGCAGCATAGTACTGCTATGGCCTAAGCTACTTTGATATTAGAAAAATAATTTCGATTTTGCACAAAAAAATTAAAACCCCTGCGATGTTTTTCCGTCGCATCCGGTCAATAGTACGAACATGCAACGAATCGCAAGCCGCCATTATCGAGAACACGTGATCTACCACTACTTTTGGCGCGCTTCTACAGAGTCGTGATGTTTTCAGCCCACAGCAAGGAAGACATTCAGAATCCAGTGTCTGATCGCATCGGAGCTAAGACTTCCCGAAACTGTACTCGATTCGTTGTGTTTAAGTGTTACTATGTGTATTTTAATTAGAGTTTGTGTTAAATTGTGGTTTTAATAAACGCCGTGTATTGTACCCTATACCCAGTGTGTTGCATTGCACGAAACGCGTCTTCTGCCCACATGATGACCGAATATATCGGACTAAAGGTCGTAGCACACTTATCAACTCGGAAACAGATCGTAACCGTATCAACCCGAGCCGTTCAGTATTCTTTGTATGAAACTCCCTACTGCAGAGCACACTAATTGGAATCGTAACGTAAGCGAGTCGCCTCAGGACAAGCTCACGAACCGCGGTGCCTTCGCCGCGGCGCGTGGTCAACCAGTGATCGCCGCGCTTACGGCTCGTCGTCCACGCGCTTACGCCTGTGTCGCTGCGCTTGCGTCTCTTTGTGCCAGCCAGGGCCTCAAGTCTGTTATTACAATAGTGTCAGAATGGTCTGTCATTGATTTCATAATTGATGATTTTGACAAGTTTGGTAATCTACTAATGGCGTCATTATGACTTTCCATTAGTCAACTACTGACACGCCATTGAAAGAAAATAATATATAATGGTAATCTCGTACAAAATGACAAATTATGCTAAAATGTTGACAGTTCCTTTGTGCAGTCATTGCTTTTATTCGACCGACCAATGATCGACCATTATGAATTTAGCAGATTACGAACTTTTAGCAAAATGACAATGGGATCGTGTTGGAATGACGAAATTATAAAAATAGCAGACTTGCCCACCTGGTTAATCAGCGGTCGGCAAGCCGTAAGCGTGGCGTCACCTAGCCGTAGCCGAGTCGACGTATCGGAGCTGCTGATCCACTTTGTTTTTGCTTGTTGACGCCTGTTTGACGGCGAGGCGAAAGGCGATACGGTGACGATCCCTTTCCGAGTTTATATGTGTGCTACGACCTTAAATCCTGACGATCCGACATACCTATATTCATGCGGACGAAGTCGCGGACATAAGCTAGTTGTATATATTATTTCGATGATTCCTCCGCATGACGAGTAACGAAGCTATATTGACTGTGTTCAGTAAATAAATATAATTAATTAAAAATAATTGGACGCAAAAAGTTAAAATTTTCTCATTTTAAATTAACTGTTTCAGACTTTCAGTTATTGACGCTGGCACGCATAGTAAGTAATTATACATCCTGATCCTT
This sequence comes from Charanyca ferruginea, assembly GCA_947361185.1. Taxonomy (NCBI): domain Eukaryota; kingdom Metazoa; phylum Arthropoda; class Insecta; order Lepidoptera; family Noctuidae; genus Charanyca; species Charanyca ferruginea. Next base: position 24,653,720 of record OX376074.1, read on the forward strand.
TTAATATTAATGCACCTCTTCATTACCTTGTAAAAAATCCAAAATATTAAGTAACTCCCGTTTTATTTATTTTGTTTGGGTAAGTTGGGGAGGCCTATGTCCAGTAGTGGACGTGTTTCGGCTGAAATGATGATGATGAAGTTGACAACAGCGTAACGAAACGTTAAGCAGTTGGTCCCAGTTGTCATTCGTAGATCTTTGACAAACGCTATGGGGAGCCAGGTAGCCAGAAGTTAGAAAGTTTGACCACCAGTCATACCAAGGGGTATCCTGTTACCCAGTAACTGGGTTGTGGAGGTCACACAGGCAGTCGCTCCATGTAAACTCCGGCCCCAACATCGTTGGCCAAAAGGCTAGGCAGATGATGGTGATGATGAATGTAATATAGATTATATTTCATAGTATGTTTGGCACATTTGGTTCGGTATTATTCCTATTAAGGGTTGTATGAAAATGCCGAACTGAATTTGCCGAACCGATTATGCCGAACCGATTATGCCGATCTGATTATTTGTATAACGACCCTAACATTAATTTGTGGGTACTACATTAATTTCGTTATAGGTTCTAGGCCGTAGCAGTGTCTTGTATAACACTAAGCCGGTACAAATTCACACTGACAAAAATCCTGTGACATTTATAAAACAGATACTCATAAACAGACGACATTTCACACAACCGGGAAAAACCCGAGTAAATCCGAGTTGAGAGCAAAGGAATCGATTCTCGCCATATCCTAGACAGGCATAAATCGATGTTGGGCTCTGCTAACTTTTAGAGATCCGCAGAAAATACTTGAAACGCTACCAATAACATAAGACATTATATCTGTAATAACTAATTTACTTCTCTGGACATAATCAAACTGATTGCTAATTAAAACTATACTTTATATATTTAAATACAAAAATTCTTTAGTTTACTTAATAAGATTACTCTGGCTCACAAACTATTCATTGTTTGTTGCAATAGAAGTGGTCGTCTACTGTATTATTAATTGTAAAATGTGAACACTATGTGTGTCTGTATATAATTTAGCTGTCATTTCTTAACTTGTAATACTTTGTACATACCATAATACATATATGATTTTTATACATGGTACAACGTATTCACGTAACATTATTATAATTCTTGTACTTCTAGGCAAGCGTGTTCCATCTTAGACCGCAACATTGCTTCCCATCAGGTGAGATAGTGGTCAAACGTATGCCTATCAATAGATAAAAAAAAAAAAGCAAATAGTAAACATTATTTTTTTAAAAGAGTACCTATGACGTATGGAGTTTCTGGCCCATTCTTCTCCATACGAAACTACCATTTGGAATGGGCAACTAGATTCAAATTTTACAATATGACGTTCAAAAGTGCCTTTAATGGACTAATTGAAATAAATGATTTGACATTTGACTTTTGACTTTGACTCTCTTGCTTGATATATACATAGAAGAAAGTGGAAAATATGTGTTTTTTACTGGTCCGCTATTTTTTTTTCTAATTAATTTCGTTGCGGGATCCAAGACAATTGTAACGTTTCTCTGGGACTCGTTGAGCTTCATTGCCTCTGTTGATTCGGGCGTCTATGAGTTGCAGTGGATTGGGAATAGTCTGGCAAGCTTGTTGAAAAAAAAAGAAACCAATTACCTGCTTCTTAAGAGAAAATCTGTGTCCGTGTGTCCGTATGGTGTCGGACGTAAAGAATAGCACCATCCCATATCTTCCCGTGGGTGTCGTAAGAGGCGACTAAGGGACTTACCAGAGAATGGGCAGCAACGTTCCCTGTGCCTTTACCATACTGCGATCGCCAATCCGCCTGCCTAGCGTGGCGATTATGGAAAAGCCCCCCCTTGGGGGGAGCAATGTCCAGCAGTGGACGTCTTTAGGCTGAAATGATGATGATGAGAAAATAGGAACCACAAAAAAAAGATTGTCAAAGAGATTGTAACTGGTCACCATCACTGGTCTGCAATACTAGAAGCTAATCGGTGGTATCCTATACTCTATTGTACACACTGACATAATACTTTATAGCTGATGTTTGTTTGTTTCTATTTTTGTTTGAATGCACTAATCCCCGGAATTACTGATCCAATTCTGTAATTTCTCTAATTAATAAGAAGCTACGTTATTCCTGAGTGCTACAGATTATATTTTATTATTTAAAAAGATGGGAATCTATAAGAAAATTCATGCGGAAGTAAAGATAATAACAAATATACATAAATTTCGTATTAATAAATTTTGTTTATATTAAAACAAAAGATAATTCTGTAATAAAAATAACAAGTTCATTAACAATAATTAAAAAAAATGATAAGCACAATAACAAAATAACAAAGATAAAATGAAAAAAAAAATGTCACATCATACTACATACTATATTACATTGATAAATTTCATTCAATGCTATACATTTTATTTGGTTGAATCTGGTGTGCGAAATACGGTAAGGGTCAATTCACATCGGGATGACAGCGGCAGTTTTGCTAAAAAACCATTTTCAACTTTATCTCCAAATCTCAAGGTTTAGTATCGCTTAAAGGGGGGTGTTACCAGACCAATCGATCGATCGTCGATCGACGGCATCGATCGATGGTAGAATGGATTAGTCGACGGGGTGGTGCTATATAATAATATAGCATCACCCCATTTCTACCCGTGGGAGTCGTAGAAGGCGACAGAGGTATATTGACCAGAGAGTGGGCAGCAGCGTCCTTCTGAGTACCATAACACCTACTGCGATCGCCAACATTAAATATTCATCTGCACCTCCCCTTGGGGCAGAATGCCCAGAAATGCGTGCGTGAAAACATATCTCACAAACTCTCGCATTTATAGTAATAATAGGAAGTTAGAATTATGTATTTTAAGATTGAAAGAATAATACATGCAAGATAGAAATATATGAAAACACAAATACAGGACATTTTCCTCCATTTCCAAGATAAGGAACTCCTAGGCTAGTGGGAGGCTCCCACTTGGCCTGGCGATTATATTCAAAGGCTGGGCGGGCCGTGCATATTTCATTTCAGTCGCCGTCGATAGCTCGTATGATATATAGCCGCAGAGGTAACTATGAACGCTATGTTTAAGATATTTTTATGTTCCAAGTATTTTACGTTATATATGTGGGTAGAAATAATATAAAAGAATTATTATGAGCTGTTTTATTTTCTAAGGAGATATAAAATATTTCATTTTATTGTTTGGAACTTGGTATGAATGCTAAAGATGTCGTGTATCTTGATCAGTAATATTTGTATTGCTTTACTTGTTTTTGGATTTTAATGCTGTTCCTTTGGTTTGTCGGCAATGGATTTCAATATAGTGAAGTAAAATGTCAGCGTGTTGAGATAAAGAAAAAATAAAACTACCTCGTATGAGAAAGTGATGCACACATATAAACATTATTGTGTAAAAAAGGAGCGACTACCTTCGGACCTCCACAACCCAGTTACTGGGTAATACAATACCCGTTGGTAAGACTGGTTGTCAGACTTTCTGGCTTCTGACTACAAATAACGATTGCCAAAGATCACAAATGACAGCCGGGAGCAACGGCTTTACGAGGGAACTTGATATGAAAGGAATGGTCACCCATCCACAGTACAACTGCGACTAGCGTAGCTTAACCTTTGACCGATTGATATGTACGGCTTTAATTTCCTTCAAGTGGATTTATATTCTAAAAAATATAAAGCATTTTATGTCCTAGATGAAGCGTGCGCGATTTCGATATGCGTCACTACCGCGCGAAATGGCTAACGCTCGGCGTAAATGCTGTGACCCGTGCACGAAGACATGAAACCACGGCGCTGGTACGGTAGTACAAATATTTATACTGTGACGCTGGTTATATCAACGAAAAGGGTTCTGTCATCAGTAAGTTCTGCTTATTCTCCTCATTTAACTGTCATAGTTTGCACTACGATAGAGTCCATTTTAGAGCAGAGTAAATGTTTTCTAATGGTATTTTCCTGACCGTATGTGGGTCACGGAAACCAATCTCAGTAGAGACTAGTGAGAAACACGGGACAAATAATTATTATAGTGCACAAGTGAAATGGGATAACACAGCTGTGTACAGCAGTCTCTTTTCTCTTCATTTGTGTGCTTTGCGAGAGTGTCACACCACTAATTCATTCCAAACTTTAGACAGCTACTGAGAAATTCCTAATTTTTTATTTTTTTTATTTATTTAGTTTCGGACAACAATACAATCCATTTTTTGTTAGTAAACAAACTTATACCTAATGTTAGTATTTCAAAACAAAACACAAATCAATACCGGTAATAATCAATCAATACATATTATCAATACATAAATGACCAATCAAGTGTCCGAAGCAGGTTGCACAGAGAACGACCAGGCAGAAGATCAGGTACTTAGTTGACCATTTTCTCTACAAAATGCCTCAGAACAGGAGAGTTATGAGTCTCCGCCATTGATTTTAGGATACTATTGTTATTGACCCGCGTTCGATGCATCGGTGAAGCAACTTTCTTACGTATGAATGGGAAAACCCAATTACACTTTGCACAACATGGAAATCGTATCAGGGACGCCATAAAATCAAATCAAATCTTCAATATAATAATAATAATATGTGGGGACATTTTCACACACGGCCTTCTGACCCCAAACTAGGGAGACCCTGTACTATGGGTGTCAGACAGCTGATATACATACACAAATACATTTTTTTTTTGTAAATACATATATATATAGATAAACAACACCCAGACACAAGGCAAACACAAGTGCTAATCACACAAATGTTTTACCCTGGGCGGGAATTGAACCCGCAACACGCTGCGCAGCAGTCGATCGCTCAGCCACTGCACCAACCATGTGCGTATTTTTTAATTTTAATTGGCTACACAATCCTCCCTCCCCCGAACGCGGTTTACACGTGAAGCAGTCGCGTTTGTGACCACGTAACCATGAGATTTTATTGTGTCGGGTTCTGTATTCCTGCATTCTTTAAACTAAACTTTTTGTACACTTGCTTATTTTCAATAAAGACGTCGGTAACACCTACTCCTTTCAGTCCCCAAAAAATCCGTACGTCCCATTTCCTTAAAACAAAACACAAGGAGCTTATACTTTGCTCTATAAATTATTCACAAACCAAATTACCTCGGAGTGTGTAAAAAACCTACCAGAAATTTACCTTCAGCATAAAACGGAACGCTTAGTTTAAAATTCAAATTTGGAAGCGTCTAACACGGCAGCCGCTCAGTCGATTTAAGTGCAAATACGTCCGAGTTACAGAGTCCTCGGCACTGGACATTTGCCATGGTAATGAGGGACTCCCACCGCTGGACGGTTAATTCTATTCATGGCTACAATGGTACGAATGCACAGTACAAATAGCGAATTACGCCCGCATTGAATAAAAGAAACGTGTGGTTTTTAGTTTCTTTTTCTTTCTTTATTCCAATGCAATCTGCGTTGTTACATTTGCATAAGTAGGGTCGGAAGAGCCTCACATGGTGGTTGACAATAAGGTAATGACTGAATTATACGCCAGTGGCGGCTCGAAGGACCACGATTTGTTGCTAACCAATAAGTTAAAAATAAACATGATTTTCATCCATGTTTTTTTCCACAACAAAGTTCCTTTAATCGACTTTTCCCTTTATTTCCATTCCGCCTAATAAAACAATATGACGTGTTAGTAGAAATAAACCACTAGAAATGACAGCCTTTTAAAAATGCAGTTGAAAATTTTAAATAATCTTTGTTATCTTCTAAGCAAAGTTAAAAGTTATGCAGTGAGAGATAAAGTCGATTATCGAATGTGCTTTATAAGAATAGAGTCTATTTTGTGTTGGTCGAGCACGACAATATTTAGATTCAAAGCACACAAATGAACTGACATGCACTTGTTACGTTTGCCACCCTAAATAGGAAGAGAAAAAATTAGGTGTTCTCTGTTTTATATGGAGACTGCATTCGTATTTTTTATTAGGACATTGTTTCTACAAAAAGTTCGTAATTCCGACAAAAATCGGGAATAGAATACAACTGACAACATTTCAAAACTGACACGACCTTAAAACAAAAATATACCATTTCTTTATTTTCTGCAACTTTTTGACTGACTGACTCCTTGACAATTCAAAAGTGCCTGTAAATGGTTTATTTGAAATAAATGATTTGAGTTGAGTTTGAGTTTTCGTATCTTGGGTCCAAATATATATTTTTTTTATCTTTTATTTCTTTATTTCTGAGAAAAATAAATAATATCAAAAAACATGTGATGACGTCACATAAACGGTGGAAAGAGGTAGTTACCTTTGCATAACCATTTCATTGGTTTAGATGAAAACATGAACGTCATATAAGTCATTATGTCAATGTCACATAATATATGAAGGGTAATGATAATGACAATAGTTTTTTTGACAGGTCATTGTAAAGCAAAGGATAAACGCTATTTCACCGTAAGCATGACGTCATTTGGCGCTTATGTTTTTTTAGAATATACCTAATTTCAAAGTTAAAATATTATGAATGAAAAGTACCTACATAATTTCGAAAAACGGAAAAATTCAGGTGCCCTAGATTTGTATTTACTTTTGAAATAAGTTGAAATGTTGTCAATTCTCAATCAATTCTCATCGTTTAACCCCAGTGGAGCAACATTTAACGTAAATCGAGCCTATTGAAAAATGAGTCTCATTTATAAAAACAGTAATAATACCAGATAATTCCAGACTTATATTAATAATAAGTCCTGTTTTCCTCACGATGTTTTTCTTTCACCGATTTTAGTAATGGTCATAATAATTTTAGAAAGTAAATATGAAATTGAGAAAGTTTAATTCCTATTTCTAAACATTGGAAAACTGGAACTCAATCAAAACTCACACTCATATACGAAGTGAGTTTTGGTTGAGCGCCAGTTCCCAGCGACGCATAATATCCCTTACCCAACTACAGAGATCAGAATACATCGCCCGAAGAGCTCAAAACTTCAAATATTTCCGAAGCAAAGTGTTAAGACAGCCCCGAATTGTACTTAAGAAAGTTTAATGAAACCTAATTAGACCGTAAATTTAAAGCCAATAGACTTTTCCAAGTGTTTAATCCCGAACCGTCCAAGCGTAATTAATCTTAGTACAGGGCCGAACTAATCTGTATGCACCCTTTTGATTAATTGATCGCTTGACGGAGCGATTCCTTAATAAATGGCTGCCATTTGGTGGACGGACAAGTTTTTAGGAGATATTGGTTTTTAGGAGGCAGCTTAGTTGTCGGGAAATCGAGATTAAGTTTGGTGTGTCTGAGTATTTTGTGGATGAGTTTAAATATATAAAAAACTTTTAGACAGGAAAATAGGTATATTTATATAGGACCATTTCATCCTAAGGGTGTTGGTAGAAGGCGACTAATGGAAAATCCGGAAGTCGGGCAGCAGCGGCTTCCGCGGTACTCGTCAACTTCACTGCGATTTTTAAGACGCCTGCCAAGCGTAGGGATTGTGCCTCCATCCCCCACATGCCAAAGATGCAAGCAGCAGGTTACGGGTCGTTGTAGCGTTCTATGGGGGAGGCCTTTGTCCGACAGGGGACTTACCCACCACCTCCCATGGCCCCACCGACATCAAGTCATATGGGCCGAAACTCAGGAGACGGCTGCGGACATAGCCCAGGGGCTATCACCGCAGTCGTTTCTTGACTCCATTACAAATTCTAGACCAGTCCCTGGTCCCTGCCTTTGTCCGACAGTGGATGTCTTCCGGCTGATGATGATGATGACATAGGTATGTCACATCCGGTCAATAGTACGAACATGAAACGAATCGCAAGCCCGCCATTAGCGATGAGACGTGATCTACACCACCATTTTGGCGCGCTTCTACAGAGTCGTGCTGTGTTTTCAGCCCACAGAGAGCAGGACATTCAGACATTCAGTCTCTGATCGCATCAGAGCTAAGACGTCCCGGAACTGTACTCGATTCGTTGTGCTTAAGTGTTACTATGTCTATTTTAATTTGAGTCTGTGTTTATTTTAAATGGAGTTTGTGTTAAATTGTGGTTTTAATAAACACCGTGTATTGTACCCTATACCCAGTATGTTTCCATTGCACGACACCCATCTTCTGCCCACATGATGACCGAATCTAATGGACTAAATCCTGACGATCCGACAAGTAAATGTTATGTCACTTTAATATTTACGCATAATTCATTGTAGTTTACCTATTTTTTTGTATTTTTTAGCAATGCCTTGTTATCTCTTCACCACTCTTGGTTGACTGGTAGAGAATGCCAAAGGCATTAATTTTTGTACCTTTGTGCATGAAGTATAGCTAAATCTGTCATTATAATCTGCAGGGTGCAGGTGGTATAAACTTTGGTAATTTTTTATCCGACGTATGTAAATCTAGAGGTATGAGGAACAGAGTGGAAAGTTCCTCATCCTATATAGAAAAAGGAGGATCCTTCGACCACCGTGTCTGGTGGGCTACTGCCCGACGGTTGGAGTCGGGGTTTTGTATATATGCTAATGTCACGGAGAACTTTGATACGGCGATGTAGTTCGCATTTGGTACCATAGATGTCGCTACACATGGAATTATGAATTGTAGCTGACCCGGCAGACGTTGTCCTGCCTATATATCTACCAACCTACCTACCCTACCAACCAACCTATCTACCTCCCTTACCTACCCTATCTATCAACCAAGAAGCTTATAGATAAAAGTGAACCAACTATGGGCAGACGCTCCCTTTCTGAATGCATACATAAGATAAAGAAAACACATATCACTGTCTTGTTCTTATGTATGCATTCAGAAAGAGAGCGTTTGCCCACAGTTGGTTTCACTTAGGTATTTAGAGTGTTGCCTCCACTTTTATCTATAAACTTCTTGCTACTACGTACCCTACCAACCTACCTACCTACCTTTTTTTCTTTTCTTTTTCTTTTTAAATTTTCGCACCATTGCTCTTCCATAAAAATCTGTTCAGCCGTTCTCGAGTTTTACCGAAATTAACGCCAGTAATTATTTCTATAAATATAGATAGAATATGTGCCCAGTGGATGTTGAAGACATAAAACAAGTCGTGTTTAATAAATAAATAGATATCATAAGAACCCTTTTTTTTAACCCTCCAAATCCGTGCCTGTCTTCCAAAGTTGGTATATACCAGTTTTTGTCGGGGTCGGCTTAATAATTACACGCTGTGCCCGGACTATGCCCGAAATAGAAAGTTTTTAAGTATTTGAATAGATCACTTTTGTAATTGCTTCTACACTTTTACGTTCATTTTCGGAGCTTAATTAAGTTTAAACTTAAATAGCTTTTTGATAGAAAGAAAAAACTAGTTTACATTTTTCTTTCATCGTTTTTTCTTCAGATTATGAAACAAAAGGCAAATATACCGCGCGGAACACTGAGAGTGAAGCAAAAAAAGCAAATACAAATTCAAAAGCGAATTTTACAATCTCGTGATTGTATTCGCTTTTGAATTTGTATTTGTATTTTTATTTTATTTTTTTACTGAAGTGGTGTTCCGTGCTATACTGACTCGTGACAGTACAGCACGAAGCGCGTTGTAGGTATTTGCTTTTGAATTTGTATTTGCTTTTTTGGCTTCACTCTCAGTGTTCCACGCGGTCTATCTGCCTTTTGTTTCATAATCTGAGGTTTTTTCATGTCAGCAGGGACTCATAAAAATGCTATTTCAGGCGTGAATTAATAAATAAGGTGGATTTGAGGGCCCCACTTAATAGAATATAATCATAATCTGCCTACTTAATAGAATATAATTATCATCTTATCATCTGCCTAGCCACTTTTCCCAAACTATGTTAGAGTCGGTTTTCAGTCTAACCGGATGCACATGAAAAACAGTTTTTTTCTCTCTTTATTTAAGGAATTTTTGTACATGATAGTAGGTATATGCCAATTCCATCGTAACCTCAAACATTTTAACAAAATACTTCTATAACACCTTATTTCTATGACGAGACAGTACAAAGTCCTACAAAAACATGAATAACAAAATAAGCAAAGTAAATATACTTCTATGGATATAATATGGATGGACAAGTGGTGAGAACTTACAAGTATCCATATTAATTATGGAGACTAAATACATCAACATAATTTTGGCTGCTTTGGATGATGGTTTAGACAGTAACTAGTGAATCATACAAGCAAGTTGCTGGGTAACACGATACCCCTTGGTAAGACAGGTTGTCAGACTTTATAGTTACTTGCTACCTGTAACTATTGTCGAAGGTCTACGAATGACAGCCAGGACCAATGGCTTTATTAGCTTTCCGAGGCACAGAGGGGTCTCGGTATGAAATGAATGGACACCCATCCACTGACAGGCCGCGGCAAGCGTAGCTTACCCATCATGACTCGTTGATCTTGGGTGTGATTCTGTAAGACGTCATTCTAAACTTCGAATCTGAATCCGCTGTGAGTTTCTTGATTGGCATTCTAAAAACTCTGTTGATAATTCGAATTTACACTAGCGCCACCCTTGCGACCGTGTCAGCGAGTTGAACTAAATTGACATTGAGATTTGATAGATAAAGTATGAGATGAAGTAAGAAGTGGCATTCTGTAAGGTAATTTCCCCGTCACTTCGACGCTCGCTTCGCACTCGAACCCGATTCAAAGTGTCAAATATATCAAGGTCATTTTGAACCTAATGAGAGTGAATAGCGATGTGAGATGCGAGTCGTTGTTTGATTTTTACAAAATCTACCTACTGTGCGGCTTCTACATAATCAAATGTAAAATTTATTGATTACATTTAATGAATTGCTAATGCTCCATTATCATCGACTTATGTAGAACTGATTACTGTCGATGATCAGCTATAACTCTTAAAATGTATTTTAAAATAACTTAAGAAATTCTGTTCTATCATAACAAAGAAATCTCTCAGATTTCTTCAATTCAATTCAAAATTTAAAATGTAAGTCTTAAAACACGTGTCTACGAGTGTACCTCATTGAATTTCAATGGCCACGCATTTGACGACACGCCATGCAAAGCTGCGGGTTTGAATCCAGAACATGTTGGAGATTTGTTGGCACTTCCGTTGTAAACTTTGTGCTGATTTAAATATAAGGGATTTCTTAATATTCTTGTGGTGTTTGAAGGGTACTAAAACACCACTTGATTTTTAATTGGAGTGTCACTAGAAATTAAGCTACATACACAAACAGGCACTTGTAAATAATGTATCTTGTGTATTGATGAATGTTGCTATTCTTATAAATATTCCGAAGTATAGAAAAAGCAAGTCGTAGCACAGTAGCGCAGTGTAGCCAGGCGTAGCATCATGTAGCAAGTCGTAGCACGGTGTTGCAAGGTGTAGCACAGTATAGCGTAGTGCAGCAAAGTGAAGCACGGTATAGTAAGGCGTAGCACAATATAGCAAGTCGAAAGACGGTGTAGCAAGGCGTAGCACGGTATACGGTAAGCAAGGCGTAGCACGGTGTAGCCAGACGTAGCACAGTGTAGCAAGCCGTAGCACGGTGTAGCAAAGCGTAGCACGGCGTAGTACATAACACCAGTTTGATATTACTCTGCCACAGGTTAAATGCCTCCTCTCAAAAAATTTTTTTACATAATCCTGGCATAGCTTGATGTTGCTTACTCACCCATTACGGCCCGTATTACCTGGAAATTACACACATACAAGCATATACTCAGTACACGTTTTGTAACTTGTCACTTTATTTACGAGAACTTCTGAAAGCTCAGGAGCTTCACATTTCAGATTTTCCTTTATTCAATTACCCATTTCTCGGAAAGTGATAAATTTTTGAAGTCGACTCGTTTTATTTTGATTCTGTAAATTTCATTTGTGGACCTATTAAAGGTTTAACGACTTAGGCCGGTTATATACTTTACGACTGATAATCTGAAAGTATCAACTTTAAATTGCCTTATCAAAACACAATGGTCTATAATAGTCATTGCAAGTATTAAGTTGCCATAGGGAAAAAACTACAAAAAATCAATTAGGTAGTCGACTTTATTCATTTATTAATAGTTCCAAGACACAATTCTTCTAAGAAACACTTTATATCACCCTGAAAACCCGATTTATTTAACATCTACACTATAATTATAAAGAGAAAAGATTTGTATTTTTAACCCCCGACGAAAAAGAGGGGTGTTATAAGTTTGACGTGTCTGTGTGTCTGTGTGTCTGTCTGTGGCACTGTAGCTCTTTAACGGGTGAACCGATTTGAATGCGGTTTTTTTATTTGAAAGTAGATTCTCTAGCGATGGTTCTTAGACATGTTTCATCAAAATCGGTTCAGCAGTTTTAAAGTTATCAGCTCTTTTGTTTGCTGCGGTAGGGATCTTAGACGCATACCGGATGTTTACTTTGCTTTTAAACATATTATTATAGGTGACCACACTGACCACACAAAACCAAACTAAATTACATTTAAAAAATTTAAAATAAAAATTAAATTAAAAATTTAAAAAAACCCCCAACGCAAAACATAAAAGCGATTATGTAAAAAGTAAAAAATAATACTTTTGTTGAGCCATCAAATGTTTGTTCGTTGAAATGGCGCTATAATGTCGCGGCGGGGTACCGCTAAGTTTAAAGCAATAACTAAATATCTAAAATAGCGAACTGATGGTAACTAGATTTGCAACAAGATTAACAACTAGATTAGCAAAAAAATTTGATAATAACGTAGCAAATTGGTCGGAAATGCTGGTAAATTAATAGACAGTGAATGAAATTGAGGGACTGACTTTCTTAAGCGGTACCCCGCCGCGACATTATAGCGCCATTTCAACGAACAAACATTTGATGGCTCAACAAAAGTATTATTTTTTACTTTTTACATAATCGCTTTTATGTTTAGCGTTGGGGGTTTTTTTAAATTTTAAATTTAATTTTTATTGTGTTTTTAACGAATATATCAAAAACTACGGGTCCGATTTCAAAAATTCAATTGAAAAATTAGGAATTCATGAGAAAATTTATGCGGACGAAGTCGCGAGTAAAGTGGTAGTAGTAGCAGTTGATTGCTTAAAAATCAATTTATATTTAGTCAACTGAGTTGGAAAATAAGCCACGTCACATTTTACTTTTGTAAATTAAAAAAATATTAAGAATTATCAGAGGGCTAATTCACGTAATTTTATGACGCGCCGATGAAGTTGTAGTGCAGTTGCAGTTAAGTTCAAGTTTGAGTGATAAACGGTATTCTTGTAATCTTTGAACTGCGCGTAAGCTGCGCGTGAACTGCACATCAACTGTACAACCAAACTTACTAGCCACATGAGAGAAAATATATTACTCACTAAATAATCGAATAGAATCGATTACATTTCTATGACGTTATTATAATATTAAAATAATACCCCAGTACAGATTTTAGTGCTTTTTAATTGTCATTTTGAGACGTTAAACGAACAGTGGAATACCGATCATGTTGCGTTCCGAAGCACGCACCAAAGACGCGCAACAGTAGAATACCGTTATTGCGCTCGCGTGACGCAAACTTGACGCAAGCGTGTCTGCAGCGGTAGAGAATACGAAAAGCGTTGTTTTGATCGAAACCTAACTGCAACTGCACTGCAACAGCATTTCTTTAGTTACGTGAATTAGCCCACTGATTTACCGATTTTTAATTACTTATACTCCATTTACAACAAGATTAGACATATACACAAACCTTTTTAACAGTCCATTCAACCGATTTGACTTATATTGCGTTGGTGCCATGACAAATGGTAGCTGCAGTAAACAGTTGTTATTGTAACCACTTTATTACGTCTAATGTCATCCTTAAGCCTACGGAATAGAAGTCAAAATCGGTTGAAGGGACTGTAAAAAAGGTTTGTTTTAAAGTCTAATCTTATTGTAAATGGAGTATAGTTTAGTCACAAGTCTTCCACAAATTAGGTACAGACGCCAGCACATCAAGCCATACCTAAATGTCAAATTTTTCCAATTAAATATGAACCTTATGATTTTGTAATATAGTTGAAAATCTATCAAAGAAATTTGACAGATTGTAGTAACTTGATGTGCTGGTCTCTGTAAATAATTGTATCTGTAGACTCATCTAACTTTAAGCTGCAATTTGTGGTAAGAAAATAAAAACCTATTCTGTTGTCAAACCAAATCTGTGGAGGATTTGCGTTTGGTCAGCTCATAAAAAGTAAAGACGTGAGTGGTGAGTGAGTGAGTGAATCGATTAATTAGTGGTATCAGGAACACAATTAATTGGGACACCCCTTTGATCTATCCTAAGAATTTTCAGTTGGTATCACTCAAATATTTTCATTTTTATTTCTCATAATCTTTTAGTAGTATTTTACGACTCTCTGGGAGTGACGACTTGGTAGTAAAACGCTGGCCCGTCATGCATGAGGTTGCGGGTTCGAAAACGGGCAAGAACCAATGAGACTCTTTCAATTCATATGTACTTTCTAAGTTTTTCTTGGACATCACTGACAGCGGCAGCGGTGAAGGAAACCATCGTGAGGAAACCTGGATTTATAGTTAACTAGCGTCTACCCCAGATTTCGTCCTCGTGAAAGCCAAGTATACCATATAACGTAGAATGTTACACTCAACAATAAAGTAGCTTTCTATCGGTGATAGAATTTTTTAAATCAGATGATAAGATTTGGAGACCTGCAGTGGTATTCTGTTACAATCTCCCTCGGTGAACACCTAGGTGAAGTGAGCTGTCATCCGATTGTGGTGCTTTATAAATCCCTAGCATTGGGACAGAGGACGACTCACTTCACCTAGGTGTTCACCAAGGGAGATTTCAACAGAATAGACATACTGCATCCAAACTAAATAGTATAAATATAACTTAGTCTGAAATCTTTAATCTTCTTTGAGCGTGGGTGACGCTTTGAGCGTCCACGAAAGCGTAGTTAAACAATGCTCGTGTCCTCTCTGTACGAAGAGGTCTTTGCCCTGCAGTCTGTGGGACAATTATAGGCTCCTATTATTCCTAGTAAGCCGTATGGTGCCGACCGCGAGCTATTTGCGGCCGGCACCACCCCATTTCTACCCGTGGGTGTCGTAGAACAGAGGGATATTTTTAATTTTTAATTTTATTTCTTTGGGAAAACAAACAGTGACACATTACAACAATATAAAAAGTAATAAAAACAAGTAATTATGCGCAAATGTGTTACCAACAACATTTTCCACGGAATACATAAAAAAAAATATATATTGCAAGCTACCCATGCGGGTTTAAATCTACTTACACACTACTTACAATAATTTTAGAATACTGTGTATTTCTAATATTCATATTATGACAAACCGAGGTTTGTCATAACGTCAGTAAAAACAGGAGGATAAACAAAGCAAAATCAATCAAGGCTTGCGATTGATTAATTATTAGGGTGGGTACCTAACCAATGCGTATTGTCTCTAATATAAT
The DNA here is from genome assembly GCA_947361185.1 of Charanyca ferruginea. Lineage (NCBI taxonomy): Eukaryota > Metazoa > Arthropoda > Insecta > Lepidoptera > Noctuidae > Charanyca > Charanyca ferruginea. The sequence goes on from OX376074.1 coordinate 24,669,150, forward strand.
GTTTTTAAATTTACCAGCAGAGAGAGCAAACATGTCAACGTGTTGGAAAAGTTTGTTATAATTTGTGGTAAGATATTGACCAGAGAATGGGCAGCAGCGTCATTCTGAGTACCATGACACCTACTGCGATCGCCAACATCCATCGGTCAAGCATGACGATTTCGGCTGTACCTACTCTTGGGGAAGACCCTTACCCAGCAGTGAGCGTTAAAGGTTGACATGATGATCCCTAGTAGTTACCCCGTGTGAAAGTGACCAAAATAATCAAACGATTACTCATGATTCCCTCATGCGTGTTACGATTAAAAGTCGCATGTATGTAACCCGCTGTAAACAAGTAAAGCAGTTTTATTAGCACATGGCAGTCGCGACGTTATATTTCAACTGTCAAAGTGTCACGGGAATAATTAATGGCACCAGTTCTGCTACAATTTTGTTCAGTTTATCGGGAATACGAGATAAACATGTTATGTTGCCTGTGATTGCTCGTATGTCAGTTCAGAATATGTGATCTTTTGGACCCCTTGTAATGATTGAACTATTTAATTGGTCCTAAGTGGCGGATTCTCTTATCGAGGGTCAATGGAGACAGTGATTCTATTTATGAAATAGGCAAATGCCTACTGTATAGTGTATCCCATTACAATAGGGAGTGAGCCTTTTGTATGGGAGTTACAACAAAACTTGAGAAATGTCTGTACAAAGTTATTATTACACTTCCTACCCCTTCCCGGAATATAGGCTTTATGTAATCTGTGTAAACGATTAAGTTCTAGTTCTTCCTTATAACGTGTTGTGTGTATATTCAATTTGAAGCCTACATAGGATCGATTAGTATTTCATCTTTTAATATGCTTCCAAAAGTTTTGAATTGTAACCAGTAATGTTATTCTGTAAAAGTGATTCCCGGTGAATTAAGGGCGCGTATTCGATTTAGCGCAACTCAAAATCTAAACGATTGCTAGAACGGCGTAGCAGCATTGACACACACTAGTACAATACAACGGACTGTTTGTGTGCATCAGAAAATAAAATATGCATGAAATAAGCACGAATCATTGAAATTGATCGGCAAAGGACAGCGCGCGATGTATTACAGTGTTTTTTAAAATAATTGTCTAAAATAAATGAGCTCGTATAACGGATTGAAAAAATATTCTGTATATTAAGCATAACATTTACTTGGTTACCTATCATAAGGTCGAAAAATATTTGACCGAATTTCATTTCACCTAAAACTTTTCAACTATTATCGTTTCGTTTTTTTTTACTTCATCGAAGTCACGTCTGCCACTGTATCAGTTGACCTATTATCAATTCGATTTTTTTCGTTATTCCGACGTTACATTTGGTCGATAAACTTTTTACCGAAGTTAGACTTAGCCGAATAACATTTGTTCGAAGTATTATGATTCCAAACATTCATTATGTCACTGTTTTAATTACCATATTTTCATTTCATCAAACGCCTAGAAAGTTTGTGCACACTATTTTATATCTGCTTCATTTTGCTATCTGCTTGCTTGCATGCAAGCATGCAGCGTGCAAACAAGCATGAAACATGCAAGCAGGCATGCAACATGCACAAGCATCGTTTCTGTCACGGCTCCGCCGCTGCGGGGTCTGATCGGCCCCACGCGAGCTTATCGTCGCAGATGGTTTTAATGCTCACCTGCGGCGAGCCTTCAAACCGCCTGCTCCTCAGCTCGCGGGCCGCCCCACCCCTCCGCGCCTACGCGGGCTTAAATTACACTCTAGGTAGGGCAGACAAGACTGCGTGAAGTCGGTTTTGCAGCGATTCGTTTCTGTCACTAAAATTTTGTAGCCTATTGATTTTTTATGACACTATTTTATTTTATATTGATAATGCTACCAGGTAATCTTATATATAAAAATCTTCTGTGCGTGTGTATGAAAGTGAACTCGTCCTAAACGGCTGGACCGATTTTGATGAAATGTTTTGTGTGTGTTCCAGTGGATTTGTGAATGGTTTAGATTCACAATTGGACCCGATAGGTGGCGTTGTAGTTCTAGGACTTGTTTTTATTTTCAGGCAGGACAACGTCTGTCGGGCCCTCTAGTATTCTGTAAAATGTTGTTTCGGTGTGGTGAAAATATGGCAAATAAATCATTTGGCAAATGAAAAAAGTTCAAAAGAGGCTTCGGCCAATAGCAAAAACTTAATTTGTAAATCGACGAAAAATTGTTCGGTAAAATAATACTTATGACACATGATACTTCGATGATATAAAAATATGTCAAATAATGCATAATTATAGCAAAAAAGACATCGGTTAATAGTTTTCGGTAAAATGAAATTCGGAAAAAAACATTTCGGAAAAGTGATCGGTTCCCCGTTTAGTTTCATAAAATAAATATATCAGTTATGTTTTTATTCAAATACTGGTGAAAAAAAATTGTCAAAGTGAACCGATTTTCTACTTTTTCAACATGGTTTTTTAATACATAATAGTAATATTTTCGTAATTTTGGTATCTCTGTAGCTGCCTTTATGACTGTATATCCTGTTGGAAAAACGCATAAAACAAAATATTTTGGCATATTGTAATGGTTGTATTCGTCCTGAAAGTTAGTTATTTTCGTAAAACGATATGAAAGAATTGTCTTCGCTTCAAAAAACCATAATTAAAAATTATACATTTACACTGTAGTTCCCTAAATCAAGACTTAATCTTTTCGAAAACTGTAATTGTCTTTAAATAATCTGCTCACATCATTACGATATTGCTCTGGGCAAAACGCGAAAACAAGAAGTTTTCGTCACGAATCGAATACTCGCTCGTGAAGTACATATGAGATGAACTAACTGCTATCATGGTATGGATTGACAGCTCACCTCAAACTAATTTCACCTAAAATCACCGAGGGAGCTATACAGAATAGAACTGCTAATTTCAATTTACGTGTCAGGAACAATCATAGTCAGAAGTAATCGCTTGCAGTCAAAAACTAAAAAAATTAATGAGTGCAACTTGGCGGAGTGAAAACATACGAAAACCGAAATTAGAACGTGAACGTTGTGTGATAGAGATAGCAAACATTTAAAAATCTGGTCAGACAGGGTACTTGCTGAACTATTTTTAATAGGCGTGTTTCATCATCATCTCTCGTCTACTGCTGAACGTATACCCCGTTGCCCAAGACCGGGTTGGTTGGTGACCTCTGAGGGCCTCCCTCAGATATCGCCGTCTTGGGCAGTTTGCATCCACACAGTACCAACACACGACCCTATTACCTTTAAAGGGTCTACAAAAATATATTTTATATTTTTATCTCTTGACGGCAAGCAACAAGAAATGCACTAAGCAATTGCCTAACTAAATCTAAAAGGCGTTTACGTCTCAAAGAATCATGACGAGATCCATATATTCATTTGTATGAAAAAAAAAATTTAGAGTGCTTAAAATATTTTCCAATGTGAAGAATACATTACCAGAAGCAGATTGATATGCTTAGCATATTTTTAAACCCCCGCATAATTAAAATATTACGAAATGAAAATAACACTTTTTCGTTTCATCTCGATGCCCATTTTGTGTTTATAAAAATAAAAAGAAAGTGACAAGCGACGTTAACGGATCTATAAAATTGGCAGACAAGTGATGTGACAAGTGTGTGGAAAAAAAAAATTATGACATTATTTCCCATAAATCGATCCAATTTCAGTGTAAGAACTGCGAAACGGCGGCTGTCAGTGTCATTGTTACTTTCAGTCGCCGTTTCATTCTGAAATAATGAGCTTTTCGTTAAACTATTCATTTTTTTGCAGAGTTTTAAAAATATTGTAAATGTCTGAAGATACTCTTTAGGTGCCCAAGAATATAAGAATTAGAATTTCAACTTCTCTAAACATCTTAATTTTTTTTGTACTATTCCTGCCATGATTCTTTCTTGAGTCAAAAATCCCCTCAAACAAGACGTGCCCGCTCCATCTAGTCCCCAGTAAATATTCCAAGGGTTGCGTGTCGGTACCTTCCGACGTTTTCACACCAGTGGCAGGTAATTGAAATCACCTTAGTGCAGGCGCGGTTCACGTTCGTGTGGTTGTGATACTACCGCGTGATTGACAGGACTTTGATGTGGGCCGTATGCATCGCGGAGGTGGTCGGGCCTTTGTTCTGGTGGTTCAGTTCGTAGTGGGAAACACGGAGAAAGTATTTTGGCTTCTATTTTTGAATTTGAACGCCGAAATCTTCACTCAAACAAAAATCCGCGTTCAAATTCAAAAATAGAAGCCTATTTTGGCTTCTAGAGATTTCGGCTCGAAGGACCAGGTTCTTCTTCTTTAGAGGTAGGTACTGTGAACACTAGAGCATGTACAAAGTACCAGTCTCTACTTTCTGTGCACTGGTATTTGTAAGGAGACGGAGCGATACGATTATAATTAAAAGAGGGAAAATGTCAGCATATATTGAGGATAACGTGCTAGCCCATTGGCAGCTAGCAGACAATTGCCTAAATAGATATGAAATATGCCAAACGATTCCATTTTCAATTTACTTTTGAATTCCTCAGAGAAAAAATCGACAAGATTGCATTTCGCATTCAATCTTTTTTTAGTATGTATTTGGAAGGAATTGAACTACGGAACTTCTACGGAAACATACTAATTGTTTTTCTTTTTTTTTCAATTAAGATCACTGAATGTAAGTTGAGGCCACTATCAAAGACCCTGTTAAATTAATACTGCAACAATATTCTTGAAATTAGATTATTCATACGATCTTTGCAGGAACATATTTACTTACAGTAATCTTGCTTTCAAACCCAAACTAAAGTCAAAAAGTCTTCAATAACAATTCAAACAGATTGATGAAGTCAGAATTAGACAATGTCAACAGAAGCTATCGTGAACAATTGAACGAATGAACGAGTGAACGAACGAGCGAACGAACTGAAGTTATGTGATCCACCAATGAAAGAGAACTTTGGGACAAAGACGAGGGCCTTTTGTATGCCCATAATTAAGTTCGTTGGAGTTTAATTGATTTGCATGGAACAGCTGACAGATGGTCGCCATCAATTTTGAGGTCTTATAGTTATAGGTTTAAACCCTTGTAGGTCATCGCTTCAGTTTTAAACTGTCGTAAAATTTATCTGAGGGTACGAAAATAGATAAATTTTGTTGGGTTATTTGCGATGAGTGGGCAGATGAGGGATGGTTGATTTTAATAGGTCATTAGGATGAAAAGAAATATGTATTTTGAGTGTAGGATTATACATTATAGATTGAGAACAACGGATTAACTCACTGTGTTGCCGGGTTCGTCTAGTTACCAAGGGTAAGTGATGATGTGGTCAGCTCAGTGTTTCAAGCAAGATACTCTTCCGCCACCTTTACCCTCGCCCGCGCCACCCCTGCAGTTGTCCCGCAGTGTCCGCAGGAATGCGACGGGCGGTGTGTCATCCTGTGGAACTCCTTGAGAAAGATAGCCTTATGCCATCGAAACTAGTCGGACGAACCCAGCAACACAGTGAGTTAATCCGTTGTTCTCAATCTATAATGTGTAACAATACTCACGTTTCGTTTAAGGAGAAATTACCTTTATAAGTTAAAAGTTCGCATACAACCTTCTTTGCCTTGTTCTGCCTAGCCTTTTCCCATCTATCTATGTTTGGGTCGGCTTCCAGTTTAATCGAATGCAGCTGAATTTCAGTGTTTTACATGGAGCGTTTGCCTGGCCTTCACAACCCAGTTACTGGCTAAGACTGGTTCTCAGTCTGAGAATAACAGTCGGGACCAATGGGCTTACGTTGGTTTTTAAGCTCGGATGTGTCTCGGTATGAATAAGATGGCCACCCATCCACAGATCGACCGCGGTAAGCGTAGCTTGACCATAGCCAATCGACCCGCATGGTTTTTAATTAGCCATGAGTCGCTCAACTTTCTTTGTCTTATAGAATAGAATCTCGGATTATGAAGTAAAAGGCAAATTGACTGCGCTGAACACTGTGAGTGCGCCAAAAAACAAAATACAAATTCAAAAGCGAATACCAACAATTTCGTGATTGTATTCGCTTTTGAATTTGTATTTATATTTTTACTAGCTTTTGCTCGTGACTTCGTCCGCGTGAATCTCGGTTATCGCGGATGCTGACAAAGTCGCAGATTAAAAAGTAGTCTATGTCCTTCCCCGGGATTTAAGCTATTTTCATACCAAATTTCATCAAAATCGGTGCCGCCGTTTCATCGTGAAAGTGTAACAGACAGAGTTACTTTCACATTTATAATATTAGATTTTTTTTTAAGATGCGGCGTTCCGTGCTGTTCTGACTTGTGTCAGTAGGTACAGCATGAAGCGTGTTGTAGGTATTCGCGTTTGAATTTGTATTTGCTTTTTTGGCTTCACGGTCAGTGTTCCGCGCGGTCTATCTGCCTTTTCTTTCATAATCTGAGAATAGAATGGTTTATTTGATAAACATAGTTCAATTATCAAGTGTCATAGTTCAATATGGATCTTAAGTTACTTGGTCTTGCGCTAAGTTTTGCTATATCAAATATTCACAAACAAGATTATTATTTACAGGTATAATTATACACTCTTAAAAATAAATCTAATATAATGTCTACAGTGTTATTGAACTAACTTAGGTCTAATCCCGCTCTTTGTAAACACCTACGCAGTACAGATTCTACCATCTATCTCTGTAGGACTTGTTACTGTGGAGATTTCATAAGGAGTAAGTAATATTTAGTTTTTATTTAAATAGAATTCAATACGGCCGGTGCGACGGAGTGAGTGTTTCACCATTTGTATAGTGATCGCAATGAATATCACCCCTTGATAAACTCAAACTGTAACAAAACTCAAATAAATCATTTACAGGGACTTTTCAATCAGTGTCAGTCATTCAGAAAGTTGCAGCTAGTTGCTCGTTCCAAACAGTGGGTTTCTAAGGAGAAATACGAGAAAAAAAATCTCCAAAAACACTCGTTCGAAATCAATAATAATTACAAATTTCGTTTACATCGTTCATGTTGAATCTACGGGTACAACGTGAGAACAACGTAACAAGTCGTGCACGGTAAAAGAGGTCTAGAGAAAAATGTAATTCAAATAAATTTAAAATAATCGAGGCAGCTATGAGATGACCGGTCCCAACCGACGGCGCCCATTCACGGACATTACGCACGGACGCATTGAACTCAACCATTTTGAAGGAAACCGAATGATCCACGTCAACATCAGCGAGACATTGGAATGACCATAATATCCCGCCAGCTACATTCAAGTCAATGAAAGATAAGGTTCTGGGACGGGTAGATACGTGTACAGCCTAGGCGCCAAATAGAACACCTGTCACGCATATAAATACCTTAGCTTACCAATTAACGCAGGCGTCCCTAACTAGGACACATGTACACGTGAATATCAAAGAGATTTGACCCCAAACGAAATTAAAACGCCTTTTTAAATACCCTCAAGTCTTTCTGATCCCTTTTTTTTTAAATAAACCCGTATAACTGGGTTATAATAACGAGACAAACAGACTATTTGTCAAGGGCCGTCCTGCCACAAACTAAATAGCTACAGAGGCTTAACTCAATACGAGGAACGAAAGCACATGTACACACACATAGAAGCGAACGTACGGTGACTTCAAACAAAAGTCGGTCGTGATCCATCTTTGTGTCCATGTATGAGAGCATTTTCGGTCGTTATTTGAACCGAACTTCTGTAGCTACTTATTTGGTGGTCCTACCCTCCCATGTTAATTAATAATTAGCCACGAAGAGGGTGGGGTCTGCGGGGGTGGGTAAAGAATACTAATCCAACGCTGATTTCAACTGTTCATTTTATTTAAATCTTAAATAATCCCAACGGACGGTATGAGCTAATTTAATTTTTAAATTAATGAGGATGGGTTATTTTTGTTTAACACAAAACTGAGTATTTCTGTCTTTGTTTACATTTGCAATGTTATAACGAATACATTTCCTCTCCATTAACTTTCATTCGTGTAGTGTAGTATCCGTGTAGCGACAGAGGGATATTGACCAGAGGATGGGCAGCAGCGTCCTTCTGAGTAACATAACACCTACTACGATCACCAGCATGCATCGGCCAAGCATGGTGATTACGGCTGAACCCCTCCCTCCTTGGGGGAGACCTATGCTCAACAGTGGGCTCCTAAAGGTTGAGATGATGATGAATTTTAATCTTGAAAGTAATAGACTTCTTATCAGCTTCAGATGTTAAATACAAGTACATAGAGCGACAAGGCAAAGCAATACTTGTCCAACTGCAAAATCATAAAATTCCTTCAAAATCTAAATCCCTGTTCTCCCGACTGTAGCATATTTTAAAGTACAGAAATGTTTCAGATTCAAATGTTCATACTGGAACATTTAATAAATGTGGAAAAATGTGGAATTGCAGACATTCGATAGATTCCTTCTATGTATGTCCACTTCACAATTTTATATTAGGGATCGGAGGAGTCGACAGTTCTGTGTCTAGTAATAAAAAGAGCTTTTATTTATTTATACTTCATGCACAAAGGTACAAGGTGCTTTAGGTATTCTCTACCAGTCAACCAAAGATGGTAAAAAGACAACCGCCTTCTAAAACCAAAAAGTGAAAAATAACTCTAAAACAGAACACACCATGACTTTAGTTTCGGAAGTCGGTGGCTTTGCTGTTCTATTTGTTGTTTTGTATTGCCACCGACTTCCGAAACTAAAGTCATCTGTGTTCTATTTTAAAGTTATTTTTCACTTTTTGGTTTTTGAAGGCGGTTGTCTTTTTTGTAAAAAAGATTTTTATGTTCAAGGTGAGAACATTACAACATCATCCATGTATATTTTTTGCTTTCTGTCGATTTTTCAAAAAGTGCTGAATTAATTTCAATTTTATGGGACTACCCTTGAGGGCTTACCCTATCCATAAAAAAAAGGATTTTCAAAATAACTTTACATTTGCCGGAGAAATCGTGTAACAAATATACAAAAAATATATATAAACAGACGAATTGAGAACCTCTTTCTTTTTGAAGTCGGTTGAAAAGAGATAACATGGCAGGTGCGTAACATGAAAGCAAAATACAACAACAACAACCAACAACAGCAGCACCTTTCATTTGGGGCCCAAGGTATAGTGCTCTGCTAGTCTATATCTATACGAATATTCTAAAGAGGAAAGGTTTGTATGTTTGTATGTTTGTAACGAATAAACTCAAAAACTACAGGACCGATTTTAATAATTCTTTCACCATTAGAGTGCTATATTATCCCTGACTAACATCTATCCATACTTCCATATCCATACTTCCATACTAATATTATAAATGCGAAAGTAACTGTCTGCTACGCTTGAACGATGAAACGGCTGAACCGATTTTGATGAAATTTGGTAAGGAAATAGCTTGAACCCTGGTGAAGGACATAGGCTACTTTTGAATTCGCAACTTCGTCTGCATACGCGATAAACGATATTTACGCGGATGAAGTTAACCCTTTCCCTGTCCAAACCCACATATGGATTATTGTGATTGTTAAACTATTTTGTCTGCTTGGTGGTCAACGTGTTAAAAACGTTCAAAATGTGGTCGCAAACTCGTCACAGCGGAAGTCAATGTCAAAGTCTTGTCAGAAATGAAAGAAAATTCGTGATATTTTGACAGATATCGACTTCGAGATAGATTCAAATGCAAACGTTTATAAAAAATAGAAATAGGGGTAAATTACCGCGCCTGCGTTTCCACATTCAATATTTGTGGTTAAGCAAAAGCTAGTAAATTATAACTTTATTCATAATATCATCAATACATAATAACCATACCAGCCTTTTATTTGCCCACTGCTGGGCTAAGACCTCTTCTTATACAGAGAAGGCACCACGTTTGCTCAAGGTGGATTAGCGATTTCAGATAGGAAACCTGGATTTATAATAATAAAGTCCAAATGACAATGCCAGATCCTGCCCCACCCATGTACAGAAAAAGTAACACTTGTACAGAAACAGTAAATTAATGAAAATAATTGTAATGAATAAAGAACCTTTCTATACTAAATTGTTTTTCTTTAGAACTTGCGGATTACGAAATACCTACCCAGAAAATACAAACTCATTTTACCTAAAATACAATTTAAGCTATAATCAATGTCATTATTGTTTTCAGATTTAAACGGAAACCGCAAGTTCTACAGTCACTAAGACTAATGTTTAGTTATCAACAATAAATAAACAGTAAGATGCTACATATTGCACATGACTTTTATTGAGTGGGGCAAAGTTCTATAGAGTTTCTGGCATTGTCCTTACCTCACCATGTTTACCTTCACCGATTTTAGTGACGCCCAAAGTAAATTGAAGTATGTAATGGATTGAAAACGTCACACATGACCGATATTCATTTGGTATGAATATATATTTCTTAGTTAGAATACTTTCTGTATAAATGAGACAAATCTATATCAATATAATTTGTATGTACCTATTCCCTGTTCACAATAAGATTAGCCTTTTACACAAACCTTTTTTAGCGTCCGTTCAACCGATTTTGACTTATATTGCGTTGGTAACATGTCAAATGGCAACTGCAGTAAACAATTGTTATTGTACCCACTTTTTATCCTTAAGCCTACGGAATAGAAGTCAAAATCGGTTGAAGGGAATGTAAAAAAGGTTTGTGTTTATGTCTAATCTTATTGTGAACAGGGTATAGGCACGTATAGGTACATACAAATTATTTATCTAATATATAAAATTCTCGTGTCACAGTTTTCGTTCCCGTACTCCTCCGAAACGGCTTGACCGATTCTGATGAAATTTTTTGTGCATATTGGGTAGGTCTGAGAATAGGCCAACATCTATTTTTCATCCCCTTTTTTCACCCCTTTTTCATCCCCCGTAGATCGGGACAGGACAACGTCTGTCGGGTCAGCTAGTAATATATAAAATTCTCGTGTCACAGTTTTCGTTCCCGTACTCCTCCGAAACGGCTTGACTGATTCTGATGAAATTTTGTGTGCATATTGGGTAGGTCTGAGAATCGGCCAACATCTATTTTTCATCCCCATTTTTCACCCCCTTTTCATCCCCAGTAGGTAGATCGGGACAGGACAACGTCTGTCGGGTCAGCTAGTATTGATATAGATTTGTCTCATCTATACAGAAAGTATTCAAACTAAGAAATATATTTCATACCTAATCAATATCGGTCATGTTTGACGTTTTCAATCCATTACATACTTCAGTTTACTTTGGGCGTCACTAAAATCGGTGAAGGTAAACATGGTGAGGAAATTTGGACTTTATTATTATAAATACAGGTTTCCTATCTGAAATCGCTAATCCACCTTGAGCAAACGTGGTGCCTTCTCTGTATGAGAAGAGGTCTTAGCCCAGCAGTGGGCAAATAATAGGCTGGTATGGTTATTAGGTATAAGGGGGGAAACTACTCATCCGATTTCAATAATTCCGTCACGAATAGGAAGCTACGTTATTCCTAAGTGCTATAGAATATATTGCATTATCAAAAAAATAGGGATCCTTGAGAAAATTCACTCGGACGAAGTTGCGGGCAAAGTGCACGTTGTAAATATTTTGCGCCTTGGCAAAAAATGATAACACACTACCGCAGCATTGCTAAGTATTATTGAACAGGCGCTTAAGATCTACTGAGTATAGTTGTTAGATCTCACAAAGGCATTAAGGCATATTTAGCCAATACAGTTTATACCTTAGGTACAACAGTGACATAATACATAGATAAATGACGCACACTAGTAAATTGTAAGGAATATACCTATCAAATATACTTGAGTTGCAGACGTTGATAGCCTACCAGAGCGAGGTAAATCTTCCATCACATCTCGACTGCATTTGAATGCTTTGTGCCTTGTGCCATTCATAAGCACGTGTTTTTGATAAAGTTGAGTCACCGTAAGCCTTCTGTAACATTTTCAGTGACTCCGACCACGAAATTCCATTGGCGACGCAAAATTTAAGGTAAAATCTATGTTCGATGTTTTTGTCCATTATGAAATTCACAATACACACTAGATATGATATAACTAAAAACACATAAAATTTTAATCTAAATTACAGATGTAACTCAAACTTCGCGCCAAAATGGAAAACAGTTGTGCCAATCTAACAACAACAAAACAAAAAAATGAATTTGGAACCATAATCAAATCATCCATTCCCGATACTTTTTTGACTGAATGTATATAAGTGGGGGTTTTTGGATGTTGCCAATTTTCAGTCATAGGCACTGTTGTACAGTCCGTTATAGCAATTAACTGATTCACCTTTGCATAAATGATTCTTTAGAATACGAATCGATTGAATTTTAATATTCTTTTATATTTCATTTACTTTGCTCAAATGGTAGAAAAATATAAAAGAATTATAAAATTCAATTGATTCGTATTCAAAAAAATCTCAACTTTTTATGCAAAGGTGGGTCAGCTAATTGCAATAACTGACTGTACCTAATGCCGGCACTTCACATGGCGTATTTGTGCAAATATTCCCCTTACTTGGATAATACAAAATCGACTTTAATTCAATAAACGTAGGGTACATTTTGTATTATCCAAGTGAGGCGAATATTTGTACAAATACACCATGTGAAGTGACGGCATAAGGTATACATTACAATGACTGATGTGCAACGGTGTCCTTCCGCAGACCATGGTCTATCTGGCGCCGCATGTCACCTGCTCAGGTGAGGACCTAACGATTGCACCAGCAGATGGCGTTGCCGTGGCTGGATACAGGGTCAAATAAGGAATCTGACAAGAACAAACACAACACACACACGTACACATATCAGTCTATTACAATACTTTGACAATAAATGAAGAATAAAAAAAATATGTGGGGACATTTCACACATGACCATCTGACCTCAAACTAGGCATACCCTGTACTATGGGTGTCAAATAGCTGATATACTTACATAAATAAATACGTATATATATAACAACAACCAGGCACAAGGCAAACATAAGTGCTCATCACACAAATGTTTGCCCTAGGCGGAATTCGAACCTGCGACTCTGTGCGTCGAAGGCAGATACACTACCACCTAGGCTACAGAGCCGTCAACTCAAGCACCACCATATTGCTCAACGCCTGTGGACAAAATCCCTTTTCTTGTAGCGTTAACGAAAACAGAAATATCAAAATGTATGTTTGTCTATTATAATATAATTTGTCTATAGGCCCAGCTCTAAGCCGACTCAGATTTATGATTTAACTGTTATTAAATCAATATCTATCTTTTGTCTTCCTAACAAAAGATCTTAAGTCTTCCTCTATCATTTGTCACAGTAGTAAAATAGTCAAATCAATACAAAACCCTAGTACAAATCTTACATGAAACAGCAAAGCACCAGGTATTACAGAGCTATATATCCCGTAGAATAACCGCCTACCCAAGACGTTATCTAGACAGCATAGAGCTGAGCAATTTGCCAGGCTTCTGAAGACGATACAATCCCCAAAATATGTGTCGGGTAGATTTGTCCAGCAATTAATCAGTATTAACAGTGGCCCATCTGTCTGTGAGGATTACCGCGACAGCGGCGCCGTGTCTGCCAGTCTTAATAGCCTGTGTAGGCTGGCGGCGGTCCGCGGAAGCAGAAGGAGTACTTTGTACAAGGTGCTAAAGGTGCCGAAATAAAAACTGTTTTTCAAAAAAGGCAACCACCTAAAGACTCAAAAGTAAAAAAATACTTTAATTTCGGAAGTCGGTGGCAATGCAATACAACAAACAGAAACAAAGCCGTCTTACGAAAAAAGTTAGTTTTTTACCCGACTACGGCAAAGCCAAAGGAGGGTTATGAGTTTGACAGGCTATGTATGTATGTATGTATGTATGTATGTATGTATGTATGTATGTATGTATGTATGTATGTTCATCTGTACGCGCATAACTCCTAAACTACTTATCAGAACTGAACAAATGAGGTATCGTTAGAAGCGTCTTGATCGTCCGCTGGTTATAGGCTATATGACGTGTCACCGAATCCAATGTGGCGCCCTCTGGCGGACAACAAAACCAAGATTTAAAAAAAAAATGAAGACAAGCATACCGTGTTTGGTATCATTTTAAAGGGGTTCACTAGTACCATTCAAATATATAATATTTAGTTGTGTTTTGTCACAAATTATTTAAAAAAAGAAAAGATTACCAAATAAATTAAGATACGCATACCGTGTTTAGTATCATTAGAAAGGGGTTCACTAGTACCTTTTAAATATATAATGCTTAGCTGTGACTCCAAAATGGTTTAAATAAAAAAAAATAGTTTAAAAACTAAAACCCGACTACAACAAAAAGTGATCTAAAAAGTACGAAACAAGAAAATATTTCACACAGAAATCAAGACATAGGTACAAAATAGTCAAGGTAAGCCGTGGTTGCATGCCATTATAATTCATGTTCATCGCACTCATATGGGATACAGGCATGCAACCATGGCTTACCTTGACCATTTTGTACCTATGTCTTGATTTCTGTGTGAAATATTTTCTTGTTTCGTACTTTTTAGATCACTTTTTGTTGTAGTCGGGTTTTTACTTTATAGTTCTTGAAGGCGGTTAGTCTGTGGATGGGTGACCATCCCTTTCATACCGAGTTTCCTCCGTGCCTCGGAAAGCACGTAAAACCGTTGGTCCCGGCTGTCATTTGTAAATCTTTGGCAGTCGTTATGGGTATAGTCAGAAGCTAGAAAGTCTGACAACCAGCCTTACTAAGGGGTATCGTGTTACCCAGTAACTGGGTTGTGGAGGTCCGATAGGCGGTCGCTCCATGTAGAACACTGGTATTCAGCTGCATCCGGTTAGACTGGAAGCCGACCCAATATAGTTGGGAAAAGGCTAGGCAGATGATGATGAGTTCTTGAAGGCGGTTGTCTTAATTATAAATATTTTTTTTTCGCATTTTTCTGCTTTCGTCTAATCATAAAAAAAATATTAAGAAACAGTAACACCGAACAAATTGAATCACTTTTAAATTTCCACCCTTAGAGGTGGAATATTTTCATGAAATTTATATGAGACCACTAAACAAGAATCATCGGAGTACACTGTAAAAAGTAACGCGTGTCCAAATGAGAATCCCTTCTTCTTTTTGAACTCGGTTAGAAGAAAATAATTAAGTTTATTGGCTTTATTTTTCTGTCTTTTGTGTAGCACATAATGCTGTATAAAAGACAAAAATTAAAAATAATAGTAATACAAAAATCATTATTGTGTGCCCAGCATAGACCTAGGTTTTCAACTGGATCTGGAGTTTCAATTTTTTTAGTTCAAAGTCAAAGTCAAAGTATTTATTTGTGCGATTTCTGGTGATAACAGGTCTTACAGATTTTTACAGAAACTCAAAAATCTACCCTTTGGGCATACACAAAATAGCAATTTCAAATTTAACAATAATAATTTCATATAATGTAACAATATTAGACAATTATATCAATAAAATAAATTAAACAAACTCAAAATAATAAATTCAAGTTCATCAAGTCGACGAGACGAGTCGCATGTTCAGGTGCGTTCAGATAGACTGGAAGCTGACCCCAATGTAGTTGTGAAAGGACTAGGCAGATGTTAATATCTTCCCTGGGATAATTTAGGACATCCGCTTAATTCTGAACTCTAGGGCATAAGCTAGAAAGATATGAAAAGCACTTTACTCAATTGACTTTAAGATCCAAATCCACAACTTGCAAGGTGTACAAGCAATCAACACCACATCGATATCTTCTTTTCCAATTTCGTGTTGTTAACCTTCTGGATTCATTCTAAGAGTCAGTAGCCTTATAGCCTAGGAACAAGGGGTTCTGAATAATTTAGATAAAGCTGCACTGGTTCAGGTTAAATGATTGGGTTATGTAAGATATGTCCTAGTAATCCTTTTTACGTTTTTCTGAAAGGTGTTTCTGAAAAGTTTTAGAACTAATAGAACTAATTGTGTAAAAAAATTAAATACTGGCCAGTTTAAGAAAACATTTAAAAAATACTGACAGGAAAGGCCTACTATAATGTCAATGAATTTGTAATGACAAATCGCTATAATGTGATGTAACTGACTGAATTTATTAAATTGATTTTGAATTGCATGAATATATTATTTACCAATTAATTTTTTTTTTTTTTTTTTTGATTATGTAACCTTGTATAATTTTCTTTATTTTACTAAAAAAAAATTTTTTTTAATCTTATGGTCTTTCAACCATATTTGTACACCAGCCATGGTCAAACATGTTGTGCCAAAGAATCTGTAACACCTATAATAAACACCATGTATATTATCTACACATGTTTTTGCAAATAAATGAGTCTTTATCTTTATCTTCAAAAAATTTCACCATGAAGCGCGCAAACCTTCCTATAAGCTGATAGTGCGCAGTTGGAATTTGGTAAAGGACAATTATACGAAAATGATACGCTTCTATTCTCAAGAGATTTCGAGCTAGCTTCCACAGCATCCTGAGTATATTGTGTGAAAGGTGGGACAGCCCCATACTGGCTCACTGAATACGTCAGCACACGTAGGAGTAATCATAATATGGATCTTGTAATTTGATGTGAAATAAATAAATAATAATAATTATTTAATTCAGTCAGTATAAGTATATGCAAGTTTGTTATGGGTTCTGCGGAACTGTTTAATATGATGCCAACAGTCACATTTTACCATCACACCGCTCGCCACAGACAAGGAGTTTATTCTCACACACTTTGAACCTAACTGGTCGCGTGAGTAACGGTTTCAAATACATTTTCTCCTATGTACGCTCAGGTTGTGGAAAAACCGTCCTACCATGGCTTATTCATGGAACTTGAGCGTAGGGGTCTTTAAAAAGAGTGTCAAAACGTTTTTACAGGGTCAACATCTCGCGTGTGATGCTTCTGGTGTTACAGGTGTCCATAGACTGCAGTTTGCCACATTGAAAGATTTATGTCCCAAATACACCTGATAGGTTTATTAATTTATTTTTGTTTCCAAGACAACTATAATAAAAAACCAACGACGAGGAGTTTTCAACCGAAAATACTGCCAACCTACCTATTACCTCACCTCGAATCCCCATTACCTCGTAACGAGCTCACATTTGAGTCCATGTTCTATTTCCCTCCAAACATTACCTCCACACGTTTCATATTTCGTCTTTTATCAAGAATCACTATTTTAAAATAAAACCCCATCTACGAACACTTTGGAAACGTCAGACGAGCAATTTTCGGGCTATTCTGAATGCATAAAACTTTACATCCGCGCCGCAAAATAAGGTACCAGCGTAAAACGACCCCGGGAATTGAGCCATAGGACCACGATTTAGTAAGAATGTTTAAATATGATGGGAGGGGAGGCAGGTCAGATTATGTCGGTAGTTCGAAGCGTTGTAACTGTTAATTCGGAAGAACAGCCAAAACCTTTCGCCTTAACGAGCGACAGTCATTAAGAACTGTTTAAGAGCCGCTCAAAATGTTCCGGGCCCCGGGAGCTTAGCGTTAAGTTAGAGAATTGATAACTTTGAGAGAATTACTCTTGCATGAGTTTGGTCTTTTTATACGCAGTGATGCAGGACCAATAAAAATGCAACTACTGATTATGAAATTTACGTGAAGTTATGCTACTTGGTTTATCCATTGTTAATACTTATAAAAACAAATTGTTTCTGTAGATGAACTTCGTTTACAGAACTAATAAAATAACTCAACCTATTCTTACCATCTTAGGACGCAACTGGTCCAGCAAATTGGTACAACTAACAACCTTAATTACCTTCATGTTATTTGTTCCAACTTCGATCCGAAGTCACAAGGTCAAGCGCAACTTAGCCCTACAAGAGTTAGGCCTTTGTTTTATAACAACAACTTGCCCTTTGGCCTGAATTGTTCTAATTTCATTACTTCTTAGTTTCAAGTTGATTTTAGATATCGGATAAACAAGGCTTAATTTATTAATGTTGCCGATTGATTTTCTTATAAAAATTAGTATCAAAATCTTTGATGTCTTGGGACAGAGTAACTTTTTGAAAGCCATTGTTAAATACTACGTATCATACGTACATATGTAAACACTATGTATCTATGTAAACAACTTAGTTGTCATTCTTTATCTTGTAATACTTTGTTCATACTTCAATATACTTAGTGTTTTTATGCAAGGTCGATCATATTCACGTATAGTTATACTAGATGATTTTTTAGTCACGTTCCAAATTTCTCAGGGTGATAGTACCCATGAAATTGAATAACTTTCTCCAAAAAACATGGGTCGAAATATTAAAAAAAAATCGGACTTCCCATACAAAATCGATCAGCTGACTATTGATTTTGTATGGGAAGTCCGATTTTTTTTTTAATATTTCGACCCATGTTTTTTGGTTATTCAATTTCATGGGTACTATCACCCTGAGAAATTTGGAACGTGACTAAAAAATCATCTTGTATAACTATAAACTGTAACTGCAAAATATTTATTTTTAAAAGAGTATGGAGTTTCTTGCCCTTTCTTCTCCATACGAAACTACCTTTTGGAAGGGGCAACTAGAATCAGCTTTTTTTATATGACGTCCAAAAGTGCCTTTTAATGGTTTAATTGAAATAAATTATTTGACTTTGACTTTAAACCTCTTCCGTCTCTATTAGGTCTCCTTTATTAGGTGATGTTGTTCGAAGATGCTTTTCGAACAACAGCCTAGTCACTAAATAGATTAGTTTACTAACATAGGTATAAGTTATCCTTTTGTGTACTAACCCATTATGGATGTTGCTAATCCGAAATATAGATTATTTTATTTTATTTATTTGATGTTTTAAACCAAAAACAGGGGACCACTTTTTCGATCCTTGGCTCAAAATCAACAGCAAAGTTGTTATAAGGATTTGAAAAAAAATTGTTACATAATTTCTCAAACATATTAAAACATGAAAATGGTCCTTCAGTCCTACCAAAAGTTCAACCAACGAAGTATAAATAAAATAGAGCCTACGTAACTACCCACATTCGTAACGAAAGTGTGTTGGGTACAATTTATGTGGTTAACTCGCCAGAGGCCGCGCCTCACCCAAGAATTACAACCCAAGTTGGATAGAAGAAACACGGGAACTTATAAAACATCTTTATAATAAGGTTGCGGTAAAAGACGATGTTCATTCGTGCCCTAATAGATTCCAGCAATTTGATCTTTCTGTTTAGAATATTGAAAATAATTTAGAGCTAGTAAAAGCTGCAGTTTGATTGAAACATCATCTTGTCTGACTATTGCCATCCACTGCAGAACCTAGGCTTTCTCAGAGGTCTTTTGTATGATTGAATACAAAAAGTAAACTGTTTTTAATTCCGATTCCATTTTTGGTTTAATAGTGAAAATGGGTGAAGAATTACATTCGATTACAAACAAAGAGACCGTTCGGTTGAAGTGATGATGAGTCGTTGATAAATATACCTTAGTTTTGAGGTAGAGTAGATGTTCATGATTTCACTTCTTCTTTTGTGAAGTTACATTAAACTCAAAGTCAAATCATTTATTTCAATTAGACCATTATAAGGCACTTTTGAACGTCAAATGAGGAAAAGAAATGATTCTAGTAGCCCATTCCAAAAGGTAGTTCTGTATGGAGAAGAATGGGCAAGAAACTCCATACTTACTGTTTTAAAAACGATGTTAACAATATTTGCGTTTACAGGAATTATATAATTATAAATTATACGTAAATACCAGATGTACCTTGCATAAAAACACTATTTTAAAGTGTGTACAAAGTATCACAGATTAAGGAATGACAGACTAAGTTATATGTACATAGATACATAGTGTTCACATATTACAAATGTTGAGACAGTGGACAACCAAACTCTTTATATTTTAACAAACAATGAATCAGTATGTGAGCCTGAGCAGTGTATAAGTACTGAAAAAAAAAAGAAATATTGTCTAGACTGTCGATTGTCCTACGGACCTAGACCAGCATGTTTCCAAGCGTTCTTATCTTGAATATAGTCCTCTAAATTATAATATGCTTGTTTACAGAGTGTACTTTTAAAGTTTCCTTATTTTAGACATTTCAGCAATAATGTGTCTAAAAGCGAATATATAAATTGATGACCCTTTCTTTCTTGCGGTTACCGCGTTTAACTTATTACGTTGAACATTTGCGTGCCTAATTTTAAGGTAGATTGTACCAGGAACAAAAAATGCTGTGAACACCTTTATTTTGTATATACATACATATTAGGCAAATAAAGATTTATTATTACCTAGAGCTTCAGGTGTTTATGAAATTCAATAATTTTGTCCGTATGGTGTCGGACGTAAAGAATAGCACCATCCCATATCTTCCCGTGGGTGTCGTAAGATGCGACTAAGGGACGTACTAGAGAATGGGCAGCAGCGTTCTCTGTGCATTTGTAACAACCATACTGCGACCGCCAACCCGCCTGGCAAGCATGGCGATTATGGCAAATCCCCCCCTCGGCTGAAATGATAATGATGATGAATACTTTTAAAATAATAGGTCGTGGTTAAAAAAGCCGTGGATGGGCCATCCATTTTGTCATTGGTAGCCAAAACGTCTGACAACTTACCAAGGGATTATGTTACCCAGCAACTGACTTGTGAAGGTCAGATAGCCAGTTGCTCCATATGAAACACTGGTATTCAGCTGTATCCGGTTAGACTGGACCAACGTTGATGATGAATTTCATAATAATTCGTTTTAATACGACCTTCAAGGCTTATGCTTAGAGGTCACTATTTTGAACCTAGTGCGTATTTGTAAATCTTTTATTCATCTGCATAACCTTTTCAGGTCTTTTAAGTTTTCAGTTGCAGGACAAAAAGCCGTTAAAGAACGATTTATCTATTGCATTATACAATATTAAATTAATGTTCGTTGCTGAGTATAATTTGCGCCTGGCTCTGTATTATAACACAATTATACAAAAATTTATGAGTTCATAACCTTACAGGGCGATTTAAATTACATGTTAATTTTAATAAAAACATGGTTATTTTACATTTGTTAATTAAATTTTAAATTATGTAAATGTAGTATATAATTATGAATAAAAACAGCTCATTATTGTCCTACGGCATTGCAAAAGGCTCTTCTTTATAGCATAGCATGAACATTATCTCACCTATAATGTTAAGAAATCGGAGATTATGATATTTAAATACAGTAAAGGTCCCGATCAGATTTTACCGATCTATTTGTGTGGAACTGCCCTAAACATTGTTAGTAAATTCAAATATCTTGGTCACGTAATTAAGGATGATTTAGCAGATGATGCTGATGTGGAACGACAGAGGCGTAGTATTGCATGTCGAAGCAACATGTTAGCTAGGCGCTTTTCTCACGGCTCCAACCAAGTTAAAATAACTCTGTTCAAGGCTTACTAAGTAATTTAATGTCATTTATTCATTGATTTTAATTTTAATAATGTATGTAATGTATTTTTTTTTATTTAATTTATTTCTAATTTTAATAATTTAATTTAATGTATTGGGATATTTTATTTTTTTATATTTTAATTTTAATTTAACAATGTATTGTAATTTTTGTTATATTTTTATGGGTTAATACCTGAAATAAACGATTATCATTATTATTATTATTATTATTATTATTATAGAGAAGGCAGAATCATTGATCACTACGCTTACTCAAGGCGGACTAAGGCTGCTCTCTCGAAAAAAGCTTGAAACAAGCATGCAGATGAAGCAACTTTTCGTCGACATGTACAGAGAAATTACATCTGAAAAAAAATGTTAGTAATCTAAATGATATGATACGTTATTTGGTTTAGCCACAATATTTGTATCGGTATCACATAATAATAAAAAAAATCACCTCCAAATTATTGAGATGAAGCCATTTTACTCCTTAATTTCTTATAAATAGAGTATAAAAAAAATATTTGCTGCTTTGCAATACAAAAGAAAATCAATCATTTTAATATGTATTATTTTTATTACAATAAATTAAAAATGCGTCCGATTAAAGACTGCGTCTACATCACCCCCACACTCGTCCACAAATTCAGTGCGGGCCAAATGCTCAAGGTTATTACATGTAAACAAGCCTTAACTATTTCAGATTCATATTTATTATAAATCCAGGTTCCCTCACGATGTTTTCCTTCACCCATGTCAGTGATGTCCAAAATAAACTTAGAGAGTAGAAATGAATTGAAAAAGTGACATTGATACTTGGCCAAAATGGTACTCACAACCTCATGCATTAGATGCATGACTCCTAAAAAAAGCCTTAATCATACTATTAATTTATCGTACTATTTACGTATCTGGAGCGGTTGTGATTACTCTTTAAATAAGCCATAATCACACAATATATTCATAGCTCTAGTTATATGTAGACAGTTCTGTGTTATTTATACAATTTTATTAACATTCCTCTCATCTTTTGTCGATAAGAATCTCACTTATATTTATCGCACGCTTCTTTTCAAAGAAAATTATCTCTAGGTTAAATTTTTCCGGAGTTCTTGGGGTAATGTGATGTTTACATGACTAACATATTTCTTACAAATTGGTGGTGACATCAACATCAAATAATTACATCCAAAAAAGATTTAATACACACTAGCTTATGCACGCAACTTCGTTCGCGTAAATGTCGGTTATTGCAGATGCAGACAAAGTCGCGGATTAAAAAGTAGTCCTATGTCCATTCTTGGGGTTCAAGCTATCTTCATACCAAATTTCATCAAAATCGGTTCAGCCGTTTCATCGTGAAAGCGTAACAGACAGAGTTCTTCCCTACTAATATTAGAAGTACTTTCGCATTTATAATATTAAAGTCAAAGTCGAAGCATTTATTTTAATTAAACCATTTGCAGGCACTTTTAAATAGTCAAAGAGTCAGTTAGTTAGTCAGAAAGTTGTAGCTAGTTGCTCGTTCCAAAATGTAGGGTAGGTCTCTATGGAGAAGAACGAGCAAGAAACTCCACGGACACTCTTTTCAATCAAGCTTTTACAAAATCCAGGCTACATTATTCTTGTTGCTTCTATATGCGAAAACAATGTAAGTGAAGAGAAATCCAAAACATTCTAATTAAAAATTAATAAAAAATAAAATAAATTAAAGTATGGATTAGTACGAATGGAATAGTATGGAAGTATGGATTAGTATATATGGATTACTTATGTAATCTGGAATCATTACATTATATGTATTAGTTTATGGTTGTTTAAGATTATTTGTGTATTTTTTCTATGGGCCTCCGTCGCCTGACAATAAAATTTATTATTATTATTATTACATTGTTTCGTGTATGAGTTCCACAAGCCCGGAATATTATTAAAAAAAAAACTTGTGCGTAAAACTTATTCGTAATTTCAATCTGTCAAAAATACTTCTAATTTACCTACCTTTTTGACAAGATTTTGACTTTTATTGTTGTTGAAACGAGATTGCGATTAGATTTTAAACGTTTTAAATTACGAGGATTCGAGAATTGGTCCTCAGTTCTGTTCTGATCTGTTTTAAAAATAATTACAAATTTTAATAAAATTCTATTGTTCTCTTCTGTTTTAGAAATAAAACTAACAAAGCGAGTGAAATAATGTAAAACGCGAATAAAAAATTAATAAAAAGTAACAAAGCGTATGAGTATTTTATTTAGTTCGTTATTCTTGAAAAAAGGGATACAAAAGGTTACGCTTTTTACATTGTACCTAATGAGTTCGTACCTTTTAATGAAATATTAAAACAGTATGTACGAACCGTTCTAGTTTTTTATTGTTTTTAAGTAAAGGTTTAATTTTATTAACCAATGTGAGGTTTACAACATACAGTAAAATCTACTCTAGCTATAGCGCCGCTTAACTGAGACCGTTTCTGCGCGGTGCGTGAGGGGTGACAGTTTGTCACAAGTTGACGTATCAGTGAGCTCTCGCGTCAGGCCACCACACTGAGGTAGCTGCGCGGTGCGGGAGGGGTGACAGTTGTCACAAGTTGACGTATCAGTGAGCTCTCGCGTCACGTCATCACACTGAGGTAGCTGTGCGGTGCGGGAGAAGTAACAGTTGTCACAAGTTGACGTATCAGTGAGCTCTCGCGTCACGTCACCACACTGAGGTAGCTGTGCGGTGCGGGAGGGGTAACAGTTGTCACAAGTTGACGTATCAGTGAACTCTCGCGTCACGTCACCACAGCCCTTCCGCACCGCGCAGCTACCTCAGGAACGGACTGAGTTAAGCGGTCGGGCTACAGATATCTCTCTCTCTCTCACAGGATTGTGATAAGTGTATCGTGTTTATCTGTGTGTCTGTCTGCGGCATCGTAGCTTCCGAACGGATAAACCGATTTGTACATGTTTTTTTTTTAATTCAAAGATTGATTTCTGGTAGTAAGTTCTGAGCTATGTGAGATGAAGATCGGATAAGCCAATCCGTAGAATCAGCAATTTTCAGTATGATGAATGGAAATTCTAATGCAAACGTCATATTTAGTGTCCTCTCTTATTTACAAAGTTTGAAATGAAAATATAAATGGAGTTTCTTGGCCATTCTTCTCCATACGAAACTACATTTTGGAAGAGGTGAAGGTCTAAAGTGCCTTTAATGGCCTAATAGGGTATTTTACTCTATACGAGAAAAATCTATAAATATGTTATTGAGACAGTTTAGGCATAAAGCAGTTGGAAAATTTAAGTTTTAGTTCATAAAATAACAAAACAAATGTTTAAATTCAATTCAAAGTTTTCAGTATTTTTAATCTGTTATAAAACACCGTGAAATAGTAGCGGCCATGTTATTACGCCGTACGGCTGTGTAAACAAAAAAATGTCAACTGTCAGTCAACCGATTGGCGTAATATTTGGCTTTGTATTTTTATTATTTTCGTAACCAACGTAATTTTTTCATTATTACACCTATTACAAAATATACTTTTCATTATTTTTAAATGATATACAGTTTATTATCATATTTAATATGAGCTCATTTGATACTAAACGAACTGACGTCATTTACGCTGAACAATATGGCATCTAGTAAGGGCGTTTTCGTCAAAAAAGCGCGAAATTTGAAAATTTAAAATTTAGATGCATTTTTATGGCACTCATCGATTGAATAAAATTTTTGTGTTTCTTTTTGGTGGCATATTAGCACTTCAAAATTTCATTGAGACACTTTTCAAAAATGGTTGTAATACCCTATTGAAATAAATGATTTGACTCATAAAAACAAATGACTGGCATCGATAGAGGTATAACCAGTTTACATTTTAAATAAAGTACAATAGCATTCGCTCATAATGAGCAAAACCATATAAGTACCTACCCATTGGTACCAACTTAACTATTTATTAAAAAGGTTGTACATACACGACCACAAAGTTTATTTGCGGAACATGTTCCAACGAGAACCACATAAGTATACTAATTATTAATCAACCAACGAGTGACTGATGTGAACGGCGCTCGGTTGGGAATTACGCTTTGTAGGCGTACCTTAACAATTTGTTATTATTTCGTCAATCACCATGACTTTGCAATTTTTGAGATAAGTATAGATGATAATTATACCGGTTATCTAACTGACTAGGTCTTAGTGATTGATTCATAATTATCTGTACTATATTATAAAGAGGAAGGATTTTTATATTCGTATGTTTGTAATGAATAAACTCAAAAACTACTGGTCCCATTTCAAAAAATCTTTCACCGTTATAATGTACCCTGAGTAAAATCCATACTAATCTATACATATAATAAAACAGTAACAAAACAGTGTCTGTACATTGAATATATTAAAAAAAAATGATTGAGGGGGGTTTAGGAACAGTAATAGAGCACGAATCCAAAAAAAAAATTCTGTCTGTTTGTCTGTTTGTTTGTACACGCTAATCTTAGGAACTACTGGACGGATTTGAATGATTTTTATTTTGTTGTATAGGTATTAAGTCTGGGCAACATATAGGCTATAATTTATCTTGGAAACTTGACCACCTGATGCAGAACCGCAACAGACCAGCTAAACTATAAGAGATACAAAAATGGCACCATAGCAAAAATTGTTCCACGTGATGAGCATTTTCTGCTGAGAGAATAAATTTGAAGATCTGGAACACCTGATGTGGAACTCCAAGAACCCAGCTACACCATGACACATATAGGAATGACGTCTTAGCAAAAGTTGTTCGGTCTGATGGGCATTTCCTGTTGACTTATAAAAATCGAAGATCAGAAACATCTGGAAAAAAACCAAAGCTATCACTAATTTCACTGTATCTTATAAAATAACATAAGCTGGGAGTACCTCCACGCGGTGAAGACGGTAACAGTTAAGGACTGATTTTTGATGACGACGGTATATCATTGAAAATTTTACTCTACTGGCCAAAATTCCCATTTATTTTTTTATTTTATCGAATAAATATGCCTTCGGGCTTATGTTATTTGGGTGTTTAATTTCTTTTTCCATTTATCTTCGTGACACGGTAGCCTACCCGGTGACGCAGGGGAGCAGTCACTTAGATTTTAATTGATCAGGTATCTTCTTTACAATAAAACTATAACCATGCCTAGAAAGAGGTCAAATCTTTCCCAATGTTCCAAAGAAGCTAAAAGATTGAGGATCATAAGATCCCAAGAATTTACCGAAGAGCGTCAGGAGAGACTTGATGCTGTTCGAGAACATCAGGCTGCAACTCGCTCCGTGGAAACCCCGTGGAGAATTGCTGGAGTTCGGCATGAAGAGACAGAAGAAGAGCGCAACGAACGTTTGAATTCTGATCAACTTCGACATTCTCTGAACAGAATGTCGATATCATCTGAAGAATCGGATGTGTCTCAAGATATAGCCGTAGGTCATGGCGACCTTCCTTGGGTTGGTAAGGAACGAAGTTCATTTACGTATACTCCTATGATTGACTACGCCACATATTCCGCCATCGGAGGTATGATTCAAAATTGTACTTTTTGAACGTCTCGAATCATCTCGCGCATCCCGTTGTTTTCCCGTCCCTGGGCTCTTAGAATTCGACATCAGACGTTTCAGATCTTCGATTTTGCCGACCCCGTTGTAGCTGGCATATACAACAGGATCCGCGTACGAAGTCGCGGGCAGAAGCTAGTCCATACTATATTTAATATTATAAATGCGAAAGTAACTCTGTCTGTTACGCTTTCACGATGAAACGGCTGAACCGATTTTGGTGAACAACTTTAATTTATAATAATGTGGTGACAGTGATAATCTATACTAATATTATACAGAAGTAAAAGGTTTGTTAATTTGTAAGTTTGTATGTAGGGGGTAATCTCCAAAATTACTCATCCAATTTCAAAAATGCTTTCACCTATCGAAAGCTACATTATCCCTGAGTGCTATAGACTATATTATTGCATTATCAAGAAATTAGGGATCCTTGAGACAATTTACGCAGACGAAGTTGCGGGCAAAGTTATATTTATATTTTACTAGCGGGCCTGGCAGACGTTGTCCTGCAACCCGATTATAGCGCCGCCTGCCGGGTTCAATTGTGAATCCAAACCATTCTCGAATCCAATGGAACACACACAAACAAAATAAGCAAAATCGATCCATCCGTTTAGGAGGAGTTCACTTTCATACACACGCACAGAAGATTTTTATATATGACTAGCGGGCCCGGCAGACGTTGCCCTGAAAATAGAACCCGACAACAGCGCCACCTACCGGGTCCAATCGTGAATCTAAACCATTCTCGCATCCATTGGAACACACACTAACAAATTCATCAAAATCGATCCAGCCGTTTAGGAGGAGTTCACTTTCATACACACGCACAGAAGATTTTTATATATAAGATAAGGTGTTGTCTCACTGGACACCTTTCCAATCCTCTACCGAGCTAGTGTGGACCAATCCGTCCTATAAACGTCAAGCTCATTCTGTCATCTTCGCCTGAGTCAGCTACGATGTCACTGCTTTTGGATTTTTTAAACGAAATAAATATCGCTTCGTCATCGTGAGTGTTCATTGATGACATGAAGTCGTTTGTCAGGTTTGTTTGTAGTAATTAAGGATTAGAAACCATTTTTTATCGTCCGGCAAGAAAAAGCGGTCTTTTCCCAACTATGTTTGGTACGTCTAACCGAATACAACTGAATACCAGTGTTTTACATGGAGTGGCTGCCTGTCTGATCTCCATAATCCAGTTACTGGGTAACACGTACCCCGAGGTAAGGCTGTCTGGCTTCTGACTTCCCATAAAGGCTGTCAAAGATCTACGAATGTTGGCTTTACGAGCTCTCCGAGGCATGGAGGGGTTTTGGTATAATAATAATAATAATAATAATATGTGGGGACATTTTCACACACGGCCATCTGACCCCAAACTAGGGAGACCCTGTACTATGGGTGTCAGACAGCTGATATACATACACAAATATTTTTTTTTTTTGTAATTGCATACATTTATATAGATAAACAACACCCAGACACAAGGCAAACACAAATGCTCATCACACAAATGTTTACCCTGGGCGGGAATCGAACCCGCAACACGCTGCGCAGCAGTCGATCGCTCAGCCACTGCGCCAACCGTGTCGTCATGAAATAGTCACCCAACTACGGACTGACCGCAGCAAGCGTAGCTTGATCATGACCGATCGATACATACCTACAGCTTGTTTGGTTGTGTAAGGGTTTTAAAAATCTTAGAAGTTGGCAAGTTTAGAGCTGCTCAGTGGGCATTGGAGCGGGTCTGCGATCATCGCAAAACCGTGTTCTTCACTGTCCCTCTCACCGTACTGACTTCATTCACCGTTCATTCTTTGTGCTATCTATTTCTCTGTGGAATGCGCTTCCCCGGAAATCAGGACAGCAACCAATCGTTTAGCGTTCAAAATTAAAGTTTGAGAGCATACTCGCAAGAAGTTGGCAGGTTCATCACAACTGTAATGTTTCCTTCATTATTCGTCTTTTTATTTTTATGTATACGTGTAAATATCTATTTACAGTAATATATATGTACATAGATGTAATTTGATATATATTTATTTTAGTTTCATCACAACAGGGAGCCAAGTCTGCTATTTTTATAATTTCGTCATGCCAACACGATCCCATTGTCATTTTGCTAAAAGTTTGTAATCTGCTAAATTCATAATGGTCGATCATTGGTCGGTCGAATTAAAAGCAATGACTGCACAATGACGTTCTAATGGTAGGTTTTGATCAAAGGAACTGTCAAAATTTTACCAGATTACCGCCTAAAGTCAGTCGTTCAGTTGTCATTTTGTACGAGATTACCATTCTATATCATTTCTTTCAATGGCGTGTCAGTGGTTGATCATTGGAAAGTCATAATGACGCCATTATATTAGTAGATTACCAAACTTGTCAAAATCAACAATTATGAAATCAATGATAGACCATTCTGACACTATTGTAATAGCAGACTTGAGGCCCTGTAATTTTTCCTTCATTGTTTACAGTAATATATAGATGTAGTTTGATATATATTTATAGTATTTCAACGAAAAACTACGTGTTGCAAAGCCGAATACCCCGGTGTATATTTCCCGTTTCCACTACACCACTGACGCGGAAGACATCGTGACGTACGTGCGCCAAAGGCTGAAATACGCGCCGAGAGTGCAGTTGCTGGAGTCGCATCACAACGTCAACTTTAAGGCGTTTGTCGTGCGCATACCAACATATGCTACCTGCATCAGGTGTTGGAAGAAAGCTTTTGGCCACAGGATGTGGTATTTCGTCGCTTTCGCGGCCATGTGCTACCGGAACGCACAAAGACTTAGTGCAACAAAGTGATATTAACATAGTTTTATGTTTTATTTACTAACACAATTGTTGTTTTGTTTTATGTATATTTAGGTTAAGGTATTTAGCTATGGGTCTTTGTTACCTGAAAATAAATGGTTTTATTATTATTTATTATTATTATATACTTATAGTTTTTTTATATCCGTCTTGTTTACCTTAGTATTAATTTAATTATTTTCAGATAACACCTACCATTGCTTGTCTCTGCATCACAAAGGTTGACTGGTAGAAATTGCCTATGGCGTTAAGTCCGCCTTTGTACTTTGTGCTTGAAGTGTTAATAAATAAATAAATGCTTTGAATATCTCTGAAGGATAGAATTCCCAACGAGGAAATTCGGAGGACAACTAAAGTCACCGAATCAACAAGCTGAAGTGACAGTGGACTGGTCACGTCTGTCGCAGGACCGACGACTAATGGAGCATAATAAAATTGTCCTAGAGTGGAAACCACGAATCGGACGCCCTGGAGTCCGATGGACCGATCGCCTGAAGAAAATAGCCGGCGGTGGCTGGATGCAGAAGGCAGAGGACCGGGAAAAATGGTGTGACAAGGGGAAGGCTTATGTCCAACAGTGGACTACTAGTAAGCTGAAGTAATGATGATGATGAGAAGTTCAAGACAAACAGGTTCAAGTTCAATGGTCACCCTTTTCCAACTATATTGGGGTCAGCTTCCAGTCTAACCGGATGCAGCTGAATACCAGTGTTTTACATGGACCTCCACAACCCAGTTAATGGGTAACACGATACCCCTTGGTAAGACTGGTTGTCAGACTTTCTGGCTTCTGACTACCCATAACGACTGCTAAAGATCTACAAATGACAGCCGGGACCAACAGCTTTACGTGCTTTCCGAGGCACGGAGGGAACTCGATATGAAAGGGATGGTCACCCATCCACTGAC
This sequence comes from Charanyca ferruginea, assembly GCA_947361185.1. Classification (NCBI taxonomy): domain Eukaryota; kingdom Metazoa; phylum Arthropoda; class Insecta; order Lepidoptera; family Noctuidae; genus Charanyca; species Charanyca ferruginea. The sequence goes on from OX376074.1 coordinate 24,699,847, forward strand.
CGACCGCGGCTAGCGTAGCTTAACCTGTGACCGATCGATCTGTACGGCTTTAACTTAGCCACGAGCCCCTTATTAGTCATACGACTGTAAATTTATATCATACCTTTCTAATTATAAGACAACTATGTAAGGTACTTAGATGTGGTTACTATTTGTTACTATAGTAACAAATAAGTGACGCTTCTATTGGAAAAGCTACCTTAAATACTTTCCTTTTTAACCGACTTTAAAAAATGAGGAGGTTTACAATTCGACTGCATGTTGTTTTATAATTTTTATCGAAATTGATTCAGCGATTTTTGAGAAAAAGTCAACAAAAACCAAAAAATGTACAACAGCAATGACGTTTTGGTTTGAGGTCCCCTTCAGCAAACGTTTTGATAAGGACTTTTAATCTGTGTTTTAACTGTGTTGGCGTTTCGTAATGGATTTAGATGATAGAAGATACTAAAAAGCGGAAAATAAAAACCTTTTCTAAAAAAGACAACCGCCTGCAATAGAAAACAACAAACTGGACGAAAGCCACCGACTTCCGAAACTAAAGTCATGTGTGTTTTGTGCTCTTTATAGTTTTTGAAGGCAGTTGCTTTTTGGGAAAAAAGGTTTTTTACCGGTCAAGTTATGAAAAATATGTCATACCAATGCTTGAAAGAAATGAATCTCTACATGATTAAATAACATAGATAAAAAAACCTTAATGTAATTATTAAAATATGTCTGAAAATCTCTAAAATCATATCCAGTCCACACAAACACCCCATAACCCCCAAGACCCATAAGATAAAATAGCATATGAAATAAACAATACCGTCTTAGGTAATCCTACCATTCGTAAGTGCCCACTGCATCTCGAATCTCTTAAGAAACACACATCCATACGTGTCCCAGCGAATCCCTTAACTGATGTCCAACACAGTCTGTGGGCTCAAGTATGGGCACTGAGAAAGAACCACGAATGTTAGGAGCTGAGGAACGAGAATTAAGCGATATGAAAACGTTATTATTGCGATTAATAACTGTTTATTGCGGTTAATTTAATTTTGAATATTATTCTAAGTTTGTTTATTAATTTAGATTAAATTAATATCACAATCTATCTGTTACCGGCAGTCTACATAGTTCAGGTATTGTATACAATACCCAGGCCATGTATAGAAAACCACAGACGTTCTGGCAATGTATGATATTTTTATTGTTATATACTTTACCAAGGTAATGTATACAATTCCTAGGGATATTGTAGAGAACCTGCTGGTCCAAAGGCAAAGTGTAAAGTCAATAGAGTTTGGTCTGTCGTTATCAACCTTCCTACAAAATGGATAAAAACAGTCGCTGAAATGAGATCGCGTCTACATTCTAAACTTTTTTAATTACAAAGAATCGAAGAAACAACCTTCAAACACCTTTCAATCAAATAACACAGCTTATCTTTACGTAACTCAAATATTTAGATATCTAGTATAAAAATAATAGAGATAACCTTGACTGGTGCAGGTATGGACAACAATGACTGTTTTAAAAAAAAACTGTTGATTCACACCTACGAAGCACTATGTATTTGTTAGCGCAAAATATTCTAATCGTACATAAGTACTCTTGAAATACATGTTGTAATTTAATTAAATGAAAGTCCGAAAAGGGGTCATTGCACTCATCATTATGAACAACTTTTACCATAGAATTCGCGAATTCCTGACTTCAGAGCTAGTTTCATAGTAAAAGTCATCAAATCAGCAATGAGGAGATCCGTAGACGAACCAAAGTTACTGACATAGCCCAGCAAATCAGTAAGTTGAAGTGGCGATGGGCAGGGCACAAAATAGAAAACCGATGGGGCCGTAAAGTTTTCGAATGTAGACCCGCATCGATAGACGCTGCGTAGGATATCCACCCACAAGTTAGACCGATGACCTGCTTATGACCCTAGGAACACGCTGGGTGCAAGCCGGTTCCAACTGGTCCTTTTGGGAATTTATAGAGGAGGCCTATGTCCAGCTGTGGACGTCCAACGGTTGATATAATGATGATGATGAAAAGTTGTATAATGATGAGATCAATGACTCCTTTACGAGTTTTTAGTTAATTCTTTTAAACCTGCCATATACTAAACCGTGTGCAGTTTAATTATTGATATCTGTTTTTCCTATCTGACTAATTCACTGATGAAATTCTGACTGAACCTTACGTCATCTTTTAGGAAGTCCAGACATTGAGCGACGCTATAGTATGGCTTTGAGATTTCCTGTCTCAATGTATGGAAAGTTTTCTTTTGTGTAAGGCTGCTTTTCCGTTAGAAAGGTAATAAGATGCGTAGCAATAATAAGATCGTTCTGTTTACATAGTGTAGATTAACTTGGTCTAGCGAAAGTGGGACAAATTAGGCTAATTTTTACATACTCTTTGAAGACGTGGATTCAAGCTGAGGCTAAGCATGCTAGCTATGATCTTTATTTCTGATATTACGGTTTAAAAATTATTTATTTCTCAAAGATTACAAATCACTTACGAGGAGAAATAAAATATAAAACAAAACTTAAGTAATTTATGGTACAGATGCGAGTAGACGGTATTCCTAAAAAATACATTTCTGGATTGGTAGGTAAGTTCGATTAATTTTGTCATTCGTTTCAACTAATACGGGCGACAGTTTTTTAAACAGATAAAAGAGACGGTTTACATGGAGTGGACAATAATAATATTGGAATCGGACAGATTTACTTTTTTGTGAAAAAAAAAAAAAAAAAAAAAAAAAATATGTTGTTTTAATAACTTTTTGAATAAATATGATGACTTAGAGTCTTTAATATGCATTCATTATTATATTATTATTATAATTAGCCCTTATTGTCTCACTACAGGGCAAAGAGCTCTCTCCATTCCTTCCGACGATCACGACTTTGCGGTACGTTTAGTTATTTTTGGAACGAAGTTCCTTTACACGGCTTACGGGTAGAGCGAATTAGTAGAAATCGTCACGTAACAAAATGCGTGTGTGTATGTGTGCGTTTTTTTTTTTTTTTTTTTTTTTTTTTTTTTTTTTTTTTTTTTTTTTTTTATTATTATTGTTTTTCTTTGTTATTTTTATTTTATTATTATTATTTTTTTTATGTTATTATATTCCTTACGGGGGTCCCCTGCCCGCACAAGTTTTTTTAACCGACTTCAAAATAGTGGGGGTTTTCAATTCGAATGTTTATATATATTTTTTTATGTATGTTCGGGCATAACTCTGTCATAATATAGACGGATTTGCAAAATTCTTTTTTTGTTCGAAATGGTCCCATTTAAATTTTACCAAAATGGATACAGCCACTTTTGAGAAAATCAACACATTCTCAAAAAAATTACTTAGTCGACGGTTTAGTTTCTTCAAACTTTGGAGGACTTACAATTTACTTTTAAGTGTGTCGCCATTTCTTAATGGATTTAGATGTTAAGGCAACACTAAAAAGCGAAAAAGAAAAAGTAAAAAAAAAAAGAAAACCGCCTTCAAAAACTAAAAAGTGATAAATAACTTTAGCGAGTAGCCGACTTCAGAAAGTAAAGTAATTTGTGTTCTGTGCTAAAGTTATTTATCACTTTTTTGTTTTTGAAGGCGGTTTTTTTTTATGGAAGGCGTTCAAGTCGTCCCGCCATCTCTTTCTTTCTCTTTCTGACATTTATAACTTAATTTATAAGTTTCCATAACCTATTTATAGTTATAATATCGGCATCCAACCGTTTCTAAGTCGTCTCTCAGCATAGCCCACAATTCTCAATGTCAGACGATCATTGGATATAGCGCTCAGCGAAATTTGTCTGCGGAGCACCCCCGTTTGTCTCCCTAAACATATTTGGCTTAACGAGTGGTCTACGTTTTGAATGGTACGTTCAATGCTCAATCTAATCTCAGTAATGTATTATCGGTGATAAGAAAAGCAAACTGTTTTGGTAGACAGCTGATAAAGGTATTGCGTTAGATTGATTACTTAATATTCCTTCACATCTGTCGTTTCGTGTTGTTATCAAAAAATAATCTAAGTTCCACGTTGGCAGAAATATCTGCAAGTTTCAATGACTGGCTCAAACGTGGTCATTGATTAATTGAAATTGTTTTTATTTTCTTTATTCTTATCATTACACTAATCTTTTGCACTTTATTGTTTACCCTACATAATAAATATTATATATCTTTTCGTTCTTCAAATTACCGATATCAAGCACTTACTCACACTGTGTACACTTTAGTATGTAAACCACGAGATACCTTTGTAATTTTATTTAGTTATCTTTATTTTTATGTTTTTCTTCTCAATTTCGCTGCATTCGTAGTTGAAGTGAGAACCCGCTGATGACTCAAAACACAGGAATTTACCTAGTGAAGAGAATCAGAGCCAATTCAAATCTGCTACCTTAGTTAGTAACTTGGCATGTAAGATCTTTTGTTGTGTTTGACTGAATAAAAATTCATTTCATTTCGCTCTGCCAGCTCTTGATGAATGTGATAACAGATAGGTTTATAATCTGCATTTGAGGTATATGAAAATAATGTAAGTGAGAATAATAATAATAATAATACTGCTGGCAACTCTAGACGTCACACTTAAATTTTTTACAATTTTCGTTTTAAATTAATAAAATTATACAAATTACATGAAAATCATTGGAAAAATATCACCCAAGTACTTGTTTTGGCCACTTATTCAATCTTCTTTAAATAAAAATCAAAGACATAGCGGCAATAGATCAAAAAACAATCCTGAAAAATATAATATCATCATGACATCTGTCATAGAAACATTCACACAACAAAACACGAAACGAACAATAGAAGCGAAAATCAGCCAAATGTAAATATAATGTGACGAAGAAAATGTTGACGCGAGCAGCAGCACGCAGAGCACGCCCACCACCTCCGGACCCGTTGCTCAGCTCCGCCTCGCCGCCGCCGGAACCCAGTCCCACCGTGAGTGCTGTGATACCGGCCTCGGCAGTTGCGTCGAGCTCGAGCGACGAGTATTTCTCTCCGCCTACGACGCCACCACCAGCTCGTCGACGGGGAGGACGCCGGCCGCCGGATGGTTTAGGACCGCGAGGCCCACCGGCCTCTGATAGGGTCCCAGCTCCCGGCGGAAGTGTGCAGCGCATGAGATGGACACAAGCCATCAATGAAAATGTCATGCGCGCATACTATGGGGCTACAGAGGGGGGAAGTAATCTGACCGCGTACCGTGTTCGGATGCTCTCTCTGTTTCGGGTGCTTGAGCCAGCTGTCAACGTTTCGGCACAACGATTATCGGATCAGGTGCGGGTCATCCAGCGCAATCGTATGTTGGATGACATTGTACTTGATCGCCTCCGAATTGAAATGCAGAGAAACCATGTTACTGCTCCCCTGCCGCAGATTGTGGAAGTGGCACAACCACAGCCGACCGCAACACGTAGCCATATTACTGATGGGAGTGATGACATGGTTACACAAGTAAGTACCCAGTGCAATGATGAATTGAGGAGCGCTTTGGAGGGTGCGATTCGAGAATATCGATTCATTCCGCCTGAGCTTAGACCACGTTTACCTCGTTTGCCCATGCATAAAAAAAATAGGGTGCTGGTGTGTGCTCTGGATTCGCAATTATCAAATTATTTTGATGGTTGCGAAGACCTCACTGATGCGCATTCGATTTTGTACTGCGCAGCTGTTGCGGCATGTCGTGTGACTCACGTAAAATTTCCTAGTGATGATAGAGCTACACGACCAAAACCTGCCGTACCGGCGTGGCAGTGCAGAATTGAGCGGCGTATTAGTGAGGCCAGAGTGCTCATCGGCAAACTTATTTGCTTTAGGGAGGGCAATACTCGCCCTAGAGTGATGCGCTTTGTGAGGCGGGCATTCTCGGGGACTGATATCAGTCCTCGAGACTATATGCCCTGGGTCACAGAGCGCATCGACTTCCTGAAGCAGAAGGTGTATGCATGGGCAAACCGTATTCGAAGGTATAAGCGGCGGGTGGAACGATACACTCAGAATCGCACATTCCAGAGCGATGAAAGGTGGGTTTATAGGACTTGGGAGCGACCGATTCAAAGTGTCACTGATACGCATCTGCCGGATGATGACGCCATGTGTTTGTTCTGGCGCAACATCTGGTCGGTGCCTGTCAGTCACACTGAGGGTGATTGGACTCTGGAAGTCGAACGAGCGTGCGACCCGATACCAGAAATGGGGGCAATCATTATCAGCCCCCATGATGTAGCTCGTGCAGTCCGTCCATTGCCTAATTGGAAGTCTCCAGGGCCGGACGGGCTGCACAACTTCTGGATAAAATGGTTTAGAAGGTCGCACGTTTGTTTAGCGTCTCTGTTCCAGTCAGCCTTGGAATCAGGATCGTTGCCCCAGTTCTTGACGACAGGAATAACCCACCTGCTCCATAAATCAGGTAGTACTGCGGAGCCTAAAAATTATAGACCGATCACATGTTTGCCGACGGTCTATAAAGTTTTTACATCTATTTTGAGAGCGAAAATTAACCAACACATAGACAGTAACGGTATCATGTCTCCCTCTCAAAATGGATGTAGGAATGGGTCCCGCGGTACTAAGGAGCTGCTCCTGATTGACATGGCCATCAGTCAACAGGTTCGCCAAACCCGAAAAAATCTGTCGACATGTTGGATAGATTACAAGAAGGCCTATGACTCTGTGCCGCATACATGGCTCATGAGGGTGCTAGAGTTGTACAAGATAGATACCACTCTGCGCACCTTCCTGATGTCGTGTATGGGGCAGTGGAGGACGGTCCTTCGCTATCCAAGATGTCGACATATCCAGAGGAATAGTGAACCGATAAGGATTGAGCGGGGTATATTTCAGGGTGACAGTTTGAGTCCACTTTGGTTCTGCTTAGCCTTGAATCCTCTAAGCACACTGCTGGAGAATTCAAGTCTAGGCTATAGATTGAAGAGAGGAGGTCAGGTAATATCTCACCTCCTTTACATGGATGACCTAAAACTCTTTGCCACCAACAGTTCACAGCTGATGGAGCTACTGAAAGTAACAGAAACTTTCAGTAGTGCCATCAGGATGGAATTTGGCGTGGACAAATGTGCGGTCATGCATGTCAAGCGAGGGGAGATTGTGGAATCTGAGGGAGTTCAGCTTTCGGATTCCATAAACCTTAGATCCCCCTCTTCAATTGAGACCTACAAATATTTGGGTATGGCGGAAGCGTTGGGCATCAATGCTGCTGACATGAAGCAATCGTTGAAGGAGCGCTTCTTTGGCCGCCTGAAGAAAGTATTAAATAGTCTTTTGTCAGGCGGAAATAAGGTGCGCGCCTTCAACGGGTGGGTCATGCCGGTCTTGATGTACTCTTTCGGCATACTCAAATGGACTCAAACGGAACTCGATGCCCTGGATAGGAGAGTCCGTACATTGTTGACAGCGTATCGGATGCATCACCCACGGTCATCGGTAATGAGACTGTATATCCCGCGGAAGTGCGGAGGTCGTGGCTTCTTAAATGCTAAGACTCTGCACAACCGTGAGATATACAGTCTCAGGGAATATTTCCTAGGAGCCGACGTGGGGATGCACCGAGATGTAGTTGCAGTGGACAAAGGCCTCACCCCGCTCTCCTTGGCTAAAGAGAACTGGTGCAAGCCTGTAGTGCTTGAGACTAATGATCGCGAGGAGGTTTGGAAGAGTAAGGAGCTTCACGGACGCTTTTTCCGGGCCCTACACGGGCCCGATGTGGATTTCTTAGCGTCCGTATCCTGGCTACGATTCGGTGATCTATTTGGAGAAACCGAAGGTTTTGTGTGTGCAATTATGGACGAAGTTATTTTGACGAATAATTACCGGAGATTTATTATGAAGGATGGCACGGTTGACATTTGTCGGGCATGTCACCGGCCGGGTGAATCAATCCGTCATATTATCTCTGGATGTTCTCGTCTTGCTAACGAAGAGTACTTGCACAGGCACAACCTTGTGGCCAGGATTATCCATCAGCAACTTGCTCTGAATTACAACCTCGTGGAATCAGAAGTTCCATACTACAGGTATGTGCCCGATCCAGTTCTTGAAAATGGCAATGTCACATTGTACTGGGATCGATCCATCATCACTGACAGGACTATTGTAGCCAATAAGCCTGATATAGTGGTGGTGGATCGATTGGAGAGGCGCGCAATGATTATTGACATAGCTGTTCCTCATGACAAGAACCTCATGAAGGCCGAGAAAGACAAGCAGATAAAGTATCTTGACTTGGCCCATGAGGTTGTCGACATGTGGAATGTGGACTCAGCGATCATTGTGCCGATAATTGTTACAGCCAATGGCTTAATTGCCAAGAGCCTCGACCAACATCTAAGGAGGCTCTCGTTAGACGGCTGGATCAAGGGCTTGATTCAGAAGGCAGTACTTCTGGACACGGCCCGCATTGTCAGGAGGTTTCTCTCTCTGGAGCCCTGACCGCCGGTAGCTTGGACCCTGTTCCCGATACCGGTGAGGTACTATTTTTTTATATTTTTAAATGTTTTTGTTTTTATATGAATATTTAAAAATGTAATTTAATATGTATATAAAATAATAATAATATGTGGAGACATTTTCACACACGGCCATCTGACCCCAAACTAGGGAGACCCTGTACTATGGGTGTCAGACAGCTGACATACATACACAAATACATTTTTTTTGTAAATATATACATACATAGATAAACAACATCCAGACACAAGGCAAACACAAGTGCTCATCACACAAATGTTTACCCTGGGCGGGAATCGAACCCACAATACGCTGCGCAGCAGTCGATCGCTCAGCCACTTCGCCAACCGTGTCGCCGTCGTCGTCGAATGTTGAGTTGATAACACTAACATTGTTACTTTATTTGAAGTCATGTCATAAATAAGTCTATCTAGTATTATTTACTTTCCAATTTAACCTTCTGTCTGTCCATCATCTGCATTTAACCAAACAGTTGTTATTAATTTGGCTAGGATTTTGTATTAGAGTCCGCACGGGCGAAGCCGTGGGCACAGAACAGGTACAGCTGAGTCAATATAAATAAAAAAAACCGTTTAAAAAAAGTTCAAACTGAATATTTTAAGGTACGGTACGGTAAGGTAGGTAAGGTAGATACGGTACGGTAAGGTAGGTATAACTATAAAAAACATATATATATATATTATATATTTCAGCCTGGATTTTCCCACTGCTGGGCAAAGGCCTCTCCACTCTCCTTCCAACTCTCTCTGTTAAGGGCTAATTGGGGCCAGTCTTTGTCGAAGGAATCTAGATCATCCCGCCATCTCCGCCTGGGCCTGCCGCGATGTCGCTTGCCATGTAGAGGAACCCATTGGGTTGTACGTTTGGCCCAATGATCGTCTGACATGCGGCAGATGTGTCCAGCCCAATTCCATTTCAGCATGACAGCTTTCCGAGTGACGTCAGTTATTTTTGTAATGGAACGGATGGTGGTATTCCTAACCCGGTCTTGCAGTTTTATACCCAGAATACTCCGTTCCATAGCTCTCTGGCAACAAAAAAACATACACACATTAAAACAAAAAAAAACAAACCTCCTCTAGATACTCATCGAACTCCAAAGGGGTACAAAATAGACTGTAGCCCAACTCACTTTGAAAAAACGTTTCTATTGTGAAACGTACATTAATCTTGGGACGCTTACAAAGTATTCTTGTTGTTTGCTGCCCCCATACTGATGTGACGAAGATGCTGCGGTGTGAGACGTGGAAGAGACTTGAGCGCGGTTTGTGACTGTGTTGCAGCGTAGTTGGCAAGGTCTAAGGTCGAATTTTACTGTCAAAATGGAAAATTCATTTATCATTTTCATACTAGGATTTTGAAACTGCTGTTAATTAACAATAAAAGTATTTATTGATGAAAAATATAGTGGTATTGGCTCACATAAAGCAGTTTAGAAGTTGTTATAAGGGAACATAAATATCTGCCTTTGTATAGTGTTTTTTTACCTTATGTGCATAGAGCTGCCTACGAGCTATATTTGGTTTGAAAGTTACTGACAGTTGTGTTCCAATTTCCAATAGTCATAATTTATTGACATTTCCTTGCCTCTACATTTTAGAAATTGCTCTTTTTATTAAATTTAATCGACATCTATTTTTAGCTTTATCGGAGTGCAGATACCGAGATTAAACTTTTTTTATCTCAATACTAAAACTTGTTACCCACAGGTGGATATAGGCACAAAATATGGAGATTACAGAAGGACCGCTCCCGCCATCTTCAAAAATAATTACCTAAACTTGCCAAACTCACTAGGGCTGCTACTGTATTGACTCTGTAGGTTTTATTCGTAATAATATGAAATTTTATTGGCACTGGTTAGAACTCTTTGCATTTTATTATAATAAAGGACAATGCTAGAAACTCTATAGAACTTTGCCCCACTCAATAAAAATCATGTGCAATATGTAGCATCTTACTGTTTATTTATTGCTGATAACTAAACATTAGTCTTAGTGACTGTAGAACTTGCGGTTTCCGTTTAAATCTATTAACAACAATGACATTGATTATAGGTTAATTTGTATTTTAGGTAAAATGAGTTTGTATTTTGTGGGTAGGTATTTCGTAATCCGCAAGTTCTAAAGAAAAACAATTTAGTATAGAAAGGTTCCATATTCATTACAATTATTTTCATTAATTAACTTTTCTGTACATGGGTGGGGCAGGATCTGGCATTGTCATTTTCCTGTTCGTCATGAAATGTCAATGTCTCTCATTTATTCATTTAGACAACACGTGACAGTCGAGACTGAAGACTGCTTGAAACTGCTTGAGAATGCCTATAAAAGTAATGTCAATGTGTGCGTGACAAAAATGGCGGTTTGTTCTGAGTGGTCTCTCTGCTCGGGCGCGACGCAGCCTTACGTACTTTGTGATACAGGACAGCTTTGTAGAAGAAAAGTGTTTTTGGTAAGGCACCGGCAATTTTTAACCACATTCCTAATTCTTTAAAAGAGGAACCAGTTACAACTTTCAAAAAGAAACTTCCTACATTTCTATTAAGTAAATGTGACTACTCCGTATTGGATTTTTTTGCTGATAAACTTTAGTTGTTGTTAATGTATAAATTTTCATACGTTTGATGATGAATTACATCAATGTTTTCATGCCAAAATGGTAGAATGTACAAGGATTCTTTAATATTATTGTATCCACCTTATCTTCAAATACCTACATTCTGAGCAAATAAATGATAATTCTATTCTGTTCTAGAGTTTTTAATAAATGAACCGAAAACACTGGTATTCAGATGTATCCGGTTAAACTGGAAGCCGGCCACGACATAATTGAGAAAAGGTTAGGTAATTGATCCGTCTGGTAAGAGGAGTTATCAAATGCCGACGGATGATCGTACACTATGAAATACTTAATTAGTTACTGATCGGTACCACAATTACTAATTAATTAATAGTCTATACTCATTAGCAGACTAGTTCTATGATTATTCAAAGTCAAAGTCAAAGTCAAATCATTTATTTCAATTAGACTTAGACACTTTTGAACGTCAAATGAGAAAAAAAAATGATTCTAGGTGCCCATTTCAAAAGGCAGTTTTGTATGGAGAAGAATTGGCAAGAAACTCCATACTTACTCTTTTAAAAACGATGTTAACAATATTTGCATTTACAGAAATTATATAATTATACGTGAATACGATGTACCTTGCATAAAAACACTAGGTATTTTAAAGTGTGTACAAAGTATCACAGATTAAGGAATGACAGACTAAGTTATATGTACATAGATACATAGTGTTCACATATTACAAATGTTGAAACAGTAGACGACCACTCCTTATATTTTAACAAACAATGAATCAGTATGTGATCCTCAGCAGTTTATGAAAAAGAGTCAAATATATTACACATATTTATACTAAGTATGAAATTAGGTATTTTAAATTAGCAATCGGTTCGATTTTGTCTAGACTGTCGATCGTCCTATGGAGCTAGACCAGCATGTTTCCAAGCATTCTTATCTTGCAAATAGTCCTCTAAATTATAATAAGCTTTTTTACTGCGAGTACTTTTAATATATATTATGTTTTAAATTTTGTTTCACTTATAGTTGTAGTTGGTTTTTGCATTATGGTTTTATTCATTCATAACAATACTAATTGGATGTTGTTATAACTACGAACATAAAGACGGAATACGTAATTGTTATTAAAGTTCCAAAGTAGTCTGATGTAGGTCCGCTCAGGTTGTGAAATGAGCTGATGTAGTTCCATGGTGTCATCATCATCATCATTTGTCAACATTTAGACGCCCACAGCTGGGCATAGGTCCCGCCAAGGGGGGGTTCAGCCGTAATCGCTATGCTTGGCCGATGCATGTTGGCGATCGCTGTAGGTGTTATGGTACTCAGAAGGATGCTGCTGCCCATCCTATGGTCAATACCCCTCTGTCGCCTTCTACGATACCCACGGGTAGAAATGGGGTGGTGCTATTCGCGACCGGCACCACACGGCTCCATGGTGAAGTTCTTCAAAAAGGGTGTAAAAGGATTAATCAAGGCCGGAAACGTGCGTGTGATGCGTCTGGTGTTGCAAACGTCCATATGCTGTTGTGATCACTTAATATAAGGGAGCCGTATTATCGGTAAAAATAAATGTACGTAAAGATAAAAGGATAATTTCCATGAAGTTCAAAAGCATTAATATAAATAAATAAAATAAAATATTAATTTACGAGACATTTGAGGTGCTCGTGACTAAGTAAAAGCTCGGTCATGATGGTTAAGCTACGCTTGCCGCGTTCGGTCTGTGGATGGGTGACCATCCATTTCGTACCGAGTTCCCTCCGTGCCTCGGAAAGCACGTAAAGCCGTTGGTCCCGGCTGTCATTCTTAGAAATTTGACAGTCGTTATAGGTAGTCAGAAGCCAGAAAATCTGACAACCTATCTTACCAAGAGGTATCGTGTTACCCAGTTACTGGGTTGTAAAGGATAAGTAGGCAGCCGCTTCATGTAAACCACTGATATTCAGTGGCATCTGGTTAAATTGGAAGCCGATCCACCATAGTTGGGAAAAGACTAGACAGATGATGATATTCATTTACAAGATCAACATCATCATCAGCCGAAAGACGTCCACTGCTGAACAAAGGCCTCCCCCATAGTACACAACAACGAGCGGAAACCTGCCGCTTGCATCCACCGGTTCCCCGCGACCTTAACGAAGTCGTCGGTCCATCTGATGGGAGGCCTACCAACGCTGCGTCTTCCGGTTCGTGGTCGCCACTCGAGAACCTTTCTTCCCCATTGGTTATCGGTTCTTCGAGCGATGAGGCCTGCCCATTGCCACTTTAACTTGCAAATATTGAGAGCTATGTCGGTGACGATATTCGGAGGATTTCCTTGTTCCGGATTTTATCGCGCAAAGAAACTCCGAGCGTAGCTCTCTCCATTGCTCGCTGCGTGACTTTGAGCTTCTGTAGGAGGCCAGCAGTTAAGGACTACGTCTCTGTACCATAAGTCAACACTGGCAACACACACTATTTATAAACCTTCGTCTTTAGGCACTGTGGATATTTACAAAATAGCCCTCCGTAATCAATCAATTCGTCAAATTAAAACCGTGACGCATCCAGCCACTTTAAATCTTCGTCATTGGTCTCGAGACATTTCAACCAGCCCCCTAACGGCGTCGGCTTGAAGATAAATCGCTTCAAACGCTCCTTTCCTTCCGGTGTTGGGCTTTCAAGCTAAGAAGAGCGTAAAATAGGTAAATACGTATTTTATTTAGCGAAGTTCTGGCAAAATATAGCCCGGCTTAAATGAGGGCAGTCAACTTGGACACAGAAGAAAGAGATGGAGATAATAATGCTTTTAGAATAAGTATTTTGGTGGTTTTTGTAATAACGTATAGTGTACTTACTTTAGTCATTCTATCATTAGATATGTGGGTCTCGTGGCTAAGTTAAAGCGGTTGGTCCGTAGATGGCTGACCATCAATTTCATAAGCACGTAAAGCTGTTGGTTCCAGCCGTCATCTTTGACAGGCGTCATGGTAGAAGCCAGCATGTCTGACAATAAGTCTTACTAAGGGGTATCGTGTTTGTAATGTATCTAGCCACAGATACACGACGTACAGACAGTATTAAATGACACATGACACATGGCATAACCAAGAAGCGTCACATGTGTTATCTAATACAAGTACAGACGTTCCGGGGTATATGTAAGGAACGGGAGGTTGGATCGGCCATCTTCACATTGGGCATGTCATGTCGGACGCGACAACTTGCTTGTACTAAGGAAATATTAATAAAAAACCTCCAGTGCTTCAACTTGACTTTTATTGTAAAATAACATATATAATACATGGCGCAGCCGAATTAAGAACCACAAAAAGTGATGAAATCTGTAAAAACTAAAGAAACAATTGATTTTGGAACACAGTCAGAATACGTGGAACAAATGGGCACTCCTATCGAGTTTAAGATGCCACATCCACTACAATGGGATTCAGCTGGTGATATGCTGACAAGATGGAATAAATTCAAACAGCAATTATCTGTTTTCATCCTGGCGTCAGGACTAGACAAAGTCTCAGAAAAAAGAAAATCGGCTATCCTGTTAAACTGTATAGGTGAAGATGGAAAAAAAAAATCTATACTACAACTTATTGAAGAAAACAGGTGAGACACCTAAATATGAAGATTTACTCAAAGAATTTGATAAATACTTCGAACCGAAACAGAATGAAATCATAAACACATCCAGTGACTGGGTTGTGGAGGACAGACAGGCAGTCACTCCATGTAAAACACTGATAGTCAAAGTGAACACAAAGCATTTATTTCAATTAAACCATTTACAGGCACTTTTGAATTGTTAAACAGTCAGTTAAGTTAGTCAGAAAAATGAAGCTCGTTGCTCGTTCCAAAACGTAGCGTAGGTCTCTATGGAGAAGAATGAGCAAGAAACTCCACGGACACTCTTTTAAATCAAGTTTATTACAAAATACGGATCACATAATTCACTTCTATATGTGAAAACAATGCAGGTAAAGACCAATACATTGATATTCAGCTAAAACCGGTTAGGCTGGAAGCCAACCCCAACATGCTTGGGAAAAGTAGGCCACGTACTAGACTGATGATGATTATTAGATAGAATTGAATGAAAAATATTTAGAAATCTCAGTACGTCACTTAGTACGTCAGTCTTACGTTAAGTTGCACAAAACCAACATTAGTTTAACGGAGACTTTAAATTGATTGATTGTCTTTTTCTTCTAAATACAAAATGTAAAGGACAGTAGTCTTCGTTAAAGTAATGTTTAGTTTCGTGCTACTTAACGTTAGTTATTAAAGAATTAAACCTTAAATGCATTCCATGCATACATTTTCAACTTAGCATCTGGTATCCTTCTTAACAGTGAAAAGTGCTACATGCAGTATCTTTGTGTTTTGTTAATTGCTTTGACTTTCGAAAAATCGAATACTTAATCGTAAATTTTTCGAATTTGAAAAATGTATTAATTAGACAAAAAGTGAAAGCTAGTGGCTCGATCTAAAACGACTTAAGTCTTACACTCAAAATCTACTATTAGATTCATTAGACTTACTTTTTTAAACTCATTTCAACCAACAGTGGTAACAAGGTAACGTTAAAAAGAGCCACAAAAATATCTCAAATCGTCCATTCGGCGTAAGTATGGCACATTTGAACAAACGCGTGTTACACAAAACTTGGGTTTCAACGTTTTTACATCCGCTGAGGAGTTCTGAGCGTTACGGGAAAAAACAAGGCTGTAATCTTTTAGCAATTTGTTACAACTCCGCAAAAACTTCGCACAATGCCTGCTGAGTGTTAGGGCTAACTCTTTTTTTTATCCGATTACGTAGACAAAAGGGCGGTTATTATTTTCTATGTTTTTGCTGTTATAAGAGGATTTTATGCCGAGATTATTCAACTTCGTGTAGGCTTTTCAAAGAATTTCTAATGCGTTGTAATGAGACGGTGGTTTGAAAAATATTTTCTGAGTCACAACATCTTAGGCACGATTTATGTACCAATTATTATAAATATAAGATCAAAGAAAGTTAAATCTGAAAGCCAATAATTGAAACATAAACACGACTTTGATCATCGAAGCAAAAATTGTCAAGCGCCATTATTTTTGAAAAGACAACCGAAAAATCTTCTGAAACATCCATTGATAATGGGATAACGATGGTACTCAATTATCCGCTCTTATCGACGCCCTTCCCTATTCCGTATTTCGAGCACTCGGAGCGATTTGAATAATTTCTGACACTTTTCACAAGACTTTTTGAACGTGAAATTGTCAAAATAATTACACAAATTGTGATGTTAAGTTGTTTAATTTTGAAGACAATTATGGTTTAAGGTTTTTGTGATGAAATAGTAATCGTATTAATTAATTATTTCCACGGCGTACCTAAGTACAATTAACTAAACATAATGATAGCATGAATTAATCAAATCTTATTATTACTAATTAGATACAGTGCGAAAAGGCATTAGGTATATGTAATGATAAATATACAGTTAATCACAGTGAATAAAGTTTAGTCAACAAGAATCACGCACATTAACATCACTATGTTTTTCTTTCTAATAGTGACAATACTTGTAATTTATTACATATCAATACGAAAATTTGACTACTGGAAAATAAGGAAAGTGCCGTTTATCAAACCCTTACCCCTCATAGGAAACTACGGTGAAATAATTTTTCAAAATAAAAATTTCGCAGAAGGCGTTCAAAATATATGCAAAAAACTTCCGGACGAGAAATTTATCGGAGCCTTCTATAGTACGGAGCCGGTACTGATTCCTATGGATCCCGACATCATCAAGCTAATTGTTGCGAAGGATTTCTACTACTTCAATGGCAGGGAGCTATCGGAACATAGTCATAAGGAGCCAGCAGCATTAAATATTTTTTCTACCCACGGAGACAATTGGAGGGTCCTACGCCAAAATATGACTTTGCTTTTCTCATCTGGGAAAATGCGGAACATGTTTCATCTCATAGAAAAATGTTCGAGCGTATTCGAATCAATGCTGGATCGAGAGACCAGCATATCAATGCAGTTAGAAGCCAGATCCGTGGCAGCTAGGTTTACTATTGAATGCATCGGTGCTTGTGTATTTGGAGTAGATGCTAACACTATGACAGAAGAAATGCAGGACAATCCGTTCAGCAGAATAGCAGCTCTTACAAGTCCGACAAAATATGCTGCTTTTATAAGAGGAGTTCGCTGTGTTTGGCCATCAATATTTTACGGATTAGGGTTACAGTTAATGTCAAGACAGATGGATTTCTTCAAAAATTTGATCACTTCTGTGATGAACCAACGACAAAACAAGCCATCCGGGAGGAATGACTTCTTGGATCTTATTTTGAGTTGGAAGCAAAGGCACCAGATACTAGGCGATAGTATCAGCAATATGAAAACTGGTGGAAGTCAAAGAATATCGTTGAAAGCTGACGATGACTTACTAATTGCTCAGTGTTTTGTATTCTTCAATGCTGGGTTTGAAACATCGGCGACTATATTGAGTTACACTCTTTACGAGCTAGCAAAGAACAAAGACATTCAAAACAGAGTTTTGGAAGAAGTAGATGCATACATGGTCCGACATGAAAACAAGCTTTGTTATGAATGTGTGACGGAGTTTCCATATCTTTGGGCTGTGGTCGCTGAAGCTCAGCGCCTTTATCCAGTTCTTGGAGTGATTTTTCGGGACACCATGGAAGATTATACATTACCTGGTGGTTTGGTTGTCGAAAAAGGCATGCGTGTTCACATACCAGTGTATTATTTGCACCATAACCCGAAATATTTTCCGAATCCTGAAGAATTTCGTCCGGATAGATTCTTTGGAGAGGAGAAGCAGAGTATTAACCCGTACACATACATGCCGTTTGGAGAAGGACCGAGAACTTGTATGGGTAAGCTGATTATTTTACTTCTTTTAATTTACACCTCTTTTTTTTGTCACGTTATCACTCATTCTCATATCGTTTATAATATCTCCCCTCATACAACCCATTTATCATTTCTCTGGTATTGCTTCTCACTTCCCTTCATATTTAATGCTGCATATTTTAAGGGGTGAACAGTGTCACTTTTAAAACTTAAAATGTTCAGTTATCTTGTAATACTACTGAACATTGAATTGTTCTTTGTATGGTTTTTTGTGCAAAACCTGATTTATTTTCGTAATTATATTTTGTAAAAATATTTTTTTGATATTCATTTACATAGTTTTTTTTTAACGCTAGGTATTTCTCCTGTATCGTGGGTCCTCATTAAAAACATTTAAACTCACTATATACAAACAGCCAGATCCGGAACAACTAACACAAAAAAGTGTTTATAGAGCAGAAAAAAATTTTTAGAACATAAAAATATTTGTTTGGAGTATTAGTTGATTAATTTATTATAAATCAGTTAATGACATTTGATGATAATGTTAATGATGATGTGATAATGATATGTGATAATAATGTAATAATAATAATGTAACAATAATGTAATAGTAATGTACTCATAATGACATTTAAACATTAATAATTTGCACGCTTGCTTGCAGGCAGAATACTGTGACTTCCCTTGTAAACTGCAACTGTGTTCTCTAGCAAATAAACATTTTTGGTTTGATTTGATTTGACTACCTGTAGGCCATACAAATATTTGAATCAAACCCGACATGTTGGTCAGCAGACAATCGTTCAGCACTGCACCAGCCGTGACGTTAATCTTTTCCCAACTATGTGGGAGGGGACTTGCAGTCTAATCGTATGCAGCCGAATATTAGTTGTTTTGCATGTAGCGACTACCTGTCTGATCTCCACGACCCACTTACTGGGTAACATGATACCTCTTGGCCAGATTGTTTGGTTTCTGACAACTTAAAGTCGAAATTCACTTGAAAGTCGGGACGAGCGACTTTTTGTGATTTTTGAGGCACGGTAGGGTGTAACAATCCATACTGACATAACATTATAGATGCGAAAATAACTCTGTCTGTTACACTTTCACGATGAAACGGCTGAACCGATTTTGATGAAATTTGGTATGAAGACAGCTTGAACCCTGGTGAAGGACATAAGCTTAGGCAGCTTATGTCCTTCACCAGGTGAATATCGTGTGAATATCACACGGACGAAATCGCTGGCTAAAGCAGCTGGTGTTTAATGTAATTTATTATTATATTTTTTTAAATCCATACTTCCATACTATATTTACTATATATTATTATATTATAAACGCGAAATTAACTCTGTCTGTTACGCTTTCACGATGAAACGGCTAAACCGATTTTGATGAAATTTGGTATGAAAATGGCTTGAACCCCAGGGAAGGACATAGGCTACTTTTTAATCAGTGACTTTGTCTGCATTCACTATGACCGACATTCACGCAGACGAAGTCGCGGGCAAAAGCTAGTATTTATTATAATTTTTATTAAACTCGTTGTTTAATCATTCTTAGCATAAATAATGAAAAAGGAGCACCGTCGGTGCTTTGTCCTCACAAGGTAGACTAATCTAAATACTTTATAGGTAACATTATAAATATGTTACTATAAAAACTGTCCATCTATGCTTCAAAGTCTTAAGTCCAAATAACAAAGGTACAACACAATTATTATGACGTCATACGACAAACGCGTAATAAAAAAGTAACAAGAACTTAGGCATAACACACACCAATACAGGTAAATACACTGACAAAACAGGTTTACGCACACTAATACAGGTACACTTAATAACATACTAGGTGATATCCTCACATTCAACTATAATAGGGACATGAAAAACATAGAACACTTTAGTTGTTAGTCTACTCAGTTCGTGCGGCGAAACCACACGATGTTTTTGTATCTACTAGTGACGGTGTTGGTACTTATTTACTATGTGATAACGCGTAAATATAACTACTGGAAAGACAGAAACGTACCGTACACCAAACCTACATTCTTATTGGGAAATTATGGAGGCCTATTCCTGCAGAAAAAATCCTTCGGAGAGACAATTCAAGACTGTTGCAATGAGTTTCCCGATGAGAAATTTATTGGAGTATTCTACGGCACCGAGCCCGTACTGATCCCTAAAGATCCAGAAATCATCAAGCTAATTGTTACAAAGGACTTCTATTACTTTCATGGAAGAGAATTATCTGATTTTAGTCACAAAGAGCCGCTAGCTTTAAACCTCTTCGCTACCTACGGCGACAATTGGAGAGTATTGCGACAGAATTTGACGCCATTGTTCTCATCTGCAAAGATGAAGAATATGTTCCATCTGATAGAAAAATGTTCGTACATATTTGAGTCAATGTTGGATCGTGAAACCAAAATTTCAAAGGAACTCGAAGTTAGATCGTTGACCTCAAGATATACTATGGAATGTATCGGAGCGTGTGCTTTTGGCGTAGACACAAACACGATGACGGAAGAAGAAAACGATAATCCTTTTAGGAAAATGGCGGCTTTCTTGGATCCGCCGAAGTATGTAGTCTACATGCGATTTGTTCGTTCAATTTGGCCATCAATCTTTTATTTATTCGGAATCCGGTTACTACAAAAACAATTGGAGTTCTTTAATAATCTTATTACTTCTGTAATGTCCCGGAGAGAATACAAATCCTCTGGAAGACATGATTTTGTGGACCTCATAATGAGTTGGAAACAAAATCATCAAATAGTAGGTGATAGTATGAAAAATATCAAAACCGGTGAACATCAAAAAGTGTCTTTAGAAGCTAATGATGATCTGTTAGTTGCTCAGTGTTTTGTTTTCTTTGCTGCTGGATTTGAAACGTCATCAACAACTTTGGGATACACCCTTTACGAAATAGCAAAGAATAAAGAAATTCAGAACAAAGTATTACTAGAAGTAGACACATATTTAGCCCGTCATGAAAACAAACTTAATTACGATTGTGTTACGGACTTGCCATATTTGGAAGCTGTTATAGATGAGGCTCTTCGGTTTTACCCAGTTCTTGGCATGATCCCGCGAGAGTTAATGGAAGACTACACAATGCCTGGTGGTGCAAAGTTAGAAAAAGGCATGCGGGTACATTTACCAGTGTTCTATCTGCATCACAATCCAGAATTTTATCCAGAACCTGAAGTTTTTCGACCAGAAAGATTCTTGGGTGAGGAGAAGCGGAATATTAATCCGTATGTGTACTTACCGTTTGGCGAAGGACCGAGAACTTGTATTGGTGAGTTTTAATAATCTTCTAGACCTTTAATGAAATCGTTTTCAGAAATAAACTAATAAGGAAAGATGTCGTAATGATTAACTTAAAGCATTGCTAAAGTGAACTAGCTATTCATTTAATTAAAAAGTAAATAAAGGAGATATAACACAACATGAGTTATATTTTCAGTATAATAAATTAACCTCCTGACATTACAAACTTGCTACTTAACCTGTGTAAAATTTTGAGAGCGTTTTAAAAGCCCCGCGGCCCTGTAACGAGTGAGGACATTAATATTGACGGGTTTAACTCGTGTTACAGGAGTTATTTATGAAGGAGCTAGACCTTGTAATGGGTTGCTATTATTTATTTTATGTGCTAACTGCACATGCTATTTTTTACCCTTTTTTGGGATAGATCGTTTGAAATCGTAATCCTTCTACTATTAAAAATGAGAAAATGTGTGAGGGTAGATGAATGGATGGATATTTCTAACTGTTCCACACTTATGCGACTGTACAGAATTAACTAAAATTTGACACACAATTTGAGCTTAACAAATTGGATATTTTTTTTTACCTTTTTATTTTGTTATTCCGTTAAGTAATTTAGAACTTTAGTTTGAAATGAAAGTGAAGTTAATTAAAGGCATCGTGTACATTTGCTGGTGCAATATCTGCATTACAATCTCATGTGTTATCCAGAATCTGAAATGTTTCGCCCAGTAAAATTTCTTGACGTATCAGAGAACAACCCAGAGATCCTCAGCATTGGTCAATTTGAATGAATCACTAATCTAAATTAGGGTTAATAATAAAAATATTTATGTTTTGTTTGGGAGATAATAATAACAGCAAATCCGGACCAAAGCTCCTTAAATACGAGAGGCATTAGTTTCTAGCAAATATTAAATCTGGTAAAAATCAACAACCTCGCACTTAACACGGATCAATTAACAATAGTACCTTAAAAGGCGGAAAACCCCACGACATTATCTATTTTTTCCTTGTTTTGTTTTCATATATCATGAAACCGTGTATGAACAAAGTAAGTGAGTATGCATACATGATGGATACGCGACATCTTCGCTTGCATGACTTGCGCATACCAGAAACGCACATCGAACATCAACAAATTATATCTATACTCATCAACCAAATGTTCGTGTTAGTTCGTGAGTGTGAGCGAGCCTTTAGAATAATTAAGTCCGGTTCGCCGACACATCTATTATTTTGGTTAGTACCATTGACGAAAACGAGT
The DNA here is from genome assembly GCA_947361185.1 of Charanyca ferruginea. Taxonomy (NCBI): domain Eukaryota; kingdom Metazoa; phylum Arthropoda; class Insecta; order Lepidoptera; family Noctuidae; genus Charanyca; species Charanyca ferruginea. Next base: position 24,722,342 of record OX376074.1, read on the forward strand.
TGCGTGAAGGTCAAGTTCAAATCAATGTGTTAAACTACCGTGACGACCTGATGATATATTTTAACATAGTTTTTGAAACTATATTTGGAAAAAACAAGTTTGTAATTAGGTTCTGGCGTTCTCCAAGGTCGTATTTTGAGCCCAATTTGGTTTTACTTGGTGTATAGAGTATTAATGAGCTATGGGTGTACTGGTCCTAAAGACATTTTATTATGAAACAGGCAAAACCACATTATTTAACAGCTAATAAGTCATTGTTTACTTCCACCCATTCATTTGAATAACCGGCTGATCTTTTGCGCTTATCAGAGTGACAACAAACGATTAAAAAATACATAGTACCATGCTTCAAAAAGTCTACAATTTTTCCAGTCCGATAAGGCGACAGTATTGTTAATTAAGTACAAGATAAATATTATGGCTATTATTAAAAAAAACTGTTTATCGGTTTTAAAAATGATAAAATTAGATAATGCAAAACTGTATTTATATTGTAAAGTCAACAAGATAAGATAAAATGAAATTTTGTCAATGTACTTATTAACCATCGACTTTTTTTTATTTATTTCCCTGGAAACTTTGCCCCTTTCTAGAATACCTCTAGTAGGGCAACACAATTTTTATTACGAACAATTGTAACAGATTAAATACCTATACCAATAATCAGTGAAGCAATTTCAAGAACTCTAGGTATTGTTTATTTACTACATTCAAAAGAATTAAATATGTACAAAGCTTAAAAATAAATTAAAAAATATAATTTATATTATGTACAAGAGGGCTCACAGGGCATCAAAAAATTCGTCCGCATCGCTCACAATGGGACAAGTGCCCAGAAGGCTAGCAGCGTTACCACGTTGAATAGCACGTTACCACGTTTGGCCCAAGAAAAGGCCAACCCTCTGGTCACGTGAAGAGTCGACCAGCCGCTTAGAAATATCCCTAAAAACAAGGTGAGCACTCGGACCCCATGGCCCTAGTGTTTCAACCCCAAACGGCTCAAACATATAACTTCCAAGAAGGTTATTATATTTACGCCGTTTGAGGTTTTCGGCACCTGCAGCAGCCGCCCCAGCACAACACGACGTGCTAAGAAGATGGGATGGCGCAAGGGTGTCGACACAAGTTGCATCCCACACCAAAGGTCTACCCAACTTCCACGGCATTATGGTCATTCCATCTGGTCTCTTACCATCGTCACGTGCCAAGCCATTAGGTTCTAACACAGCTGGCACGCCGACGGAGGCAAGAGCACGACGGATGATGTCATTAATGCTGGCGTGCCGTGCTATCCGGCCTGCGCTTTTACAGCAGGAAAGGCCATGGTGACCGAGGCAGTCGACAACTTCACCACATTGACAGCGATGCGGGGCCCCGCAAGGAGCGCCCAGACGTAGGCATGTAGCGAGCTGGAATGTAGAGTCACTAAGCATAGTACCTATGTTAGATGACGGCAGTGCCTGAAGCCAGAGGCCCGACTCCCACTCACCCACAGCCAGCAAGCGGGCACGCTCAGCAGGATTGGTGGACGTATTAATAAGTTTATTCCGTACCAACCTGCAGAGCGGCTCATCCCACTGTCTCTGGGAAGATGGGTTCACGGGCCGAACCGTACTTGGGCAAGCCACTTTCCAGGCGTTCACCGCATCAGTCAAGCACGGCACTTCAAAGTCAACCAGTGACGAGGATAAGATTTTTGTGGTTAACTTTTCGGTGCCGTGGACGGAGGACAGGAACGCCGGCAAACTAACACTGGAAATTTTGCGGACCCCGAGACCACCAAAACTAATAGGCAGTGTGGCTTGGAGCCACGCTCGGTCATCCAGGGCCACATTAAGAATTTTAGTTAGTGTATCTTTAATAAGTAGATCAATTTTGTCCAAAAGGTGTGGCTGCTGCCATAAAGGCGAAGAGCGAAGGTAATACATAAAATTTGGACCAAAACAACAATATCTGATGAGGGTAAATGCCGAATGTAAATTAATTTTGGAGAGTCTATCCGAAATATCGTCAAAACGTCTGATTTTTTCGTCAACGAAAGGTGCAAAACTATCTTCCAAAATTGGGGAACCCAGGAGGAGCAGTGAGCTTTTTTCTAAAATTTTGATTTGTGGAGCTACTGCATTAAATTTATCTAAAGTCGTTTGTCTGTCGGTATTGTCACAAAGAAAAATTTCACATTTGGAGGGATTCAGGTCATTTCAAGAACTATAATTAAGGAACATTCGAATATTAATTTCAGTCTCATCTGCCAAAAAGGTCTCTATTTCACCTACATTTTTGACAAGATTATGATGTTGATTGTCGCTGAGGTCAACTAGATATTGAACGATTTGAATGAATAGAATTTGCTTTCAGGTTACGAATATTTGTTTCTTCAGTAGAATATGGCACTCGTGGGCTGCAGCTGAAAATCAGTGTCAGCTGGCGCACAGTTTGTGTCATCTGACATCATTCTGAACTGAGGCCCTTTTAGCATTATAATCATTGTTATCTGATTTTTATAATTTTAAGGTGTATTTTAATTTTAAAGTAATGCCAATAAACGTATTTTTCTTTCTTTCACTACATACTTGCATCTCAGGTATTAATTGTACTGTAATTGTTCCCAGGCATGCGGTTCGCGAAGATGCAGATGCTTGCTGGTCTCATTACCATGTTAAAGAAATACCGCCTGGAGCTGGCTGATGGTATGCCGACGAAGTTGAAGTTCAAGGCTCAGTCATTCATCACCCACCCAATAGGAGGCATCAGGCTCAAGTTCATCGAGAGAGAAGGATGGGAGAAGAGAGTGTTTGTGAAGTGAGATAGTTGTTACCAGTAGCAGTGTTATTATGTAAAAATCTAATCTAATAATTTGTAACTACCCATTTCTTTTTGTTATTTACTGCATAACGTCTGCCTAGCCTTTTCCCACCTATATTAGGGTCGGCTTCCAGTCTTACCCGATTCAACTGAACGCCAGTGTTTTACATGGAGTGACTGCCTGTATGTATTCCATAACCCAGTTACTGGGTAACACGATACCCCGTGGTAAGTGGTTGCCATACTTTCTGGCTTCTGACTACCCATAATGACTGTCAAAGATATACGATTGACAGTCGGGACCGACGGCTTTACGTGCTTTCCTCCATGTCTCGGAAAGTTCGTAAAGCTGACGGACTGGTTTAAAATGGATGGTCATCCATCTACGGACAGAACGCAGCAAGCGTAGCTTAACCTTAAGCGATCGATCCTTACGGCTCTTCTTTAGCCAGGTGATGTTATAAGGAGTAACTTAGGCTACTTTTATTTTAGGAAAATTTAGGGTTCCGCCGAAAATATATACCTACAAATATATATTTTTAATATTTGTGAATTCTAGAGGCGGATTGATTATTTTAAATGTTACAGTCAAAACTCTTAACCAGTCAAAACTACTTTTGACTGGGTTCAGTCAAAACCCTTATTAAGATAAAACGCGTTTGCGTTGAAAAATCAAAAATACGGAACGCCTTAGTTATAAGAATCACTACAAAACCAAAGTTTTATAAGGGTCACAATAAAAAACCTACCAACCTAATGGGTTTCTAAATATAAAGGAGGTCAACAGAATCCCGTACAACTTTGCCCAAATATGTGCCTCGAGGTACACGTGCACCAAAATAGAGGAATTCGAAAATAATTGTACTTTTATTCATAAATCATTTTCAGCTAATTATTAAAATATAACCTAATAACCTGTAATACAATTAAAACTGTGGCAACTATGAAAGCACGATTGCGTTTTATTTGGTTGTCATTCGGGTTGACATTTCGTAAATGTCATTTTGTTTTGGTTTTGTTGACACTTCACACATGTCATTCCGTTCATTTCTGCGTTTGTCAGAAGAAAGAAGAAACTTGACACTTGTTTTAATTAAATTTAATAAGTAAGGTGGTTATTTGAAAGAGTGCTAAAATGGTGTCCTTTTTATTACGATAAAAGTTATTTTATTCTCTTCCCTGGGCAACAAAAGGAATATATTTTTTTAAAATTTTATATATATTAATAAAAATTAAAAAAGATATATTAAAATAAAATATATATATATATATATTTATATATTTTATATATGATTTACTTTTTTTTTTTTTTTGTAATCTAGTGTATTTTATGCCACTAAGTGTACCTTCTGTACTAAATTTGGCAGATATTGTTGACATCCTTTAAACCGTTTAAAAGTAGTTTTAACTAATTTTTGTATTCAAAACAGGTTTGACTAGTAAATAATTTTGACTGTGACATATATATTTAGTTCAATTACTTCAATGAATAATAAAAACCCCGCTAATAACCGACTAGACTAGCTAGTTAATAATAAAGATTAAAACTTAACTTGTGTTCCATACCTGGGATAATAAAGATTTAAGTTTGTACCAATTTACAACATATTTTAACCCAATCAATATTGTTTGTTATGGCTTCAATTATGTAATTATATTTTATATTTCAATATCTGAGTGTTTCTATTATCTCCCCCTACCTACACCAATACACACAAACATCCATCCATTAGTGATAAACAGATATCGATTACGACTCCATTTTGTCAAAAACACTTCAGAAAACGTGAAATTACAAAACACTTCGTAAAGCATTGTTTAAAATAAGTCAATATTAATTTGTACTGATTTGTCCTTGATTACACCAAAACACTTAAAGTACTATTTCTGTTCTAAGTTTCTAACTACAGACTTTTGAGTAGGGTTTAGTCATTACCACTTAGGCAAAGAGATTTTGGACTGAAAATTCTGTTCACTTGAATGAAATGACATTTAATGAATAGCATAAAATATATTTATTTCTATACTATTGAATGTATACAGGTGAGACTGTGTTGCAGGTAAATTACCATTTGCTTACAAAATTTTGTAGTTATAACTGAAAGTGTCACATTGGTAAGTTATGTTATAAACAAATGTATTTATTTACAGTGTTATTTAAACACACGCTTATTATAAAACATTAATCAAAAATATTGTGTACGTCCTCAAAGCTCTCATTGGAACGAGTACCCAAAAGACTAGCTTTACTACATTGTATGGCAATGCTAATTCTTTGGCCACTTTTTATTATACATGTATTAAATCAAATTAACAATAACAAGATTAATAATAAACAAATCTAAATGTTGTGTGTAATTTGTGTGTTTTTACGGCATTAATTTTTGGAAAAGAAGAAATGAGAGTAAATTTAATTAAAGCACAATTTTATTCAATTTCAAATCTTATTCTATTTAAGTAAATACAATTTTAAATAGCAATAGTATTTTTTAATATATACAATAACAGAATACTTAATACTAAATACACAAAATACACATTTACATGAGATCAACACGTTGTTGAAATACTATATTTCAGTCCAAACCTAACTTATCAATCTATAAAAACGAGTAAAAACGTAAGCTATCAAATCACTAAACATGTCTATAATTAAATAGTTTATCTAAATTCTAAATCATTAGTTTAATTATTCAGGAACACCAGTCTAGTAACTATCTCACTTGGCAAAAACTCTCTTCTCCCATCCTTCTCTTTCGATGAACTTCAGCTTGATTCCTCCTACTGGATGGGTGATGAATGACTCAGGCTTGAACGTCAGCTTCGTTGGCGTACCATCACCAAGCTCCAGGCGATATTTTTTCAGGAGGGTGATGAGACCAGCTATCATCTGCATCTTCGCAAACCGCATACCTGGAAGCGAACAAAAAACCATTAATAATTAAAAGTAAAAACAAAATCTTCCAGTAAATACTGGAAGATTAGATTCCACTACACTAGCAGTACTAAAGAAATGACAGAGGCAGACAAATCATTTGTAAGTACTGCACTCCTAGATACAGCGACCAGCTGAGAATGACTGGAAGCCGAAGACATGCGCATAGTGGAAGACCACGCGTAAGAAATGACTCGACTATCTAAATGGAAATGATGACATTAGGAAATTTCATTAACTACTTATTATTACTAAACACATTGTCTTATCTGTTTAAAAATAGAATCAAGATGGTGATAAGCATAGCAAAGCTATAAATAAACAGCATAGACTATGATAAGATATTGTATTATTTCAAAATATAATGATATAGTTACCTACATAATTATAGGCAGCTAAAGTAGTATGATAACTATGGACATAGGTACGTACTACGGATATCTATGGTACGTACAGTCTGTGTAGCACTGTTTATCATTTTACTAATATAACGAACTTTTACTTAAAGGTCATCGAACCGGTCTTGATTGATAAAACTAAGTAGGCCTTAAAAGAAAAATTAGTTATCAATATAGTGCTCAAGAAAAAAGATTCTCAATATAGTGCTTGATTTTATCTTTTAACTCAAAATAATTTTACGGAATAGTACTCACCAATACAAAGTCTTGGCCCTTCGCCAAACGGAAGATACACGTACGGATTAATTTTCTTCTTCTCCTCACCCAGAAATCTCTCTGGGCGAAACACTTCAGGTTCTGGATAATATTCTGGATTATGATGCAGATAGTACACTGGTAAATGTACCCGCATGCCTTTGTCTAACTTCGCACCGCCAGGCATTGTGTAGTCTTCCATCAATTCCCGCGGGATCATGCCAAGAACTGGGTAAAACCGGAGAGCCTCATCTATGACAGCGTCGAGATACGGCAAGTCCGAAATGCAGTCAAAATTGAGTTTATTCTCATGGCGAACTAAATATGCGTCTACTTCGTCTAACACTCTGTTTTGAATGTCCTTATGCTTTGCGAGCTCGTAAAGAGTGTAACTTAAAGTGGTTGACGACGTTTCAAACCCAGCAGTAAAGAAAACAAAACACTGAGCAACTAACAAATCATCAGTAGCTTCTAATGATATTTTTCTTACTTCACCAGTTTTGCTATTTTGAATGCTCTCACCCTCTATTCGCTGACTCGTCTTCCAACCCATTACGAGATCTACAAAGTCATTCCTTCCAGAATGTTTGTATTCCCGCTGGTTCATTACAGAAGTGATTAGGTTATCGAAAAACTCAAATTGTTTTTTCAAAACTCTTCCTCCAAATAAATAAAAGATCGATGGCCACATCGAACGAATTTCTCTGATAACCGTCATAAATTTAGGTTGATCAACTAATGTAGCAATTTTTCTGAATGGATTATCTTTTTCTTCTTCCGTCATCGTGTTTGTGTCTACACCAAAAGCACACGCTCCAATACATTCCATAGTATATCTTCCAGTCAACGACCTTACTTCAAGCTCTTTCGAAATTTTAGTTTCACTATCCAACATATCTTGGAATCTGTGCGAACATTTATCGATAAGATGAAACATGTTCTTCAATTTTGCAGACGAGAACATTGGGCTCATATTCTGCCGTAATACTCTCCAGCTGTCGCCATGGGTGGCGAAGAGGTTCAAAGATGCTGGCTCCTTGTCACTGTGCTCAGACAGGAATCTTCCATGGAAACTGGCGAAATCCTTAGTCACAATCAGTTTGATGATTTCTGGATCTTTAGGTATCAGAACAGGTTCTGTACCATGGAATCCTCCAATAAACTTTTCGTTCGGGAATTCATTGCAATAATCTTGAAGTGTCTCTCCTATGAATTTTTTTTGAAGAAGAACATTGCCATAATTTCCCAATAAGAAAGTAGGTGTTTTATGTGGTACGTTTCTGTCTTTCCAGTAGTTATATTTGCGCGTGATCACATAATACAAGAGAATCACTAGTATCACTGTTAGGTAGAGAAACATCGTGTTGTTTCGGCACGCGATCTGAGTCGACTAAGCGTTGTCGGTACTTACAGTTGATTGTATAGCTGTGTATGAGTTCCAAATTTGTATTTATATCGCGTCTGATGACTTATGACGTCACATTAGCATGATAACTATTGGCTTATCGTATGTGGTTAACACCTTTGTTTTGGGCAGATATTTTTGTTTAATGTTGAATTATACTATACGGGTGTTGCATAAATCATTTTAATCTTCAGTCCTTTGACTTATAATAATATTGTTTTTGTGAAATTGTAGACTCTTTTCAATATTATAGTCGTAGAATTTATTTAATTCACGTTTTTTGTTTATCATATTTGCTTGCTGATTACTTACCTATACTTTTTTATAAGCATACATAACTTAAGTAGATTAAACTAGTTCGATTTACAATGAGGCTACTAACTGTGGAAAAGCGGACCACACTTTCACCTCAGTTGCGCTTAGCTCCAAAAGATTACATCAGATTCAGCTGGGAGGAGATGACTGCGCACAACGCGGCAATCTCTGAGTCATCAAAGCCTTCGATCGAAGTCAAGGCTCTTTTTATTAATTGGTATAGCGATTCGGTCTACGTGAAAGACGGCAAATAATAAAAAAACTTTATTTTATAAAGTGTGTATTAGAATAAAACCTATGCTGACATAATCAAGCCACAGAATAAACACAATCTCTTTTTCTTGAAACTATTTTGAATTGACGGCTAATTTCAATACAAATCTCCTTGTTGAAAATCATTGGCCACCTATGTGTAGTTCTATTTTTAAAAATTTTTGAATAGCGTGCTTGCATTCTTCTAAGATGAAGCGTCCGCTCACACAGCTGCTAAAACCGTGAACTATTTTAATACTTCGGTAAATGTTACCCTATCTCTTCGTACAGCCCAACCCATTTTATTTTATTTACCACAGTAAAAAAATGCTTCGTGGTCGAAAATTTAACTCTGCAAGTTACATTTTTTAAATGTTTCGAAAGCTGGTTTAATCGAATACATAAGTATATTGAGGTTACAGGAAACTATTTTGAAAGGTGTAAATATTTTTTTTTTTTCATATTCTATTTTTCATCTCACTGAGGCCTACGTCCACCAGTGGACGGCAATATGCTGATATTATGATAATGATAATGATTCCTACTCCGTTAAGTCACTGAAATAAAATTGGCTCGTGATATTGCATTCCCAATAATGTGGTTAATATATCATATAGCAACTTATAGCACCATGCTTTTTATACATATCATATAGCAAATGCTATCGTGGCTCTCACTTGTTGCTATTTGCTATGCTATAAATCGCACGCTCTCTATGTCCGTGTCCGTCGCGTATCACACTATAGCATTAAGCACTATAGTATTAAGCAGGGAGCAGTCGTCGCATGCTAGCGATTGTGATCGGTCGCGCGCGTAATTTGCGATCAAGGGCGGCTCATGTAATATACCTACGTTAATTTGCTTTGTGCTTTAGTTTAAATGTAAACAGTGATAGAACACGTAATATTTACTAAATATAATAATAAACTTTATTTCATAATAAAATAACACTTTATCAATTATAGTTAGTCCTAAGCCTGGAAAGTATGAAAGAAAGTTCATTGTATTTTTTACTGCTCCATTTTATCATAATACCACACGCGATGTAATATTCTTATAAAGCATGCTATCTGTTCGACGATAGGCTAGGAGTTGCGAGTCAACAGTCACCGCGCTTGCTTTATTACCTCCGCAAAAAAAGCATGCTATAAAATCGCATGTAAAATAGCATGCTTAAAATATAAAGCATATAGCATTAAGCAAGTTATTGCCCTATAGCAATTTTGAACACTACTTATTCCCTATATAGTTGGGAAAAGACTAGGCAGATGATGTTGATATTGCATGAAATGAAGACGTATGACCAAAGTCCGTACAATTTTTGTTTACTTTCCATGGTTATGTTGCCTTGTTGTAATAAATCTTACTAGGAAATCATATTGCCATAAAAACATCAGCAGTTTTTTCACAAGCAATCAAATCAATATGGTAACATTAAAATCCCTTTAGAATAAAAGCACATTTCTGAATAAAAATACATGCGTCCTAGTTTCATAATAAAATACGTTTTGTATCAGTATGATTTCCTTTAGATAATGTTATAGCTGGAGATCCCGAGAGAGTTGAACGGAGAAAAACAACTGAACATCGAGGATATGTTTTATTATTATTTGGAGTATTTTGTATTACAGTATTGTGTATTACTAAACGGAATTTATATAAGTAAGTATGAAAGATTTGGTTTGGAAATAATGTCTTGTAAGTACAAGAAAAAAAATCTTTATATTTCAAACTCAGATGTTTGTTTTATAATCTGAGATTTCAAATTAGATCTTTCTACACACATAAATACAAGTTAAGTTCCAGTTGTAAAGGTAGTTGTTTCGTGTAAAATAATAGTTTCTAGCTTCATCCAGGTAGACTATATAAGTCTTAACTTAACTGTATTTATGTATGCGAACAACAATAAAATTTATCATGTAGTTTGGAAAAGGATAGAGAGATTACGATGATGAATAATTAAGCAATTTTGATTCCTTGCTTTACATCAAAATGCAGTATTGTCACCCCGACACTGGCCAAGGCCTCTCCGTGTTCTTGGATATCTATAATTAATATTACATATAACATGGTCATCTATTCGACTATATCGACTGATAGAGAGACAGTATTCGGGATGCAAAAGCGTTGCATTAGGTCTATGTGCGGTCTACAAACCACAGACAGTTGTATGCCTTACTTGAAATCATTGAAACTGTTAACATTTCCGGCACTATACATATTAGAAACTGCACTTTTTGTAAAAAGAAACCCGCATTTATTTGTTAAACTATCAGCAGTCAAGAAAACTCAATTGCGTGCTCAGTACAAAAATCAATTATGTAACATAAAATGTAAGACAGCCTTGATGTACAAAAGCTTTTTCGGAATTGCTCCTAGAATATTTAATAGAATCCCTAATTCCATAAAAATAATGTCATTGTCTAAATTTAAAATAGCACTGCACAAACTACTTCTTGACAAATGCTACTATACAACAGACGAGTTTTTAAACGATAATTTGTAATGATTAATGCTACAATAAAAATTTTGACATTTGTAATTTTTATGAATATTGTGATGTTTATCTTTATTAATGCCAAATTTTGTAGTACTTATATTTATTTTGCATGTTTAAATATTTGTATGTCTTATGGCAAAACATAGCGTACTATTCTATATGTGTGACCTTTTTATACCTATGTTTCACAAATAAACTTTTGACTTTGACTTTGTCTTTGACTTTGACTATTCTAATTGCTAATATAATTCTTGTTGCTCTCCTCATCGCTGTCGCTGTGGGGAAGCTGTCAACTGCCGTGGACACCACGGCCTGTCGTGCAGCCGGAGTGCGGGTCGCATAGCGCGGCACGCGAATATTAATGACATTATCCGTCGTGTTCTCGTGGCCGGCGTTCCGGCTGTTTTGGAACCCAACGGCTTGGCACGCGACGATGGCAAGAGACCAGACGGCATGTCATTATTACCATGGAAGTTGGGTACGCCTTTAGTGTGGGACGCTACGTGTGTCGATACTCTTGCGCCATCCCATCTTCCTAGTAGTAGTTTGCTGGTGCTGCTGCTGCGGCTGCAGAAAATCTCAAACGGCGAAAGTATAGTATCCTAAGCGATAACTTTATTTTCGAGCCGTTTGGGGTTGAAACCCTCGGGTCGTGGGGTCCGAGTGCTCATCTACTTTTTAAAGAAGTTTCCAAAAGGTTGATTGACACTTCCCGTGATCCAAGGGCTGTTTTTTACCTCGAACAGAGGTTAAGCATTGCCATCCAAGGTGGCAATGCCGCCAGTCTCTTGGGCACATTCCCAGTTAACGACGATGTGGGGGAATTTTTTGATGCCTTATTGTCTTAGCTTTTTTTTTGGTTTAATAGTTATAGGTTTTCCTTTTTTATTTTTTCGTGTAAATATTGTACATTGTATGAAAATAAATAATAAAATCATTCTAATATTATGAAATTGTAAAAAAAATATTTGTAAGAGATGGTAATCTTGGAAGTCTTGGATCGATACAGAAAGTTTTCACTGCGATGCCTACTGTCTTACTGAGTATCATGGGCGCGACGCAGTCTTACGTACTTTGTGGTATCATAGTGTCTATGTTTTATGGTACACTTGTCTTTTTGCTGATGACATCTCGATATTGGTAACATCTGACAAAAAAATTGACGGAATAAAAAATCACGAAAATGACATTAATAATACAATTGACAAACTTATAAAATGGCTAAATAATAATAATTTAAAAATTAATTTGAATAAATCAAAATACATACAATTTAATCAATCTCATAATACTAAATACAATTTTAAACTTAAAATATTGAAAATTGACGAAGTAAATGAAACAAAATTTTTAGGAGTTACTATAGACCAAAACTTAAATTGGAAAGCACACGTAGAAAATATATGTAACAGGATAAATAGGTTTGTATATGCCCTAAGACAAATTAAAAATAAAACTTATATAAAAACAGCTATAACATGCTACCGTGCATATGTAGAATCGATTTTAAGATACGGTCTTATAATGTGGGGAAATAGTACTGAACGAAATAGAGCGTTTGTTGAGCAAAAAAAATGCATCAGAGCAATTTATGGGCCAGCGCCTGATGAGTCCTGCGAGTCAATATTTAAAAAACTTGGTTTATTACCGCTACCGTGTCTTTATATATATGAAATGTGCATGTTTGTATGGAAATATAAAGAATATTTTGTAAAAGTGTCTGACGTAAGCTCTAGAAATCGGAGAGACCAAAATAGATTAGTTTTTTATGACACTCCCAGACTGTCCAAATACGGCAAAAGTTGTCTAACTATGTGTGTAAGAATTTATAATAAAATACCTAGGGAACTTAAAATCTCAAATAATAGACAATTTAAAACCAAATTATTGGAATGGCTCAATACCCATAACTTTTACTCCCTTAAAACATTCTTTGACAATAAATTTTAAAATTGGTTATGACTCGATTTTGCATGCTATAGTTCCAATAGCTAAACATGTTTGTACTTCTGTTTTAATTGTAAGACCTATAAATACCATGTTTAAAGCAAATAAAGAATTTGAATTTGAATTTTGAATTTGAATTTGAATTTTCACGGACAAAGTCGTAGTCAGAAGCTAGTGTGACTATAACAAAAGCTATTGAGAGCTATAATTGCTATAATTTGTTCTAGTGTGGTTTTGATTAGAAGAAAGTCACTATGAGAAGTAGAGATCCGAGATGGCTAAAGAACTTTTTCAGGAGATTCTGTCTACGACCACAATATCTTATTAGTGCTGGTTCAGTAATAGGTACTACTAATCTTTAGTCACTACGGGAACTATAATAACCAGTAACAGTGGTGTTGAATGGTCATTTCTTTTCTGTTTAAGAAGAGGCATTGAAGATACGGCGAAGATTTGACGACACGGTTGGCGCAGTGGCTGAGCGATCGACTGCTGCGCAGCGTGTTGCGGGTTCGATTTCCGCCCAGGGTAAACATTGGTGTGATGAGCACTTGTGTTCGCTTTGTGTCTGGGTGTTGTTTATCTATATATGTATGTATTTACAAAAAGAAAATGTATTTGTGTATGTATATCAGCTGTCTGACACCCATAGTACAGGGTCTCCCTAGTTTGGGGTCAGATGGCCGTGTGTGAAAATGTCCCCACATATTATTATTATACCCTACAGTAAGACAACTAACCGGCATTATTTATTTGGTTAATTAGATTGCCTATTAACCTTATGAAGTATTTCATCAGAATCAGAAAGCCAAGAATACATTTCTGATGAAGGATGATCCCACTATAAGTAATGACTCCAACCGAAGAATCGTATTAATACAAGCATATAGATACACAAATATAACTCCATCATTATTTATAAGGCACGATGATAAATAAAGCATCCGTGACTTTCGGTTAGGGGGTCAGCAGAAGTGTTGGTAATTAATTATATGTGGCTCTCGTCCTTGAGTGTAGGGGCTATAAAGATAGCGGGATTGACGAAGGTGATATAAATCATTGATCTTTGATCGCAAGGTTTGTTGGAACAGGTTGATAGTACATTTGGTTCCTCAAATACACTGGAAGCGAACTAAAAGCATCCAAGGGGTAGCAACTTAATCTCCTAATTCAGAACCACATATAAAAGACAAATACATTATGAATAGTAATAATATATGTGAGGGCATTTCACACACGGCCATCTGACCCCTAATTAGGGAGACCCTGTACTATGGGTGTCAGACAGCTGATATACATACACAAATACATTTAAATACAACGTATATAGATACACACCCTCTCACACAACCATTTAACAGTAAAAGAGTAGACAGCCTGTCAGAGTTACCTGATATTTTGCAAAGCGAAGTGGAAAAGGCAACAAAAAGTCAAAAAATGGAGAAGGCACCTGGACCGGACAAAATTACAAATGAGATGTTGAGAGGGACTATAGATGAAATAGTACCAATACTTACTAAGATGTTCAACCAAATTTTGAAAAGTGGATATATACCAACACAATGGGAAACTTCATATATAATCCTACTACACAAGAAAGGCGCAAAGGACGACATCGGAAACTATCGGCCTATAAGCCTAATGTCGAATGTGTACAAAATATTCTCAAAGATCATATTGGCCAGGATAAGCGCAAAATTAGACGAAAGCCAGCCAATAGAACAAGCCGGTTTCAGACGGAACTTTTCAACGATAGACCACATCCACACACTCAAACAGATAACTGAGAAGTATAACGAATTCAACAAAACACTTTTGCATTAGTCATAAGGCAATATGGCAGAGCTTGGAAAGGCAAGGTATACCTGCAACATATATTAACTTTATTAAAAATGTATATACAAACAGCAAAGCAAAAATCCAATTAGAAACTTTGGGCAAAGAATTCCGGATCAAGCGAGGAGTTAGGCAGGGAGATCCAAAGTCCCCAAAGTTGTTTTCAGCAGTTTTAGAGAACGTCTTTCGCAACCTTGACTGGGAACATTTAGGACGCAACATAGACGCAAGAAAACTAAACCACTTAAGATTCGCGGACGATCGGGTTTTACTAGAAGAAAATCCAAAGGCACTTGAGAAGATGATCCAAACTCTAAATACTGAGAGCTCTAAAGTGGGCTTAAAAATGAACATAACAAAAACGAAACTAATGACCAATTCAAAAATGGAACCCATTGAAATTGAAGGACAACAAATAGAATATGTTGATGAATATTGCTACTTGGGCCAGATCATCTCCCCTAAAGACCAAACAACCAAGGAAATAAATAAGAGAATTGCAAACGGGTGGAAAAGATACTGGTCTCTCAAGGAAATTGTAAAATCTAAGGACCACAATATGGCAACGAAAAGAAAAGTATTCAATGCTTGTATTCTTCCATGCATCACCTACGGCTGTGAAACATGGTCCCTTACAAAATACCATAGAGACAAACTAGGAAAGTGCCAGAGAGGTATGGAACGAAGCATGACAGGAACAAGAAGGCAAGATAGAATTAGCAATGTGCAATTAAGGGCAAAAACCAAATTAACCGATATTCTGGAAAAAATAGACCTTCAAAAATGGAGATGAACAAGAAAAGTGGAGCCAAATTACAACGAATTGGTATCCAAGAGATGGCAAGAGATGTCGAGGACGACAACAAATGCGCTGGGAAGATGAGCTGAAGCTTACTGCGGGTCCCAAATGGAGGAGAGTTGCTCAAGACAGAAAGCAATGGAAACTACTGGAGGAGGCCTTTGCCAAAAGGCACACTGAGTTGAGAGACATCCTATAGCCAAACGAATCCAACAACACAGTCATAAAGATTAATCTCACCCTGTTTAACGGGCTAAATAAATAAATAATATAGATAAACGGAAACCAAACACAAGGCAAACTTTCTTCTTCTTCTTTCTAAAATGCTTCAGCATTGGCGTATCTAGCTGTGCAGCTAGGGCTTTCAGAATGCTATAGGAACTGCCTCACACTCTTAAGCTTTGCTTTTGTAAAATATGTTCTTTAACACAGTGATAATGTAGCTTGTTATCAGTGTTTCATTTGTAATCGGACTAGTTCCACCACTGACAAACATAAAACCAAACAAACTTCACCTTTTCATAATATCAGTATTTTAGATAGAAGCAATCACAGTTTATCTCATTGTTAAAAAACAAACATCCATATTTCTGATTTTCTTTTGCAAACATCCAAAAATACAGAGATATTGAAATCCTTCTTCTTTAAGGTTGGTGAGAACAGCTACCTCGAACTCCGTGGCCTCGATACAGATAGTCCACGTAACGCATTCCCCACTTAATTCCCGCTAGATTGAATGGCGCGGGATTTGACGCGTGAGCGGCTTACCAACGACGACCCACCTGAGAAGTTTGGATTCTTTTCTATTTATTTACAAAGTAGGTGTATGGGGGTGCGGGGAGGGGGTTCTTGTCTAATCAATTCATATCACAAATCGCCTGATTGGATGTTGTTTTGGGCAATCAGCCTTGACTGACTATCAGGCCTCATGGGCTTTGATAAAAGCCTTACGGATCGATAATGGTTAAGCTACGCTTGCTGCGGCCGGTCCGTGGATGGGCGACCATTCATGTCATATCGAGACCCCTCCGTTGCTCGGAAAGCACGTAAAGCCGTTGGTCCTGGCTGTGATTCATAGATCTTTGACAGTCGTTATGGGTAGTCAGAAGTCAGAAAGTTTGACAACCAGTCTTACCAAGTGATATTGTGTTACCCAGTAACTGGATTGTGGAGGTTAGGCAGGCAGGGACGAATGTAAAACACTGGTATTCAGCTACATCTGGTTAGAGTGGCAGCTGACCCAAACAGATTGGAAAACGGCTAGGCAGAATATGATACGCCTTGACTAACTATGAGACAGGTATCGTTTCCTCTGTGCTCAAAGGTAATAAAGAACACAAAATGTGCTTTACGACCTCTAAACCCAGAGGAATCACTATGACAAAAATTTTATTCGGTTTTGTGAAATCCAGTGTAGCTATTTAGTGTGTACGTTCATATGTATACAAGTTTTAAGTAATTTTGAAAAATGAATTTTAAACGCTACAAGGGCTGTATTTTCATTGTCTCATGTTTATTACCATTAATTGCAACAGTATATTTTGTCTAATTCCCTTCTATTCACCAGTCGCTCAATAATTTTCCATGCCACAATAAAACATTTTTTTTTTAAATCTTTTTGAAACTTATAAAAACCAAGCAAAATCTACTTACATTTTTACTGGAAACTTTCTGAATATAATACTTACATCGATTCGAAGTTGCGAGTGGATTGGACTGCTCCAAAATCGTGTATATTTTTATTCGAAAAGTTGGCGACAAGAAAATTGTCCGAGTGTTGGAAATACGTGGTCGCAAAGGAAGGATATTTTTGTAGAATTTTTGTTTTTACATTGTATTCCTATCGTATTATAAATATACTGGCTTTTGCTCGCGACTTCGTCCGCGTGAATGTCGGTTATCGTGAATGCAGACGAAGTCACAGAAAAAAAGTAGCCCTTGCCCGGAGTTAAAGCTAGCACGCCAAATTTCATCAAAATCGGTTCAGCCGTTCCATCGTGAAAGCGTAACAGACAGAGTTACTTTCGCATTTATAATATTACTAGCTTTTGCCCGCGGCTTCGCTCGCGTAGTATTTGGTCTGCCACATTAAGTTACGCGACATTTTTTTTGAATACTTTTTTTTTAATTTACCTTCACATCGTACATCCCAGATTTCTAATTTCAAAATTAGTTTCCATACAATCTTTGAACTCTTATACCTAATATTTAGAAGGAATCCCTTGAGGGTAGAATTATCTGAATTCCTTTCTAAGTGCTCATTACTTTAAGCTATAATAGAACTCTGCAAATTTCAAAATGCTAAGTCTAGTGGTTTCTTCATCAATCTTTACCTGTATGATGTGTTTATGCAAAGTAGCCCTATGTCCTTCCCCGGGCTTGAGATTATCCTATCCAGCACAAACGGATTACTTAACACTGACTAACAAACAGGTCGGACCAATGTTACTTTTATTTAATCACTACATAGTATAAAACAAAGTTGCTTTCTTTGTCCCTATGTCCCTATGTATGCTTACATTTTTAAAACTACGCAACGGATTTTGATGCGGTTTCTTTAATAGATTTTGTAATAAGTAAATAATTATGTGGTATGTAATTGGAATAGGTGAACATCTGTGTTAATTTATCTGTTTTTACTGCAATATGCTCCTGTATACTATGTTATTTGATTTTTTTGGTTCAGCGTAAATATGTCGGTTTTGGGATTTAGATACACGTGAGCAAGCTACGTATAGCTGCCCATGGGAAAAATAGGGCGTGCCTAAATGTATCCCCGCTACCTTCAAAGTTTGCCCTTGCGATTTATTAATAGTCATAGAAAATGCAACTTTAAGTGGAAACTGTAAACGTTTGAAATTGAAGGGTAAGTTATTGGGTATTATTGGGATGCGTGGAATAAGAACATTTTCACCTATAAAAACTATATATCTAAATAACGAAATCTACGATCCTATATTTAAACAAACAATAAAGGACAATTCTTATGCGACTGAATTAAAAATAAAAAGTAATTAATCGCTATCTAGGATAAATGACCAAGAATAAATGACATGACAATAAAAATGCCTACAGAACACAACCATCAATGACGTCTGCCCGCCGCCGGCCGCCGTTAGGCGCTCCGTTCAAGTCAATCTTAACGCGATAACTTTTAAACTATTCGGCCAAATTACTTAGTGTGAAAGACAAAGTTTATCTACATTAAATACTTAATGCGAGAAATGTATTAATTTTGATAAGAGTGTGATAATTATATACTAATATGTGCATTGTAAAATAGTACCAAATTAAATTAAATTTATGGTTCACAATTTTGGTCGTACTGGCTTGCACATAAAATGTAGATATATGCTGTCGCGGACTTTTATTTAGACCTACTTAAGACAAACAATCCTGCGCTACATCATCTTTATGTAAATCCATTGGTTAAGGCAGCGCACGCCAAGATAGATCTCAGATGGAAGATTTTTTTCCGACTTAATTAACACGTATCGTTATATTGTGACCAAAATTACATAAAATCATTATAAATTGTAGGCTATGTGTTATTCTGATGAATAACCTATATTTCTGTAAAGTTTATTTCAAATCGGTCCAGTAGTTTTTTCGTGAAAGGGTAACAAACATACACACACACATACATCCATCCTCACAAACTTTCGCATTTATAATATTAGTAGGAAGTATGGAAGTATGGATTATATTGAAGTCAAAACTCATAACCGGTCAAAACTACTTTTGACTGGCTGCAGTCAAAACCCTCATTGAAATAAAATGCGTTTTCGTTTAAAAAACAAAATATCTTTTTACGGAACGTCCTAGTTATAAGAATCACTGCAAAATAAAATAATTTAATAGGGTAAAAAGAAATCTACTTACCTAATAGGTTTATAAAAATAATATTAATCTGTTCAAAAGTACCTACTATTGACTGATTTTTGAAGTCAAAAGTAATTTTGACTGGTTAAGACTTTTGACTATGATATATAATACATGTCGCATCAGGGGTGGCCGAGATGCGAAAAATCGGATCCTATTCGTAATTCGACATAGTTTTAGATAGATGTAGACAAGCATATTATAAATTAGAAGACTACATCAATGATAAAAATGCTTGGCTTAATGCTGGTCCTGCTCCACAAGCAGTTTAGGGAATTTCCTATTGAGGAATGTTGTTTCTTACCTTTTTTATTGACATGAGTAACGAGTATCGTTATTATTATACACAAATATATTTTAATTACTTTTTCGACATTTAAGAGACATTGAAAACCTTAGTTTTGTATAATTTAGCAGCATTATTTCTATTTTGTAAATGTGAGTACCATGGAGCCATATATTAAGACTGCGCCGAGCAAAATAATTCAAATCAGTCGTCACTGTTAAAGTAATATAATCAATACCTTTACCATAATTACCATAAAAAATATGTAATGAATACCACAATGAATGTGTTAAACGATGATGGTTGGCAAAAAAAAAGATTACTGTTTAATTTAATAAACAAAAATACGTAAAGTTGTACAACCATCTTTAAAAAAATCTCGTATTTAGTTGAGTTTTGATAGTAAACTGTATTTCTTTTTTCACAAACTTAAATTCATATTAATCTTTAATATTCATGCTACAATTTGTAGTTTTTACATTTTCGAAATGTCGCTTAGTTATTTTATTATTAATTTTTGTTTTAATTGACGCGCTGTTTTGAATCATACGCAACGTATGTAACGTTGGGTATGATTCAAAACAGCGCGAAAAATTAATAATAAAATAACTAAGTGACAGAGTATGCCAGTATCTATCTATTCGATCGATCGACTGCTGCGCAGCGTGTTGCGGGTTCGATTCCCGCCCAGGGTAAATATTTGTGTGATGAGCACTTGTGTTTGCCTTGTGTCTGGGTGTTGTTTATCTATATATGTATGTATTTAAAATATATTTGTGTATGTATATCAGCTGTCTGACACCCATAGTACAGGGTCTCCCTAGTTTGGGGTCAGATGGCCGTGTGTGAAATGTCCCCACATATTATATTATATATTATTATATATGTCGCAGTGAGACCCCGTAGCTGCCATACAACACGTGAACATAAGGCACGGGTGTTATTAGTTTACTAATTAACTAATTATTATAACTGTTGGTCATTGGTAATAATGCCCTCTGTGAGATCACGTTACAACTAATCACACATTACGTGGGTATTGATTAATTCATTTGAGATCAACGCCATCTATTTGCTTGCTGGATAAGCTGAAGTTATCGGAAATTTGTTATTAAACTAATTTCAATGTTTTAGTTAAAACTGTAGTTAAAATTAAAAGGAAGCATTTATTATATGACCATTAGGATTTCAGTCATATTAACAATTTGCACATCTGATTTATAAGTTGTTTAGAAATATTACAGAGTTGTGTAATTGAGGTCCTTGAGAAAATGGCGTAGATCATTATATCAATAGACAATATCTCATGGTTCTAATTTAATACGAGAACTTAATAGGTATCAATAATGAATTGCTGAGTGTAAATTAACAAGACTATTTTACACAGGCAATTTATTAATGATGACCTTTTATTTAATTAATTTCTTCAAATCACCGGAAATGTCATCGCGCAGTAATATTGAAGTAGCAAATAGTGATGCAGCTACTAATTCAGTCATAATGTTAAGACGCCTTTCTATTTGAGACTATTAGCATTGTTTAATGATAAAAGAATTAACTGATAATCATTTTAGCATTGTTTCTACATTTAATTCAACTACTTATGTAATAAGATTTTGTACTGGTACGACACGCTTCCGGACGGAGGTTGCAGAGAGAAATATGGCGACGGGCGCGTGTGCGCGTGTTAAAATGTAAAAAGTAGAATTTGGTTTTAAAAGTGTTAAGATTATTCGACCATAACATTGTTGTAACATATTTTGGTTTAGAAGAGTGATCATGGAGTTTCTTGTACGTTCTTCTCCATAGAAGCCTACCTGTTGGAACGTACATCTAGCATCATCTTTCAGACTGACAATAACTCCTACTTAGTGATAATTTCAAAAGTGCCTGTAAGTGGTTTAATTGAAATAAATGGAGTTTGTGTCAAGTCAACGATGTGTGTGATTGAAATTCAACTACCTACCCTACCTACCTACCAATCCTACCATCAATGAAGGATCACGACGAAGACCATACTTACTCGCCGTGTTAACACGCGCACACGCGCCCATCGCCATATTTCTCTCTGCAACCTCCGTCCGGAAGCGTGTCGTACCAGTACAAAATCTTATTACATAAGTAGTTGAATTAAATGTAGAAACAATACTAAAATGATTATCAGTTAATTCTTTTATCATTAAACAATGCTAATAGTCTCAAATAGAAAGGCGTCTTAACATTATGACTGAATTAGTAGCTGCATCACTATTTGCTACTTCAATATTACTGCGCGATGACATTTCCGGTGATTTGAAGAAATTAATTAAATAAAAGGTCATCATTAATAAATTGCCTGTGTAAAATAGTCTTGTTAATTTACACTCAGCAATTCATTATTGAAACCTATTAAGTTCTCGTATTAAATTAGAACCATGAGATATTGACTATTGATATAATGATCTACGCCATTTTCTCAAGGACCTCAATTACACAACTCTGTAATATTTCTAAACAACTTATAAATCAGATGTGCAAATTGTTAATATGACTGAAATCCTAATGGTCATATAATAAATGCTTCCTTTTAATTTTAACTACAGTTTTAACTAAAACATTGAAATTAGTTTAATAACAAATTTCCGATAACTTCAGCTTATCCAGCAAGCAAATAGATGGCGTTGATCTCAAATGAATTAATCAATACCCACGTAATGTGTGATTAGTTGTAACGTGATCTCACAGAGGGCATTATTACCAATGACCAACAGTTATAATAATTAGTTAATTAGTAAACTAATAACACCCGTGCCTTATGTTCACGTGTTGTATGGCAGCTACGGGGTCTCACTGCGACATATATTATATTATATTATATATACTTGCATAAAGTTTTAATAAGTAAATAAATTCAGCTGACTCTCTGCTATAGATAGGTATGTTGACACCGAAAAAAGTATTTTTCAACATTCAGTCTCAAACTTTATAAGCCACAAAAAAAACAATGCACAAAAAATAAAACAATGTTTGTCAAAATACTCTTAAGACTTCACAAATTGCCAAAGCAACTGAAGATTAAATTTCTTAGCGAGTTCCACAAAGAAATTGTTCGTGGGTCGGGCATAGTTAAGCTTGCCCACTGTATTATTACAAACAATATATTTTTGTTTTCCATGTGCCTCTATTATGATTATTGCTATCGTAAAATAAATCCGTACGTTCGCCATAACGGTTCACGGAAAAATTGCCGGAATGCCAGATGTTTACTGAGTACTAGCTCATCGTGGCCGGTTCGTGTCCGGTTTTCCGAGGTTCTATGTGATGATGATGATGTGTTGTTGGTATATTTTTTGTACTTAGGCTTGAGTCGTAGGTACATAATGTTTTAAAGGTTCCTGCGCTCCACACGGCATTGTGTCTGATCTTTAGGAGCATATAGTATATGAAAGAAAGAAAAATGCGTTTATTGGCGTTACCAACGCGTTACTATAAAAATAAAATACACCTTAAAACTATAAAAATACAGAAAAGAATGATTATAATGCCAAAAGGGCCTCAGATGTCAGATGAAAACACGTAGTGTGCCACTTGACGCTGATTTTCATCTGCAGCTGAAGTTAAGGTATGGTGGTATTCACGTACCCAAGTAAAAGCAGGTGCTAAGGTAAACTGTGTTCTTTGTTAATCTGTTACAATAAAAACAAAGTAGAATTTCTTGGAAATAACACACAACTCAACCCAAAAATCCCCATAAATCCTGCCCAAAATTACATGAAAATTGATCCAGACATATCTCCAAATAAATCCCATACAGTAATAGAACAAAACAGATTCATTGTGGATAACGAGCAATAGAAACCACTCAACACCCTCCTAAGGCTATAAACGGGAAATCCTTCCCAAAATACTCGTCTATTCATAAAAAATAAGTGCGACCCAACAAAATGGGTTTACTACAATAAAAGTTCAGAATCTTTCCGGTGGTAAGGAATTAGTGGAGTTGAGGGAAAGGTGCCTTTTGTGTGGCAGTACCGTCTACGATTCACGGGATTCTGGCCTAACATGGTACATGACACGTATCGAACTGGAATGTGGGTTATTAGTTCTGAATTACTTTGTAAGATATAAGATGGAGCGGGTGAATGAAGTAAAAAAATTAGAAATTAACTTAAAAAAAAACAAAATTATGCAATTCAGACCTTACCATAAAAAAAAACCATACATTTGACGGCATCAGATTGGAATGCGTAAATACTTTTACTTTATTGGGTCTAGATTTATTTAGCGGATTTAGATAGCGAACTCGACATCGTGTTTTTGCCAAGTGAATATCGTTTTTCTTAACATAAACTGCCAAAAGTGTCAAATTATTCAACAAGAACCGTTAATTCTGGTGGCGCTAGCGCTGCGTAAGCAAAGGTTAATGAATACGAAAATGTAACCAGCCGCTGCCGCAGCGTCGAGCTTACAGTTGCGTTAATTAGAGGACCTTTGAATATTCATTTATAAATACAAAAAAGTGATAAATCACATTAGCACAGAACTCATATGAGTTTAGTTTCGGAAATCGGTGGCAATACAAAACAACAAACAGAACAAAGCCACCGAATCTTTTTTTAAAAATGTTTTTATTTTCCACTTTTTAGTACCTCGTTATCACTCAAATCCATTAAAGAACGGCAACACAGTTAAAACAGAGATTGAAAGTCCTCCAAAGATGGAAAGATGAAAGAAACGAATACGTCTTCTCGATTTTTGTTGATTTCTATTTGTTGTAACCTAAACCTTCTCCAGAATGTTACAAACACTTTTCTGAAAACCCCATCAAAATCGGTTCAGCCAAATGGGAGATAATCACGGACAAACATACATACAAACAAACATACGGGTCGAACTGAGAACCCTCCTTTTTTTGAAGTCGGTTAAAAAAGGAAACTTGGAATAATGGTAGTTGGTTCATCATTTCAGCCGAAAGACGTCCACGGTTGGACATAGGCCTCCCCCAAGAAATGGGGGGTTTTGCCATAATCGCCACGCTTGGCAGGCGGGTTGGCGATCGCAGTATGGTTGTTACAAAGGCACAGAGAACGCTGCTGCCCATTCTCTGGTAAGTCCCATAGTCGCCTCTTACGACACCCACGGGAAGATATGGGATGGTGCTATTCTTTACGTCCGACACCATACAGACATGGTAGTTGGTTAGTAAACATGTAAAAGGCAGGGAGCTCAAAGGGCATCAAAAAATCTCGTCCACATCGCTGTCATCCCTGCCTTTTTCTTAGAATTGTAAACATGTGAACATCAGGCAATGAGACCATTAGCGATTTCTTAAACATCGGCTAAGTATCGGTAAACTACTTAGTGTTACGAGGACGACGGAAACTTCTCGTCAGTTTATCCGCCGGTCAGTTTGTCGAACTATTATTGATGTTACTGAAACGTTTGACAATATAGTCTAAGTCTAGATTTACTGTCTTTAAAATTTTCTAACTATCTGAAAAGGCTGCTTCGTAAAGATTTTCCGATAATGCTTTATCAGGAAACTTTGACAAGATGAAATAACATTTTATTGAAGTCTAAAGTTCACACCAAGCATGCAGTTAACCTCCTATCTATACTTACTAATATCATAAAGAGGTATTTATTTGTTAGTTTGTATGTAAGGGGTAATCTACGAAACCACTCATACGATTTCAAAAAACTTTTCACCAGTAGGAAACGACGTTATCCCTGAGTACTATAGACTATATAGCATTATCAAAAAATTAGGAATCTTCGAGAAAATTAACACCGATGATGTCGCGGCAATGTGCTAGTATGCTCTTGAATAGACATAGTAAATTCAAGCTCCTTGAAGTCCAAACACTTGAAAAGTACACCTTAACCAAATCCGGGATGTACCTAACTAACTTCAAAAGTCCACAGGACACACAAATTCTTAGTCCAACTTAGTCCACAAGGGCAACAGAAAGTTGTCGGACCTCGGGTCCTTCCGAAGGACATCTATATCCATTAAAACTTAGATTAGCCGAGCCCTGTCCCCTGCTCTTTGCAAATATACATTGGACACGTTATTTTTAGATGTAGGAGATCAGATGAGGAAAACCGTGGTTTAAATCGATGCCTGAACAATGTTTCTGACAAGGTGTTGCAAAGGTGTCTCGTACAGGTGTGTTTGCGGACTCATATGCCCAATTACCTGGGCTTGAAACATGTAGCCAATAAAATATTCGATTGTATTGCCAACAATCGAATAAGCACGCTGAAGTGGAAGTGGGCCGGCCACGTCTGACAGACGGTAGATGGAGCAGACACGAGAAGCAAAAGTGGAAACCATTTAGGCAAATGTAGTATGGGACGCCCTGAGGCATGATAAACCGACGATTTGAAGAAGAGGTAAAGCGCCTCTTATGCATGAGCTTGTAGGTTTACTAGTAATGGGTAGCAGGTAAGACTGGTTGTCAGACTTTGGATTTTGACTACCCATAACGACTGTCAAAGATCTACGAATGACAGCCGGGACCAACGGCTTTACGTGCTTTCCGAGGCACGGACGATTTTTGGTATGATGGATGGACCCACAAGGCCATTACGCCTAGATGATGTTGTATACAATGAAAGTGCAAACAAATACATGAGTTTTCTTTTTATTATCAAGTAGGCTTGCGTTTGACCGCAATTCACCTGATCTTAAGTGATGATGCGGCCTAAGTTGGAACACGCTTGCCTAGGATAACCGGTTCACACGTGTCTTGAAGATACCCAGATTATACTTATCAGGGTGCGGGCAGCGAGTTTCACAGTTTGGCATTCGCACAACAAATGTGGAATTAAAGCGTTTGGTTCGAGACCGTGGAACTTCAACCATTCTTCGCCGTATCTCTGCTCGTCCGATGATGCAATGGGGATGGTGGAATTAAATTGTGCAATTCCAAAGCACACTCTCCGAAATGTACCCGTTAAAAGACCGATAGGCTAGCAACGGTGCGGCGATGTTGAAGGCTTGGAGCTTACCCCTAACCAGGGAGTCGTTGTTAATAAATTCAAGAGGAAGGTTTTTTATTGTTTTGTGTTAATTCGTTGAAATATGACAATAATTGTTCAAAATACCTCCATACTACCACCACTTTAGTATCTACATTGCATCCGTGCGAAGCCAGGGCGGGTCGCTAGTGTATGTAAACATAGTCTAGGAGGAGGTCACCGTATATGTATATGACCCTGTTTTCCCATAAAAACAAAGTATGTCCGGATTCCCGACATGGTCGTTGCCAATCACGCGGCGAGTCCCAATTTAACTTTTAATGAATACTTGCCCGCTTGCGCCTCTAGCCACAGTCGCTACTCGCTTCGTCCTTAATTTGAAATTAATTGTATATGTAAAGGCGGACATTTATTTATTGACTTTGGTGATAGTTGAAGAGGTTTTAATAAATATTCGACTTAGTTTTGGATTTGATGGCCCAGTAGTTTAGGGGCTGAGGTTGTGGGTTCAACCGGGAACGAGCAAGAAGTGCCTATGTGACTTTTTAAATTTCCTATGTACTTTCGTTTATCAAAGTCAAAGTCAAAATCAAAGCAAAAATAAAGGAGTCGGTCAGTTAGTCAGAAAGTAGTAGATAGTTGCTCGTTCCAAAACGTAGGTAGGTCTCTGTGAAGAAGAACGAGGAAGAAACTCCACGGAACGGACACTATTAAATCAATATTTTTCAAAATACTGGTTACACGATTCTAAATTATTTACAGTAAACCAATTATGAATCCATTTATATCCTCGGTCTATGGCACTGAAAAATTAATCAGGAATGTTTTAGCTCCTACACTGGTTGATTTTGATGTGCCGTGCTTCGCCGAGGCCATGGACGCCTGGAAACTTGCTTGCCCGAGCACTGATTTACCCGACAATCCATCTTCTCAGAGGCGGTGGGATGAGCCGCTCTGCAGGTTAGTACAGAATAATTTACTTTCCACTTCTTCTAATTCTGCTGAGCGAGCGCGTCTGCTGGCTGTGGGTAAATGGAAGTCGGGTCTTTGGCTTCTGGCACTTCCGTCGTCAAACGTAGGTACTATGTTTGACGACACTACTTTTCGCCTCGTTGCTTCCTTACGTTTAGGAGCATCTTGTTGTTCTCCTCATCGCTGTCGCTGTGGGGAAGCTGTCAACTGCCTCGGACACCACGGCCTATCGTGCAACCGGAGTGCAGGTCGCATAGCGCGGCACGCGAATATAAATGACATCATTCGTCGTGCTCTCGTCGCCGTCGGCGTTCCAGCAGTTTTGGAGCCCAACGGCTTGGCACGCGACGATGGCAAGAGACCGGACGGCATGTCATTATTTCCTTGGAAGTTGGGTAGGCCTTTAGTGTGGGACGCTACGTGCGTCGATACTCTTGCGCCATCCCATCTTCCTAGCTCAGCGTGCTGTGCTGGTGCTGCTGCTGCGGCTGCAGAAAACCTCAAACGGCGAAAGTATAGTCACCTTGGTGATAACCTTATTTTCGAGCCGTTTGGGGTTGAAACCCTCGGGTCGTGGGGTCCGAGTGCTCATCTCCTTTTTAAGGAAATTTCCAAAAGGTTAGTTGACACTTCTCGTGATCCAAGAGCTGGTTTTTACTTCGGGAAGAGGTTAAGCATTGCCATCCAACGGGGCAATGCAGTCAGTCTCTTGGGCACATTCCCAGATGACGGCGATGTGGAGGAATTTTTTGATGCCTTATTATATTAGTTTATTTTTGGTTTAATAGTTATAGGTTTTTCTTTTTTTAATTGTACGTGTAAATATTGTATATTTGTTAAAAATAATAAAAAATACTTCCCTTGTATAAGGCATTCATATCTAAATTATGAATCTTAAGCTTCTTGATGTGAAACATTTAATGCCATGTGACCCCATTAATAAAGCATTACATATTACTAGAACTTCAAATCCTGCTGACCCAAAACTGTTAATATACTAAGCAGCATGAACACGCAACCTCAATATAATCGTCTAGACTTATCTAGATATAGACCGAGTCGTTTGCCCAACGCTGGCCTTTTGTTAGGCTATGAACAAGTCAGGCAGATCTTAGAAAAGATACGTTCCCGTCTGTTTGAATATTTTGTGTGTGCTACAGGATTAGAAACTGTATAGACTGGGTATGTAGTTATAAGTCTGAGAAACTCATTATTTTGTATCGTATGTTGGTTTTGGGATTACTAATTACCACGAAGTAAGTCTTTTTTCGATTCTTGCGCTCGACGCATACAGACGTGCTCAATCGATGCATTAAAAATCAATAAATTAACAATTGCATCAATAGTGACCTAGTTTAGTGAGCTACACTAAACTGCGTGTTATATATAAAAACATTGTAGTGATCGTTTTAAAATAATGGACTAACTGTGTGAATTTTAAAAACATGGAAGGCAGCCCCTTTATTCGTAGCGGGATGACACCGCGCTCTCCTCCACCGACTTCTCCCCGGCCTCCGAGACAGGACCAGGAAGAGAAAATTGAAAAAATTGAACTTGTTTCGACTCCGGAGATACAAAATTGGCTGGGGTCTATTGAGCAGTGTTTGAACGAGGTCTGTTCCATTGCTTCTGATGGTAAGTTGAACGCGGATCAGAAGGTAAGAATCACCAACCTCAGCCGAAAAATAGGACATGGAGTTGCGCAAATGGCTGTACAATATCAGTCACTTAAGCAAAAAGCCATACAGACCCACACTTCTCTAAACACTCTGACTGAAGAACGCAACCTGGCCGATTGTTTAACCGAAATCAAGCAGACAATTCAGGAGTCCTGTAAGAAACAGACCGTGGCAAGCACAACATCCTTTGCTGATATGGTGAAGATGGGATCCAGTAATTTTGTTCGTCCTAATAATTTCAGCTCCGTGGCGATTTATCCCAGTGATAATTCGAAAACCAGCGACGAAACCAAGAACATGGTCCAAAAAATCATCTGTCCGGAAGAAATGAAGCTGAAAGTTCGAGGAGTCCGAAAAATAAAGAAAGGAGGTCTTATTATCAGCACCGAGACTAAGGAAGACTTAGATAAGGTAAGACAAACAGTGCAGCTCGCGAACTTAGGACTAACCGTCGACGAACCCCAAAAGCGCAAGCCTCGTATTATTATAATAGGAGTCCCCGCATCCATGGCTGAAACTGAGGTTTATAAATGTATTTATGAACAAAACCTTGCCGATAAATTACCTGCAATGTCACGAGATACATTTTTGACCTCAATGAAGCTAAGCCACAAATCTGGCAAAAAGGATTCTGAGAACTGTAATTATATTATAGAAGTTCCAGCTGCTATTCGTAAGGCCATCATTTCCCAGGACAGATTATTTATAAATTGGTCGTCCTGTCCTGTACGGGACTTCACACAGGTGACTAGGTGTTACAAGTGCCAGCAGTACGGACATGCGGCCAAATCATGCAAATCTGAGGCTCCGACA
Organism: Charanyca ferruginea; assembly: GCA_947361185.1. Lineage (NCBI taxonomy): Eukaryota > Metazoa > Arthropoda > Insecta > Lepidoptera > Noctuidae > Charanyca > Charanyca ferruginea. The sequence continues at coordinate 24,752,384 of OX376074.1, forward strand.
TGTGGACATTGCGGGGAGGAAGGCCATTCAATCCAGGACTGTTCTAAGAAAGCCGAAGCGCCAAAATGTGCAACATGTTTACGCTTTAAAAAACAGGCGAATCACAAGACGGGCGACCCAGATTGTCCAGCTAAAAAAGCTGCCGAGTCCAGGTATATTAACTCGATCGACTATGAAGGCGCCTAAGAGCGCCACATACTTGTTTGTAATTTAGACGTAATTTACTACTAGTTTCAGTATGGATGCTAACTTAATTACTGAAATAGATAGCACATTTTTAACGGATTCAAGGTCATGTGAGGTCGAGGATTGCAGACAATACCTTTCTGATTATCAAAATTCACTAACCATACTTAATCAAAACATTCGTAGTATTTATAAGAATATAGACAGCTTTAATGTTTTTCTACATAGACTTAACTTTCATTGCGATTTAATAGTACTAACCGAGTGCTGGCTATCTAATCGTCACGATAACCTCCCAGTAATGCCAGGATACAACTTATTCTTTAGCACATTAAACCATAATCAAAATGATGGTGTGGTAGTCTATGCTAAGGAATCATTAAAGGTCACAGTCGAAGAACCCACTCTACAAGACTGTATGAGTAATTGTTTAATTATCAAAGTCAGCACATCCATGGCAATCATCGCTATGTATAGGTCCCCTTCCGCTAGAAACTTAGATTCTTTCCACACTTCCTTGAACCGGGTTTTACAGACACTAAGCTCTTTTAAGAATATTATACTAACTGGTGATATGAATATAAACTTTGGATCAGAAAATTACGACACAGGTACTCATAACTACCTTAATATGTGCTCATATCATGGGTTTCTCCCCGCGCATACATTGCCTACTCATCAGAGCGGTTCCTGTCTCGATCACATGATGATTAAATCCAGCTTACCATATGGTAAGACGCTTGTTACTAACTCGACAATTACTGACCATCACGCTGTTTTAATAAATGTAAATTTAACGCTGCCTAAGCTAAATCGCCCCCAGACCAAAAACAAACTAAACATAAACAAACTCGAATATGATTTATGCAACATTGATTTTAACCCAGTTTATAATAGTGCTGACGCTAATGTGTCTTTATCATATTTAATAAATCAAGTCCAACAAGCCATATTACGTAACACGATAGTTAGTACAGTAAACAAAAAACATTATAACATTAAACCGTGGATTACTCCTGGGCTTATTCGGTGTATAAGACACAGAGATAAACTTCATAAAAGAACAAAAAAATACCCTGATAATCTTATACTGCAAATCACATATAAAAGGTATAGAAACTTTTGCAACAACCTCCTTAGGAACTTGAAAAATAATTACGAGAAAAATATGTTAAATAGTGCAGGTAGCGATAGCAAACAACTTTGGAAACATATTAAAACCATCACATATATCTCTAAACAGCGTGAATCAAATTCGAGTTCACTGCTTACTAACCCTTCACCAGTTTTGTCAGCTAACTTCGTAAATAACTTTTTTGTAAATGTAGGTAAAAATCTTGCCGAACAGATTCCGACAAAATCCAGTAGCCAACCAACATCACCTTTCCAAAAATTAAACAATAGCTGTAGTCCAAATTCCTTTGCTATGTTGGACACTGACGAATATGAAATAACTCAGATCATTTCAGGGCTAAAGAACGATTGTGCAGTTGGATGGGATAATATAAGCAATAAGATCCTCAAGCTTTTTAAGCATATTTTGGTACCTCCCTTAGCGCATATATTTCGAATTTGTCTATCTGATGGAGTTTTTCCAACATGTTTAAAAAAAGCTGTTGTAATCCCTATCTTTAAATCCGGAAGTAAAGACCTAGTTAATAATTATAGGCCAATTTCGATACTCCCTTCTATTTCAAAAATATTAGAAAAAATTATAAACAATAGACTCGTTAACTACCTTGAAAAAAACCATTTCCTTTCCCCTTCGCAATTTGGTTTCAGAGCCAAATTATCTACAGCCGACGCGGTTCATAGCCTGACCGATTATGTAACGCAGGAACTTGACAAAGGGAACCATACCCTGGGAATTTTCCTCGATTTAGCTAAAGCCTTTGACACAGTGTCAGTTTCTATTCTTCTAAAGAAGCTAGAGGCCATAGGTATCAGGGGTACGCCTCTGAAACTCTTTGCTGACTACCTAAGTGATCGCCACCAATGTGTTAGAATAGATAATATTATAAGCAATGAGCAGAAAAATACTGGTTTCGGAGTTCCCCAGGGAAGTATCCTTGCCCCAACCCTATTCCTGATCTATATTAACGACTTGTGTAATCTAAATATAGAACATGGCAAAGTTATATCGTATGCCGATGACACAGCGTTAATTTTTACCGCAAAAACCAGCACCGAACTGTACGAGAACGCTCAATTAGGTTTTAATACTGTAAATATGTGGCTTCAAAGCAATTTACTAACTTTAAATGCTGATAAGACAAAATATTTACATTTTTCCATGCGCAAGCCTCAACATAATATCACTAACCCTCATCTATATGCACATTATTGTGAAAATAGTTCAGTCAACACGTGTGGGTGTCCTATAATCCTCAAAAGTTGCAATATTAAATATCTCGGAGTCATAATTGATGACACACTCTCCTTTAAACAGCATATTGAAAGTCTTGTTAAAAGAGCTCGTAAATTAATACATGTTTTTAAAAAATTACGATCAATTGCAGACCCATAATTAATCAAGCAAATTTATCTGGCCCTAGGCCAATCAATAATTCAATATTGCATTACTTCATGGGGTGGAGCACTCAAAACTAATTTACTTCCTCTTGAACGGGCTCAGAGAGCAATTTTGAAAGTAGCCAATTTCTATCCCTTTTTCTTTTCCACACATCTGTTATATAAATCCTGTAACGTGTTGACTGTGCGCCAGCTTTTCATTATGCACCTAGTATTAAAACAACACACCATGCTTACCTACAATGCTGACATTACTAACAAGAGAAGAAATGATATAGTATGCAATTCAAACTCGACCTTAAAACATGTCTTTGTAGAAAGGTTTTTTTCTTTCCTTGGACCATTTTTGTACAATAGATTAAATAGAGAACTTAGTATTTATAAGTTAAACTATTTTAGCTGTAAAAAAATTATATTTCAATATTTAAAAACTACCTCTTATGAACAGACAGAAGACTTACTCGTAGTATGTAAATAAAATTGTTAACACGCGGTACTTAATTTTTTTGTCTCTATCATTTAAGTTTTCATGGCAACTTTAATTTAAGTTTTATTGTATTTTAGCGTTAATTTATTATAACAAATAGTAAGCACTTTCTAGCCTGAAGCACAGGTTTAACCTAGTTCAGGCAAATATGCAATCACGATCTATTGTACATTGATAAATTTTGTAAAATAATGTGACGTTGTATTAAATAAACGATTTTATTATTATTATTATTATTATTATTATAGTATACTTACTTCATGCTAATTACTCATACTTTAACCCATACACACATCACACTCTCACACTAGCATACTCTCATACATACATCTGCACATCACACTTATTTAGCATTTTTTTATTATGTATAGTATGATTAACCTGTTTATGAAACTTTTTCAATTGTAAAGTAATGTTTAATGCTAAGTCACCCATCTCACCATCACTTCAGCCGAGAGACGTCCACTGCTGGACATCCCCAAAAGGGGGGCTTTTGCCATAATCGCCACGCTTGGCAGGCGGGTTTGCGAACGCAGTATGGTTGTTACAAAGGCACAGATAATGCTGCTGCCCATTCTCTGGTAAGTCCCTTAGTCGCCTCTTACGACACCCACGGGAAGATATGGGATGGAGATATGGGAATGCTAAGTGGAAGGCTGGAGTCTCCTAACACAAGCAATTATTTGCTTAAAAGGTGATCTCCAAATCATGTATGTTATAATTATGCACTTTGTAATTGAAATAAAGGCTTTTTTTGTGGTTGTAATTGCGACTGCTGAGTGAAAGGTTTTGGATCCGATTTCCAGGTCGGGAAAAAAGTTGTAACGCAAAAGAAAAGATTGTATCTGATCTCCTAATTTTATTTAACTACGCTACCAGTCCCCCGTAGTCAAACTTAGAGTTCGAACATTTAATTTTGTCTTTTAGAATATTTGAGAAGAAAAGTCGAGAATAAAACAAACCATTTCCACTGTGTTTGAAAAACGCTTGTATTTTTTCCCTATTCCTATTACTTTTAACCACAATCAGTAGGTTGATTCTGTAAAATTCAAACAACAACTCGCATCTCACACCACTATTCACTCTCATTTCGCATAAGGTTCAAAATTACCTTGATATATTTGACTTAGCACTTTGAATCGGGTTCGAGCGTCGTGGTGACGGGGAAATTACCTTACAGAAGTCACTTCTTACGTCATCTCATACTTTATCTGTCAAAATCTCCCTGTCAATTTAGTTCAACTCGCTGACACGCTCGCAAGGGTGGCACTAGTGTAAATTCGAATTATCAAGCGAGTTTTTAGAATGCCAATCAAAAAACTCACAGCAGATTCAGATTTGAAGTTTACAATGAGGTCTTACAGAATTACACCCTAGATCAGAACCAATATTTATGAGGACCAGATCAGTGCACACAATTCCTGGCAGACCACCACCACCACCACAATGCTTCAACTGTCAAGATCAGCTGTTAATAGGGTCCTTTCACAGATAACCAACTCATGTTAACAAGATATTCATATTTGATATTATAATGTCCAAAGTTATTCAGATGGAATTGTGTTTGATTTGTAAGTAGATCTGCTAATTGGATTCATAAGCTTTCATGAGGATAAATAATAATTAAACAATTTGTAGTTTGTTTTATAACTATATACTATTTCAACATCCCCGTTCCATCATCGGACGAGCAAAGATACGGCGAAGTATCACCGCTATACGGTTGAAGTTCCGTAGTCTCGAACCAAGCGCTTTGCTTCCACATTTATTGTGCGAACTGCCAGACTGTGACCCGTTCCTATGGCACTGCACGTTTCTCTGTTTCCCGATAAATATAATGTTGGTATCTTCAAGGCACGAGTGAACCGGTTCATCATAGAAAAGCGTGCTCCTCCTTAGGCCGCACATCACTTAAGATCAGGTGAGTAGTGGCCGAACGCCTATTAGAATATTAAAAATAAAATAATACGAGTATACTATTGTGGTTGCTTGGAAGATAACTATGATATGCTAAGTATAAGGTAGCAGGCTGGCGTTCTTCTTTTCAAGTCGATGGAAAATGTTTTTATTTAACCTTGAGCATTTGGGCGGAGCAGAATTTGTGCACGAGTGCGGGGGTGATGAATACAATTTATTGTTATAAAATTAATACATATTTGTAAAAAGTAAGAAAACCAAATCATTTTCCTTTGTATTGCAAAGCAGTACATATTTTTTTTATACTCTTTTGGTAAGAAATTTAGGAGAAAAAAGGTTGCATCTCAATGATTTAGAGGTAATTTGATTTTTTTTTTCCTTTTATGTGATACCGATAGAAAAAATGTGGCTAAACCAAATTACGTATCTTATCATGTAGATTACTAACAATGTTTTTAAGATGTATTTTCTCTGTAAATTCCGATGAAAAGTTGCTTCATCTAAGCAGATCTTCAAGCTTGCAAGCGCTTCTTTCAAGCTTTTTTCGAGAGAGTAGCCTTAAGCTTTTCTGTCCCACTGCTGGGCAAAGACCTTCCCCAAGTCCTTCCAGGAACTTTTTGCTGCGCCGTCTTGAATCAGTCCTGGTGATACGCGTCCAGTATATCTGGCCACCTCTTTCTGGAGCGTCCATCTTCAGGCATCCTATGGGTGGAGACGGAATTCTCCATGCATGATAATTAATGCTCTTTAGGCCTTTGCCTTGCAACTAGACTAGTATTATTATTGGAAGGAAGTTATTTCATATTCTAAACAGCATGAATAATTACAAAATTTGGAAATACACAACAAAACACCTTAAACCACTCCCGAGTAAGCAAGTCAAAAAGATAAAAAAAATAATTACTGCCCTCCGAAAGCACGTACAATATTTAAGTGTACATATAAAGTTCCATGATAAGTGTGGGGCCATAAAGTAGGCGTACATAGTCCAGTCACGTGGCAGCGACCGCCTGTGTTTATAGGCGCCAGTAATGACTGGATAAAACCGGAATGGGCTGGTTTATTATAGCTGTTTTGGGTTGCTAGCACGGTGGTTCAGAAGCCCCATTTTAGTTGGCACAAAAAATAATTAATAGTAAAGTGGAAAATGTAATATTTTGTCATGTCAGTCAGACAGTCCTGCTGAAATGAAAGTATGAAGAACTAGAAAAAGGCGGACTAAAAAGGCTGAAGGTCGATATTCACATATCAACAAAACAAATTTTAGGGCTCCGGGTCCCGCATCATTTAACTTCTGGTATTGCTGAACTTTGTTAGAGCGCGATGAAAATAAAAATACGAATATGTATTGATATTTTATTTCTTTATTTTCGTTATGGCATCTCGCAGGACAACGTGGCAGATTGTCGGCTGCTTAATCGGACTTTTCTGTGCTGCCTTAAAAATGTATTTATGGCCTCCAGCCAGGGTAAAAAACTTGTAAACTAAGCGACTACACGCTAAGGGCCGCTGGAGGCTGCCAACCTCAACCCTATACGGGGTAACCCTGTATGGGGTACGAGCCTCGGCTTAGGGCATCGGTGGGAGAGGGCAGCAAAGGGACAGGCTGGATCGGTTCTCTATTTATAGAGAAATACGGCATTTTTTTTATCGATGTTAAGATGGTGTTATCTCTTCTAAGTACCTATTTGTAAAATAAAAAAGTGTCGTCGATGCTTCAAATTAAAACAACATAACTAAATTTGAAAAATTTCGAGCCTATGAATAAAGTCTTTTTTAAAGACTTTGAACTTGATTTAATAAGTAAATGTTCTGGGAATGTACCCAACTACTTATTTTTGGGAATATTTTTGTATCCTTGTACAGTGTATATATCAAAGTTTCTATGTGAAGATCTCATTTTGTAAGAATTAGATTTTCTGGCCCTCCTGCTTAGTGAAGCGAGTTAGTGTAGCGATATTTGCTCTAAGAGTATTAGCAGTATTTACGTAACGTATAAAGTTACGTTAAATATGAACGCACATACACGCCACTTACAGCCTTTTAGTAGCGATCTTCCCATTGCGGTTTGCTGTTAAGTGTATGATATTACCATAACTCTTTTTAGGAGTATTTAAAAGAGTTAAAAGTTATGAAAACACCTTTGGCATTATTACCGCTTTAAACTCAGATTATGGAACAAAAGGCAGGTAGACCGCGTGGAACACTGAGAGTGAAGCCACCAAAACAAATACAAATATTTGTATTCGCTTTGGAATTTGTATTTGTAGTTTTATTTGTTTGTTTCTTGCTATACTGACTCGTGTCAGTACAGCACGAAGCGCGTTGCAGTTATTTACTTTTGAATATGTATTTGCTTTTTTTGGCTTCACTCTCAGTGTTCCGCGCGGTCTTTCTGCCTTTTGTTTCATATTCTGAGGCATTAGAGTACACATTACACCTATCGCTGCAAAAACATACATCGCAGAGGAATAATGACATATAATATTACCATGTTTTCAGTTAATGATTCTAGACCCCTAGCGTCGTAATTAATAGTCTGTTATCAAAGTTAAAGTCAAAATCAATGAAAAATTCAGACTCAAAATTAAAGACTCCCTCCGTGTCACGGAAAACACGTAAAGTCGTTGGTCCCCGCCGTCATTCGTACATCTTTTACAGTAGTTATAGGAAGTCAGAAGCTAGAAAGTCTGACAACCAGTAATTACCAACGGGTATGGTACTATCCAGTAACTGGGTTATGGAAGTCAGATAGGCAGTCGTTCCATGTAAAACACTGGTATTCAGCTGTTTCTTGTTAGATTGGAAGTTGACTTTACATAGTTGGGAATAGGCTATATGACAACAAATGCTTGAGAAATACATGCGTCTGAATACTCACTTGTCTAATATTATATACCCACCATCATCATGTTAACCTTTAGACGCCCACTGCTGGGCATAGGTCTTCCCCAAGGGGGGTTCAGCCGTCAGCCATGGTTGGCCGATGCATGTTGGCTATCGCAGTAGATGTTATGGTTCTCAAAAAGAACGCTGCTCCCCATCCACTGGTCAATATCCCTCTGTCGCCTTCTACGACACCCACGGGTAGAAATGGGGTGGTGCTATTCGCGACCGGCATTACACGTCCATTATATCGAAATTATTCCCGTACATTTATGTAAAGAACACTGGCACTGAATCTCAATACAATATATTTCAGTTGGCACTACCTAACGTATCGTACGCACAATGCTGCCAACATACATATTTATGTTGTGCGACAGGAAAAAGCCATTGCTCACTTCCGTTTCTCTAATGATGTTTGTTTTATTTTATTTTCGTAAACAATTGTATCTGAATTGTAACATGTTATTGCTTCTAACGTTAGCATTTGTGTGTTATCATTTAAGTAGTAGTTAGAATATCCGCCATTAGCGACCCGGCCCGGCTTCGCATGGGCCTATAGCCTTTCTCGATAAATGGACTATCCAGTACAAAAAATATTTTTCAATTCAAACCAGTAGATCCTGAGATAAGCGCGTTCAACCAAACAAACAAACAAACTGTTCAGCATTATAATATTAGTATAGATTTAATTACTACATTCATTTCTTCCGACCGACAAAAACTCGAACCTCGAGTAGAAAAAAAAGATGGAGTCCAAACCACGCATATCGAAAGTGAAGCACCCTAAGTAAGTCAGGGTCTGAAGACAAAATCCCTTTTCTGATAGCGTTAACGCCAACGGAAAAATCAAATTGTATGGAGTTGACATATTTGCATCACGTGACATCGCGTAAGCAAACGTCCACTCCATACAATTTAATTTTCCGTTGGCTTTAACGCTATCAGAAAAGGGATTTTTCTACAGGCCCAGACCGTATGTACAAACATGCCTCACGCACACATTTACATCATAGCCACGGACTAGGATTCCGCGCCGAAAGTACCGACTACCGACCGTATCGATCTATGTGTGCGTCTCGATCCGTCGTACTTTAGGTGCTTCACTTTGTAATATGCGTGGCGTGGAGTCCTTTTCTAGTCCGTGGACCTACAGATAGTGGTTCCGGGTCTGGCTGTTTGTGTATATAAGTTTATATGTTTGTAAACGCACCCACGGTACAAAAAATTACTAATGTAAAAAAATTGAGAGTAGTCAAGTACGCAGCAGACATTATAGTGCACAAGTGTGTGCGCAAACACAGATGCACTCCCTCTTCCCTCACTCTCATAGTCCGGTGGGACGACAATCCGACACGACCGGAGAGAGATCAGGCGCAGGACCAACGGCTCTACGTGCTTTCCAAGGCATGGGGGTATTCCACCGTCAACTTTCAAACTCACTTTCAAAAATAAAAAATAAACAATTTTACAGAAAAGAAAACCACCATGGAACACCATGTATGTACTATCCTAAAGTCAAACGATTCACACACTCAGTCACTTTTTTATTTTTCGCTTTTCAGTACCCACTTGTTATCATTCAAATCCATTTTGACAAATACTCTGAGGGATCAGATATTCAAAGGGTGGCATTAGATGGGTAACATTAGCTATTGATGGGAAACGAACCCGCGTCACGCAGCGCAGTAGTGAATCGCTTAGGTCATAGTTCAGCTAGAAGTACTGCTGCTTGCAAGTACCCATAACGGCTATCATAGGTGCCGCCCATACGACCGTAAATTGGGCTAGATAAAACGTCTGACACATTATGAGACATAAAAACTTCTCAATCTATAAAATAATGGTCACAGCTCCGAACTATAGAAAAATCACTTTAACGTAGCAATTGCGGTCATTGCCCTTGCATTTATATCTTCGTAAAACAATTTAACAAAATACTATCTATCATAATTCATTTGTATTTAGTTATTATTTTAATTTATGTTTTATTTTAAATTCAATGCTAGAATAATATTCACAAAATACTATTTATCGTAATTCATATATACTGTATTTAATCATTATTTTAATTTATGTTTTATTTTAAATTCAATGCTAGAATAATATTCACAAAATACTATTTATCGTAATTCATATACTGTATTTAATCATTATTTTAATTTATGTTTTATTTTAAATTCAATGCTAGAATAATATTCATTTCAGATTTGTTTTCTTTGTGTTATGTTATTTTTAACAAGTTGGCCTGTGATTGGCGGTGGTATAAGTCCTTAAGTTACTACCATCCACCACCAACCATCATCCATCTATCATCTTAGGTATTTTATCTAAGATTCAATGTATACAAACACTGCTCTGATTATAAAACAAAAGGAAAAACTGTTGGCAAACCTTTGATAGTCAAATGTTTTGACGAATACCATAAATATCAATTTAGAACGTTAACGATCTTTGTTTCCGTTTTTTTAAATAAAGAATGCTATAAAAGTATGTCAATGATCGCTGAACTCATCTTCAGTCTCTTCTTTTTTCACACAAAATAACTAAGTATAGGTGTACTAACCGTAGTACGTTGACCTCAACCATCACCTGGCATAAAGTTTAAACCCCAGTTCATTGACCTGACAAGTAAATGACCTCACAGCCACTTTCAGGAAAGGTCACTGTATCAAATTAGATTACGCTGCCGGTGATAAGGCTTAACTGACTACTTAATTTATTTATATACAGGCTGTATTTTTTAAGCACAAAAGGAAAGCACTTTAAAGACTAGAGATTGTAAATTTGAATCAAAGGAAACGTTCCTTTATTTTTCAAAAGAAGTACAACTGCAATCAAAGATTTTTGAAAATTCGCTTGTCACGGCCGGGAATCGAACAGGCTATAAATTCGAAAAAATAACTCACTGTACTTTTACAGCATCAGTCATATTATGTATGTTTATATTTCTGTGTCCATACTATCCATCCATATTTCCATACTATACATACTTAACACGCTTTCACGATAAAACGGCTGAACCGATTTTTTTGAAATTTGGTATGAAGATAGCTTAAACCCTAGGAAAGGACATAAGCTAGTTCTAAGCGATAACCAACATTCAGGCGAACGAAGTCGCGTGCAGAAGCTAATTAATGCTAAAGGAATAAAATAATGTACTTTCTTTACTAAGTTAATCTATAAGCGTTGGGACATAAGCGTTGGGACATAAGCGTTGGGACATAAGCGTTGGGACTTAAGCGTTGGGACATAAGCGTTGGGGCATAAGCGTTGGGACATAAGTTGAGCGCGTTAAGAGTTTACCGATGTCAGTGGTGTCCAAGATCGACTTAGAAAGTACATATATGAAATTGGAAAAGTCACATTGATACTTGCTCGTGCCAGGTTGCGAACCCACAACCTGGAGCATAAGAGACGTGAGTCTTCACCACTGGGCCATCACGACAGTATTTCCATTAGTTTCGTCTACAATATTTTGTTTTTTTCAATAATTGTTGTGTCATTTCGAAACAGGCTCAGATATTGTGAAGATAAAAGTAATGATTAATAACGAACAGGAAATTGAGTCCTTACCTTTTTTCAAGACATGTTTCCAATAATTGTTAACCTGGCGCCAATGACGTAAAAAAAATACACGTACGATGACACCGGGTCATAATGACCCGCACTTTATCGAATATTTTTTCATGAAATTCAAGTAATTTCTTGAACTTTCATGTTTATCAAATAAGGGTTCTTTGCATATAAAGTAAAATAAAAATAATTCTAATATATTCTATAAATCAAACTTCTAATAGCTTTCCCAATAACACATGCAAAATCAACTTTGCAAACGTAACATGAATATTTTTTTTTTGTTTTCTAATTAATAATGGTATTAAAAAATCTTATGTACCTACTAAAATAAAGATCATACAAACTTCTTATCACAAAAATAATAAAAAAAAACAATCTTCTTGTTCCTCATTCAGAGACCTTGAACTACTACAATTACTGCAATACAGAATCAAATGATCTGGACATGCATGACAAGTAAGTGGGAGATGTTTTCTTAGCCTTTTTAGAAGGATCTGATCTCTCCTGCGAGTTCTTGGAACCTTATCGACAGGTTTTCGGTAGGTTTATAGTGTACCTATGCTATACTTACTTTTTTATGCATCCAATCATTCTTCTCAATTGCTGTTTCTATTTTATAATACTTGTTTTTATAGGATTCGTGGAATCTTTTAATACTTAATATATAAACTAAAAGTATTTACCTGTTTTCCATAGCTTCATAAAGACTGTGTGTCTGCTAATTAAATATTTTATAGGTAGGTATATTATAAAAATCTGAAAAAATAATAATGTTTGTGATACGTTTTCTAATGACAGCCAGGCAGGCAGATACATTGGCAGGTTGTCAACCTTGACAATTGTCAGTTATTCCTTTTAATTAGTTATTGGCATGTGTAACTTAAAATCTTCTTACAGATATTTGTTGTCGTTTAGTATGTGTACGTTTGATGTATTTTTCTACGAAACAGCTGGATACCTGCTAATGTATCTGGTGTTCTTTTAAATCCTTTACGCACTTATAATATAAAAATAACTGGCAGACTATAATAATTAAGCCTGGCCGGTACTAAAATACCCCTCTATATGACGATACGGACGTTCCAGAAGTAAAATTCATACTTGGAAAATAAAATGAATTTCGGAAGAGCCGGCTGGAAGGAAACCTGTCAAATGAGTCAGTCTAGATATCGCTTTCGATTAAGCAACACGCGCTGAAATACTTAAAAGTCGACCAGTCCACAACCAAAAGTCGGTAACAGTCCTTGGTCGTGCTATCGAGCTGTCGCGTGCCTGCTGCTCCCAGGGCGGGTCTTACTATTAGGACCGCCTGGGGACCTCCGTCCCAAATCTAGAAGCCGTCCGCGGCAGTCTATCTTCGGCAGATTCTGTTGCCCGGCCAGGCTGTGGAGCATGGAAATCTCTGCCGCTACTTAGTGCGTTTAGGTTAGTGTTTTTTATATCTCTGTTTTTATACTCACTTCATTTTGAGAGCTATTAAATTTTATGTACAAGTCTTGATTTTTACCAGCTTTTTATTAGCTTCACCTGTATGTTTGTATGTTTGTTTGTAACCGACTTCTTTGGGCGCGATTTTGACCCACTTTAAACGGCTAGATTTCGTTCAAACTTTGTAGATTTATCGAGGACCAATGACAATACACTAATTTGATAAAATTATTAAAAAAAACAAAAAAAAAATTGCTTGTAACCGACTTCTTTGGGCGCGATTTTGACCCACTTTAAACGGCCAGATTTCGTTTAAACTTTGTAGATTTATCGAGGACCGATGACAAAATACTAATTTTATAAAATTATTAAAAAAAAACAAAAAAAAAAAAAACATTAGTCGTTAAAAATTAGTTGCCGAAAAAACAGTTATTATATACTAGGAAGGTACTGCACAAGCGCCCCTGGTAGAATAAATGTACATAATATTTATAGATATAGATATAACCAAACTAAAAAATAGAAAATAAATTTTAATAAATTATTTTATTTAAAAAAAGCGTGGGGTGCATGGTGTCAATAGTTATAAATATTTTATTGGCAGATATGAGTACAGTGATTATCATTTTGATAATATCTTATAAAGCACCCCACGCTTTTTTTAAATAAAATAATTTATTAAAATTTATTTTCTATTTTTTAGTTTGGTTTTCTATAAAAAGCGTGTTTTTAGTTTTTTTAAACTATTATTATTTCATAAAACGTAGTAGATCTGTTACAGGTTCTCCCACGAAATCTGCATCTATATTTTTGACAAATATTACCATTAAACTCAAAATAAACGAAAAAAGTAAGTCACAAAAATACTAGGTACCCCAGCGATGACGCTGGGTCATAGTGACCCGTTTTGAGTTGATACACTTGTACCTTGCTGCGCATGCGGCGCTGCACTTTAATGCACCAACGGTCAGAAAAAGGGAGGCTGTATCTCCAACTACGCAAACTTTAAAACAATACGACCGACGCAAAACAATAATAATTATGTCCGTTTAAAACCGCCTCGGGTCAATATGACCCAGCGTCATTGACGCCGGGTTAAGAGAAAAAACAATCTCAGATAGTTCTTATTCTACACAGTCTTCACGTTCAAGGTTAAAACAACGCAGGAAATTGGCTTTTACAAAAAGACATATCTAGATTTTTTTGTGGAATTCTTTTGGCTTTTTGTATTGCCGTCGGCCATTTTCTAACATCAGAGGATTTCGTATTTCGTATTTTTAAGGACATTCAATTTCTACTCAAATATTATTATAATTTACCTTCATATTTAACCGACTTAAAAAAAAGATTATCAATTCGACATTTTAATTTTAATTTTATTTGTTTTGTACTAATAACACAAGCACATAATGCCTTGTTTGATCGATGCCACTGAGTGGGGCCTGGTGACCTGTGATACAGGTTTTTTCAAACCTACTTCAGGCACCAGCCCTCACAATGTGAATACCTATATAAACACCTGAAAAATCTCAAAACATCTGCAAATAAATAAGTTTATTATAATTTATTATTATTACACGCATGTATGTTACATTATTGGAACTGCTATTTATTCACATATTATTATGATTATCTTTTATGGTTTCCAAACAATAGGTGTATGTATGTACTTTTATTATTTATTGGCCTACATTAACTTAAACTTACCTATTCTTCAAGTTTCATCAAAACGTTTCATGTACTGCACGTGTACGTTTTTAAGTACATGTTACCGTTTCTTAATAGATTTGAATGATAAGAAGTAGATAAACAAAGCGAAATAACATTGGTTGTCATTAAATTATAATAGTGACTAGATTTTGAACATTTAAAATTGGTAGAATTGCCCTAATGGCTGTAATTGTTCCACTACAGACACATCACCTTCTTGCAATGAGAGTAACAGCGTTGAACACCACGTTGCGAACGATTGTTTAGTCAACAACGTGAAGTTGTCAACACTTAACGGAGTGTTGGCAACTTCAAACTTGAGACCGGTAATAAAATTGATAATGACATTTTGTACTTGCAGGATTTTGTTTCTTTATTCTTCCACTACATTTTCCCACTTATAGAATCCTTCTTAATTGTTGTTGTTAATCTATTTGTTCACTGATTAACTGTATTTAATAGTACTGGCCTACTCACTGGTTCAGTTCGTGTCCCGGCTAGGTTTACATCAACTTCCCTTCTTTCTCTGTGACAGTTGACATATTATGTGACAGCCTCCATACCGTCACTGTGTGACAATGCACATATCTATTTCCATAGATACACTACACCTCTAAAATTCGTTATATCATGTAAACAGCGTCTACATTTTTCCTCAACATAAAATATTCACTTTTTTAAACCACACAAAAGACCAACAAAAATAAACAAATGACAATAAACTGTTTTCGTCGACCAAGTAATCTTTCCAAGACTGGACAAAGTAAGTGAATTACGTCAACGGACAGTGAAAAAGCTGCGGCATCAATCACACCGAACACATACGTCATGCCGCGGTCACCCACAATACACGTTTATGGGCTACCATAAAAAATCACGCGAAATAAAGTATATTGAAAAATATTGTTGGCGCCTCTGGATTTCCTGAAATCAATTTAGCACGGTGTAATAGGAGGTTGGATTCTTTATCTTCTAACTGGGTTTGCTTTGTGGAATTTGGACTGATTTATAAAGGTTTTGACTTCAAAGCTTGGTCTCCAGTTAGGTTGCCGATCTGAATCCTAGCTGAAATAAATTTTATTAATGTTATTTATTTTATGGTGTTTTGCGTTTTATGATGTTTAGGTTAAATACAATTTATAAGGTTTTTATTTATTTGGCCTACACGTAGTATTTCCAGATCCGGCTGTATGTGTTAGTGAGTTTTTATGTTTACACTCACGATACAGGAGAAATTGCGTGGGGCAACATAAAATAAAATAAAAAATTAAAGAAAGATTTATGGAATGCAAAACAGAATACAAACAATACATTGCTGATGCAAGTTGACGATCGCAGTAAGTGTTATGGTACTCAGAAGGACGCTGCTGCCCATCCTCTGTCAATATCCCTCTGTCGCCTTCTACGACACCCACTGGCAGAAATGGGGTGGTGCTATTCGCCGCCGGCACCACACGGAATAGGTGATGCTGAGTACTAAAACTCAGGTTGAGGTTAGTACCAATCTATGCGAAAATCATAACAGAAAGTTTTAAAATTTCTTATTTAAAGGACTGGTACAAAGTTAGAGTGCGATGTCAGAATTGCAAACTGGACCAAGAATAGATCTTCCCCTGGTTTCGATTGAGAGTGTGGTAATTGTCACAGAGATAGACAGCATTGTCTATTTGGATCATTTAAATTAAACAGTAGATTATTTTGATAGGTTACCTGCAAACAAATCCAATCGATCAGTATTCTTTACCCAGAAATGATGGAATATGTCTCTTTTAAAATTCGTAATAATTAAGGACAAATATTGATCTTAATTTAGTAGTGCGCGTGTGGTGTGTTGGGGCTCGTAGGAGTCATGGTTAATCAACGCTTCCCGCCCGTAGACAGGTGGCCATGCATTTCATACCTTCGAGACTACTTCGTGCCTCAGAAAGCACGTAAAGCCGTTGGTCCCGGCTGTCATTCGTAGATCTCTGAGAGACAGGCAGTCGTTCCATGTAAACCAATGGTATCCAGATGCATCCGGTTAGACTGGAAGCCAACACCGATATAGTTGGTAAAAGGTTAGGCAAATAATTCAGCTTAAATATGTAGGAAACAATTTAAAATGTAAGAATATAAGCCCATTCGAAATCGGGTCTAGTCTACCGGTGCGGTAATCGTGATTCTAGAGAAAAGAATTTAACCATTAAACGAAACGTGAGTATTTTTACCGTTTAAACCGAGAAAAATGGATTAACGGGAAAGGTGGGGGGGGGGGGGGGGTCCGGGTGTCCGCAATAACGCGAAGTGCTCAAACTCAAACTCAAAATAATTTATTTCAAATAAACCATTTACAGGTACTTTTGAATTGTCAGAGTCAGTCAGTCAGAAAGTTGAAGCTAGTCGCTCCTTTTCGGTTTGGAACGAGCAACTAGCTTCAACTTTCGGACTGACTGACTCTGACAATTCAAAAGTACCTACTTGTCTTCTGACAGTAGGTTTCTATGGAGAAGAAACTCCATGAACACTCTTTTAAAATCAATAAAATAGGTTACATCATTCATATTGAATCTAGGGGTACAATGTGAGAATAATGTAACAAGTCGTGTACGTTAAAAGAGGTCTAGATGAAAGTATAATCATATTAAGCAATTCAACAAATTTAAAATAACCGAGGCAGCTAAGAGATGACCAGACCCAACTAACGGCGCCCGTTTACGAACATGACGCACGGATCGGCATCATTTAGCTCAACCATTTGAAGGGAACCGAATGATCCAACACATGCGCCACCGCCAGCGGGACATTCAAGTGAGCATGACATACTCCCAACCGCCAGGGCACCTTCAAGTCAATGAAAGACGTACCTCGTAAATGGTAGCTTTTTTTGGTGCGGCGTGTCATCCTGTGGACCTCCTGGAAAAAGGTGGCCGTATGCCATCGAAACTAGTCGGACGAACCCGTCTATATTCACAGTGAGTGTAATCTCAGCTTCCTAGCACAACGTGTTGTGCTGGGGCGGCTGCTGCAGGTGCTGAAATCCTCAAACGGCGCAAATATAATAGCCTTCTTGGAAGCTATACATTTGAGACGTTTGGGGTGGAAACTCTAGGGCCATGGGGTCCGAGTGCCCATATTGTTTTTTGTGACATCGCCAAGCTGGTCGACTCTTCACGTGACCCGAAGGCTGGTCTATTCTCCGGTCAAAGAATCAGCATTGCCATACAACGTGGCAATGCTGCCAGCCTGACAGCGACGTGGACGAGTTTTTTATGCCATTTGAGCTTTTGCCTTTTTCTTGGAATTGTAAATAACTAATATTATTATTTTGATTTTTAAGATTTTTGTGATTAAACAATAAATACTCGTATGTTTATAAATAAGAAAGGAATTTCCTAGTAACACTATGTTTATCTCTGGGGGAGGCGTACATTTAGCAGTAGACGGAAATAGGCTGATATATTCTATGCTTAAGAGTACCATTTCCTGCAGTCCAACTGCCTAACTATAACGTATTGTTTAATATCTTGTGTGCAACATAACTTGTTCATAAAGATAGACATAACGTCAAATCTCATGAGCTTAATACTAATAAAACTAGGTACATACACAAAGAATGTCTGAAAAGCACAGTTTGAAACTTCAAACTTATGAAATAATTCTTTGGGAAGCCAACAATAACATGTTATTGAAGTGGCTCAGAGCTTGCAGGAGTTTGTGACAGCTAAAATACTTAGCACTCGACAATGCCCCGACTTGCAGCAAATTGCGACTACTTGCATTCTTTCTTTGTGTTTCTTCGGAAACTTGGTTGACTTTGTTCATTAAGTTATTTTAAGTGATTTTTCTGGCTGGCTGGTTTTTACGGCGCATGTCTTTTTGTTGATCGCATAATTTTTTATATGAGAATTTTTAGTGTTCCGTAGTACACGAACATTTATTTATGGGTCTGTTTCGAATCTACTAGAGTGATTAGTTTGATATTTGATAGACATTAATTTTGAGACCCAAACAAGAACGAATAACTTAAATAAATCAAGGAGTAGGTCAGCTAGTCAAAAAATTTAAGCTAGTTAAGAACTCGTTCCGAAACGTAGGTAGCTATGGAGAAGAACGAGCAAGAAACTCCACGGACACTCTTTTAAATCAAGTTTTTACATAATATTGGTTACATTATTCTTATTACTTCTTTAAAAAAAAAGAATCACGATAATAATTATGACAGTTAAGAGATGACCAATCTCAATTGACAGCGCCCGTTCACGAACATGACGCGTGGATCTGCACCATTCAGCTTAATCATTTTGAAGAGAGCTTAATGATCCAACATAAGCGCAACCATCAGTGAGACATTTGAGTGAGCATAACAACGCTCTCAACCGCCATGCTCATTTATGTCAAACACATAATTACTTTCTTAATAAATGGCTCTATGGTACTGTAAAAGCTCAAACCTGCCTTACGGTACCAGTTCGATATACGAATTTACTACATTATTGGTGGTTCTTGGAAATAAAATTCCAAAATCTATTACTTTACCTATATTATTCATCAATATGTTACACAATCCCTTTGCATTTATAATAAACTGAATCTTAAGTGTGCAATATTATCCCATGTTGTTATACGATTGTAAAAAAAACCATAGGTGATTGGTTAAGATCTCGAACATATGAAGAAACAGAAGACATTCTGATCAGGATATTCTAGAATGTTGAATACCCACGCACATATTTTTACACACACAAACACACGCACGCACAAACCAACACACATACACACAAATATGCACAAAACACACACATACAAATTTGAATACGTGCACTCCTCACACATCGAGAGCTGCGTAATTACCTATTATTATTATTTTTTTGAAATTGTATTTCTTTTTTGATATTTTTTTTCTGTCTGTGGTTTCATCATTTTCATTGTTTAGAAAAATGAAAGTCAGAAGGTTCACTTAAGGGAAGAGTGAGATGTGTAACAGCTCCGACACAAGTACTTATTGTAACTTACTGGGGCTGCCTCAATTTATGACATGAAAAATATTTATTTGTACTTATTGTATTTTGTATTATTGAAAAGTGCACGTCGGTCACTGATGGCACCAGGTCAAACAATACCTTGTCATACACAAATAAGACTAACGTTCCAATTACATTTTATTGTACTCACATTTACAACATTGAAATAATGCTGCTAAGGTATCAATTTGTATAGCCATATAATATAAACATAAAATAAAAATTGCGAACGAACGAGAACATAGTAACCATTACAGTGCACTTCTCAGCCGACTGTGGACAATTTTCAATAAATTGCAGCTTGATTCAGACGCAAGCTCTGCAGCACTGCTAACTTTTCCAACTGTTTTTCAAGTCAATCAGCAAGCTTGCTAATAGCCTGTACAAGTACTTAGTTTCTGGTTATTTTTGCATAAGTGCCACTGCCGTTTATTCCGGGACATCGGAGGACATAATTTCGCATTGAAAATGTAAATTCCCCAGAAGTTCTGAGTACTTTAAGTTCCAGACGAGGACGGGTTAGACCGGGAGTTTGGGGACAAGGAATAATTTTGATCTAATTAAGGTTATTTTGTATTCGTCTTTACATATAGAGGGGAGAAATTTTATGAGATTCTCACAAGCACTTTGACCCTACAGAAAAAACTTTGAAAAATCGCTAAATTTTGCTGCTATGTAAAAAGTATTGCTTAAAGCTCATTTGGAGCTGCACTCTTTTTTGTACTAAATGACACAGGATCAAGTCAAATTCTGGCAACTTTTTCATTAACACTAGTATTTTTACTACTCATAGAGTACAATATAGTAATAATATAAAAATGAATCGCAAAATGTGTTGGTAAGCGCATAACTCAACAACGCCTGGACCAATTTGGCCAATTCTTTTTTTTAAATGTTCGTTGAAGTTCAAAGATGGTTTTTACGGCGAGAAAAATTCGAATAATTGCCGGAAAAGCCCTAAAAACAGCCCTTTTCTTTTTACCATACAAACGTTTTCTAACTAAAACGAGCTTTATTGCTATTGTATAAAGTTCATGTTGAATTACAAGCAGTCACTTTTGTTTAAACAATGTAGGTATGTTCCTAACGTCAAAGAGTCAATTTTGCACTTAGTAGTAGTAGGTGTAGGGTAGGTGTAGGGTAGGTGTAGGGTAGGTGTAGGGTAGGTGTAGGGTAGGTGTAGGGTAGGTGTAGGGTAGGTGTAGGGTAGGTGTAGGGTAGGTGTAGGGTAGGTGTAGGGTAGGTGTAGGGTAGGTGTAGGGTAGGTGTAGGGTAGGTGTAGGGTAGGTGTAGGGTAGGTGTAGGGTAGGTGTAGGGTAGGTGTAGGGTAGGTGTAGGGTAGGTGTAGGGTAGGTGTAGGGTAGGTGTAGGGTAGGTGTAGGGTAGGTGTAGGGTAGGTGTAGGGTAGGTGTAGGGTAGGTGTAGGGTAGGTGTAGGGTAGGTGTAGGGTAGGTGTAGGGTAGGTGTAGGGTAGGTGTAGGGTAGGTGTAGGGTAGGTGTAGGGTAGGTGTAGGGTAGGTGTAGGGTAGGTGTAGGGTAGGTGTAGGGTAGGTGTAGGGTAGGTGTAGGGTAGGTGTAGGGTAGGTGTAGGGTAGGTGTAGGGTAGGTGTAGGGTAGGTGTAGGGTAGGTGTAGGGTAGGTGTAGGGTAGGTGTAGGGTAGGTGTAGGGTAGGTGTAGGGTAGGTGTAGGGTAGGTGTAGGGTAGGTGTAGGGTAGGTGTAGGGTAGGTGTAGGGTAGGTGTAGGGTAGGTGTAGGGTAGGTGTAGGGTAGGTGTAGGGTAGGTGTAGGGTAGGTGTAGGGTAGGTGTAGGGTAGGTGTAGGGTAGGTGTAGGGTAGGTGTAGGGTAGGTGTAGGGTAGGTGTAGGGTAGGTGTAGGGTAGGTGTAGGGTAGGTGTAGGGTAGGTGTAGGGTAGGTGTAGGGTAGGTGTAGGGTAGGTGTAGGGTAGGTGTAGGGTAGGTGTAGGGTAGGTGTAGGGTAGGTGTAGGGTAGGTGTAGGGTAGGTGTAGGGTAGGTGTAGGGTAGGTGTAGGGTAGGTGTAGGGTAGGTGTAGGGTAGGTGTAGGGTAGGTGTAGGGTAGGTGTAGGGTAGGTGTAGGGTAGGTGTAGGGTAGGTGTAGGGTAGGTGTAGGGTAGGTGTAGGGTAGGTGTAGGGTAGGTGTAGGGTAGGTGTAGGGTAGGTGTAGGGTAGGTGTAGGGTAGGTGTAGGGTAGGTGTAGGGTAGGTGTAGGGTAGGTGTAGGGTAGGTGTAGGGTAGGTGTAGGGTAGGTGTAGGGTAGGTGTAGGGTAGGTGTAGGGTAGGTGTAGGGTAGGTGTAGGGTAGGTGTAGGGTAGGTGTAGGGTAGGTGTAGGGTAGGTGTAGGGTAGGTGTAGGGTAGGTGTAGGGTAGGTGTAGGGTAGGTGTAGGGTAGGTGTAGGGTAGGTGTAGGGTAGGTGTAGGGTAGGTGTAGGGTAGGTGTAGGGTAGGTGTAGGGTAGGTGTAGGGTAGGTGTAGGGTAGGTGTAGGGTAGGTGTAGGGTAGGTGTAGGGTAGGTGTAGGGTAGGTGTAGGGTAGGTGTAGGGTAGGTGTAGGGTAGGTGTAGGGTAGGTGTAGGGTAGGTGTAGGGTAGGTGTAGGGTAGGTGTAGGGTAGGTGTAGGGTAGGTGTAGGGTAGGTGTAGGGTAGGTGTAGGGTAGGTGTAGGGTAGGTGTAGGGTAGGTGTAGGGTAGGTGTAGGGTAGGTGTAGGGTAGGTGTAGGGTAGGTGTAGGGTAGGTGTAGGGTAGGTGTAGGGTAGGTGTAGGGTAGGTGTAGGGTAGGTGTAGGGTAGGTGTAGGGTAGGTGTAGGGTAGGTGTAGGGTAGGTGTAGGGTAGGTGTAGGGTAGGTGTAGGGTAGGTGTAGGGTAGGTGTAGGGTAGGTGTAGGGTAGGTGTAGGGTAGGTGTAGGGTAGGTGTAGGGTAGGTGTAGGGTAGGTGTAGGGTAGGTGTAGGGTAGGTGTAGGGTAGGTGTAGGGTAGGTGTAGGGTAGGTGTAGGGTAGGTGTAGGGTAGGTGTAGGGTAGGTGTAGGGTAGGTGTAGGGTAGGTGTAGGGTAGGTGTAGGGTAGGTGTAGGGTAGGTGTAGGGTAGGTGTAGGGTAGGTGTAGGGTAGGTGTAGGGTAGGTGTAGGGTAGGTGTAGGGTAGGTGTAGGGTAGGTGTAGGGTAGGTGTAGGGTAGGTGTAGGGTAGGTGTAGGGTAGGTGTAGGGTAGGTGTAGGGTAGGTGTAGGGTAGGTGTAGGGTAGGTGTAGGGTAGGTGTAGGGTAGGTGTAGGGTAGGTGTAGGGTAGGTGTAGGGTAGGTGTAGGGTAGGTGTAGGGTAGGTGTAGGGTAGGTGTAGGTAAATAGGCAGGTAAGTAGGTAGATCGGGACAAGACAACGTCTGTCGGGTCAGCTAGTATAGTAATAAAAGTGCTATTGTACTCCTCTGTCGTTCACTAGTTTACTTACAGTATCTTCAAGCAGCATGTTCTTAACAAGACCACTATTCTTACCCTTTAAGCCTCTATGCAAAAACGCTAAAATAAATTTAAATTCCCTCCTGGTTTAAACAGGAATTCGTGTGGACTGAAAATTCGCTCCCTGTTTACCGCTCCACAACTTACCTCGGTCCAATCTTATAATAATTTGTCTGAACAAAATGTGCCGGAACATTGTTAACTTGGAATTAATTATGTAATGTTGATAACTACTTAACTGTACTAGACTGCTAAGCCTTCCCAAGGGTGTCGTAGGGAGTGATTAAGGGATTATTAAGATGGGTTAAGGCAGATCTAGAATGTTAATATAATCATATTGAATATTTAACACACTTAACTACACACATGTTGACTAAACTGTCAGGATTACTGGATAGTTACATTCATGTCAAAAGAAAAAAGCGGCCAAGTGCGAGTCGGACTCGCCCATGAATGGTTCCGTAGCAGCAAGTAACATTATATAAAAAATAGTTGATAGAATGAAAGGTAAACTGCGGTTTACGAATTATGACGTATTAAAAAACTACTTACTAGATCTCGTTCAAACCAATTTTTTTCGGTGGAAGTTTACATGGTAATTGTACATCATATATTTTTTTTAGTTTTATCATTCTCTTATTTTAGAAGTTACAGGGGGAGACACACATTTTACCACTTTGGAAGTGTCTCTCGCGCAAACTGTTCAGTTTAGAAAAAAATGATATTAGAAACCTCAATATTATTTTTGAAGACCTATCCATAAATATCCCACACGTATGGGTTGAATGAAAAAAAATTTTGAGTTTCAGTTCTAATTAAGGGGAACCCCCAAAATTTATTGTTTTTTTTCTATTTTTGTGTGAAAATCTTAATGCGGTTCACAGAATACATCTGCTTACCAAGTTTCAATAGTAAAGATCTTATAGTTTCGGAAAAAAGTGGCTGTGACATACGGACAGACAGACATGACGAATCCATAAGGGTTCTGTTTTTTGCAGTTTGGCTACGGAACCCTAAAAAGCTGGAACAGTGCGAGTCGGACTCGCTCACTTTCACTATAAATTTTGATTCCCTTGAGAGTGTCGAAATGTACGTTTTTTTGCGACATAAACGGCCGCATCTTTTTTTCACATTAACTTAGAAGTTTGATTTTTCCACAGCTTCAAGGGACTGTAAACCTAAGTATATGGTTTAAATTTCAACTCGATACCTCCACGCGTTCCCGAGATAAAGGGTCTTGACAGACAGACGTACAGACAGACAGATAGACGGACAACAAAGTGATCCTATAAGGGTTCCGTTTTTTTCCTTTGAGGTACGGAACCCTAAAAAGATTATTATACGTCTAACGTGAAAGAGATCTTTTAAAAGAAAAATATACATTTTCCATGTGGATATCTTGTATGAAAATGGGTCGACTTTTCAAGTCATAGATCTAAAACTTCGCCTTCAAAAACTAGTTTTGACCTAACTTTAGTTTTTGAAGGCGGTTTTCTTTTTTTTGAAAAAACTTTTTATTTTTCGCTTTTTAGTGTTGCCTTAACATCCAAATCCATTAAGAAACGGCAACACACCTAAAAGAGATTGTAAGTCCTCCAGTGATTGAAGAAACCAAAACGTCGTCTAAGTAAGTTTTTTTTTGAGAATTTGTGGATTTTCTCACAAAGGGAAGGGATTTTGATAAAAATATGGGACCTTTTCGGAATAAACCCCTTTCGAACAAAATAAGAATTTTGTAAATCCGTCAATATATGACAGAGTTATGTCCGAACATACATAAAAAAAAAATATATATAAACATTCTAATTGATAACCTCCTCCTTTTTGAAGTCGGTTAAAAAAAAAAGTGTAAATCATGAAACATACAACGGGATTAGAGTAACGCCGCAACGATCCCTGATATATTGAAACGGAATAAATCGGAACATAATTATTTTTCCGGATTATGTTCCGGTTTGTTTAACTTTGCATCCTTTCGGATGCCGAAATGGGAAATGATTAAAGCAGGTTAAAAATAACGAATGTTCGAAATATTGAATCTAGGAGCACAGTAAATAAGTAAGCGGGTATAAGCGGTTCGACCTATATTCGGTTCGGTATTATCTATAGAACTCTGTTACTCTAATATTCGGTTCCCTTTAAAATGGTTGAGCTAAATGATGTCAATTCGTGCGTCATGTTCGTAATCGGGCGCCGTTGGTTGAGACTGGTCATCTCTTAGCTGCCTCGGTTATTCTAAACTTGTTTTAAATTGTTCATTATGATTATACTTTTATCTAGACCTCTTTTGCACGACTTGTTACATTGTTCTCACATTGTACCCCTAGATTCAACATGAATGATGTAACCTACGTTTGTAACATATTATTGATTTTAAAGAGTATTCATGGACACCTAGTGTCTGGGACGAGCTATTGGCTCCAACTTTCTGACTGTCTGACTCTTTGACAATTTAAAAGTACTAGTAAATGGTTTATCAGAAATAAATGGTTTTGAGTTTGAGTTGACAAAAAAAAAAAACTGAATTTGAACGTTTCATAAAGTTGTATTGAAAATGCCGAATCGTTTAATGTGTATTATTATTATTTCAGCCTGGATTTTCCCACTGCAGGGTAAAGGCCTCTCCACTCTCCTTTTAAGAGAGAGTAGAGGTTTAGACAAACTAACCCACCACGCTTGTCTAATGCGAGTTGGTGGATACTTGTGTGTATAGCGAGCGATAAATGTGTATGCGAGCCTAAACCTACCCAAAAATGTGAACACAAACTACATGAGAATACTTTTAACTCAGAATCTAGATATATCGGCATGGTTGGCGTAGTGGATCAACGATTAGTTGCTGCGCTGTGTGTCGCAGGTTCAATTCCCGCACGGAACAAATATTGTATAACCTACAGGTAGTTTTTCCGGGTCTAGTTGTTTGTGTATGTGAATTTTATATGTTTGAAACGAACCCACAATACAAAAGATATTATAACATATTAAAGCTATCTATTCATTTTAATAATATTAAATGGCATATGGCATTAAGTCCGCCTCTGTACATTGTGCTTAAAGTGTTAATAAATAAATAAATAAATAAATAGTACGTTTCCTCTCTCTTTGGGTGTTACTACACCAATCGATCGTTCATCAATCGATGCCATCGGTCGACATAGATCGACGTTGATCGATTGGTATTGTAGCTTTGGCTGATCGACGGATACCGTTCGACTAACTAATCTATTGATTTCCGGTCGATGGCATCGGTTGACGTTGATCAATTAACTCCGGCTATAAGTAATCCATCACTAATAATAATCAAGCAGCTCGATCGACGTCGACTAATCCATTCTACCATCGATCGATCGTCGATCGACAATCGATCGATTGGTCTAGTAGAAACTATCGATCAACGTCGACTGATCCATTCTACCATACTTATTTACTGTGCTCGATAGGGTCCATAATGATCTATAATGGACGGATGGATGGTGGATGGATGATCTATATTGACTTGACTACCTAAATTATTAACAATCATAATATTTGCACGCCAAATTATATGGTAAACATGTCTGAACTATTTAATTTGGATGTTATCTTGCATGCATGTATTATTCTTGTATGTGTACACATGTTTGAGCAAATAAATGTATCTTTATCTTTATCTTTATCTTTATAATATAAGTTACCACCCAAGCTCACATTGTGGAATGTAATAAAGTAGTATGTGGAAATAATTAAAGCATTTTTTTTGCATATTGTGTGCGTTATCTTCCAAGCTACAAGGAAACCCTTACTCTCTTGCCAGAAACCAACCAGGTCACAAACAGTAGTGATAGTTCACAAACATAACTGGACAACTTCCAAATATTTTTATCTCCCAAGGCCATTTTGTGCCATCGAACTATCTACCTCAGCAAAACTGAATATGAATGTCTCCGCACAAAGAAATAACTTCCCAAAGATAAGCAAGTAAATATATTTCGTTTATCCCCACATTAGAATAGAAATAACGTACAATTTCATTGGAAAATTCACATTTCTGAAATATATGGCGAAGCTTTTGCGCGCCAAAAATATTGCTTGGTATGAAGTACCAAGTGTGATTTATAGGGAATCGGGCCTTTGTGTAATACTAGCGCTGGCCTGTGGCTTTGTGTGCGGTTTTCGATTTACATTCTGCAGTTTTCAGGCGATGCAGTCGCGAATTTGCTGTAAAATCATGAAGCTGGTGAAATGTGTGCCTCCCACAAAGTAAATACAAGTTTTCATAACATAAACTAAAAACCTGAAAACAGGTAATTGTTCTCATAATTAAGAATTACTTAAAAAATAGTCAAAGCGTTTATTTCAATTGAAACATTTGGCACTTTTGAATTGTCAAGGAGTCGGTCAGTTAGTCAGAGAGTTGAAACTACACTTCTGGACACATCTATTGGCCCACCTTGTATGTTCAGTTTCGTTTGGTCCTAGCTAAAATTTTATATTAGGTCGAGCAAAAAGTTTTTATGCAGTTTTGAACCTGGCACATTCACAATTTCATTCAATAGTCTTTTTTTGAATTTCGAACACAGAATTTAAAGAAACAAAAGACAATTTGGAGCCTGTTTGTTGATATCAAACAATCGAATACTAAGAAAACTTGGTTTTATTGGTTTACTTGGATTTAATTCTTGAAAAAGTGATTGATATCTTTGGTTTTGCAACAAACATTACTTATTCTTAACATTAAGGTGAGATTCTATCAATAATCTATGGATACTTCACCTGAAGTCGCCGCCCAAGCTGTGGCACTTATTCAGGCCGGACACAGCCAAAGAAACGTGAGTGCTCAACTTAATTTAAGTCGATCTGCGGTCCGAAATGTTTATCGGAGGTACCTAGAGACTGGCGGCTTTGTTCGTCGCCAAGGAAGGCCACGATCTCGGGTCACAACTGAAAGGCAGGATCGATTCATAGTGACGACCAGCTTGAGAAATCGTCACCTTACCTCCATTGAGATACAAAACCAACTTCGCGACTTCCACGGAGTATCTGTGAGCGCTCGAACTGTTCGGAGAAGGTTAAAAGAACGCGATATGGTACCACACAAGCCAGCTAATGGGCCCAAACTAACGCGAGCCCACCGAACAGCGCGCCTTCATTTCGCACGCAGTCATTTAAATTGGACACAGCAAGATTGGAGCCGTGTACTCTTTTCTGATGAGTCTAAAATTGTGTTACATGGCAATGATGGAAGGAAGAAGGTCTACCGACGTAAGGGAGAGCGTTTCGCACAATGCTGCTTTGAAGAGAGGGTTGCTTATGGCGGTGGCTCATGGACTGTCTGGGGCGGTATATCCGCGAGCGGCAAAACTCAACTTGAGGTTGTTACAGGACCACGGCTGCCAACATTAAATGCTGACAGGTACATTCGTGAGTGCTTAGAACCTCACGTGATACCATACGCGGACTATGTGGGCCCATATTTCCTTTTTATGCATGATAATGCAAGAGCCCATGCGGCCGGAATCGTCAGGGAATATCTTCGGGATGTGAACATCACAGTTATGGACTGGCCAGCCAAAAGCCCAGACATGAACCCCATTGAGCACATGTGGGACGAGCTAAAAAGACGTGTTAGGGCTCGTCAGCCAGTTGCCCAGACGATGCAGGAGTTGAAAACTGCCATAGAAGAGGAATGGGAGATGATCCCTCAAAATTTCATAGAGTGGTTGATAAACTCTATGCCTAATCGTATGAGAGCTGTGGTAGATGCCCATGGAGGCAACACGCGTTATTAAATTAAACCTTTATTTGATAAAACATGTTTTTTATTCAAAAATCAATTGCCTTTAACAAGGCGCATATCCGACTTGTTAGGCGTAGCTCCATGTCGTATGGTATTCTGAATTCAAATTTAAAACAATACGATCGAAATAGATGGTAAAATGTATCAGGTTTAAAACTGCATCAACAGTTCTCGACATCAGAACCATAAGGTCGGATGTCCCATTTTTGCAAAAATCGTATTTTAACTGAATCTTTATTATTTTTTTTTTCTCTTTCTTTTTGTTTAGGCAACATATTTGTATCTCCCTTTAATAACATTTTCGTTTACGTAAAAATAGTCGGATATCCACTATACATTAGAACCAATGAGTCTGATCTTTATTTGAAATTCTATGGTCGTGAGTAAAATTACCAGAATATTATTTTTGCAGTATCATGTAAAGATAAGTCAAAAAATAAATGTAATTTGTAGGTCTCGTATTAACAACATACCTTGTAGCTCGGATATTATTCAAGTTCATAAAGTCATTAACTAACAACAGTCTTTATGGCTCGGAGCATAAGTGACAAGATTCACTGAAAAAGAGATAGCACTATAATTATGACTGCGTGGGACAGAGATAAATCATAAACATACGACGTCACCTCTCCTTCCGCGCGCTGTTCGTCTGCGTCGGGATTGTTTTCACATTTGTAAAATGCTGCGGCGACTTGTAGGATCTCTCGTTTCGATAGGTTTTTAAATAATTATTTTATGTGTGAACAATGAATAATCGCACCCGAAAAATATTACATAAATTGAAAAACAGAGATGACGCTGTCCAATGTAAGAAAATACTATCATTACTATTAAAAGTAGGTATGGAAGAAGCTTGAACCCCATGAAAGGACATAGACTTTTTATCTGACTTCGACTTCGTAAGCAACCGCGATAAGTGACATTAAACTAGTTTAATATACTTTATAAATGTAACTATAACTACAAATTTTGTTCTTACTTTGAATAATTCAACAAAAAAATTAGGTACGTATCCGCTTTTTTTTAGGCTCACTGTCACCAGCAAGACTCGGTGATTTTGATAGCAAAGACAGTGTAGGAGATAATGATTATATTCCCATTCTATCTTCTCTGGATTCCGGTATTGGATATGCGCAAAAAAGGGATAAAGAGAAACGTTTTTCAACCGACTTCAAAAAAGAAGGAGGTTCTCAATTCGACTGTATGTTGTTTTTTTTATCAATTGATAGGCATACGTTTGACCACTATCTCACCTGATGGAAAACGATAATGCGGTGTCTAAGATGGAGCACGCTTGCCTAGAAGAAACCTATTCACTCTTGACTCAAAGACTCCTAGGTTGTAGCTATCAGGAAACACAGACTCAGGCAGGGAATTTCACTCCTTAGCAGTACGCACAATGAATGTGTTCCCAAAAGGTTTGGTGCGTGTGGGTGGGATGTCCACCATGTACCGGTGGCGCATCGCCGTACGTCTTGTGGTCCGATGATGAAACGGGCTCGGCGGAATTAAATTATGCAATTCTGTCGCACACTCCCCAAAATGCAACCGATAGAAAACCGGCAGGCCAGTAACTCGGCGTCGCTGCTCAAGACTTTGGAGCTTTGACTCGACGAGCCTATCATTGCCAATGATCCTCTTGGCTCGTTTCTCAATTGTCTCTAGGGCATCAAGCTGGTATCTGGCAGATCCGTCCCAAAGATGCGAGCAGTACTCCATACACGATCGAACTTGCGCTTGATAAAGTTTAAGCAGCTGTTCCGGCGTAAACTCTCACCTTTGCTAGGATTCCCAACTTTTTGGCAGCCACTTGAGCCTTTGCCTCTATGAAAGGGCCAAAATTGAGGGTAGATGTTAACGTAACACCAACAAGCTCAAGTCGGTCAGTTATCGGCACGATAACACCTCGGAAAGATGGAGCTGGGTGGAATTGGCTCCTTTTAGCGGAAAAGAGACACGATTGGGATTGACACGATCGCCCCATTCAGAGACAGCCTGTAAGGCCAAGTTCAAGCGCTCAACCATTGCTTCCCGGAGAGACTGGATCTGCGACCCACCAGCTCGTGCGTCGGACACGTATCTCTCAGCGACAGTACTGTCGTCTGCATACCCAAAGGTACCGGGTTTTAGCAGATCATTAATATGCAGCAGGAACAATGTTGCCGAGAGCACCGACCCCTGAAGAATCCCGGCATTCAGCAGCTATCTATGATTTGCAAACATTATCTGTTTGGATACCTGAACAGTTCCATGACTATTATTATATTTATAAAAACCTACCACACCAAGAAGAAGCATGTGATTTTCCAGAGAATTATGAAGAGTGAGATTTGTTTCGATATTATTATTATTTTAAATCGTTCTAAGAATATTTTTTAAATGTTTTGGTTTTTGTTATTTGGTGTAGTTGTGATCTCAAACCTGTTGTGTCAACACTAGAATAGCATGTACTTATTATGTAGTTATTCTTTTTTTACAGCTAACTAGTTGTACAATTTAGTTTTTTTTTCTCTTTGATTTTTTGTTGCTTGAGAGCTCTCTTTTATTAGAAAAACTGATTGAGATTGATTGATTGATTCCGATCATCAATCAACCTGATATAGTAAAATAATAATTTCATTTATATCCCCTACCTACTCCAGTGGAATTATTAGATTTAAGAGGCTAATAGGACCTATTTAAC
Organism: Charanyca ferruginea; assembly: GCA_947361185.1. Classification (NCBI taxonomy): domain Eukaryota; kingdom Metazoa; phylum Arthropoda; class Insecta; order Lepidoptera; family Noctuidae; genus Charanyca; species Charanyca ferruginea. Next base: position 24,784,036 of record OX376074.1, read on the forward strand.
AATAGACTGTATACCAATCAAATAAACTTAGAGCCAAAGAGTCTGATCTGGGGCGAATTAAGGCTTTATATTCGACGATATTTAAAGTATTTTCAGGTATATACGAGTCAAATAGTATTATAATTAGATAAGTCCTATTTATCTTCTTTTTTTTTAGAGAATGTAAACTCCGATTTAGACATACGTAACAAAATTCGTAATTAAAAAGATCACTGCCCCGAACCATAAAGTCTGATGTTAACATAAATAATGTATTATTTTTATGCGCGTCATTTTTTTTGTTAAACAAATGGTCGGATGTAAACATCATCCAGTATATTTATGAACCTAAATCACTATTTAGGTTCATAAATATACTGGATGATGTTTCAGACCGTATGGCTCGTAATATTCACTAATATTACGAGCCATACGGTCTGATTTCAACATAATAGATCCATTTACGTAAGATTCTTAGAGGCATATGGTATTTAGTTTATATGGAACTTTTTCACTGTACATCGTCCTTAAAAAATGGGTCTGATGTACCTACCCTCGGATGTAAAAATAAGGTTCCTTCCGGATTTATTAGGAAAACCGGCATAAAAACCGCCAACGCCTATTCTCAAATAACCAAGCATAAATAGTGACGGCCTTGTACTCCCAAATCTTCAAAATTACAAAACAAAAAAATATTTTAAATGTTTATTTTTGCTCTCCTGTAAAATTGCAAAAAATGGATATCAGACCAAATGGCTCTGATGTCGAGAGTTTTTGTTCAATCTAGCAATCATATTTCGGTAGGGGCCATCGAAACCTAAACTCTAAGGTGGGCCAATAGATGTGTCCAGAAGTGTAGTTGCTCGTTCCAAAACGTAGGTAGGTCTCTATGGAGAAGAACGAGCAAGAAATTCCACGGAGACTCTGTTAAGTCAAGTTCAAAATACTGGTTATATTCATCTTGTTGCTCCTATGTATGAAAAAAAAAACAGCTTCTGCTATTAGGAAGTGCTGGCGAAATGACATAGACGTACACTGCGAGAGCTGTATCGAGGTGGTGCAAGACAAGAATACCTGTAAATACTCGGGGGAGGCCTTTGCCCAGGATAGTGGGACTATACAGGGTAAAAAAAAAATGTATAGATAAAAAAAAAATTGGTTGTCTGTAAAGTCGCTTTACGGACGATAGTTTAACGTGATAACGTTATAAAGAAACATAATGGCTAACATAATATAACATAAGCAAATAATGGCTTCCGTCGAGGTGGACAAAGCTTATTGCTTGGGCTGATCGTGCCTCTCTATTGCTTGTTCCGCGCTCTCGCTTACACGCTCATTCTCAGGCGGAACGTGACACTTTTTCGTGCGTGCAGCCGGAGTTCATCGATTTATAAGACGTTACCAGACTGCACTAAAAGTATCGGGAATGGAATATTTCCACTGTTCCTGTCATATTAAAATCTTTTTAATTGAAAACTCCTTGGTTCTAAAAATCGAATACCATTTATTTATTTAAAAAAAGATTCTCGGTCTTGTCACAAGGTTTTGTCAAACTTGTTTAGTCGTTGAAAAAATGGAATTGACTCGAGAAAATTCAAGAGCGATGATTTATTATGACTTTCGAAGTGGTTTATCACAAAAACAGTATGTGTCGACCGGATGATTTCTGCATTTGGTGATGAAGCTCCATCCAAAACCACAATTTATCGCTGGTTTGCTGAATTTCAACGTGGACGTGTCAAGCTCAGTGATGATCCCCGTCAAGGTCGTCCAAAAACTGCAGTCACCCAAGAAAACGTTGATGCTGTGCGTATGTTGATTGAGGAAGATCGACATGTGACATACCGCGAAATTCAGGCAACTTTAGACATTGGCATGAGTCAAATACAAATAATCTTGCATGAACAATTAGGTGTAAAAAAGTTGTTTTCCCGATGGATACCGCATTTGCTCTGTGAAAAGCAAAAAGCGGCTCGCGTTACTTGGTGCGTCAGAACTCTCGAAAGATTCCACGCAGGATCCTCAAATGCTGTATACAACATCGTATCAGGTGACGAATCCTGCATATACGCGTACGAACCCGAAACAAAAAACCAGTCACGAGTTTGGGTGTTCGAAAATGAGCTAAAGCCAACAAAAATTGTTCGTTCACGGAGTGTTGCAAAAAAATGGTGGCCACGTTTGTCTCCAAAACCGGCCATGTTGCGACTATTCCTCTTGAGAGACAAAGAACGGTTAATGCAGAATGGTATGCTAGCATTTGTTTGTCACAGGTCGTTTCTGAACTCCGTAAAGAGAACTGCAACCGCCGCATCATCCTCCATCACGACAATGCGAGTTCACACACCGCGCACAAAACAAAAGAGTTTTTAGAGCAAGAAAACATAAAATTATTAGACCATCCGCCGTACAGCCCCGACCTAAACCCTAATGATTTCTATACTTTCCCTAAAACAAAGAATAAATCGCGTGGTCAGAGATTTTCATCACCTGAAGAAGCTGTGGACGCCAACAAAACTGCCATAAATACATTTTTAAATAGTAATGTTGTGTCACTTCCTTGATTCCCGAAATTTTCAGTGACGCCCTCGTACCTATCATATCAAAAACAAAACCCGTTGATTTTTTTATGACTACAGGGATACTCGTAGCCCGTGGTTAGCCCCTTAAAAAAAGTTATTCATAATGTTTAGTACAATGACCTGTTTTTGAGGTTTTATATTATGCTATTACACCTTACTAGCGACGTGTCCCGGCTTCACACGGGTAGCAGAGCACAGTCGTCTCCATAGCTCCCAGTCGCCAATATATTTTCCGCCACCTTTAACAATCATCGTCATATGTCAGCCAATGTACACAAAACCTTAACAAATGATACACTTAAACCTTCCTCATGAATCACTCTGTGTACTGGTGAAACCCGTATAAAAATCCATTCAGGAGTTTTAGAGTTTATCGCACACAGGCAGACAGAGCCGTGTGGTGCAGGCCCCGAATAACACCACCCTATTTCTACCCGTGGGTGTCGGCGACAGAGGAATATTGATCGTAGGATGGGCAGCGCGTTCTGAGTACCATAACACCATGCATCGGCCAAGCGGGGTGATTACTACTGAACCCCTCTTGGGGGAGACCTATGCCTAGCACTGGGCGTCTAATGGTTGACATGATGATGATAATGATGAGGTAGACAGATAGTTTTCTTTTTCTTTTTTTTTTTTTTTTTTAACCTAGTTGTAAGTACGCGTCCGTATGGTGTCTGATGTAAAGAATAGCACCATCCCATATCTTCCCGTGGGTGTCGTAAGAGGCGACTAAGGGACTCACCAGAGAATGGGCAGCAGCGCTTTCTGTCCCTTTGTACCAACCATACTGCGATCGCTAACCCGCCTGCCAAGCGTGGCGATTATGGCAAACCCCCCCCCCCCTTGTGGAGGCCTATGTCCAGCAGTGGACGTCTTTCGGCTGAAATGATGATGATGAAGTACGCGTCTATACACATATGTCTAACACCTCAGGGAGCTTTGATGTTAAGGCTGCTCTCTCGAAAAAACCTTGAAAGAAGCATGCAGATGAAGCAACTTTTCGTCGGCATTTACAGAGAAATTACATCTGAAAAAAAGTTAGTAATCTACATGGTATGATACGTAATTTGGTTTAGCCACAATGTTTCTATCGGTATCACATAATAAGAAAAAAAAATGTCAAATCATCTCCAAATCATTGAGATGAAAACATTTTACTCCTTAATTTCTAAAAAGAGTATAAAAAGAAATATCTACTGCTTTGCAATACAAAGGGAAATGATTTGATTTTGTTACTTTTTACAAATATGTATTATTTTTATTACAATAAACTAAAAATGCGTCCGATTAAAGACTGCGTCTAAATCACCCCCGCACTCATCCACAAATTCAGTACGGGCCAAATGCTCAAGGTTATTGGCATGTATACAAGCCTTAAGTCATGTATCCAAGGACTATAAAGGAGTACATACGTATCAATATCTATATACCTCAGAGGATCGTTCATTACTCCGCCATACCTCCCTCCACACACACATACGCATAAAAATTAACGGCAAATCCGTGCAATCTTGATCCCATCAGTTGCTACCATGCGTCCTAATTACGCAATCAGTGCGGGCGTGGGCGAGAAACAAATGACTTTGTTTACACATTGTAACGTGCAATCTGGTGGAAGTAGTACCGCGATTAATAGTCTGTTTAGTTTGGTTAGAAGTATGTTGTGGTTTTGTTGGAGATAGTTTTATCTGCGTTGGAAGAAATAAATAAATCAAAGTCAAAGTCAAATCATTTATTACAATTGACCAATAAAAGACACTTTTGAACGTCATAATATAAGAAAATTTGAATCTTTCCAAATATACATATACAGCTGAAATATAAAGCTGAAGAGTTTGTTTGTTTGTTTGGTTGAACGCGCTAATCTCAGGATGTACTGGTTCGAATTGAAAAAATCTTTTTGTGTTGGATAGTCTATTTATCGAAGAAAGGCTTTGAAAGCCGGGCCGGGTTGCTAGTTCCAAAAATACAGGATGAAATTGAATTCATGAGCAAATTTTGAAGGAGTGACTCAGATTCGAACCTTAACAAAACAAAAATAACAGCTGTTTCATACATTTTGACCGAGTACCTATTGCACTTCTGTGTGGAACAGCTGTTTAGGTTGGCTCCGTAGGTAATGAAAGTTGTTCAAGTTAGCAAATTTTTAAGGAGTGTCTCAGAAGACACTCTTTAAAAATTTGCTAATGAATTCAATTTCATCCTGTATTAAATATATGGGGACATTACACACACGGCCATCTGACACAAAACTAGGTAGACAATGTACTTAAAAGTCAGACAGCTGATATACATACATAAATAGATACGTATATAGATAAACAACAACCAGACACACATGACATACATAAGTGCTCATCACATAAATGTTTGCCGTGGGCGGGATTCGAACCCGCGACCCTGTGCGTCGGAGGCAAATACACTACAAGAATTCAATATAGGAGCTTACTAGCTGTACCTGTGGCTAATTAATTTAGCTAATTCTTTAAACTGGTCTAGTGGTTGCAAGCGTGGCTTCAGTAAGTTGTGCGTTTTTATAAAGATGTTTCTGCAACCGCCAGTGTCTGAATTTGGGCCTGGTTGGTTATTAGCACTTAGCGCCATACCTAGGACTAAAGGATTGGGACTGGAAGAAGAGTAGCCTGAGAGAGCCTGAGAAGGAGAGAGGACCAGGGGGGCAAGTCTGCTATTTTTATAATTTCATCATTCCAACACGATTCCATTGTCATTTTGCTAAAAGTTCGTAATCTGCTAAATTCATAATGGATCGACCATTATGAATTTAGCAGTTATTATTGGTCGGTCAATGGTCTCATAATAGAATTGTGTTATAATGACATTATCAACAAAATTTGAACATTTATTCATGCCAGATTTCATTTATATATATTTTTACATATTATTTGTCAGAAGCAATCTGAATTAGTAAGAAGTTCGAAAACTAAGTCAGTCATTAATTTGTCATTATGTACGAGATTACCATTCTTTATCATTTCTTTCAATGGACTGCCATTGGTTGACCATTGGAAAGTCACAATGACGCCATTATATTAGTAGATTACCAAACTTGTCAAAATCAACAATTATGAAATCAATGACAGACCATTCTGACATTATTCTAATAGCAGACTTGAGGCCCTGAGGTGGTGTTCAAATTCACAAATATTTCGTTCACTAACACTAAAACGGAATTACAATAGATATTACACACTGGAAGAATATATAAATGATAAAAAATTTGACATACAAACGGACAACAACAACACTAATTGAATAGATTATTATTTTATAAATAGATTGTTATTTTATGAATTGATTACCATTTTATGAATTGTTTATTATTTTATGGTTTGATTATTATTATTTTTTATGAATACACTATTATATTATTTTATGAATTGATTACCATTTTATGAATTGTTTATTTTTTATGATTTGATTATATTTTTTTAGGAATTAATTAAATAAATAAAAAATATTGATTATCGTTATTGTTTTGTTTTTATTTATTTTGTGTACTAATTTAATGTGAATGTTGCTGTGCCCTACAGGGTCCACGATTGTGCCTAGCTCTAAGCGATAATGTAAACAACTCAAAACATTGTGGAATGCAATAAATAATATGAGTATGAGATACTGTTTTAATAATGCACCTAGCATTGTAGCTTCAATCTGTCAAGTGTCAGAGCGTAGAGAAGCATCTTGTCGTTAGATACTACGACCAAAATGTTATCTTACCTACCTATCCTACCTTTATGTAATAGGAGCTAATTATATCACCGTAAACAGAAATGCCGTACCGTGTGGTGCCGGCCGCGAATACCATCACCCCATTTCTACCCGTGGGTGTCGTAGAAGGCAACAGAGGTACATCATCGTAGGTACATCATGTTCGTGAACGGGCGCTGTCAGTAGAGATTGGTCAATTCTTAACTGACATGGTTTTTATCTTGATTATTTTTTATATTTTGTATTTCTAGATTACCTTCATTGTTTTCACGTATAGAAGCAACAAGAATAATGTAAGCAGTATTTTGTAAAAACCTAATTTTAAAAGAGTGTCCGTGGAGTTTCTTGCTCGTTCTACTCCATAGAGACCTACCTACGTTTTGGAACGAGCAACTAGCTTCAACTCTCTGACTAACTGACCGACTCCTTGACAATTCAAAAGTGCCTGTAAATGGTTTAATTAAAATAAATGCTTTGACTTTGACTTTGAGGGACAACTACTGCGGTCGCCAACATACATCAGCCAAGCATAACGATTACGGCTGAACCCTCCCTTGGGGGAGACTTAGGGCCCAGCAGTGGACGTCTAAATGTTGACATGATGATGATGATGAAACAGAAATGAAGCATATTTTCTTTAGCGTATTTTTATTATGCAAATAAAGACTAATAAGTTACTGTATAAAAATTTCTGGTACTATTGGCGTAGCTCGTAGCAAATGTTCCATCGACTACGGCGTAGCTGATTGACTGACGTGCTACGAGATTATGTAGCTTAGTGGTCTACGATGGGTTGAGAATGATTTCCCCACCCCGTTTATACTGACACGAATAATTCATTGCAATGTAACTACAGGATGAAGAAGAACTCTTAGAAGGTCTTTTATTCTGGTACAAAAGCAAAGAAGACAGCTTTTAAAATAATTCTCATCTCAACATAATACCTTAACGGTGTCCTTTCAACCGATTCATATTGCGGTCACAATTTTCTTACCTGTAAAGAATTTCCTTTCTCTTTTATTTTAATTTAAAAGAGGCTTCAAGGGGATATAATCTTGCCAGTCCGGGGAAATTGATTTTAGGCGCACGTTCGCAATATTGTTATATTAAAATACGAAAAAATGTCCTTGTTGTATATTCTCGGGGGATTTTAAGGAAATAGGGGCATAGTTGGGGATTATAAATAATGTGATTGTTATTTCTATGTCTGTGTTGGTATAATATACCAGTAGCAACGTGTTTAAGGGTAAAACTCATTATCTGCCGGGCCTTTTCACAAATGATGGGGTCTGCTGACAGTCTAATCGAATGCAGTTGAATACCTGTTTTACAAGGAGTTTTACATGGAGCGACTGCCTCTCTGATCTCCACGACCCAAGTTACTAGGTAATACGATTGTTTTTTACCACCTGATCTTAAGTGATGACGCGGCCTAAAGTGGAGCACGCTTGCCTAGAATAAACCGGTTCACTCGTATCTTGAAGATACCCAGATTATATGTATCGGGGAATAGAGAGGCGGGCAGTGAATTCCACAGCCTGGCAGTTACCCCTTGGTAAAACTAGTTGTCTCGTTTCTGACTACTTATAACGACTCTCCAAGATTTATGAATGACTAGCAACCCGACCCGGCTTCGCATGGGCCTATAGCCTTCCTCGAATCCAACACAAAAATATTTTTTCAATTCGAACCAGTAGATCCTGAGATTAGCGCGTTCAACCAAACAAACAAACTCTTCAGCTTTATAATATTAGTATATAATATAATATAATATAATATAATATAATATAATATAATATAATATAATATAATATAATATAATATAATATAATATAATATAATATAATATAATATAATATAATATAATATAGATAGCCGAGACCAACGGTTTTACGTGCTTTCAGAGACATGGAGAGGTCTCGATATTGAATGAATGGTTTTCTATCCACGAACTGACCGCGGCAAGCGTAGTATAACCTTGAGTGATCGAACCGTACGGGTTTCAATTAGCCACGACCTAAGGGTAAAGATCAGATCAGATATCAGATTATTTTTAAAGCTATGAGTTACTTATTAATATTGAGTAACGTGTCTAAATTAATTCAATTTAAATGAATCCCAGTTGTAGTACAAGATAGGCAAGAGAAAAATAAAATAAATGAAGACGATGCGATGGCCCAGTGGTTCACACACCAACCCACCAACACCCACCTTCCATGGTTGTTGTGTTGCTTTTTAAATTTTATAATTATGTACTTTCTTAATTAATCTTAGGATGTTACTACACCAAATCGATAGTCGATCGATGCCATGGATCGACATCGATCGACGTTGATTGATTGGTGTGGTAGCTTTGCTGATCGACGGATACCGTTCGACTAACCAATCGATCGATTGCCGGTCGATGGCATCGGTCGACGTTGATCGATTAACTCTAGCTATAATCCATCAGTTTCTTTCGAAATGTATTTACAAGAGGACGCACAGGCCAGGTAGATAGCGCGCGGGGCGCAGGAGGGCAGCAGGTGATAATGGAGAGCGGACGGCGCGCGGTGCGGCTAATCAAGCAGCTCGATCGACGTCGACTAATCTATTCTTCCATCGATCGATGTCGTCGATCGACGAGCTATCGATTGGTCTGGTAGTAACTATCGATCGATTTCGACGCTTCCATTCTACCATCGATCAATCGATGGCCGATCGATGGCCGATCGATGGTCGATCGATGGTCGATCGATGGTTGATCGATTGGTCGGGCCTTAGACATCACGGACATCGGTGCAGGAAATCATCGTGAGGAAACCTGGACTTATAATTGATACAAGTCTGATATCACCAATCCTCGTGCCTTCTCTGTATGAAAAGAGGCCTTTGCCCAGCAGTGGTCAAAGGCCCATGCCCATGTAATAGGCCGGTGATGTTCAAACCTTTAATAAAATCAAATATCTTGAGCGAAAAGGGTGTCAAATACGCAGTTTTCTTTTTAACTTATATGGAAACGCTGCCCCGCTCCCCACTTGCTCCCCAGATGAGACCGTGTCGTTCACCCTATTTATTTTATTTTCTAAAAGACAGATGTCTTATAATTTATAACCCAGAGTGCTCCTAAGAGTGGCTCTAGAATAGTAAACAGACCTGGCTGGGGTCATCGAACTCATGATTGTAACTTTACCCCAATATCAATGTAAATAACAATGTGTATTTTTGGCTTGTATATTTGACTATTAGATAAATCATTAAAATCTTTTGCGTAATTCTTCAGACCAAATTTTGGTCACGGCAGCGTACAGTAGTAGCATACAGACTAGCAAAGTATGTAGGAAATATTATAATACTGTGAATATGGCATGCTGGTCGAAAACATTTGACTAAATGTTTCATCTAAAAACTCTCGATTTTATTTTAGAAAGTACTTTGAATTTAGAAGCGTTAGGCTTATTTTTACCCGACTGCGCGACGCAAAGGTCGATTAATGTGTTTATCAATCTATGTTTGTATGTTTGTTCCATTGTGGCGCTCCAGAAACCAAGCCGTAGAACGTCTGCACTCTGAAAGCGTATATGAATATAGTATTTATTTGTCTTTACTTTAAAAGAACCTCCGACCGACTCCTAGTACACCATAAATCACCAGAACACATTACGATCTTCAGTACGGTCTGAAGTATCAGTAAACAAGTTCATGTGTCACTGCCTCTCCCCTCACTCTTATAATCTAGTAGGAAGGCAATCTGACACAACCGGGGAGAGATTAGGCACAGGACCAATGACTTTTACGTACTTTCTGAGGCATAGGCATGTGTCACTACTAACTTGCTGACTCCTAGCTGCTACTGAGTTTCTATTGGATTTTTTTTATAACCCACAACAGCCCAACCCTGTCAAGGAATCAAAAACCCTGTGCTCAGCGGTCGCGCTTCCGACCACGAAACTAATGAGGCAGTTAAAGAGTGATATTTAGGCTAATATTATTTATTTTAATTTAAGCCGTGCATTTTAGATTATGAAACAAAAGGCAGATAGACCGTGCGGAACACTGAGAGTGAAGCCATAAAAGCAAATAAGTACAAATTCAAAAGCGAATACCTACAACGCGCTTCGTGCTGTACTGACGCGCGTCAGTATAGCACCAGACGAAACATCGTTAAAAAAAAAAATACAAATACAAATTCAAAAGTGAAAACAATTACGAGATTGTAAAGAAAGAAAGAAAAGAAAGAAAAATTGTTTATTTGTAACCTCGCACAGGTAAACACAACATAAAAAAGGGTTATATAAAACAATAAAACATAAAAAAAGCCTTATGAAACCTGTACGAGACCAAAAAGGCTCCTGTCTCAGCACAATTTTACAACATGAAATGTCGCAGCGCTGGTATTCTGACAGGGCCTTGCAGAGACGCCACGGGCGGCCACGGTCATGACTTAAGGTAAATAAATAAAAAAAAAGTTGTAATAAGCTAACATAATGTTAGCTTGCATATTTTTGTTAGATATTTAATCTAACAAAAATATGCAAGCTAACATTATGTAAAAAATATGTAATATGTAAACCCGACATAACTGTTAATTATATAAAGTTATTAAATACAATAAATAAATAAAAGTGAATAATATAAAGTATTTTTTCTTTTTTTAATGTTGCAACTATCGGCCAATGTGTTTCCACATTGTTTGTCTATGCCGCTGGCGTTGTGAGAGGTATATTATATTACTCTGTGGTTGTGAGTTTGTGACAAACAAAGGGACACCGACGCGCCGCCTCAAATTGACAACAAATTAAACTAAAAAAATGAAATTGTAGGTATTCGCTTTTGAATTTGTATTTGAAAGAAGAAAGAAAGAAATACCATTTATTCACGAGAGAGAATCGATTGATCGATCGATCGATTTGTTTTTTTGTCTTCACTCTCAGTGTTCCGCGCGGTCTATCTACCTTTTGTTTCAAAAACCGAGCCTCGCATAATCTAAATATCATCCCAAATTCGTTTTATAATAATCAAAGTAAAGTTATTCAAAAAACAATATTCAAAGCCAATTTGTTCCCCTCATTCCCTACACATGCCATCCCCATTTACCGTGAGATAAGTCGTAAATAACACCGCTTACACTTTTCACTCGGAACATGTTGCGAAGTTCTTAACTTTGACACACGTGTAACATGTAACGTAACAAATTAAATTATTTCACTCGCTTTCGTTATGCATTGGATTGACGACTCTGTTTATAACAAACTTCTACACGCGGCGTTGCCCGTGTAAGACTAGATTGCCATAAAATATAGCTTTTGGCACGCAGGAATAGTGAAGTTTTCTATCAGTGAAGTAATATTTGTAATCGTATCCAGGGGGCCAAGTCTGCTATTTTTATAATTTCGTCATTCTAACACGATCCCATTGTCATTTTGCTAAAAGTTCGTAATCTGCTAAATTCATAATGGTCGATCATTGACTGCACAATGACGTTCTAATGCTAGGTCACTGATCAAAGGAACTATCAAAGTTTTAGTAGATTACCGCCTAAGTCAGTTATTCAGTTGTCATTTTGTACGAGATTGCCATTCTATCTCATTTCTTTCAATGGCGTGTCAGTGGTTGACCATTGAAAAGTCATAATGGCGCCATTATACTAGTAGATTATCAAACTTGTCAAAATCCACAAGTATGAAATCAATGATAGACCATTCTGACACTATTGTAATAGCAGACTTGAGGCCCAGGGATATTGACCAGAGGATGGGCAGCAGCGTCCTTCTGAGTACTATAACACTTACTGCGATCGCCAACATGCATCGGCCAAGCTTGGCGATTACGACTGAACCCATCCTTGGAGGAGACCTATGCCCGGCTGTCATCATGTCATCCTTTAGACGCCCAAAGGTTGACATGATGATGATAACAAAGAATCATGGCGAGATTCATACATTCATTTGTATGATAAAAAAAAGTAATTTAGAGAGTTTAAAATATTTTCTAATATGAACAACACATTACCAGGAGCGGATTGAAAAATATGCTAAGTATAGCATATTTTTAAACCTCCGCATAATTAAAATATTACGAAATGAAAATAACACTTTTTCGTTTCATCTCGATGCCCATTTTGTGTTTATAAAAAAAGAAAGTGACAAGCGATGTTAAAGGATCTATAAAATTGACAGACAAGTGATGTGACAAGTGTGTGGAAAAAAATAATCAATATTTGTGTTATTATTTCCCATAAAACGATGCAATTTCAATGTCAGTTCTTACATGGTGACTGAAATAATGAGCTTTTCGTTTTTTTTGTGGGGTTTTAAAAATATTGTAAATGCCTGAAGTTATTCTTTAGGTACCTAAGAATATAAGCATTAGAATTTCAACTTCTATAAACATCTTAATTTTTTTTGTACAAATCCTGCCATGATTCTTTTATTAAAATCAGTTCATCGGTTTCTTCCATCCTTCTTCTTTTTGTGAAAACGTACACGTTAAGTAATTACAGACAGAGTTACTTTCGCATTTATAATATTAGGAAGTATGAACAATAGTATTGGCTAGTTGACTCTGGTTTTCTGAAGGAGTTTATAGTTTTTTTGATCTATAAATGCTCTAGGTTAGTTCTCCGGTACTTGGCGAGGTTCATTGCCTCGGTGCTTTCTGATGGTGGCCACTGTTAGTGATTTTTGATAGCAAGTATCAACTCAACCCCAAAACCATTTATCCATACTAATCCATTCTTACTTATTTACTAATATTATAAATGCGAAAGTAACTCGGTCTGTTACGCTTTCACGATGAAACGGCTTAACCGATTTTGACGAAATTTGGTACGAATAAAACTTGAACCCTGGGGAAGGACATAGGCAACTTTTTGATTCGCGACTTCATCTGCATCCGCGTTAACCGACATTCGCGCGGACGAAGTCGCGGGCAAAAGCTAGTTTCAAATAAATCATTTACAGGTACTTTTGAATTGTCAGTTAGTCAGAAAGTTGAAGCTAGTTGCTCGTTCCAAACAAGGTTCCTATGTAGAAGTTTTTTTTTGCATTTTATAAATATAATTAATTTTTTAAGGGGGTACCGAGCAAAATCATTCAAAACAGTCGTCACTGTTAAAGTGATATAATTTTTGTTTTAATTGACGCGCTGTTTTGAATCATACATACATACGTTGCGTATGATTCAAAACAGCGCGAACAATTAATAATAAAATAACTAAGCGTCATTTCGAAAATGTAAAAACTACAAATTGTAGTATGAATGTTAAAGATTAATATGAATTCAAGTTTGTGAAAAAAAAATACAGTTTACTAACAAAACTCAACTAAATACGAGATTTTTTTAAAGATTTTTGTACAACTTTACGTATTTTTGTTTATTAAATTAAACAGTATTCTTATTTTTTGCCAACGATAATCGGTTAACACATTCACTGTGGTATTCATTACATATTTTTTATGGCAATTATGGTAAAAGTATTGATTATATCACTTTAACAGTGACGACTGTTTTGAATGATTTTGCTCGGTACCCCCTTAATATTTTTTAAATATATTATATTTATAAAATGCAAAAAAAACTTCAACTTCAATCCGGACGAGACATTGTAGTAAAAATCATTTCATAATCAAAGTTATTCTTGCATTTCCTATTTACTCGTAGGTTCCTCTCCGCCCCCAGTCCTCACAGCACCCTCACGTCTCCATCATCAATCACTTCACTTATTAATACTCTTCACTTAATCATTTCAACCTCAACTGACCTAATTTTTATAAGCCCATCTTCCCCCCTTACTTATCATAAACAATGCATTTGTCTGTTTGTCTAAGGAACTTTTTTTAGGAGTTTTTTTCCCAAATTGTGGTTTTGATTTGCATTTGCCAGTTTTTTCTGATATAAGTGAATGTAATTATATTGAAGAAATAAAGTTATAAAACTTAAATTGTTGCGTAATAAAATTACTGCTACCTCTGCTGTTTCATAGGTTGGTAGCGCAACAGCAATCTCCTAGATTTTCCATCTGTTGATTACCGCTTTCTATACCATGAGCTGTCAGTGTCATTTAGAAAAGCATTATGAGTAATTTTACCAGTTTCTTGATAAATCAAATCAAATCAAATTTTTTATTTCAGATAAATTAAATTCAATAAATTATCTTAATTGGGTTACACAATTAATAAATAAATAATAACTAGTCATAATATGTAACATCCATTAATAATATTACATTGCTAGATTTATTTTCCTGTTCTCTGAATGAAGTCATAAAAATTATTTTACATGTGATATTTTTGTAATACTGTAAAATATTGCTTAAGAAAGCCATGCTACCCATTTAGGGTAACTTGTAATGGTAGTTGTGTTGTAAAACATAAATAAATAAAAATGTTTTGTATTATTCCCTCCATTTACTTCGACAAAATCCTTTATACGAAACTTATTTCCTCATCACATTTTGCATTATAAAACATAATAACTCCCGTTTGATGCCTCGATACAGACGAGCTCAGTTTAATTACAACCACTCACATGTTTACACGTCATGCGCACAATTTACGTCGCACAAAGCAGCTTGATAACTCGCCAAATAATACTCACAGGGTGTAAGGACAGGGGTACACTGAGACCATTGTATGAGAGAAAGAAGACGAAAAATGACATGACAGTAATGATGCGCGAATGATCTACCGCGGTCGGTGGATGATTGACCATCCATTTAAAATAGATGTGATTTAGGATATAACTGTTTTATTTTTATAAAAAATATGTCTTTTTAATATGTGACCAAGTGAAAGTAGCATGAAGTATTGCGTGATAGGAAAATCTTAAGTTGAAAAACCCGCTTCGTAGGGTCCGCGTCAACAAAAGTGTAGGATACCTTCACGTGACAAGTAGCGGGTTAATATGCCGCCCTAAGAGGTGGAATATTTTCATGAAATTATTAATACATTGCTCAAACTTTTCATTAAAAAAAAGAATAATCGAAATCGGTAGACACCGTTAAAAGTTATGCGTGGTCAAAAACACGTACTTAAAAGACCTCCTCCTCGTCAGAAATTTTGTTCCTGGCGGGGGTCCATGATCCCATACGTTTTTTTATAAGTAAGAACTCAGTGCATCGCTATATTTACGGTGGTGTCTATCTGCGGTATCATTATTAGCCCTTTCGCTTGCCTTTCATGTTGTAATGAAACGAGTTAATAAAACCACCGACTCATAATGCTTACTTATTATTATGTCAGAGGTTATATCTACTATAGTTATGTGTAGTAACTAATTATGTTGTCAGCAATGTTACAGGCTAATAATGGCAACTATGAGAAACAATCTAACTGTGTGCTTCGAACTGAAATACTTTTCTTGTTAGAACATCTATGCTACAAAATAAATAAAATTGAAGTGTCTGTTTGTAATGATAAAAAAATGCTTTTTACTGAATGCATTTAAATGTTTTTATAGTACTAATAACAAAAAATCTATGTATATCATTTTTGTCTGTTTGTTTAGCTAATCTCTGAAACGGCTAGTCCGATTTCGACAGAACTTTCACTTTCAGATAGCCGTTATCAGGAGTAACATAGGCTGCTTTTATTTTAGAAACAAAATTAGGGTTCCGTGTAAAAAAATTAAATCCCCACAGATAACCAAAATTCACGCGTACGAAGTCGCGGTCTAGTAATAACTAAAATAAAGATAGAATAGGACAGTTAACATGAAAAGTGGATAAAAACAATTACAAATTGGTATTTTCAGAGATGAAATACGTAAAAGGGAAAAACGGTAAAAAGGCGCAAGGACGAGAAAAAACTGATAACAGTATGTCTATTCTGTTAGAATCTCCCTCGGAGAGTGTAACAGAATAGCACTGCTGATTATTTTGAAAAAAAACTGCTTTAGTTAGAACATAATTATCCAAAGGAGTTACAGGAGGGTTCTGCCGGTAAGTAAGTAGGTAGGTACAGTCAGCAAAAGAGATAGGTCTGCAGCTCATCGGAAATTGTTAAGGTTTACTTAGAAAGCGATGGATGTTTTCCAATGAATTTTAATTAAATCATTGAAATGTTTATTCTTTATTAATATTATTTTATTTTATTCAATAATATCTAAGGCTCGACCGAGATCTCGGTCTCGGTCTCGGTCTCGGCATTCTCGGCTACAAATCCAACCGAGAAATTTGTCTCGGTTCTCGGCTAGTTATAGCCGAGATTCTCGGTCATGGCCGAGATTGTAACTTGTTCGGATCGGCATTCAAATTTTGCCGCTTAGGCCTGCAGCAAATAAGTTTTTATCTGCGCCGCCTACTAGCGTAGCAAGTGAACAACTATTTAGCAAAGCTGGACAATTGTATGCCGAGAGGCGCCACTCTTTGAAAGGCGAAAATGCCGAGAAATTGCTTTTTTATGTTATATACTGTTATTTAACTTTGATTATTAATAAATTAAATAGTTAGTGCTGTATTAAAAAGTTTTTTTTTTCACGCTTTGTCTATTCTCGGTCTCGGCTCTCGGTCTCGGCCGAGATAGTATTATATTCTCGGTCTCGGTCTCGGTCTCGGCCGAGAACGAAAAACCCATCTCGGTCGAGCCTTAAATATCCATCGGTTTCTAAGTAAACTTTGAGTATATCTGACGACCTTGCATACCTATCTCCTTTGCTGACTGTACTCTGAAACACGAGATTTAAAATGATATATACTTTAATATTATAAATGCGAATATTATAAGTGAGTTTGTTTGTTGGTTGGTTGCTGAACTATTGAATTGATTTTGATGAAATTTAGTACAAGCTAAGTTGAAGCTCACGAAAGACTTAATAGGCTAATTTTTTACTCGCCTCTTCACTTAGATCCACGATAACCGACATTCACGAGGACAAAGTCGTGGACAAAAGCAAGTAGGACTATGTCGTCGTCGCGGACCGTCAGTTATAACCTGTAAGGATCATAGGCTATATCTCAGGAATCAATCTGTTATCATTATTGTGAGAGAAAATAAATAAACTTATTATTATAAATTATCATTTCATTAAAATACTAATATTCTTCGACGACACGGTTGGCGCAGTGGCTGAGAGATCGACTGCTGCGCAGCGTGTTGCGGGTTCGATTCCCGCCCAGGGTAAACATTTGTGTGATGAGCACTTGTGTTTGCCTTGTGTCTGGGTGTTGTTTATCTATATATGTATGTATTTACAAAAAAAAAATGTATTTGTGTATGTATATCAGCTGTCTGACACCCATAGTACAGGGTCTTCCTAGTTTGGGGTCAGATGGCCGTGTGTGAAAATGTCCCCACATATTAAAAAAAATTAAAAAAATAAAAATAATAATAACCGACATTCACGAGGACAAAGTCGTGGACAAAAGCAAGTAGGACTATGTCGTCGTCGCGGATCGTCAGTTATAACCTATAAGGATCATAGGCTATAATCTCAGGATTCAATCTGTTATCATTATTGTGAGAGAAAATAAATAAACTTATTATTATTATTTCATTAAAATACTAATATTTTTCATCTAGTCGTAACTTTTTACTGACAGCTTATTTATTTTTTGTGTCATACTGAAAGTTACTCTCTATTTAGTGGACTATAAGTCTACATTGGTCTCGTTAGTGGTGGATATTTGGACCACTTTTGTTCATTCTCCTTTGATCAAAATTGCTTCAGCCATTTATTAGTGAACATGTATGTTCAATGCTCTAATGCTAAGTTTAATATGTATTTACATTTAAAAATAAAAAAGGAAAACCTATAACTATTAAAAACAAAAAGAAAAGCTAAGACAATAAGGCATCAAAAAAATCCCCAACATCGTCGTCAACTGGGAACGTGCCCAAGAGACTGGCGGCATTGCCACGTTGGATGGCAATGCTTAACCTCTGTCCGAGGTAAAAACCAGCCCTTGGATCACGGGAAGTGTCAACCAACCTTTTGGAAATTTCTTTAAAAAGTAGATGAGCACTTGGACCCCACGACCCGAGGGTTTCAACCCCAAACGGCTCGAAAATAAAGTTATCGCTTAGGATACTATACTTTCGCCGTTTGAGGTTTTCTGCAGCCGCAGCAGCAGCACCAGCACAGCACGCCGTACTAGGAAGATGGGATGGCGCAAGAGTATCGACACACGTAGCGTCCCACACTAAGGGCCTACCCAACTTCCATGGAAATAATGACATGCCGTCCGGTCTCTTGCCATCGTCGCGTGCCAAGCCGTTGGGTTCCAAAACAGCCGGAACGCCGACGGCGACGAGAGCACGACGGATAATGTCATTAATATTCGCGTGCCGCGCTATGCGACCCGCACTCCGGCTGCACGACAGGCCGTGGTGTCCAAGGCAGTTGACAGCTTCCCCACAGCGACAGCGATGAGGGGAGCAACAAGATGCTCCTAAACGTAAGGAAGCAGCGAGGCGAAAAGTAGTGTCGTCAAACATAGTTCCTAGGTTTGACGACGGAAGTGCCAGAAGCCATAGACCCGACTCCCACTTTCCCACAGCCAGCAGGCGCGCTCGCTCAGCAGAATTAGCAGAAGTGGTAAGTAAATTATTCTGTACTAACCTGCAGAGCGGCTCATCCCACCGTCTCTGAGAAGACGGGTTGTCAGGTAGATCAGTACGTAGGCAAGCAAGTTTCCAAGCATCTATGGCCTCGGTAATGCACGGCACATCAAAATCAACTAGTGTAGGAGCTAGAATATTCCTGATTAACTTTTCAGTGCCGTGGACCGAGGATATAAATGCTGGCAAACCGATACTTGAGATTTTGCGGACGCCGAGACCCCCCATACGAATAGGTAGAGTAGCTTGGGCCCACACACGGTCGTCCATTGCCAAATTTAAAATAGAGGTTAATGTTTGACGAATAATTTGGTCCATTTTCTCTAAAAGGTGACTGTGCTTCCACAAATGAGAAGCGCGCAGGAAGTAATTTAATTTTGGGCCGAAACAGCAGTACCGAATTATGGTGATGGCCGAATGCATATTAATTTGAAGCAATCTTTCCGAAATGTCATTAAAATGTTGTATTTTTTCCTCAATGAAACTGGAAAACGAATTCTCGTAGATTGGAGACCCAAGAAGACGAAGAGTACTTTTTTCTATAATTTTGATTTCTGGGGCTATTGCGTTAAATTTTGCAAGTGTCGATTGTCTGTCAGTATGGTCCGCTAAATACAATTCGCATTTCGAAAGATTGAGTTCTAGGCCTATTGAATTTAGTTCATTTTTTAAGATAATCAAATCCTTTAAAACGTAGTCTACATCGCCTCCCAGGGTCCCATCATCGAGATACCAAACGTTAAATTTGGAATTTAGTTGTTGGTTTATTGGATGAATGGCTAAACTGAAAATCACTGGCCCAAGAGGGTCACCTTGTTGACAACCAACAGCGGATTCTAAAAGCTTGTCACGATACAGTAATTTCGAAGGATGTCTGTAACATTGCCAAAGGAAACTATAGATTTGGGGTATTTCTTTTTTGGATTCTGCCAGCAAGGTGTCCCTATTTACTGAGTTAAAGGCATTCTTTATGTCAACCTTCAAGATGACCTCTCCTTTGCCAGAATTTAGGTAGGTCGACAAGGCGTGTACGGCAGCCTCACAGCCCCCTTTAGAGCCGTAACCTAGCTGAAGGGGCTGAAATTTTTTCGAAACAATCTCACCGTAAAATTTACAGCAAATCTTGGCTGCCATACGACGGTATGTAGTACCCACGGCAATGGGACGAATGCCGCCATCCTTTTTACGCAGGGCACATAGGTTAGCCCCGTACAAAACATCGATGACGGCCTCGTTCACCTTGCCTGAGAGCATAAGATTAATCAGAGCCGTAAGCTCCTTCAAGAGCAACTCACCAGCTACCCCGGCGCCTGAACAAATAAGGTCCTTTAGGTGTTGAGGAGTCAAGCCGTCGAGGCCGCCGGCGGAACCGCTTCGAAAGGAGCAAACGGCTGCGACCAACTCTCGACCTGTGACGGTGAGGGAGTGATTAACCGAGTCGGGAGGGTCGGGAAAAGAAAGGCCATCTGCTGGGGCAGGGTGTTTACTCTCCAGAACGGAGAGCGTTTCTGGAGAACACGGAGCCACCACATCACTACTAAAAAGGATCCTAGCCGCTCCACTAATGTCACCTTCCCCTAACTTAGTTTCTACCAGATGGGATATACCTCTAGAGGAGGAATATCCCTGTGACGTAAAATTTGGATCCAAAAGTTGAGCCGAATCATTACAATTTTCTTTAATTTGTGCAGTTAATGTCTTTTTAGTTGCCAAATTCTTTTGCACATGGAGAATTCTGTAAGGGAAGGTGAGTAGCTGTTCCCAGGCACGTTGCGAGTTCTCCCGGGCGGCAAGGCGGATGCAACCGGCTAAATTCTGTGCAACTAGTGGCCTAGCGCCACGGGGAACTCGCTTCAAGACAGGAAAAGAGTTTTTGAATTTGGAAAGGGTTTTCCAAAACGGATCAAAACTGGATGTATCTTGTGTAGAAGAAGTAGGAGTAATAACAGGGTCTGAAGAGAGAGCACTTGTCAGTTTGTGGACCTTTCCAATATGCACATTCAGACCCCGCTTACCTTTAAAATACCGGACCTGGGTGCATAGGGGGCATCTCTCCAGGATATGTAGTGATGCAGAAGGTTGGTATGCACTTCGATCTCCATCGCTGCTTCCGCTAATCATTAAAATTACCACTTATGTAACTAGATAAATTAAACTTAAAAATGAATAAACAATAATTGTCAGTTTTTGAAAATGAATAAACAATATTTGACACTACACTTCGTGACGCGCAGCGCAGTCGCGGTGGCTGCCTAGGGCACAGCGCCACTGTAGCAGTCATTTCCTTGTAGCCCTAGCAACCATTGCCAAGAGACAGGCCGTCTTCGCGAAGTTGTCATTAATAATAATTTATTATAAAGTAATTGGAATGGTAAGGTTCAACGCCACGCGCCGACTCAGTTCACTGCATCGATATATAAATGTACTACGCACATTCACTGCCGTTTTTGTGAGCTCATTTCTTTGCAATGTGTTGGCGCACAGTGCACTTGACCGGGAGGATTCTAAAGATGGTGTTGGGTTCTCTGTATATATATATTCTTCAGTATAAAGAATGACAAAAAAGCATTCAATTTAGTGTCGATTACGTGTCTTCACTCTGAAGATGTGCCAGTAACCCAGCGGTTGACAATTTGGCACTAATCGTGTATAATAAATATATAATATATGCGGATATTGCAATCTATCTGCGCTAGACAACAAGGATAATGCTCTAATTGAAATCAATAATTTGACTTTGATATGGACATAACTGTATGACTCATACAGTTATGTCCATTGCTTTTGCATTTATTGGATATTGTAAGGATTTGCGGCTTCCATATATTCGCTGACGACGCTTGAGACGTGATTTTTTTGTGCAGTTTGTTTGAAAACTTCGTATAATGTTAGTTGTAGGATCTGCGGTGCGCGGTTGTGAGAGAGGGACGCGGGGGCGGGTTCATCTCGATTCAACTTTATTGTTACGTCGGTGATTGTGGTACAATAAAAACAATAATATTTCAGTTCTCCGTTATTTAAATGTGAATGCAGCGTAACAATGGACAATTACTTTGAACTTTAATGTATGAATTGTATCAGATCATCGTTTCATTTGGTCGGTTGTTTGATCACACAATATCAGATTCCAGAATTGGTGGAAACACTCAATTAAATCAATTATCCACATTATCATTGTCCACATGAACAGAGGAAATTAATATATTATTAAATGGAAACTCGCAAACGTAAGTATGTGAAGATATTCATGAAATATCAATAGTTGCGGAGATCTGGCCCCTTATTCACAACCATTCGATACGTTTCCGTGTCGGTAAGGAACCGTATTCGACAATGTCATTTCCGTCTTCAGTCTTCGTATGTTCGTTGAACTGTCAAAATTATTCGGTTTCGGATTTGTGAATTGCGTTTGAAGGACATCTTCAATACCTTTTGACTTTCGATTCGGTACGGAATCGAATCGAATGATTGTGAATAAGGGGCCAGATCTAGTTGCGATTGAGAAGTGACAATCAAGAAAGTTCCTTCGCTTGCTTCGCTCGTAGCGTAGAGTGCGCGGAGCGAGCGGAGCGTACCACGATTGCGAGTACATATGCGAGAATAACTTGTATGTATCTCAAACGTACATTACGTACTCCGGTCCCAACTCGTTCGATAATATAATTTGTATATTTCCGATAAGATGCCATCTTTTTTTGGATAAATATTCTTTTATCGAACAAAAGACGGGATGTGACCAGTGGCGTGCCTAGGAGAGGGCAGGTAAGGGCAAGCCCGATAGACATTCTACGATTAAGAAAAAAACACTAAGTTACTCAGTTATTGATTATTGAATATCAATTCTCAATACTCAATTCTTTATTGCGTACCATAACGTATGTAGTTTATTAATTATTTTTATTAATAAATCTTAACTTAAAACTATGCCCCACAAAACCTTTTTTACGGTTTGTCTGTGGGTACAGAACCAACAGTCACAAAAACAGGTTTATTTAAATTCGGTTTAGTTGGTACGGGTATAAATACAATAGTCACAATTATGGACCCTGTCGGGCACAACATAGATCAAGTAGGAGAGCTAGATCAAGTAGCTCATGTTATTCAGATTAGTGCAAGCCCAGCTTTTTGGCTTGTATGAAGGTCTCGCTACTGTATGACAATATTTTGTAAATCACTTTACCACACGGCCAGTTAACGAAGTCGAAGTCAAAGTCAAAGCATTTATTTCAATTAAACCATTTACAGGCACTTTTGAATTGTCAAGGAGTCGGTCAGTTAGTCAGAGAGTTGAAGCTAGTTGCTCGTTCCAAAACGTAGGTAGGTCTCTATGAAGAAGAACGAGCAAGAAACTCCACGGACACTCTTTTAAATAAAGTTTTTACAAAGTCTGGTTACATGATTCTTGTTGCTTCTATATGTGAAAACTATGAAGGTAATCTAACAATACAAAACACAAAAAAGAAGCAAGATAAAGTGGCATCTAATCCATGGCAGATAAGAGCTGACCAATCTCTACTGACAGCGCCCGTTCACGAACATGACGCGTGAATCAGCACCATTCAGCTCAACCATTTTGAAGGGAGCCGAATGATCCAACACACGCGCCACCATCAGCGAGACATTTGAGCGAGCATGACAATACTCCCAACCGCCATGTTAATTTTTGTCAAACATAAAGGTATTAATATACTTAGTAAATGGCTCCATGGTATTCACATTTACAAAATTGAAATAATGCTGCTAAATTATACAAAACTAAGGTTTCCAATGTATATTATTTTCTCATATGAAGTGTGATAAGTTAATAATTTAAAAATATCTATATATAAGAAATAACGATACTCGTTACTCATGTCAATAGAAAAAGGGGTAGGAAACATCCTTTTCTTCCAATTTGGAAATTACTTAAACTGGCTGTGGAGCAGGACCAGCATTCAACAACTTCCTCCATCACCACCTCCATAGTAACGCAGAATCTATTCCAGGCCCAAGTTTTAATATCTGTGAGCAGGCTGTGTTTACTCGACAAAACTGATTACGTTTCAACGATAAGTACCATAAACAAAATCAGGCGATTTTAATATTTTACGGGGTAAAGTTTTCAGGCATTTTTTTCATCCCCTTTGAGGAAATAAGGAATAAAACGCAGCTGTCGTTCAGTTCCGCACACTTACCCTGTAGGGTGTAACTTTTTAATTACACCCTCCCCCGACATTTTTACCCCTGAGGGATATCTTAGTTGTTTCTAAAGTTGGACCCTTAAAAGTGTTTGATTTTATGGCTTGATGAAACGAAACATGTTTTGCACTTTTTGAATATTATTTTCTTACTAGCCCCTGCCCGCGGTTTCGTCTGCATAGACTATAAAATTAAGCCAGTCTTAAATTATTCCACAGGATATTAAAAACGGGATAAAAATTATGCTGTAATAAGTATTGGTCAAAGTCAAAGTCAAAGTCAAAGCATTTATTTCAATTAAACCATTTGCAGGCACTTTTGAATAGTCAAAATAAAATTGAAGCTAGTTGCTCGTTCCAAAACGTAGGGTAGGTCTCTATGGAGAAGAACGAGCAAGAAACTCCACGGACACTCTTTTCAATCAAGCTTTTACAAAATCCAGGCTACATTATTCTTGTTGCTTCAATATGTGAAAACAATGTAAGTGAAGAGAAATCCAAAACATTCTAATTAAAAATAAATTAATATAAAAGCCATGGCAGTTAAGAGATGACCAATCTCAACTGACAGCGCCCGTTCACGAACATGACGCGCGGATCAGCACCACTTAGCTCAACCATTTTAAAGGGAACCGAATGATCCAACCCGCACGCCACCATCAGTGAGACATTTGAGCGAGCATGACAATGCTCTCAACTGCCATGCTCATTTATGACAAACACATTGAATAAATAAATGGATCCATAGTTCTCACATTTACATATTAATTGAAATAATGCTATTAATTTATACAAAGCTAAAATTTCCAATGTATGTAAGTATGTCATTCGACAGATAAAATATAATAAGTAAATATAATAATAACGGTACACGTTATTCATGTCAATAATAAGGGGTGAGCAACATAAATTTCTTGCAATTAAGAAATTCCCTAAAGAGGCTGTGGAGCAGGACCAGCATTATGCCAAGCATTTTTATCATTGATATAATCTTCCAACTTATAATATGCTTGCCTACATAGTGTGCGTTTAATGCATGTTTTAAATTGCCTTTCATTTAATTGCAAAATATCGAGCGGTATTTTATTATAACATTTTACACAATACCCCATAAAAGAAGTATGTACTTTTGACAATCTGAAACTTGGTTGATATAATTTGTTCCTATTTCTAGTATTAAAGTTATGTCTGTCACTTATTTTACTAAACAGATGAAGATTTTTACGAACATGCATGATGTTTTCGTATATATATTGACAAGGTACCGTCATGATATTAATTTGTTTAAACAATTCTCTTAGAGACTCGCGTCTGCTGAGATTATAGATGGCTCTGACAGCCCTCTTTTGCAGAATAAAGATAGAATCTATATCTGCAGCCCGTCCCCAAAGCAAAATACCGTAAGACATGATACTATGAAAGTAACTAAAATAGACTAGTCTAGCGGTATCCACGTCTGTCAATTGCCTGAATTTTCTGACAGCGTAAGCGGCCGAACTTAGCCGCCCTGCAAGAGATGTTAAGTGAGGACCCCACTGCAGCTATGAGTCATGCGTAATCCCTAGGAAAACTGTCTTTTCGACGAATTCAAGTACGTCCTTATTTAATAAAAGGTCAGGTTCAGCCGTTAAAGCTTGAAAAGTAACAAAAATTCATCCATCATTACCAATTTTTGCGTTTATAATAGTAGTAGGAAAAGCTGTACGGGATCGATCGGTCAAGGTAAAGCTACGCTTGCCGCGGTCAGTCTGTGGATGGGTGACCATCCATTTCACACCGAGTTCCCTCCGTGTCTCGGAGAGCACGTTAAGCTAATGGTCCTGGCTGATATTCGTAGATTTTTGGCAGTCGTCTCAGATTATCAAAACAAAAGGCAGATAGAGTGTCCGGAACACTGCGAGTGAAGCCACAAAAGCAAATACAAATTCAATAACGAATGCCTACAATTGTTTTGTATTCGCTTTTGAATGTTTATTTGTATTAGCATTTGTTTTTTTTTAACAATGCTTCGCTTCGTGCTGTACTGACTCGTGTTAGTACAGCGCGAAGCGAATTGTAGGTATTCATTTTTGAATTGGTTATTTGCTTTGGTGGCTTCACTCTCAGTGTTCCGCACGGTATATCTGCCTTTTGTTTCATAATCTGAGTTATAGGTAGTCAGAAGCCAGAAAGTCTGACAACCAGTCTTACCAAGAGGTATCCTGTTGCCTAGAAACTGGGTTGTGAAGGTTAGATAGGTAGTCGCTCCATGTAAAACACTTGGTATTCAATTGCATTAGGTCACACTAGAAGCAGACCCCAACATGGAACTTGGGAAAATGCTAGGCAGATGATGAAATAGTAATAGGAATAAGGTATTTATAAACTGTACAATAACATGTTTCTGATTCATTAGTAAACAGTTGTTTTATCTCACGAAAGCGGGTGAGCCATACTGTATAGTTATAATGCGTATAAAGACGCGCTCTTGTGTGTGTGCGTGTTGTAACAAAGGAAAGGGTCTCCATAGGTTTCTACAGTTGAGCTTAATTCTGAAAATACAAGTCGATCACGATGATGATGAAATAAATAAATAGTTCTTCAATTGTGTTAGCAAATAAGTGACATCACACAAAATTGTCACATGATGTCTATGAGGGAGTCGGGTCTAGACAGATCATTAAAAGTATGGCAATTGATCGTTGATGTCAACTACACCATTACCTCAAAAAGACAACCGTCTTCAAAATCTAATGTTTTGTATTGCCACCAAAGAGGGCTGTCAGAGCCATCTATAATCTCAGCAGACGCGAGTCTCTAAGAGAATTGTTTAAACAAATTAATATCATGACGGTACCTTGTCAATATATATACGAAAACATCATGCATGTTCGTAAAAATCTTCATCTGTTTAGTAAAATAAGTGACAGACATAACTTTAATACTAGAAATAGGAACAAATTATATCAACCAAGTTTCAGATTGTCAAAAGTACATACTTCTTTTATGGGGTATTGTGTAAAATGTTATAATAAAATACCGCTCGATATTTTGCAATTAAATGAAAGGCAATTTAAAACATGCATTAAACGCACACTATGTAGGCAAGCATATTATAAGTTGGAAGATTATATCAATGATAAAAATGCTTGGCATAATGCTGGTCCTGCTCCACAGCCTCTTTAGGGAATTTCTTAATTGCAAGAAAATTATGTTGCTCACCCCTTATTATTGACATGAATAACGTGTACCGTTATTATTATATTTACTTATTATATTTTATCTGTCGAATGACATACTTACATACATTGGAAATTTTAGCTTTGTATAAATTAATAGCATTATTTCAATTAATATGTAAATGTGAGAACTATGGATCCATTTATTTATTCAATGTGTTTGACATAAATGAGCATGGCAGTTGAGAGCATTGTCATGCTCGCTCAAATGTCTCACTGATGGTGGCGTGCGGGTTGGATCATTCGGTTCCCTTCAAAATGGTTGAGCTAAGTGGTGCTGATCCGCGCGTCATGTTCGTGAACGGGCGCTGTCAGTTGAAATTGGTCATCTCTTAACTGCCATGGCTTTTATATTAATTTATTTTTAATTAGAATGTTTTGGATTTCTCTTCACTTACATTGTTTTCACATATAGAAGCAACAAGAATAATGTAGCCTGGATTTTGTAAAAGCTTGATTGAAAAGAGTGTCCGTGGAGTTTCTTGCTCGTTCTTCTCCATAGAGACCTACCCTACGTTTTGGAACGAGCAACTAGCTTCAATTTTATTTTGACTATTCAAAAGTGCCGGCAAATGGTTTAATTGAAATAAATGCTTTGACTTTGACTTTGACCGACTTCCGAAACTAAAGTCATGTGTGTTCTGTGCTGTAGTTATTTATCTGTTTTTAGATTTTGCAGACGGTTGTCTTTTTTGCAAAAAAGCTTTTTTATTTTTCGCTTTTTAGTACCTTCTTGTCATCCAAATCCTTTAAAGAACGGCAACACAGTCAAAACAGAGATTGAAAGTACAAAATTGGAGAAAATTAAAACATCATCCATGTATATTTTTTTGCATTCTGTCGATTTTTTTAAAAAGTGCTGAATCAATTTCGGTAAAATTTTTATGGGACCATCCCTGAGGCGTCCCATATCGATCAAATCAAGAATTTTCAAAATCGCTTCACATTTTCCGGAGAAATCTCGTAACAAATATACAAAAAAGAAAATGTACGTTTCTATGAAAATTCTCTTCCCAACAGAAAATGTAAATATTTAGGTAATAACCGAATGTATTTGTTACTAAAATCGTCATGTCCAATCTCCTCCCAAAATCATGATTTAAACACGCCAATATTTTCTAATAGCCGAACTGATTACCAATTAGTGAGGAGCGGGTCCAATCCTCCGAGGAGGAGGTAGAGGGGTGACAGTGACAAACGACGGAAATATTTCACTGAACCAGCCACCCGCGGACACTGTTGAGAGGATAATAGTAGTCGTAGATGGAATATTTGTGAGTTCTGATGCATCTGGCTGGAGGAACTGTGGTGTTCGGGGTTGAGGTGAGATTAAAATAAACTAGGGTTAAGATTATAAAGATATTTCAGTGATACCAATGGGAAAACGATTAAAACTAAAAACTTGAGAGGTGTCAAGGGACAACCGGATGGAACAAAGTTCCTTTCGACAACAATTTACAACAACAACAACACAACAACAGCAACAAACACAACAACAATAATAATTGTTGATGTGTAATTGTTGTTGTTGCTGTTTATTATTATTTATTATTATTATTGACAAATAATAACTGGCTTGGACAGAGAAACACGCGCACGTCGCACGGCTTACAACTATAGCATAAAGTGTCGTTACAACTTTAATAAGTGTCGTTATATTTTTTCCGTCTAGCCCCCTTTCGCAACGCGCGATAAGGAACTACGTTCCAATAAGGTTAATGAGATGAGATTGAGTCGTGCCCGATACGATACCCGATCAGCTACTGACTCGAACTCAAATAATTTAGTTCAAATAAACCATTTACAGGCACTTTTGAATTGTCAAGGAGTCAGGCAGTCAGAAAGTCGAGGCTAGTTGCTCGTTCCAAACAGTAGGTTTCTATGGAAAAGAACGAGCAAGAAACTCCATGAACACTCTGTTGATTTTTAGGTACATCACTCATGTTGAATTTACGGGACACAAATGTGAGAAAAATGTGACAAGTTTTGCACGTTAAAAGAGGTCTAGAGACAATTATAAACAATTCAAAATTACTTTAAAATAATCGAGGCAGCTATGAGATGCCCAGTCCCAACTGACGACTATACTGACTACTGACTGAGTATATTACTTAGGTAATTCATTAAATAGACAAAGTACAGAGCGCGGTGTCGCAATCACGCTGTCATGATTATTATTGTTAGGTGATTGACCCGAACATGTGTTTAAATAAAAATCATATTTTCGGATGAGTTACATCTATAATGGATTAGTAAACAAGAATCTTATAATTATGTTGGTAAACCTATTAAGATTTACCAACATAATACACACATACGGCTTGCTATGTGGCTTAATAGCCACACTGTATGGTGTGGTCACCATCATCATCATTTCAGCCGAAAGACGTCCACTGCTGGACATAGGCCTCCCCCAAGTCTCGCCACATTGACCGGTCTCGTGCAATTCGCATCCAGCGGATCCCCGCAACCTTTACCAGGTCATCGGTCCACCTAGTGGAAGGCCTTCCAACGCAACGTCTTCCTGTTCGCGGTCGCCACTCCAGAACTTTTCGGCCCCATCGGCCATCCGATCTGCGAGCAATGTGTGCCGTGTGCTGCCGGCCGCGAATAGCACCACCTCATTTTTACCCGTGGGTGTCGTAGAAGGCGACAGAGAGATACTGACCAGAAGATGGGCAGCAGCGTCCTTCTAATATTTATGGCAAAAATGAAGACAAGAATAAACTCAAGAACTAATTTCCGTTCCGTTCAACACGCACGGAAATTAATTCTTGAGTCAGAATTATATTTTAAGTTTGATACCTTACTGTATTGTGTAAAATTTCAAATTTTAAAATATGACTGAACCCATTGATGTCCCTACGGTATAACGAATCACCCTTCGCCGATGGTACGGTTCGCCGAAATCACTATTAGTCGACGATTGGTTCCACGAATAAATCCTTCGCCGATAGAACTATTCGCCGAAAACATAGTTCGTTGATAATTTTGTTATCATGTTGGCAATTAATCTACCAATATTTGCAAAATATCATTATCTTTATCTTTATTAAATTGTCTGACAAAGCAATGCTGATGCAAGACTTAACCCAGTACCCATCAGAAATTACTCATTTATCGCAGTTACATATCAATATCTGACAATCTTGAATATTTAATAATAGCTAAACATATTATTACCTGACTTGCTACTTTTAATATCTACCTATTAAACGGTAAAAAATCATGCAAGTCACTATTACAAGCAGGACATTGTTTTTATAAATAGACTGGTTTAAGTAGGTAAGAAATTGATAACAATAATATTTATGTTTGTTTAAGTATTTTGTAGTCATAGATAAGATACACAATTTGGTATGTAAGAGTAAGCATGACTTGACATTTGAGTGTTATTGTGATGAAAACAATTACACATTGTAAACAGGAAAACGTGTATTATTATGTTCTAGATCACTGGGGTGTGATTCTGTAAGACCTCATTCTAAACTTCGAATCTGAATCCGCTGTGAGTTTCTTGATTGGCATTCTAAAAACTGGGTTGATAATTCGCATTTACACTAGCGCCACCCTTGCGAGCGCGTCAGGGAGTTGAACTAAATTGACAGGAAGATTTTGACAGATAAAGTATAAGATGACGTAAGAAGTGGCATTCCGTAAGGTAATTTCCCCGTCACTTCGACGTTCACTTCGCACTCGAACCCGATACATCAAGGTCATTTTGAACCTTACGCGAAGTGAGAGTGAATAGCGATGTGAAATGCGAGTTGTTGTTAGAATTTTACAGAATCGACCTACTGATCTTGGTGAGATACGACCTGTGTATAAGATATGTGTTCTTGATTTCCAGGAGGAGAAATTGTGAGGTATTTTTATTATTACTTTCTTTTTATTTAATGTATCCTAAAATTTTAAATAGGGCATAGGAATTAAATATTTTAGGGCTGTATAGTATGACACTCATCATCATCAGCCGAAAGACGTCCACTGTTGAACATAGACCTCCCCCATAGAACGCCACAACGAGCGACAACCTGCCGCTTGCATTCACCGGTTACCCGCGACCTTGACGATGTCGTCGATCCATCTGGTGGGAGGCCTACCAACGCTGCGTGTTCCGGTTCATGGCCTCCACTCGAGAACCTTTCTTCCCCATCGGTTATCGGTTTTTCGAGCGATGTAACCTGCCCATTACCACTTCAACTTGCATATTCTGAGAGCTATGTCGGTGACCTTAGTTTTTCGGCGAATTTCCTTGTTACGGATTTTATTGCGGCAAAGAATTTCCGAGCATTGCTCTCTCCATGGCTTGCTGCATGACCCTGAGCATTTTTAAGAGGCCAACAGTTAATTACGGACCACGTTTCTGTGCCATAAATAATAATAATAATTTCACACATGGCCATCTGATTCCAAACTATGGAGACCCTGTACTATGGGTGTCAGACAGATGATATACATACACAAATACATTTATATAGCACCACCCCATTTCTACCCGTGGGTGTCGTACAAAGCGACAAAGGGATATTGACCAAAGGATGGGCAGTAGCATCCTTCTGAGTATCATAACACCTACTGCGATCGCCGACATGCATCGGCCAAGCATGGCGATTATGGCTAAACCCCCCTTAGGGAGACCAATGCCCAGCAGTGGGCGTTTAAAGGGTGAAATGATGATAGATAAAGAACACCCAGACACAAGGCAAACACAAGTCATCACTGGCAACACACACTGGTTACAAACTCCGTCTTTTGAACGAAAGGATATCTCGTAGTTTACCGAAACTCATCATCATTATCATCATTTATTTAAAAAAAATTCTACGTTATTCCAGCAAAGCCGTGTGATCATGGATAAAGAATTCTCCACCCATCATCCACCACCATCTGATTCCACCTTAACAAACTTTCACATTTATAATAGTTGTACGATTTATCTCTTTTATCTTTATACTACTGTTCTACATTGAACTGTGAGCGTTTTGGTACCGGGGGTCATCTTTAAAACTACTAGGAAATTACTTACTTGATAGTTTGACTTTTTACTCTTTGGTTAACTGTTTTTAGTTCCCGCTGAGTTGTTAATGTGCTTTCTTTTAAAGGTCGTTAAGGTATCGTCTTTAGAAGATTAAAGATGTTGTGTTGAACTTTCTGGAGTTAAGTTTAATGTTGCAATGGAACTGAATAATGTTTCCTATTTGCACTACATTAATTATGCTAACAACTTGTTAACGTAATGTATAAATGTATATTATGTTTGGTATCTATAGAAAAAATATTTTAGCACAAGAATGGCGGTCACTGCCATTTCCTTAAAAATCTCTTTTTAAAAAGTTGTTAATACAAAAAACTATTTACCATTTTTCATTATTTTGTAAAATATGTGGCTGAATGCGATAGATATCAATTTAGAACAATTTAGATCGATAACGATCTTATTTTTTGTTTTTGAAATGAAGAATGTTAAAAAATGTAAGGCGATCAATGACCGTTCTTGGCACGTTAAAATGAATGTTCTATAGTCGAAATATAAAACCGTGTTTTATTCTGCTAAGGGTGTTACCAGACCAAGCGATCGATCGTCGATCGACGGCATCGATCGATGGTAGAATGGATTAGTGGACGTCGATCGAGCTGCTTGATTATTATTAGTGATGGATTATAGTCGGAGATTAATCGATCAACGTCGACCGATGCCATCGACTGGTAATCGATCGATTAGTTAGTCGAACGTTATCCGTTGATCAGCCAAAGCTACTACACCAATCGATCAACGTCGATCGATGTCGACCGATGGCATCGTTCGACGATCGATCGATTGATGTAGTTACACCCAAAGGACCTAGATCTAGGACTGCTAGATCAATGAAAATGATTAAATTAGACTAAATGCATATGCATCCTCATCTGCTCATGTGAGAACTGTCTCAGCGGATGACCATTGCGTGACTGATTACTGGGGAGAAATCTGACAAAAATAATCACAACACACACATACAAACTTCTGTTGACTCTGAGTTATAATGACACTGAAGATTTACTACAGATATCGATAGCTTAATTTAATATCACAAGTATTTAATACAACAATATACATAAACACAAGTTTTTCATATATTTATCTCGCTTTCATACACACACACACACCCTCACATTAGTTAGTCTAATAGGCCACACCACAGTTGCATTATCTACTAAATAGAAAAGAGAAATTTAATAATAACACATTGTGATCGTCTTACAACTACTGTTATGTTTCAAATCATAGGCTGCGACGCTGGCTCCCTAAAAGCAATTAAATCTTATACTGGGTGCCAGAATTAATCTAAAACACTGTTTTTTCTTGTAATGCTACATAGTATTTATATAATGTGTTTTTGGAACGAAGTTCCTTATCGCGCGTTGTGAAAGGGGGCTAGACGGAAAAAATTCTTACGAAAAGTTGTCACGACACTTTTGTATATTTGATTTAAGAGCCATCTATTAACGTTATTGGCGCAACTGTGCTCTTCGAGATCGAATTACGAACGGCCAATAGATGGCGCAGAAATAATTTATTGGTCTTTCTATCTAAATAACTACGCATTGTACTAACATGTTAGAAAATGTTAATCTTTAAAATTACTTACTTACAATGTAAGCAGCCATAATAACTTTTCATTCCTCGCTTTTTTTTTGCCCTGGCTTAAAGCCACTTAAATTCACTTTAACGCATCACATTAATTAGTGAAGGAATTGTAATAAAATTTTATTACAATTCCTTCACTAATTAATCGAAAGGAACTTCGTTCCATCCGGGTGTCCCTTGACACCTCTCAAGTTTTTTTGTACTACTGAAGTGAATAAAATCTTTTTTTTTACACTTCCACACACACTCACGTGTGTGAGTGCCACGATATATATCTGTGTTTGCTATCGACACGCTGAGCAGAAGATAATACATTGCGAGTCTAGTTCACTGTACCACAGCGAATGCTACCTTCTGGTCATCCATTACGAACCATTTATCAACCAACTCATCATCCACCTGGCCTTTATCCCAACTAAGGTAGGGTCGGCTTCCAGTCTAACCGGATACAGCTGAAAACCAACGTTTTACATGGAGCGACTGCCTATTGGACCTCCACGACCCAATTACTGGGTAACACGATACCCCTTGACCAGACTGGTTGTCAGACTTCCTGGCTTCTGACTAACCCATAACGACTGCCAAAGATCTACAAATGACAGCCGGGACTAAGGGCTTTACGTGAGCGTAAGAACGGGATGGTCACCCATCCACAGACGGACCGCGGCTAGCGTAGGTTAACCTTTGACCGATCGATCTGTACCGCATTAACTTAGCCACGAGCTCCTCTTTATCAACCAACTGACGACTACTAAAGCCCACGAATGTCATGAACTGCAATAAAATGGACTGGACCACTTAACATCAAAGGCGCAGTTTTAACATTTGACACTTTTTGTAATCAAAACTTTCCGCGAACTCGTTGGAAAATTTTGCAGTTTAAAAAAAAAAGATGGCGGCAAAAAGTTGCGGGAGCATGTCACATGTGGCGCGGGACGTTGAGTTATGGCGCATAGTTTTATATTAAATTTCGCATAATTCCCCGGTGGTACTGTAGCATACAACTTGTAACTGCAATCGGGACGGGATATATTAAAAAGTTGTTATTGCGCAACCAGTTGCTGAATGGTGACTGACATTTTTGGGAACAATATCCGGATGAGTATTTTTAATTTTCAAATTATAATATAATAGTGTTTTTTTCATACGTACATACTTTGATTGTAAATATAATTTATTTAATAATGTTAATACGTGAATCGTTCCTAATTTTGTAATGATCTGTTTCTATTTATAAATATACAAGATGAAATTGAATTCATTAGCAAAATTTTAAGGAGTGACTCAGACCACGAACCTAAACAACTTTCATTATGGAGCCAACACAAACAGCTGGCAAAATGTATGGAACAGCTGTTTTTTTTCGCGCTGTTTCAGTTGGCTCTATAATGAAAGTTGTTCAGGTTCGTGGTCTGAGTCACTTCTTTCAAAAATTGCTAATGAATTCAAATTCATCCTGTATAGGTACTTAAATTTGCACACCACACATAGTAGAATACATTATGCTAAAACTATTTACTTTGTTTTAATATCACATATAATGCATTCCATATTCTGACCAATATTCAGATCGATCATTCCAACTATCAGCATCTACAGCCCCAATTAACCAAATTACCACAATCAGTAGCAATATTTGCAACCGGTCGCTCGCTACACGATAACCCACCGTCCCGGATGCTTCCTCTCTGATTGTAAAGTCAGCCACAGACTCAGACTCCGAGCATCTTGCGAGTACGACAGAACTTGTGCTGCGGAATGTTTCCGAACATCGCTCTGAAAATTATATTACCAGTATTACGTCGAGACTTAAGAGAAAAAAAGATATTAAAAGTCGGGGTGGTTGTCTATTTGGTTAGATTGAATTTTGAAAGAAAACTTCTGGAATTACATATGTTGTTGATTTATCCGCATAGCAAAACTCAGCTCAACTGATACTTAAAAGTATTAACTTTAGCCGATTAGTGCTTTTAGTTTGTAGGTTTACAGAACGGTTCTAGATGAACGAGTTTTTTAGGTTTCGTAAATTAAAGAGTCCAAACGAACTTCCGTTCGTGTGTCTGTCTGTCTGTCCCTCTTTCACAGGGTTGTTTCATTTGAATCGTAATAGATAGATTTGAACTTACCACAGTGTGTGTATAATTATTTTTGCTACAACAACAAAAATAACAATAAAATAAAGTTGACCATTTAAGAGGTTCCTAGAGATAGTACGAGTACCTCATGTGTGAATTCGATTCGAAACTGCCCGGTTTTATTTTTCAGTTTTTATAGTGATTTCGTTATGACAAATGGTTAAGGCCCCCGCCTCTCATGCACGAGGTTGTGGGTTCGCAAAAGGGCTGGAGCGAGTACCAATGAGATATTTTCAATTTCATAAATATGTATTTTCTAAGTTTATCTTGGACATTACTGACTTCGGTGAAGGAAAACATCGTAAGGGAAACCTGGACTTACAATAAATAAAATTGCTAAATAGCCTCGAGCGCACGTGGTGATCAATGCTCATGCCTTCTCTGTATGAGAAGAGGGCTTTGCCTTGCGGTGGAACAATAATGGGCTGGTATTGTAAACTTAGATAAATTCAGACAAAACAAAACAAGACGAAAATTATTGCAAAAGATCTGATACACAATCTCAGATTACAAAATAAAAGGCAGATAGATTTCGTGATTGTATTTGCTTTTGAATTTGTATTTGTATTTTTATTTGTTATTTTTTAACGATGCGGCGATTCGTGCTGTACTGACTCGTGTCAGTTCAGTACGAAGCGCGTTGTAGGTATTTGTTTTTAAATTAGTATTTGCTTTTTGGCTTCACTCTCCGTGTTCCACGCGGTCTATCTGCGTTTTCTTTCATAATCTGAGTACACAACAATATCAGGCGAGAACTCGTTTCCAAAAGTAACATCAAAGGAAGACAAGTTCAAACACCAAACCATGTTCTTTATTCACTAACAACCAAGAAATCATAAATTCAACAAACAGAGGACACACAAACAACATATTTTTACGACAATCGACGTAATTCGAAAAAATATATTCAACGGGCATGCAACCAGAGCCCTGAGGACCGCTATTGCGGAGCCCAGGGGAACGACATTGCAAAATTTCCAATTTTCAACTCAATCCAATTTCAATCTATTTTCAATATCAGTCGATTGCTGTACTCGGTTGGAGGCGGGTAGGACGTGGAAAAACTTGTAAGAGATACCAGGTGAAGATCCGGGAATGTGGAGAGGATGAGGACTCAATTATGTAGTTTTTATTAATTTATACTTTTGCAAAAAAAAGGTAGAAAGGCTGACTTAATGCCTTACTGTCACTTGATAATAATGAATCGTTTACTAAAATTGACCAACATAACTTGGCACATGTCAACAACAATACTTTTGACTGACAGCATTCCAAGTTATGTTGGTCAATTAAAGTTAATGTTTCATTATTCTTAGTGACGTCTCTGAGTATGGCAGTTAGGCATTTTCTACCGATAAGGTAGTAGAAAATTGGCGGTAGATCAGATAGTAAGTAGAAAATATTTGTCTATTGGAAATGTATTTCTATTAGTAGCCTAATATTAGTAGCAAAATATGTATTTCTTACTCCTTCTTTCTGTTCCGTTGTTCTTTTCTGATTGATTTCATGACGGTATCCAAGACAGTTGCAAGGCTTGTCCAAGACTCGTCGAGCATCATTGCCTCGGTGCTTTTCAGATAGTCGCCACTGTCGATTCTGTTTTCAGAAGGTGTAGTGGTTTGGGAATGGTGTGGCAGGCTTGGAATATTTAAAATCCAAGTAAAAAGGTCAGCCTAAAGCCACACCCGCGACACTCTATAGAAACGAAAAGATATAATTGCCTATACTACTACTAAAATAACAGACTGTACAGATGTATGTGCACACACGCACGCGGCGCGGCGCGTAGACACGCATGTGTCGAACAAAAACGCAGTTCCCAGAGCAGTTGTTCGATGCGGGGAGAGGTGAGGAACGGTTTCAGAAGGAGGCGGAGCGTATCGCTACTGTACCGTAGTACTAATATTATTTTATACTGTGCTAAAGCGCTCAGCAGGTACACTTATACCCACAAGTCAGTGAAAAAACTTACTTAGGTTACAACTATTGAAAAGCCGTATAGATGGATTTGTCATGGGTAACCTATGCTTGCCGTAACCGTTAAGTGGATGGGTGACCATCGATTTTATAGCAAAACCGCTCCGTGTCTCGGAAAACCAAGAAAAAAATTCGGTCCCGGCTACCATTCGTAGACCTTGACAGTCGTTATGGGTAGTCAGAAGCCAGAAAGTCTGACAACCAGTCTTACCAAGGGGTATCACGTTACCTAGTAACTGAGTTGTGGAGGTCAGATAGGCAGTCGCTCCATGTAAAACAACTGCATTCGCAGACTAGGCATATGATGAGTTATAATAGCGATTTCTATCAGTGTACTGTTTAGACTTAGCCCCAGACTTTTGTGTATGGTAAAAGCATCGGAAACTGATTGCAATTAAAATAATCACTATTAGAGGAAGTTTGAAAGTGGCGCCAGTGACAGAAAAGTTGAAAGGGAATCGTTTGTCTTAGTATGGGCATGTGAAGAGAAGAGACGAAACTCATGTGACCAAAAGAGCTATGAATATTAATTTGGATGGATGGAGAGGGAGAGGAAGGCCAAAGAAAAGATGGGTGGATTGTGTGAAGAATGATATGAATGAAAAGGGAGTCAGTGAAAGCATGACGTTGGACAGGACGGAATGGAAGAAGAAAACATGTTGCGCCGACCCCAAGTAACATGCGATAAGGGCAGGAAAAAGAAGACTATTACTACACTGAAAGGGCATACAGTGCCCTCTGTGTCCAGTACAACAACGTGTTCCGGGCAGTGTTAGGGCTGCCCCGTTCCTGTTGCGCATCAGGGATGTTCGCGCAGGCGCGCACTGATTGTTTTCACGCTTCTTTGCGTAAGCGGTGTGCGTCCTTGGTGCGCCGGGTGCGGGCCAGCCCCAATGCTATCCCGGCAATGATCGCCAACAGGCTGGAGTGCCCTTAAATCCAGCATTGCTGGGGCAGGCATGTCGCTGTTTCAATGCCGGTTAGAAATTTTTAATTTTTGTGTTAATGTTACAGATATGACCCGTGTGATGTAAATTTGAACGAATAGTTTTAATTTTAATTCAATTGAATGTGTTGTATGTTTTGTGTTGTTAATGGAATTGTATTGATTAAGATGAATCTTGTTACTTGAATTTGAATAAATAAATAATAATAATAATTAATAATTTCAAAACTAAGTATGAATTTATTAATAGATTATTTTCATCATCAAGGTCGTAAAAATGTTCATTGATAACCCAAAGAAACTACTAGTGTGAAGGAAAAATGAAACCAATATCTTATAAATAATTCATTCTTCAATTTCATGCAAGCGCAACCACGGCCCGAAACTATCCTATTTGTTACCAATAACTCTTGGAATAAGGACGGAATATATTAAAACTTAGATAATCTACGTTTAGGCATAACATAATACCACGGTGCTTATAACTCCTGAAAGTGTGTGATAATGTGTAGGTATGTTTATACACTATTGTCTATACTAATATGAGGATTACAAGTCTGTTTGTTTTATTGATAAAGGCTCGCCCCGGTTTCGCACGGGGGCAACGTTCAAACTATACGTATAAAGCTATGTCCACTTATATCAGGGCCGTCCCCAAGACGGGGACGGTCCGTGTCCGTGAAAAAACATAGTTTTTATTATTTTTTTTTCTTTTTGTTTGGGGTAAAAACGATATTACAATACATATCACTTATCAGGAAGGTATATAGAAAACAGAATCAATGTAATAACTACAACATTTTCCACATATTAACAAAGTTGTGAACATTTTACATGAACTCGTTCACACACGTCCGTGTTCGGGCCGGCAACAGAGCTTCAGTGTCCAGGCCGACTCCGTGACGTACCCGTGCACGTCACGGCGTCGACCCGGGCCCTAACTACATTTTCCAAGCACAAATTCAAATCATTCAGATGCACGGTCTTAGCACGGCCACGGACCGTCCCCGTCCCCGTCCCGGGTCCTGATATGTGTGGATAGAGCTTAAACCTTCATCTTGAATCACTCTATCTATCCGTTGCGGAGTTTAAAAGATCTAAGCGTACAATAGACAAGTTTTAGAGTGGAGACCGCGTTTGGGAAAACTTAGTGTAGGGACGCCCTGCGGGTGGTCGACTTAGGGGCAGTCCACCACCCGATCAGATGCAGGCCCGTGCAGGCGGCGCGCCGTGTTCCGCGCGCGCCACATTAGAGGAATCGGCGGCGCTTAGATCGCCGAGGTTGACGGGACCCGCCTACGTCATTGGCGAGTCATAGCCTGGAGGGAGCGCGGTGCAAGCGCGAGGGAATCCCGTACCCCCGCCTATAGGTCAGTCGAGGAACACCGTGGTGGTTTTAGCCGGTAAGAGCCCAGCACACCCCCCCGTCTTCCCCAGACGGGGGACAGTCCATGAGGATTTGCCCACGTTAAAAAGAAAGGGCCCTGCTGCACGATGAACCGCTGATTTAAAGAAGGTGGTTGGCAGCGGATGCATGCGGGCTGCCCAAGACTAGGTTGGTTGGCAATCTCTGGGGCAGGTCTATATTCAGCAGTAGGGCAAAAGGTTGACGATGAAGCTTACAGAGGGGACAGAGGGCAGGAAGCGCCTTTGTTTTATACCATCATCGTCTACCTAGCCTTTTCACAACTATGTTGGAGCTGGCTTCCAGTCTAACCGGATGCAGCTGATTACAAGTGTTTTACATGGAGTGACTGCCTATCGGATCTCCGTAACCCAGTTACTGGGTAACACGATTCCCCTTGGTAAGACTGGTTGTCAGACTTTCTGGCTTCTGACTACCTATATCGACTGCCATAGATCTACGAGTGACAGCTTACTGTATTCTATTACTAATAACATTAATTTACCAGAAACTAATTACATAGTGGTTCAAAACACAGCCTACGTATTACTTAGGCTGTGTTTTTCAATTTCAAATGAATGTGAGCGTAGCGAGCGGTGCTGTGGCAGTGGCCGCCGAGTGCCAGATCCCCTTTATTACTGGTGAATCATTTGGGTTAGGTTAGGTGAGAACTGCGACCAGCGAAAGAAAATATTTTTATTCGAAAGGAATCAATCATAGTTCAGAATGAGAACTGCAAACAAATTATAATCGGTATTTTAATAATCGGAATTCGTATTTTTGATGTTTCGAGTTTTCATTATGTCGAACTTTTTGTTATTCGATCTTTTGAAACTCGGTATTTTGAAAATAGTAAGGGCGTTTGTGCACTACAAGGAATTTTACTGTCCGACAGTCCGATTTTGGAATTTAACCTAATCTGAATCTACGAGACTCTGTATCGGACCGTAAAAAATCGGACTGGCGGACAGTAAAATTCCTTGTAGTGCACAAACGCCCTAATTATTACCGTTCGGAATTTTGAAATTTTGGAATTTTATAATTAGGATGAATGATTAATCGGATTTATTATATAAGGAATTTTAAACCATTCGTAATTATGAAAATCGGTACCTATTTTAAAATTCGGATTACTGAATTTCGTAATAAAGTTTTCCGTTTTTGTGTAGTGTAGGTATCTACTGTATTACATCTGTGTTAAACATCCCATGGATGTCGTAAAAGGCGACAGAGGGATATTGACCAGAGGATGGGCAGCAGCGTCCTTCTGAGTACCACAAAACCTACTGCGATCGCTAACATGCATCGACCAAGCATGGCAATTACGTCTGAACCCCCCCTTGGGGGAGACCTATGCCCAGCAGTGGACTTCTAAAGGTCGACATGATAGTGATGATAAAACATCTGTAGCCGAACTACGAAGCCAGTACTTTAGCTATCAGCGCCAATATTATGGTTATGAAACGCGCTAATTTCCTAAACTACTGGTCCAATTTTGAAACTTCTTTCGCTAATAAGAAACTACATTAACTCTGAGTGCTACAAACTATTATCAAAAATAATTTAGGATTCGTAAGAAGGTTCACTCGGACGAAACTGCGGAGTAAAGCTAGTCTATTATATTTTTTAGTTCCATGTAATAGGAAGCGAAAACATAGGCATTTATTATGTATAAGTAAGATATTGTTTAGGGGTTTAATAAATAACCTCGGTTTATTTTATGTTACAAAGCTAATGGAACGAGATATTAATGGTTATTGTAGAAAAGAGCAAATATTTATAGAGTATATTTTTTGGCTTTCTTTTTATATTCTTTTAGGCTTGCGTTTGGCCGCAATTCACCTGATCTTAAGAGCGTGTATTCAATTCGTGATGAAAACTACTTCTTTTCGCCTTTTGCCAAGAGCAATATCGTAATGATGTGAGCAGATTATTTAAAGTCAATTACAGTTTTCGAAAAGATTAAGTCTTGATTTAGACAGCTACATAGTAAAAGTATAATTTTTAATTATGGTTTTGTGAAGCGAAGACAATTCTTTCATATCGTTTTACGAAAATAGACGTCAGAGTTAACTTTCAGGACGAATACAACCATTACAATATGCCAAAATATTTTGTTTTATGCGTTTTTCCAACAGTACATACAGTCAAAAAGACAGCTACAGAGCCAAAATTACGAAAAT
Source organism: Charanyca ferruginea (assembly GCA_947361185.1). Classification (NCBI taxonomy): domain Eukaryota; kingdom Metazoa; phylum Arthropoda; class Insecta; order Lepidoptera; family Noctuidae; genus Charanyca; species Charanyca ferruginea. Next base: position 24,826,537 of record OX376074.1, read on the forward strand.
AATACTATTATGTATTAAAAAATAATGTTGAAAAAGTAGAAAATCGGTTAATTTTGAAAATTTTTTTCACCAGTATTTGAATAAAAACGTAACTGATATATTTATTTTATGAAAGTAAATGTTATGCTTAATACACAGAATATTTTTCAGTCCGTTATACGAGCTCATTTATTTTAGACAATTATTTTAAAAAGCACTGTAAAACATCGCGCGCTGTCGTTTGCCGATTAATTTCAATGATTCGTGCTTATTTCATGCATATATTTTTTTCTGATGCACACAAACAGACCATTGTATTGTACTAGTGTGTGTCAATGCTGCTACGCCGTTCTAGCAATCGTTTAGATTTTGAGTTGCGCTAAATCGAGTACGCGCCCTTAAGTGATGTGATGAGTGAAGCGATGATGCAGATTATAATTATCGGAAAACAGAGAAGCAGGCAGTGTATTCCACAGTCTGGCAGTTTACATAATAAAAAAGCTTTTTTACAAAAAAAAAACAACCGCCCTCAAAGTCTAAAAAGTGATAAATAACTTTAGCACAGAATACACATGACTTTAGTTTTGGGAAGTCGGTGGCAATACAAAACAATTAACAGAACAAAGCCAAAAATGTGCTAAAGTTATTTATCAGTTTTTAGATTTTGAAGGCGGTTGTCTTTTTAGTGAAAAAGCTTTTTATTTTTCTCTTTTTAGTACCACCTTATCATCCAAATCCATTCATTAAGAAACAGCAACACAGCCAAAACAGAGATTGAAAGTACAAGGTTGGAGAAACTTAAAACATCATCAATGTATAATTTTTGGCTTTCTGTAGATTTTTTCAAAAAGATCTGAATCAATTTCGATAAAATTTATATGGGACCACCCCTGAAGCACACCTTATCCATTAAAAATAGTAGATTGTTATACAAGGAGCTAAAATGACCCATTACATACGAGGTAGTTTTACTCCCGAACTTTAGCGAGGGAGTAAATAGAAACCGAGTTTTAATGGGTTTTAGCGCAGTGTGTTACACTATACTTTTCATTACGATTGCGAGAAATTAATTACGGTCACTACCAATTCAATTTGCAATTAGAGAAAAATTATAAAGATTTCGCGCCAATGTCTTTTTTTTGTTTCTTCTGTAGCCGCAACACATTGCATGCATTCTACCAGAGATAGCCGATTTTAGTTCCATTTTCAAAATTAAAATGAGGTTCTTTTTTTATGAAACAGTAATAAGTCGAGTCTTTATCCATGATTATTCTACTTATGACTAAAGACTTTTTCGTTTTTGTAGGCTCATTGTCATATTTGACAGACAAAAATTAAAAAAAAAAACTTTTTCCCCTAGAGGATGAAATGCTATTTTATCCCCACTCTGGTATGCTACAATGACGGCCTTTTTGAGCAAGAGAAGTGAAAAAGAATTTTTTAAATCGCTTTACATTTGCAGGAGAAATCACGTAACATATATACAAAACTAAAGCATACAGTCAAATTGAGAACCTCCTTCTTTATGAAGTCGGTTGAAATACGGAGGTAAAGCTAGCTTTGAGACCGTGGAACTTCAACCATATAGCAATGACGCTTTGCTGCATCTCTGCTCGTCTGATGATAGGATGGGGACAGGGGAATTAAGTTGTGCAATTCCAAAGCACACTCTCCGAAATGTACCCGATATAATACTGATATAGGCTTATTCAGAACTGGGTCCATAATGTGTACATTATGTTCCAGGGTGAGAGGGATGGAGTTATCAAATAGCGTTATCTCTTTTTCCACCGACTTCAAAAAGAAGGAGGTTGAGCACCTCCTTCTTTTTGAAGTCAAAGAATTTTCAAAATCGATTCACATTTGTCGGAGAAATCGCGTAACAGTTACGCGATTTCTCCGACAAATGTGAATCGATTATCTTATTCTTATGGAAAGGGTATGCTTTAGGGGTGATTCCATTAAATGTTATCGAAATTAATTCAGCACTTTTTGAAAAATCAACAAAATACCAAAAAAAAAACTACATAGACGATGTTTTAGTTTCTTTAATCTTTGGAGTTCCTCTGTTTTAACTGTGTTGCCTGTTCTTAATGGATTTGGATGATAAGAAGGTACTAAAAAGTGATAAATTACTTTAGCACAGTACACATAATGACTTTAGATTTGGAAGTCGGTGGCAATTAAAGACAACAAACAGAACAAAGCCACCGACTTCCAAATCTAAAGTCATGTGTGTACAGTGCTAAAGTTATTTATAACTTTTTAGATTTTGAAGGCGGTTGTCTTTTTTGTAAAAAAGCTTTTTGTACGGAGTTCTTGATTGATGGTTGGTCTATTTGAGGCCAAGAAATTGATAGCCTTCTTTTCAAAACGGTTCTGGTACCGCGGTAGGAGCATCGTCATCTTCTTGTCCTTGTCCCATGTTACTTGGGGTCGGCACAACAAGTTTTATTTCTCTTTTCCGTACTGTCAACCGCCATGTGATGTCAGCGGCGAATAGCAAAACCCCATTTCTGCCCGTGGTTATTGTAGAACGCGACAGAGGGATATTGACCGGAGAATGGTCAGCAGCGTCCTTCTGAGTACCAGAACATTTCCTGCGATCGCCAACATGAATCGGTTAAGCATGGCGATTAGCTATCACTGACTCCTTTTCCTTTGATATCATTCCTCCACTCTTCATCCACTTTTGCATTTGTTTTTTTTTTCACGTATATCTCTTCACTACCCTTGACTGACTGATAGAGAATGCCAGGCATTAAGACCGCGTTTATACCTTTGTGCTTGAAATATAAATAAACAATATTTATAACTCTTTTAGTCACATAGTATGAACGATACCATTAAATTTAAACCACAAAAGCTCATTTTATTCTACGCTGCAAACTATAATAACATGGCTACATTCGCATTAAATACATAACAAAAATGTCTACACTTCAACACACGACCTTTGCCTTTTCTAAATTCGTATTCAGCATAATTCACGTGTAAAAATATGAACATTCTAGCATTCTGGAATGTTCACTCGAATTGTCGGCAAAAGGTTTTGCTCATTATGTGCGAATTCAAACGTAACACTCCGGTCTAACGAAACGAACTAAAAAGTGTATACCATTTGTGGGAAATCTACATTTTGTACGAATAGTATGGTTTTGGTTCGTGACTTTGCGAAAATCACGTAGAGTTGGGGAATTAATTTACTATACACTTTTCGGGATGTGCTTATCCAGGCGCTTTTAATTAGCCAGATGTTTCTTTATTAATCTAGCTCAAAATCTGGAAATAAGTTTCATGTTTGTGTTGGACTCAATATTCAGCAAAAAATCTTGACAAAAGACGTGTCATTCACAAATACACTCTAGGTCTGTGTAGATTACAGCCTACTTTCTCTCACAGAGGGGAGGCCTGTATCCTAACAGTGGAAACTTTAAATACTTATTACATTATGGTGCCTCAAAACCTTAAAAACAATAGCTAGCATTCAAATAAAATAGATTTCCCACCGCCTATTAGGATCTATTACAAAACGGAATGGCCGCCATAATTCCGATTCCGTGAACGTTCCAATTTTAAAGAATGCAAATCACAGAGTACTGGCATGTAAGGTTCGTGCAAAAAACAAATTCGGTAACGAAATAATGGACCGAATAAGTTTAATCTTAGAAGCTTAGTTTGAAATTCAAATTGTGAAGACTCGAGTAATGTGGGGTTGTGGCTTTTACGTCTATTTGTGTATAGGGTTTTTGAGGTAAAGAGTGTTCCTCTAATACGGGAATTGTGTGGTTTATGAGGACGTGGGAGCATTTGAGTAAGTTGTATGAACAAATGGTAGTTTATTATCATAATTTAAGTGTGCTGGGTGGTTTAAAAATTAAAATGTGAAAATGAAAATTTGTTTTTTTAACCCTACAACTGCAGTGTTAATTTTTTTTGCTACGCCTGGTAGTAAGCAATTGAAACTAATACTTGTTTGCAAAAAATATGTACCTACCGTCATTGTCATTCTGCAAAATATTTTGGACAACTTTATCAAAAGCAATTAAATTTTCACTTGGCAAATTAATTAATAAATTATTTATGAATCTTATCACAAAACAAATCTATTGCCTACTATTTTACATAAACTCTTAATCAAAACATACATTTAGATTATGATCAACTAGCTTACATCGGTATTACATAGGTCATTGGACATTTCAATTTGAAAGAATGGCAATTTTCATCTGCCTTTCAACCAAACAGGTTGAACTGTATAACATTTCCATAATAAATCAACATCCAAGTATAAAAATACATTAAGATTCTGATAAGAACTGACTCAATAAAAACGTTTTCAAACGATTCCTATACCCGAAGTAGTGCAGGTCAATCCCCTGTAATTCCGTATGGTAATAACCGCCGCCGGTTGGTAATGCCACTGAATAGATGAACACAGAAGATGAGTTCTGGATACAACCACAAAGTACGTAAGGCTGCGGTGCGCCCGAGCAGAGAGACGAGAGAACAAACCGTCATTTTTAGCACGCACACATTGACATTACATTAATAGCCATTCTCAAGCAGTTTCAAGCAGACTTCAGTCTGGACTGTCACGAGTTGTCTAAATTAATAAATGAGATACATTGACATTTCATGACGAACAGGAAAATTTTGTTATAAAAAAAATGCAAAGAGTTCCAACCAATGTCATTAAAACATATTGTCACAAAGAAAACCTATAGAATCAGTACAGTAGCAGCCGAGTTTGGCAAGTTTAGGTAATTATTTTTGAAAATGGCGGGAGCGGACTTTCTGTAACCTCTATATTTTGTGATAAAACGTGCGAAAATGCAACGCACATATTATTTTATTCATTTATTTATTTGGGAAAAACAAACCATTGTGTAATGTGTTACAATACAATATGCGTCTACTAACTGTAAGTGTAAGCCTGCTGTAACTATTCTGCGTACATACTTTGAGATCAAAGTCAAAGCAGCAAACCACTTACATGCACTTTTGAATTGTGAAGGACTTGATTAGTTATTTAGAAAAGTTAAAGCTAGTTGTCCGTTTGTCTTGAGAAGAACGAGCAAGAAACTACATCGACACATTTCAATCAAGATTTCACAAAATTTTGGTTAAACTTTTCCTCAAATAATGAGATAAAGAGCAACATAAAACAATTAAAGAAATAAAGATATATAGGCCATGGCAGTTAATAGATGACCAATCTCAACGTACGGAAACCTTATGCTATCATGCGTAATGTTCTTGAACAGTGCTCGTTCACGAACTTGACGCTTGATAACTTGTTTTCACTCGTTGTATAGAGATGGCCTTCTGAACCTACTCTATTTTGTCGGTAATAGTATTCATTGAAAACGTTCCCGAAGGGATTCCTACAGTTGCTCCTACTTCAGAGACTTCCACTTGTTATTATAATTGGACAATTTTTTTCAAAATTGGATTAATTTTGAGGAATTTGAATTCGAATTCGGTTCAGTTGTGACTGGAATGTTTTGAAGAAATTATTTTTAAGGTTTTATTTTCGTGAAAAATAAATAAAAAAAAATAAAAATCAAGCTTCGTATAGGGTGTTAGTGGAAGCAGCAGTGAGCATAAGCTTTTTTTAAAAAAAATAAGGATTTGTTCTCACCGCGTCGTTCTATATAAAAAGTTTGACGTTTTTTGTGCTTGTGCAAATACTCAGTGTTATCGAAATTTTTGTTAAAACACAAACATACCTAATATGTGAAAAAAAAATCAGGTTTTTTACTTTAGAACACCCAATAAAATTGTGGAATTTATTCAAGTAATTAATTTCAATCAATGTCCGAGAAAATGTAAAAAAAATAATTCAAATATGATCATTTGAAAAAAGAATTTGTAGTTACCCCCCCCCCCCCCTCCCTCATATATATCTACCTAAACTTTACATCCTTTGTCGAATTCGATATCGCTGCCACCGTTAAGCCCTAAATAATTGCCTACAAGTGGGTAACACTAACCCAAAGGTGCCACTCGAACCTCAGTTTCGGCAATCCCATATGATAATGTGCTCACATAATGGTATTCATTGGACTGGCAATGGGACTCGGTTGGAGAGGACCACGGATTGCTCTTCACACTATTGTTTGAATAGTTCTACTTAGGAAACGATTTTCCAAGTAGCGGCCATTGCTTTTACATTAGGATTCAAAGCCGAATAAATTTGCGTATATTATTAATCAGTTCAGGTTATTATGAAAATTTACATAGAACTAATGTTAACAACCCTGACATACTCGTATATATTTTTTAATATACCTAATTTAAATGTTGGGCTATGGCGTTAACAGTACATAGTAATGTTACAGCTCAAAGAAGAAGTATGCGTGCATTGACAACATTGTTCTCCCTGCTCAACTCTCTCTCCCCTCCTTCTTATCTAGTGTCACACTTTCAATATCTATGTTCCTCACATGCTAAGAACCTGCGGTCTTCTAATAACCTTCTCTTACTTTGCCCTTCTCATACTTCTGATTTTATTCATTCATCCTTTCATATCCAGGTCATTCTTCTCTGGAATGCGCTTCCTCTCGATATCAGGACGGCCACCAGTCTGTATGCATTTAAGCGGAAATTGCGAATTTATTTTCAGCACAAATGAGCAGAGTTGTCTCATAAACTCTTTTCGTTTATTAATATAATAATATATATAATATAGGTATGTATATGTATTCCAAGATATAATTATGTATGTGTAGTTTATATAATTTTTTTTTTTGTTTAACTTTTTTGAATATTACTTTTTGTAATGCACCTGCCATATTATCTCTTCACCACCCTTGGTTGACTTGTAGAGAATGCCTAAGGCATTAAGTCCGCCTTGGTACCTTTGTGCATGAAGTATAAATAAATAAATAATGTTGCGGTACCACAGAATTTTTGAATTTGTATCTTTGTTTTTCTTTTTCGGTTTAAAGACATTTATTTCTCAAAAAAGAACATTACGGTTCACTTACATATTGAGAAATACAAAGTAAATAATAAAAGTAGTCTCTGTGACCACATACGGTTACACAAAGAAACAGAATTAAAAGATATAATAGGTGACAATTCGGTGTTAGCACTTCTTTCTAACGTATTCTTCTAGTGTTTTTTTTTATATGTATACCAACTGTTACTGTCAAACACATCTTCACATTTCATTGTAAAGTTTTGCTCCCTGATATAGTATATTTTTTCTGCCATAGTTTTCAACTATAATATAATATTATTTACCTATAATATTATTTATAACTATAATATTATATACCTATAATATAACTATAAATTACACTAGGATATGTAGCATCGATACTGTCTTTTAACAGTTAGCAGTTAGCTATTCTGTATAGTAATATTTTGTGGATAATGTCGTTAGTAGTGTATATGAAGTGTTTAGATTATAGTTTTATACACTTCTGTTTGTTGTCCCTAATAAAATCAAATTATATTGTTACTAACTGGATTGTATGCTAAGATGAAAAAACTCTTTCATTATTTGACTAAAGGCGTGTAGACCACACTTGTATAAGTCTTATCCTGGTAATAAAATCACTCATTACTCCAGAGTTAGAGAACTTTTTTAGAGATTTTACCAAATTAAAATCCGGAGTAACTGTCTATCCGAGAGTAAATCGGTATACCGGCAAAATGCATCGAGTACACAATAAATGTTTTCCGAGATTAATATAATATCGGCCGCTACGTTACCAGCTGACAACTCTTGTGAATGTCATTGACATTTGACATTATTTTACTTGGCTTACACAATGTCATTCATCATTTATTAATCAACTCAAGAGTACTAATACTTAGTATTATTTACTATTACTTACTATTATTCTACATTTGTATTGGAAAAACGCAAACAAAGTTATTTGAGAGTAAGACAAATAAGTCAAAATTATTCAAGGGTTAGTCATCATAGGGCACGCCGTAATTTCGGCGGTAAGACCCGTCATGGAGGATTGGTTAGGGCGCCGACACGGCGTCCTCACGTTCCGGCTGACGCAGATACTGACCGGACATGGCTGTTTCAGGAAGTATCTGTATCGCATAGGCCGCGAACAATCGCCCGGGTGTCACCACTGCGGAGATTGCCTGGAGGACACGGCGCAGCACACGCTGGCAGAGTGCCCAGCTTGGGCAGAGCAGCGCCGTGAACTCTCCGCAGCAGTAGGTGACCTCTCGCTCCCGAACATCGTCCTTTCGATGGTCCAGAGCGAGAGTGCGTGGGAGGCTGTTGCCTCTTTTTGCGAGCATGTCATGCACGCAAAAGAGGCGGCAGAGAGGGTGAGGGAAGCAACTGCCTCGCTTCCCTTTAGGAGAAGACGCACCGGGCGCCGGAGGGCGCTTTATGACCTCCGGCCTCCATGAGTTGCTGGCCTGCGGGTGGTCGACTTAGGGGCAATCCACCACCCGAGCAGAAGCAGGCCCGTGTAGGCGGCGCGCCGTGTTCCGCGCGCGCCACACTAGAGGATTCGGCGGCAATTAGACCGCCGAGGTCGACGGGACCCACCTACGTTATTGGCGGGTCCTAGCCTGGTGGGGGCGCGGTGCATGCGCGAGCGAATCCCGTACCCCCGCCCATAGGTCAGTCGAGGAACACCGTGGTGGTTTTAGCCGGTACGAGTTCGGCACACCCCCCCGTCTTCCCCGGACGGGGGATAGTCCATGAGGATTTCCCCACGATAAAAAAAAAAAAAAAAAAGAGGGTTAGTCATCATCATCATCATTTCAGCCGAAAGACGTCCACTGCTGGACAGAGCCATAATCGCCACGCTTGGCAGGCGGGTTGGCGATCGCAGTATGGTTGTTACAAAGGCACAGAGAACGCTGCTGCCCATTCTCTGGTGAGTCCCTTAGTCGCCTCTCACCCACGGGAAGATATGGGATGGTGCTATTCTTTACGTCCGACACCATACGGACTTAACCTGGTTAGTTACTCTGGTATAACATGGCATTTGCTCGAATCCGCCTTTAAGTTGCGTTAAGTTCTTATTTCGTTTTCTAAAAATCTCAACCATTTAAGTGGGTCAGGTAATTGGTGTAACTGACTGGACCTTCATACTGCTTTTAAATTACAATTATTTTCCCTTGTACTTAACTTAGGTTAAAAAAGAAAAGTTTGTAATTTACAAAATGTATCTATGCAAATTGAGAAAAACATACCTACCCACCATACACTTCTCTTCCACTCTTAACGTAATTAAAATGAAAAAACATTCAATTGAACCGCTAATGGAATGAGTTCCGTTCAAAGACACTTTTGCGGAATTAAACCAATCGGCTAATATACAAATCATGTATTTTTTCTACCCATGTTTGCGCTGAAAACCTCTCTCTTTTGAACATATAACCTTGAGTGTTTCAATAAAGATGTTTCCTTATTTATTCAACAGAAAGTAGGTTGGAAAGTTCAATTTGTGTTTTAATTTTAAACTTCTGGGATCTATTATGGGTTACATATTATTATGGCTATTATGGGTTAGTATGTACAGAATAGGATGGGACATACGTCCCACGTAGATATATCCCCGTTTCCAAAAATTGTTACTGGAATTAAAAATTGTTAGAATATGGAAAAAGTTTATTTACAGCTTTTCAAAATATCCTTCTCTAACCCAACTGCACTTATGTGAATCAGTTTTAGAAACATTTAAAAAATGCGGGAGGTCGAAAAATACCCGCCGAAATGCTTCGACGGCATCGTTTGGGCAGTGGACACACAGAAAAGACGTAAGACGAGGACGGGGCACGGACAGGGCGCAGGCGAGGCGTAGTCGCGACTATTTAAAACATATAGAAAAGACGCACGGACGTGACGCTGGGCTCCACGAGAGACTACGTAGGATCTTTATACCTAAGTTGTTCCAAAAATTGTGGTTTCATTTCTCAAAAAGAAAAAAGAGGTTGATTAAAATACTAAAGAAATAAAATGAGCATTCGATGAATGGTGAATATTCTAAAGAAATCGAATGTGATATGAATAATCGTAACGTGAGTGAGGTTTTGATATGATTGCTAGATGCGTAGACATAATCGAATGAAATTGTTGTTATGTGCTTTCTTAGTTTATTTAAGTCCCTGCAATATTTCCGACACTTGCGAGTTGTTTTGATGGACGTGTATTCTTCATACAGGTGGGAAGTAAATTATTCCATCCACCCCAGCTTCCCAAGAAAGGCCAGCAGCGCCTTGACGTTGCTGGCGATCTCCCGTAGGTTACCTGGATTATACTTTGCCCTCTATGAAGTGCAGGGCAGCTCAGAAGCACATGGGCTGCTGTCTCGTTCGCCCATGCGAGCTCTGCACAGTGGGCTGCTTGGAACTCCTATGATAAAGAGATGTTCATTAAAAGATTCATGGCCGGTTATGGCGAATCTATGTCTACTACTACTAAAATTAAGAGCGTGTAATCGATTCGTGACGAAAACTTCATGTTTTCGCGTTTTGCCCAGAGCAATATCGTAATGATGTGAGCAGATTATTTAAAGGTAATTACATTTTTGGAAAATATTAAATCTTGATTTAGAGAGCCACATAGTAATAGTATAATTTTTAATATTGGTTTTTTGAAGCGAAGACAATCCTTTTATATCGTTTGACGAAAATAGACGTCAGAGTTAACTTTCAGGACGAATACAACCATTGCAATATGCCAAAATATTTTGTTTTATGCGTTTTCCAACAGGTTATACAGTCTTAGAGTGTACTACAGAGCCAAAATTACGAAAATATTACTATATATTTATTTTATGAAAGAAAATGTTATGCTTAATATACAGAATATTTTTCAGTCAGTTATACGAACTCATTTATTTTAGACAATTATTGCACTGTAAAACATCGCGTGCTGTCGTTTGCCGATCAATTTCAATGATTCGTGCTTATTTCGTGCATTTTTTTTTCTGATGCACACAAACCGACCATTGTATTGTACTAGTGTGTGTCAATGCTGCTACGCCGTTCTAGCAATCGTTTAGATTTTGAGTTGCGCTAAATCGAATACGCACCCTTAATACTAAAGATACGTCATGACAAATTGAGCTCATTATTTTCGTACGCATCGATTATCAATCCGTTCCACTGTGTACGTACCATAATACCGGACAAACACAGTATAAACGCCGGGCGAACATCAGACACCTCGTTTACTTACTCCTTGCACTGATTACGTCTCCGGGGAGGGCGATTTACTGCAGCCTCGCAACTTCTGCTGTAGACTCTAATATTGATGGATGTGTCCATCGTGATTTAAATGGACCTATCTTTTGTTTAACCCTATCATTTGAAACTGTTGTCAATTTGTGCTGCCGTCGACACCTAGAAGCAACTTTTTCTGACCGAGTTGTAAATGTTTTTAGGTTTCGTACGACGATAGGTGGAGCAGACACGCTTTAGAGTGGAGTCCGCGTTTGGACAAACGTATTGTGGGACGCCCTGGACCGATGATTTGAAGGAGATGGTTGGCAGGGGGTGGATGCGGACTGCCCAAGACGGGGATGATTGGTGATCTCTAGAGGAGGCCTACGTTCAGCAGTGGACAGCAATATATGATGAATATTTCGTAGTCAAATAGTGCCATACGGGATCTTATTACTATAGTCTTAGCTTTCTGTCTATCCGTCTATCCGTTGTCTGTCACAAGGCTGTAATTTTTGAACCGTAATAGAAAAACACTTAAAATTTTCACAGAGTGTGTACTAATTGTGAGTGTGTTTCATAAAATATCTTTGTTTCCATCAAAAGATTCCATACCATTTAATCGATTATATTCGACTCTGTAAGAAGTTTCATTTATTGCCACTCGAAGATCGACGTGAGATTGCTGACTTTTTATTCCTACTAAAAATCTTCAGCAATAATATTGACAGCCCCGAGCTATTATCAAAATTGTATTTTATCGTTCCAAGCAAGACATTTCGATTTAATCCACCTTTACGTGTATCTCATACATCTACGAATTATAGGCAGAGCAGCTATATTGTGCGTGCAAGCAAAAATTGCAATAAAATATGTAAGCAACATGATTTGGATCTATTTACGACTAGTGGGCCTGCAGCCAGAAGGTGCTTAAGCCTTACATTTTTTTAAGTAGATAACTATATATTGCTTTATGTTCTTCTTTCTAATGGTTTTTTTTTTGGTTTTCGGTCATTAATTTCAAACAAAATAGTTTTGCTGGTTATCTCACATTCCAAATTCTATAACGGTTCTAAACGCGAAGACTTGTAATTGGCTTTCTGTCGACTATTGTTTCCTTTTTGTTGTTAAGTTTTTGTAGCTGTAAGTCTTCCATGCATAGATAAATAAATAAATAAATATTTTTTTTTTATGTCGTGATGGGTCAGTGGTTAAGGCGCGTCCTTGTGCAAAACGCAGCGTTAGCCGTTTTTTGTTCAGTTTTTCGGACCTAAATACTCTTTATCCAAAAGAAATATCAGCAAATAAAAAATAGATTAAATTTCTACATAATCTTGACTCCAAAATGGTAGATCTGATTTTTGTTTACGAAGTATAGTATTTAACTAATCTCCTCACAACGAAACCACAGAAATGAGAAATAATTATTGAAAACATGCATCTTCTCGGCAAGTAACCATTAATTCAATTTTTTACTACCACTAATGGATAGGTAATTTATTAATGAACATTTTGGTAGAATTTTTTTTTTCAAAATCCCGAAATGTGATTTTATAAAGATTTAATTCTAAAATCTGAGCGTATTTCGCTACTGCTCAAGGTTATTTGCTCAGGGTACCGCCTTAAGGCGCCTACCTCACATGCATGAGGGTTCGATACCGGGTCAGTAATAACGAAACTTTTTCAATTCTTATGTAGTTTTTAAGTTTATCTTGGCCATCACTGATAATTTAACCTTACCGAAACCTGGACTTATAATTAATATAAGTCTGAAATCTCCAATCCGCCTTGAGCGCACGTGGTGATCAATGCTCGGGCCTTCTCTGTATGAGAAGAGGGCTTTGCCTTGCAGTGGGATAGTAATAGGTTGGTATTAAAAAAAAAATTAAAGGACGTTGTTTTTGTACGATTTTTTTGCTCGATTTTAATATTGTCCGGTGGTACAAAACCCTTCTTGGGTCTCAAGACCGACTCGCACTTGACTGATTATCCTAGAGAAGCGTAGGATGATTACCATAAGCATTATTAAGTTTTCAAGAATTCTAAAATAAAGCGAGCATCGCAAATGTAAAAAATTCTTTCCATAACTTAAATTTCACCAACAATTTATAATTCCTGTACAAAAGTTATATAATATAATAAATCCAGCCAGAAAAAAAGCCTGTGAATTGAAAACCGATATACAAAAATAAAGGTCCACGCATACAGGAAGCGACAAAATGTATTCAAACAACACCCTTATAAAACCCAACTCTTTCAGTTTCAGATAAATTGCCTTTCCCAAATCACCAAGGATTACCCTGCCTTATTAGTTACACCCATACTGAATAAAACATTTCTGTACAGTCACTCGCACGTTTATGGGAACAAGTTCACTTTCGGCGCCTTTATTTCATAGCAATAAGGATGGTTTTCGTAGTTCAAGTGTTACTGTTATACAGTTGAGGGCAAAATCTGTGCTAATATCATAAAAATATGAAGTTTGTTTTGTATGTTTGTTTGTAAGACATAATCTCTCAGAAGTACTTGTCTAATTGCAAAAATCTTTCACTAATAGTAAGCTATACTAAAATCAATACGGATCGATCGGTTAAGGTTAAGTTACACTTGCTGCGGTTGCTCTGTGGATGGGTGACCATCCATTTCATACCGAGTTCCCTCTGTGCCTCGGAAAGTGCGTAAAGCCGTTGTTCCTGGTTGACATTCGTATATCTTTGACAGTCATAATGGGTAGTCAGAAGCCTGAAAGTGTGCCAACCAAGAGGTATCCTGTTACCCAGTAACTGGGTTGTGGAGGTCAGATAGGCAGTCGTTCCATGGAACCCAATACAGTAGGAAAAAGGCTTAGTAGATGATGTCATACTTAGCTAAACATTTTTGTGCCTTTTCCTTTTTATACCACTATATAATATCATGTTACGGTTGAATATTAATCATCATTTCACCCGAAAGACGTCCACTGCTGGACATAAGCCTCCCCCTAAATGGGGGTTTTGCCATAATCGCCACGCTTGTCAGGCGAGTTGGCGATCGCAGTATGGTTGTTACAAAGGCACAGAGAACGCTGCTGCCCATTCTCTGGTGAGTCCCTTAGTCGCCTCTTACGACACCCACGGGAAGATATGGGTTATTAATATGATGGTTTATTTGACTACCACGCGTACGGAGTCACAGGCGAAAGACAATACAACACATAATACTACATACAAACTTGTCACTGAACTACATTCAGACGCGAGTTGTTGCTCAAACCGTATATGTTACAATCAAATATCAAATCAAAGTGTTACAATAAAATACCTCCCCACATTGTTCAACTAAATGAGACAAAATTTAAGTCTTGTATTAAACGCACACTATGCAACCGAGCATACAATACATATTGACTGGATGCTGGTCTAGTTCCACAGCCATAAGGGTTCATAGATTAATTGATTAGCATTTGTAACAATTTTTGGAGCTGCTGAAGATGTAGATCTAAATTATCTTTGCATTGTATAAACTCAATGTGTTAGTATTATATAATTTTTCGTAGCACATACATGTGAGCACTATGTTCTTTAAAGCTACTATTTACGAGGTATACCTCTCATTGACTTGAATATGCCCTGGCGGTTGGAAGAGTCATGCTCACTTGAATGTCTCGCTGCCGGTGGCGCATGTGTTGGATCATTCGGTTCCCTTCAAAATGGTTGAGTTAAATGGTGCCGATCCATGCGTCATGTTCGTGAACGGACGCCGTCGGTTGGGACTGGTCATCTCTTAGCTGCCTCGGTTATTTTAAATTTTCATTTGAATTGTTATTATAACTATATTTGTCTATAGACCTCTTTTAACATGCAAGACGTGTTACATTGTTCTCACATTGTACCCTTAGATTCAACATGAATGATGTAACCTAAATTTGTAAAATTTATCTGATTTTAAAAGAGTGTTCATGGAGTTTCTTGCTCGTTCTTCTCCATAGAAACCTACTGTTTGGAACGAGCAACTAGCTTCAACTTTCTGACTGACTGACTCTGACAATTCAAAAGTACCTGTAAATGGTTTAATTGAAATAAATGATTTTGAGTTTGAGTTTGAGTTCAAAACTTTTAACTGGTCAAAGCTACTTTTGACTGGCTTCAATAAATTCGCGATTTCGCTACAGAAAATTAATAACACGAATGCCCTAGTTATATGAATAACTATAAACAAAAGTTTTTAAACGGGTCACGAAAAAAAATCCTACCAACCTTATGGGTTTCTGAATAGTAAGGATAAATAAACTGGTCATGGTCTTTTTTTTTTTTTTTACTATTGAAAGGCAAACGTTTGACCACTATCTCACCTGATGGGAAGCGATGATGCGGTCTAAGATGGAGCACACTTGCCTAGAAGTAACCTATTCACTCTTGACTTAAAGACTCCCAGGTTGTAGCTATCAGGAAACACAGACTCAGGCAGGGAATTCCACTCCTTAGCAGTACGGTCTATTGACTGATGTTTGTAGTTTTGGGCCCTATCAGACTATCAGCGCTGTGGCGTTTTTTTAATGTTACAGCACCATGCTGAGATATGAGCCTTTTGGCCTCATACAGGACCAATTTTCGTTTTCTTGTTTTTTATATTTTTATGTTATTTTTGTGTGTGTTTTTGTCCTGGGGAGCGAATAAATTCTTTTCCTTTCTTTCTTTTCTAGTCAAAGGTAGTTTCGGCTGACTAAGAGTTTTGCCTGTGACCTATATATACATTAAAACAAAACTTGCCGATAGAGAGGGGGTTGCAGCAATTTCCCCTGGTCGGCCGCATAGCTTCCAGGTGGAATAATTAGCTAGCCGTAACGATGCCTGGCGTTAATTGAATCTAATTGCGAAGCTCTGTTAGTGTGACCATGATTGGGGAAGAATATTGTATAAGGTTATTGTTAGCGGTCTTCAAAACGTGGTCTTTAATATAATAACTTTTTACATTCCTTTGGTGTCAGATTGACACTAAAACTTTCCACTACATTTTTATTGCAATCAGTGTCACTCACAAAAATGAGTGAGTGTGATAAGAAAAATGTATACGAAGTCCATTTGGAGCAGTGATTTTAACACTTTTGTTTTGATCTTAAATTCATAGATAGCCCCGATGTCCTTTTTATTTGTGTTTGAAATTCTGCAAGCGTTGTTCCACAATTGAAATCGAATAACATCATGGATACATCAGTTAGCGTGCCCGTTCGGGCCCGGCTCCCACAACTGACTGACTGATTCGCGAATTCAACTCCACAACCACAGTTTTGAAAACTTTGAAGCTAATTAAAAAGGTTTTGTACTTCAAAATTTTACATCAATTCTAAACTGTAAGTAGTAAAATGGTTTTTTTTTGCATTTTAGCTTTTAACTTCGTATGCATGAAATTAAAAAAAGTGGCCAAGTGCGAGTCGGACTCGTGCACGAAGGGTTCTGTACTATTATCCATATGTCGTATCCGGTCAATAATATGAACGTGAAACGCAAAGACAATAAATAGTCTATGGTGAAACGGATCGCAAGCGCGCCATTATCAGGAACACGTGATCAACCACCACCATTTTGGCGCGCTTCTGCAGAGTCGTGATGTTTTCAGCTGACAGCGAGGAAGACATTCAGAATCCAGTGTCTGATCGCAACGGAGCTAATACGTCCCGAAACTGTACTTTCGATTCGTTGTTGAAGTGAAGTGAACTATGTTAATTATAGTGTCTGAGTTTATTTGTAAATTGATTGATTTAGTTCTAAATTGTGGTTTTAATAAACGCTGTGTATTTTACCCTATACCCAGTGTGTTTGCATTGCACGAAACCCATATTCTGCCCACATGATGACTGAATCTAACGGACTAAATCCTGACGATGCGACATATACATTATTAGACATGTGATGTAGCATGTAACGTGGAGATGAATTAAAGCCAACGTAAGCGGTCAACATAAAATAAATATATTAATAAAAGGAGTGGGTAAGTCTACGGTCACTAATTCCCTGTCAACCTCCCCTGGGAGTTGCACAGTACTCTCCTGGCTCAGCCTTGGGCACGATGATCACAGCGGTGTGCCACGCTGGAGACGCCAGGTGTGATGACGGTCGGCAGGTGGTGTTGCCAGACCGGAAGTGAGCTCGACGCAGCCACGCGGGATAAATAGGGACCCGGGGGCGCGGAGCTTGTTTTCCGGCGGTGTGGACGAGCGGTGGTGCGGCACCCAACGTTGGGATGCACTTGATGTCCGTAGATTTAGAAAATATCCGGGTGTTCAGCCGGAACTTTGGACCCCAATATGGGGTTACGAATTCACTGAGTTTAATACTTTAGACTATTATTAGTCAATTTAAACTGGCTGGCAAGAAAATAAAATGGCGAAGAACATTTAATGGGTAACAGGTGTACCTCTGTCTATCTTTGCCGATGCCGGAATTCGAAAAAAGGGCTGTCATGTCATTCGTCATGGCTTAAATACGGTAATTGGCATAGATAACATTCCTCATTTCACACGTTCGAATACAACAATTAGGCGGACTTCACTAGTACTATAGCTAATAGTAACTTAGGACGACCCTTAATAATAATAATCTGTGGTTGTGATTTGACATTTATTTGTTATTGTGAGGTTAATTGTTGATATTTGGTTGTGATTTTAATTGTTTTCAGGTAAAGTAACGATACAACGTTACAGACATCGAACAAGAAAAGGCAAAAAAAAAACGTTTGTTGTATGAGAGCCCCTCTTGAATATTAATTTTATTCTGTTTTTAGTTTAATTTAATTTGCTGTTACAGCGGCAAAAGAAATACATCATCTGTGAAAATTTCAACTGTCTAGCTATCGCGGTTCATGAGACACAGCATGGTTAACAGGCCATAGAACGTCACATACTTATACAAACGCGAATCACAGGCCAACGTGTTAAATATAAGATAACAAAGAAAAAAAACTAGTCAAGTGCAAGTCGGACTCGCGCACGAAGGGTTCCGTACCATTATCTGTACAACATTCGAAATCAAGCAAAAAATGGCAAAAAATCACGTTTGTTGTATGGGAGCCCCCTTTAAATATTTATTTTATTCTGTTTTTAGTATTTTTTAATATTAAAAATTATGTCTAGCTATCGCGGTTCATGAGATACAGCCTGGTAACATACAAACAGACAGACGGACAGTGCATGGTGTCTTAGTAATAGGATCCCGTTTTTACTCTTTGGGTACGGAACCCTAAAAATATGGTTTATTAAGGCGGTATGAGGCGGGAATTAAGAGTCGGTATTGGACGAGCTCGTGGCTAAATATGTTTGGTTAAGTTACGCTTGCTGCGGTTGGTCTGTGGATGGGTGACCATCTACTTCATACCGGGACCCCTCCGTGCCTCGAAAAAGCACGTAAAGCCGTTGGTCCCGACTGACATTCGTAGATCTGTGACAGTCCTTATAGATAGTCAGAAGACAGAAAATATGACAACCAGTCTTACCAAGGGGTATCGTGTTACCCCATGTCATGCCATCTTCATCATGTCAACCTTAAGACGCACACTGCTGGGCATAGGCTCCCTCAAGGAGGGGTTCAGCCGTTATCGCCATGCTTGGCCGATGCATGTTGGCGATCGCAGTAGGTGTTATGGTACTCAGAAGGACGCTGCTGCCTATCCTTTGGTCAATGTAATATCTCTCTGTCGCCCTCTACGACACCCACGGATCGAAATGCGGTGATGCTATTCGCAGCCCGGATTTTCCACAGAGCGATCCGAATAAATACGATGCACTGATACTTTCAGAAATGACCAAACAATACTTACCACCCAAAATTTCACTTTTTTATCAAAGGCTTTTTTTTTAATTAGATGTAATTTGGTTTAACATAATCGTTTTGAGTTACCTCGTCGTTTTGAGTTTTCTACATACCAGAACATGTATTCAAAGACCTAAGGAATTACGTCTTGGGTCAGTCTTTTTATGAGGATCAATATTCAAAACACATCAGATTTAATCATTCTGGTGGATCAGAAAATGCCTGATTTAAAGAGCAATTCTGGTATCTTTACTAATATTGTAAAGAGTTAAAATTGGTTTGTTAGTTTATATGTTTGTATGTAAGGGGTAATCTCAAAAACAGCTCATTCGATTTCAAAAATTCTTTCACCAATAGGAAGGTACGTTATCCCTGAGTGGCTACTTTGCATTTACAAATATTAGTGATCTTTGAGAAAATTGTCAAAGTGCTAGTTTTCAATATTAATAAAGTTCACATTCTTAATCTCAATTTGTCATGAATGCTTCTAATATATATACATTTTTGGCAAGTTTTGATATTGATTGTCACTGGGACAAGGGTGCGAATAGATTTTGAACGTTTGTAATTAGTAATATTGACCTTCAGGCGAACAACAGTCCCGGGCAGTCACTTTACACACCAAAAATTATCAGAAGGAAGTTCCTTAACGCGGCTAAGTAGTGCGAATTAGTAGAAATCGTCACGTAACGAAATGCGTATGTGTGAATAAACAAATGAAGAATGAAACACGTACTTAAGTAACTTTGTCCCTTACGGGAGTTGACCGCACAATTTTTAATATCTTTACGACTTCACTTAAAAATCGGGAGGCATAGAGTGTGCGATAACCGAGAAATTATTACAAACTCGTTCCCAACTTCTGAGTAAGAAAGGTGCAATAAATTAAACGCGAGCGCTCACAAAAGACTGCTCGTGAATGGGACCACCACATTGTTCTGTCAGTTCAGACAAAGCGTCACTGCGATTAGCCATACGACTCATTATAATTAACTTGCGAATTTTACGATGCCTATTCATGCTGCAGATTTTAGATTTGAATCGATTTTGTTGACTGTGATGTTTTATAGGGATTGCAGTGTAAATGAAAATACATCGTTAAAAAGTTTTTTTACAAAAAAGTTAACCGCGTTCAAAATCTAAAAAGTGGTAACTTTAGAAAACAGCACACATAACTTTAGTCTCGGAAGTCGGTGGATTTGTTCTATTTGATTTTGTATTGCCACCGACTTCCGAAACTAGTCATTGTGTGTTCTGTGCTAAAGTTATTTACCACTTTTAAGATATTGAAGGCCGGTGTCTTTTTTGAAAAAAAAAACTTTTTATTTTTCGATTTTTAGTACCTCCTTATCATCAAAATCCCAACACAGTCAAAACAGAGATTGAAAGTACAAGGTTGGAGAAACTTAAAACTTCATCCATGTATATTTTTTTGCTTTCTGTCGATTTTTTCAAGAAGTGCTGAATCAATGTCGATAAAATTTATGTGGGACCCCTGAGGCATACACTATCCATCAAGAATTTTCAAAATCGCTTTGCTTTTACCGGATAAATCGCGTAATAAATATAAATAAAATAAACAACATACAGACGAATTGAGAACCTCCTTCTTTTTGAAGTCGGTTGATAAAACACTTTTGCTTACGACTTTGTCCGCGTACATGTGGGTTATCGTGGATGCAGACAAAGTCGCGGATGAAAAACTAGCCTATATCCTTTCCCAGGGTTCGAGCTATCTTTATACCAAATTTCATCAAAATTGGTTCAGCCTTTTCATCGTGATAGCGTAACATACAGAGTTACTTTCGCATTTATAATATTATAGTATGGAATACACTAAGTATGGATTTTTAGTTTTTGAGCCTGTACATTTATTTTGGTATACCTATTGTGTTTTTTCAGAAACGTAGTGTAAACAAAAGTTTGGTAGTAATTTGATTATTCAGTTAAACATCACTCAAAGCTAAAAGCTATCGTATTATGTCAAAAAAAATAGATTTAACTCGTGCAAACATGCACATCAACTGAAAAATGTTTAAAGAACTCAACAAACTCACAAGAATATGAAGTCCAAATCCGTAGAATCACAACAAGTCGCCAACGCAAATCCTCGTTTTGTCGACTCAACGCGTCGCCGTGTCGCTCTGTGGTGCGACAATAACAGAGTTAATGCGATTAGTCGCGGCGCTAACAGTCAGCTTTACCAACGTGGCGGTAAATCAGTGACCCGCAGGTGTTCCACTTTATCATAACGTCGGTTCACGTGAACTTGGAGGAATCTGGAGAAGAAAAAATGTTTCAGAAACTTAGGAAGTTATAGAACGGAAGACGAACATAATCGTCATGCTTATGGTCTTCATGAACTTGGCTTTGTTGAAAAAATGCTGTTTTTATGAAACATATTTAATGAGAGGGAGGAGGAGAGAGGAGCTCGAGGCTAAGTAAAAGACGTACCTACGAATTGATTGGTGAAGGTTAAGCTACGCTTGCCGCGGTCGGTCTTTGGATGGGTGGCCATCCATTTAATGCAGAGTTCCTCGAGAAACTAACTCAAACTCGAAATCATTTACTTCAAATAAACCAATTACAGGTACTTTTGAATTGTCAGAGTCAATCAGTTGAAAGTTGAAGCTAGTTGCTCGTTACAAACAGTATGTTTCTATGGAGAAGAACGAGCAAGAAACTCCATGAACACTCTTTTTTTTTTTTTTTCATATTGAATCTAAGGTACAACGGTAACAGGTCGTGTACGTTAAAAGAGGATAGAACATGTAAAGCAGTCGGTCCCGGTTTTTATTCGTAGATCTTTTGCAGTCGTTATGGGTATATAAGCCAGAAATTGTGGCAACCTGTCTTATCAAGGGATATCGTGTTACTCAGTAATATGTTTGAAAAACCTACCACCACGTGCCTTACTAGAAAACAAAGTCGCCGAAATGTCTGTACGCACATAAATTCCTAATGGGCTAATGACTGCACCAATTGGATAATTATTTTTTGTTGTGTTCGGTATTGCCAGGATTTAAAAGGTTTCTATTAAAGAATATTTTGGAAATTCGAAAAACAAAATTGCGCCTGTGCAGTGCTAGGGCGTTTAGTTAAAAAATGAATAAGACAGACATGCTTTTCATATATGAATATCTAAATTTTGAATTTGCAAAACATGCTAAGAAATATACAGGTTCTCCCAGCGAAGGCAAGATAAAAGCTTTTTATTCGTTTAACAACTCTGATTTAAGAAATCATTTGCAAGTCTTAAATCCTCAAACCCCCCTCGAAGCAGAATTATAAGTAGGGACATAGAAACAAATAACATAATCACGAATTTATTGGCTTCCGCTGTCTGTTCAGTGTTCATAGCCGTGGAAGGGAAGGTGATTTGCGGTAATGAAGTTGAAAAACAAATGTTAATTCGGTTCGCTGGGTTCACAGACTCTGACAATGTTTGGTCAGTTTTCAGAGGGAAGTATCTACCTGCTTTGTTGTGTATGTGTTGGAGAAGGGTAATGGAAAATGGTTACTATGTTTTACTCTGGTTACCTCAATGTTGCCTCGTCTGTTTATGGGGCTTGTGGCTAAGTAAAAGCCTAACGTATCAATCAGTCAAGGATAAGCTGAGCTCGGATGGATTCAGACAAAACGAGTTACAGACGGGTCTTGGTAGCCCCACTGTACCTCGTTTCGGCTCTCAGTCGTAAATCTTTGACAGTCGATATAGGTTGTCAGAAGCCAGAAAATCTGATAACCAGTCCAACCAAGGGGAACCTGTTGTCCAGTAACAAGACTGGTGGACTGGAAGCCGACCTTAATATAGTTGGTAAAAGGCTAGACAGGTGATAATTATTTTTGATATTGTTCCAACAAGTGACCCATTTCCATGAATACTATCTTTTCATATCCTGTAATGTATTAACACTTATTGAATTTCAGTTCTACCTGAAACCGCACAAACAAATACATTCCAACAAAAAGTAATCCAAGAGTTTCAACATTTGGAAATATAAGAAAAATAATTTCCTCAAACCATAGCGAGTACCTACCGTACGTGACTTCAGTTTTGAAAAGAACCTACTTATAAACTGTGTACCCATATCCTACAAAATAAGTAGACCAGAACCGAATAACGCAGTAGGTAAGTATAACAAAGACGATAAAGACGAAGTTCCAAAAGCAGGAAGCGAAGCTGCGGACAAACAATTTGAGAAAGAATCAAAGAGTCCTTAATGGATAGAAAATGGATAGTATAGTGAAGTGCGCTGAGAAAACATTGGACGAGATTTTGCATAGTCAGTGGCGAAGAGATAGGGACACTAGATGCGATCTTATTAGACGGGTAAGTGAATTTAATTTTTTTTTCAATTATTCTGAGCCAAATTTTCAATAAACGAAAATCCCGTTCATTGACAATTTGGTTTTTTAATTACATTTGCACACGTTGTCTTTATTATCTGGAAAAGGTTATTAAAATTGGCACTTAAAACCTTTAACAACCTAACAAGGGTTGTTAAAGGTTTTAAGTGCCAATTTTAATAACCTTTTCCAGTCATTGTTTTGAGTCTATTCTTTGGGTTTTTAATCGAAGCAGGTTTCGATTAAAAACCTAATGATAGTATAAAAAATAATTAAAACCCTTTCATAATATTTGAAGCTTTTGATTTCATGTAGGGCGTGTCGTTGAAACCTTTTGTTTCCAATTTTAATAGCAGTTTCTACAATGTTGCTTCGTCTTATAGTATTGATGGAAAATATTTAAAAATATTATTATGTTAGTATTTTGTTTAGCTCAGTATGCCAGATACGGCAATGCCATCCGCTGATAAAATCTTTAGGTCCTCGTGTGTAGTATGTATATTGCTAAAAATTAATATTTAATTTTTCTGTCACTTCTAGTTAACATCTTCTCTGTACCAGGCAATCGTGGCCTTTGGAAGCTCGCCAAACACACAGAGAGATGAAATTTAATACGGGACGCCATTGAATATTTATTTATGATAATATATAATGATTTATGCCTGGACTGCTTACGGTTAATAATTTTTCGTGCTCTTGTGATGTAACGAAACTTCGCGAAGATGAATGGTATGACAGCGCATGTATTGTTATTTCGAATTGTTTAAGAACGAATGGAGGTCGGGACTTCTAACTCATAAGTACTTATTGCTATTGTTTTAGAGGCTTTCTGCATCCTATTTGCTACTGCTATTGTAAACGCGGAAGTTTTTGAAGATAAATGGATGTTTCACGCTTAAACGACTCAACGAAATTAGCTGAAATTTCACTCGCATATATACATATTGACATAGTTTAACACAAAACATTTTGATTTCATTCCCTATTCCCTTTTTAGAACGTTGATTTGATCAAAGACTGTTTTGCACTTAACTCGGTAATTCGCTGGAATAATAATACTGTCTTTTTCATAGGTGAGAGTGAATACATTGTGGCTATGGAGCAGGTATCGATACGATTTGTAGTTAGATATATATATATTAAACAAAGTGACTCAGTGTGACGAAACAAGATAATACTATCAAATTATGTATTTGATAGTATTATCTTGTCGTTCCAGTTGTAAGACCAAATATTTGTCATTTAACTTTACACCGACTCAGCACCCAGGTCGGTCAAAGCATAGAGAATCTTCAAAGGTTCCCAGATGATGCCAAACTTCAGTGCCTGTCTGGCGTCTTCCCGCAGACCATGGTCCACCATCTTGTGCCCCATGGGCTGTCACCTACTCATGTAAGGACCTTATGACTGCATCAGCGAATGGCGTTGCCGTGGTTGAATTCTGGGCCCAAATATTGATGAGTTCAAGATTTTAATCACCGCTTTCTTAAAAAAATACCCAACGCAAACACATGTCAGAATAACGATGCAAGAACCTATCGAATCTTCTACCTTAGAAACAGTTTAGCGTCAACAACACGATACTGTTAACTAGAAAACTTTGATATTGCCGACATGTAGGCAAACAGCGATACAAGTGGAGGAACAAGTGTAATAGGAAGTGTTGCGAACTTGGACGAAGTGGACTACGTAGATTGGCAGATGAAGTACGCCAATGTCTTATTGGATACATGGAAGAATTATGTATACACAATTTTGTATAAACGTAGAGGCTGCTTTTGCTAAACAAATCAATAGGAAAAATAATTTTCCAAAGTGGCTTTAAATTAACTATATTTATCATCATCATCATGTCAACCTTTGGACGCCCACTGCTGGGCATAGGTCTCCCCCAAGTGGGCAGGTTCAGCCATAATCGCCATACTTGGCCGATGCATGTTTGCGATAGCAGTAGGTGATGGTACTCAGAAGGTCGCTGCTGCCTATCCTCTGGTCAATTACCCCTCTGTCACATTCTAAGACACCCACGAGTAGAAATAGGGAATCAGCTGTAATACCAGCCTTTTATTGTTCCATTGAAGGGCAAATGCTTCTCCTCAAATAGAATAGGCATGAGTATTGATCACCACTCTTGCTCAGGCGGATTGGCGGTTCCATACTTATATTAATTTAGTCCAGTAGGTCGATTCTGTAAAATTCGAACAGCAATTCGCATCTCACATCGCTATTCACTCTCACTTTGCGTAAGGTTCAAAACGACCTTGATATATTAATACTTTGAATCGGGTTCGAGTGCGAAGTGAGCGTCGAAGTGCCGGGGAAATTACTTTACAGAATGCGACTTCTTTCGTTATCTAATAATTTATCTGTCAAAATCTCCCTGTCAATTTAGTTCAACTCGCTGACAGGCTCATAAGGGTGGCGCTAGTGAACATACGAATTATCAACCGAGTTTTTAGAATGCCAATCAAGAAACTCACAACGGATTCAGATTCCAAGTTTAGAATGAGGTCTTACAGAATCACACCCCTGGTGTCCTTACGATATTGTCCTTCACCGAAGTGATGTTCTAGAAAAATCTAGATAGTACATTTATGAATTGAAAAAGTCTCATTTGGTTTTGATCGGTCTCGAAATTGCAACCACTGGACCAACATAACATTGTCGTAT
Organism: Charanyca ferruginea; assembly: GCA_947361185.1. NCBI lineage: Eukaryota > Metazoa > Arthropoda > Insecta > Lepidoptera > Noctuidae > Charanyca > Charanyca ferruginea. The sequence continues at coordinate 24,852,480 of OX376074.1, forward strand.
ATACCCTGTCATAAATAATTTAAAAAAATATATACCTTGTACACCATTACATTTTTTGCGGTGTTTATGAAAATAATAAATACTACGCGGAAATCTTTTCATAAAACAAACATCAAATAATTATTTGTTTGTCAAATTCAATTAAAAAAAGATTTCCTTTACGCATCCTACAGATGTCGCCTCTACTTTGAAGTATTAAATAATGGCAGAAAAGGAAAAAAATACTTCATTAGCAAGCTGAGAGAAACGACAACCGAATATAATTCCACTGGAGTGAAGTTGAGTGTGGGTAAGCCGTATTTAACGCGAGACGTACTCCGAGGTATGGGCATAGCCAGGAGAGAGCAACCGCGCGGTAGCACACGCGGGAGCGTGATGAATCGACTGTCATGTCGTCCATGAACGCCACTGAGTCATAAATACCCATGTAACTCAATATTACGCACATTTTTGGAAGCTTTATATTTCAGTAGTTCTTAGCAACTGAACTTCTCCCAGTTGTAATCATCTTTCTAGGGTGTGATTCTGTAAGACCTCATTCTAAACTTCGAATTTGAATCCGCTGAGAGTTTCTTGATTGGCATTCTAAAAACTCGAATGATAATTCGAATTTACACTAGCGCCACCCTTGCGAGCGTGTCAGCGAGTTGAACTAAATTGACAGGGAGATGTTGACACATAAAGTATGGGATGACGTAAGAAGTGGCATTCTGTAAGGTAATTTCCCCGTCACTTCGACGCTCACTTCGCACTCGAACCCGATTCAAAGTGTCAAATATATCCAGGTAATTTTGAACCTTATGCGAAGTGAGAGTGAATAGCGATGAGAGATGCGAGTTGTTGTTTGAATTTTACAGAATAGACCTACTGTGCCTATTGGCCTAGTTTTGTTCTGTCTCCTGCTTGATAAAAAGGAAAATGGACCATTTCTTTTTCTTACTCTTCCGCTATTCTTTTCTGATTAATTTCGTTGCGGGATTCAAGACAAGTAATGTTTCTCTGGGACTCGTCAAGAATTATTGCCTCGACATTTTTTTTGTGGTCACCATTATTGATTCTGGCTTTCAGGAGTCAGGAGATGCAGTGGTTAAAACACTAGGACCAAAAGGTACGAGTAATCTTGTTCTTCAAAACATTGCCAAGAGGGTGATTGATATTTTACGTGACCAGAGGGCTGACCTATTCTTGGTTCGAAGAAACAGCATTGCCATAGAACTTTGCAATACTATTAGCCTCTTGAGCACTTGTCCCATTGACAATGTTTTACAATTGCACATAAGCTTTGTATTTATTTTAATAATGGATTCAAGATGTATAACGAATGATAATAACACTGATAATTTTAGTCTTTGACAATGTCTCTGCGGTAAATATCTGCTGCTTCTTCCAGTCCAGCAACAGATAAGTATGAATAGTTTTTGGTAAGCTTTTTTGACATCAACATCTTTTTAGGGTTCTGTACAAAAAAACGGAACCCTTTTATGATCACTAGTACATCTGTCTGTCTGTCCGTCCGTCTATCACGGCCAATTTGCTCCAAATTTACTAGGCCAAATCAGGTAAAATTTGGTAAGATGGTGTAATCCTATGACCCAAACATAGATGTGCAAAGTAAATACCTATATTATTTTTGAATAAGGTTCCAAGTTCGCTATACCTACTTTTACCAGCATCTCTCCGGGATCCGCTACAGCCACGCCAATGTGTCCAGCCCCTAAATTCTTAGGACCCTCAGGCCTCTCTTTTATTTTACGTTTAATATTATTCCGGTAGGCTAATATTTGATGGAAGATCGGGCGGTTTTTGTTCGCAATCAAAGGTAGTCGCCGCGTAAACCTGAATTAACTTTACGCTGTGTAACGTGGGCTTCTTTTGACGTCTAGTTATGTTTGATTTTTGGATTTAGTTATTCTTTTGATGCTACGTAAAATGGAGTACTAATTTTTTAAATTACATTTTTAATTTAAGTTCCTACTAAGACCTTTCACGTATTTTTTTTGATTCGGTAAGTCTTCAAAGAAGCACTCATTTATTTTGAAAGATTGAATTTTCTTAATCCAGAGTCTAGTTAACATAACTGACTAAAAATATTATTTCAAGGAAATACGATGACATTTGAACTGAAACTAACTGATTGAATCGTAGTTCCTGCAACTAGAAACTTCATATAAACTTACTATCCCCAAAGGAATCAGCCAATGGATTTCAGTTGCTACTGCTTTATAAGACGTAAATACATACACACAAACTGAAATGTATGTAGTCTCTATAAAGTTAGATGTCCTGAGACTGCTATCTTAATTTATTCATATTCATTTATTTGCATGCCATAATGCGTAAAAAAGATAACATGCACTCGTCCTGGCTGTCATTTGTAGATCTTTGACAGTCGTTATGGGTAGTCAGAAGCCAGAAACTCTGATAACCAGTCGTACTAAGGGATATCGTAACGTGTTACCTAGTGACTGGGTTGTAGACAGGCAAACATCTTCATGTAAAATTTAAAATTTAAAAAACCCCCAACGCAAAACATAAAAGCAATTATTTAAAAAGTAAAAAATAATATCTTTTGTTGAGCCATCAAATGTTTGTTCGTTGAAATGGCGCTATAATGTCGCGGCGGGGTACCGCGTAAGTCAAATCTCATTGCAAATCCATGAGTTCGCTATTTTACCTATTTAGCTATTGCTGACTTAGCGGTACCCCGCCGCGACATTATAGCGCCATTTCAACGAACAAACATTTGATGGCTCAACAAAAGATATTATTTTTTACTTTTTAAATAATTGCTTTTATGTTTTGCGTTAGGGGTTTTTAAATTTTTAATTTAATTTTTATTTAAAAGTTTTTAAATGTAATTTTGTCTGGTTTTGAGAAGTTGTAGATACGTCTAAAGTTGTATTTCGTCACATGGATCTTTTTTGATATTAAAGATATCACCCTGAGAATGCGTTTGGATTCTTTTTGCGTAACTACGTCCAATTGGCACAACCGTACTCTGGCACAATCGTACCCAGTCTACCCTATGTTTAAACAGCCGGCTGTTTAAACAGCAGGGAACCGGTGCTTTGGCCCTTAGAGTTTATAAAATTTATTTACAAGTTTTTAGTTTTCATTTTGTTAGTTAATTAATATTCCTCATTCCCTTTCAATACAGTATGCATTATTCTACTAGTCAAGCCCTTTCATTTGATATCCATATTGAGGTAGTCGTGAAAAAAAAAATGTAATTCGCCATTTTGTGGTGCCGGTCATCTTGGCTTTGAAATTTATCATAGTGTAAAGTATTCTACTAGTGAAGCCCTTTCATTTGATACCCATATTAATGGAGTTATGAAAAAATATGTGACTAGCTATTTTGTAGCGGCGGCCATCTCGGAACACTCCCGACTAATTCACCTTTCAAATAAAAAAAACAAAAACAAAATCGGTTCATCCGTTCGGGAGTTACGATGCCACAGACAGACACACACACACACACACACAGACACGTCAAACTTATAGCACCCCGTCGTTTTTACGTCGGGGGTTAAAAACTGGAATCCGGTTAGACTGGAATCCGACTATGTTGAGGTCGGATACCAGTCTAACCGGATTCCAGTTTTTAGAAATAGTGTAGAAAACATTGCTGATCTTGTAATAAACTAGCCTATGCTCGCAGCTCTGTCCGCGTGACTATCGGTTATTGCGGATGCAGACAAAGTCGCGGATTAAGAAGTAGCCTATGTCCTTCCCTAGTGTACAAGCTAGCTTCATAATAAATTTAATCCAAATCGGTTCCGCCGTTTCATCGTGAAAGCGTAATAGACAGAGTTACTTTCCCATTTATAATATTTTGTCCTTATGGTGTCGGACTTAAAGAATGGCACCATCCCATAACTTCCCGTGGGTGTCGTAAGAGGCGACTAAGGGACTTACCAGAGAATGGGCAGCAGCGTTCTCACAACCATACTGCGATCGCCCGCCTGTCAAGCGTGGCAATTATGACAAAAACCCCCCTTTGGGGGAGGCGTATGTCCAGCAGTGGACATATTTCGGCTGAAGTGAGTGTGTGAGTGTTATAATATTTTAATTAATTAATAATATTTTAATTAAAGTATGAATATAATGCTTGGTAATCAATGCTCATTGCTCGTACCTTCTGTACTTGAGACTCTTCTCAAGTACAGAAAACGTTCTGCTTTTGCCCTACAGCACTTTTGGCAGTAACAGGCTGTTATATATTAAAAGGAGTTTGTAAGCCGTTCATCAGGTGTTCATAACTTTGTGAGCCCTAAAAAATACTGAGGTAAATAACTCGGCACTACGATTTTTGCGAGAACCACATAGAAGTTCCCCCGCCTGCACACAACCTAAGTGTCTTAAGTACGTACCTCGCTTTCGGTAGTTAACTTTAAGTGTCTTTGTAACAAATAGTGACGGATAGCTCGCTCGTTACTGCGCTACAATAACCTAGTTTCGGTACCTAGGTTCTAGGTTCTGTTGCTATTTACGACACAGGGAAAGGAAACAAACGGCAGTACCTAATACGTTCTGGTAATTTGCTAGGAATTTATGTATGTTTGTCAGAACTGAGTGTTTTGAAAACGAAAGCCCGATGACCTAATTAGTATCGAGTTCATTAGAACCAAATTATTAATAAGCTTACGAGTAATTAGACAAAGTATTATAAGGGTGACTTCCTCATTAGTCATGATCACAAATGGGACTGACGACCTTTTATAATTTTGAGCTTAGTTAGCCAGCTTAAATTCTCTCAATAATCAAATTAATTACGTAAAACTAATTGAATAAGGACAATTTTAGTAAATTAATATCTGGTAAAAACCGGCCAATGTAGGTTTAAAACATTATCATCATCACATCAGCTTACTATTGGTTTACTGTTGGACATAAGCCTGCGGAGGCTTATGGCGCGCCTCTGTCTTCCGCATCCGGCCACCACTTTCAACAAATGTGTTCCAAATTTGTTCTTCAATATATTTCTTCTATGTATGCTTTTAAATTCTATAGGCAACTTGTTGTACAAACGAATTGAATGTACCCTTGAAATATGGTGAGCCTCATTCAGTTTCGGTTGTATTGTGGTAGGTGGTATCAAATACAATTACCTTGAAAATTGATGTAGGTACAACGAACCCACATTAAAATGTATCCCATTTTGACAAAAAAACCTAATTGCTTTAGAATAGGCAATTTTTAGGGTTCCGTACCTCAAAAGGTAAAAACGGAACCCTTATAGGGTCACTTTGTTGTCCGTCTGTCTGTCTGTCTGTCTGTCAAGACCCTTTATCTCGGGAACGCGTGGAGGTATGGAAATTAAATTAAAACTATATTCAAGTCTACGGTCCCTTGATGCTGTAAAAAGATCAACCCTCTGTATTAACGTGAACAAAAGATACGGCTGTTTATGTCGCTAAAAACGCATTTATAATATTAAGTAGATTAAAATATGGATTAGTATAGAAGTATGGATATGTACCTACAAATATGTACGGAACCCTCGGTGGGCGAGTCCGACTCGCACTTGTCCGGTTTTTTTTTATAAATAACGGAACTTTATAGACAGATTATGTATGTAAGCTGTAACTAAAACAAAAATACAACTATCGTTTGATAATAATACTTAAACACTAAACATTTTACAGTAACCGCCATTACTTTTGTTACAACAAAGTACTACAATTAACATACAATTTATGGGAGGGTGAAACGCACAGCTCTCTTGGCGGGATTTTAAAAGGGCAGGAACTGGAGTTCCTTGTCAGTTGTGTTTAAAATTATAGGTACTTTAAACTTAGAAATATGTATTGAGACTACCCCGTTTTGTATCGAGTAAAGTGCTTTTTGATTTTTTCAAAAAGCACTTTATCAATTGGAATTTCTTGTCTATAGATGATCTCTTTGTGTCGTTGATCCTGCATTAGATCTCTATAGGTAGAGATCAGATGCAGGTCGTTTCGTATTGGCTTTCCATCGGACTAAGAGTGCGAGAAGAGGGACTGCGTCGGTGTTTTAAAACTGGTAATGTATGATCATTTCACATCAATTAATTTTCATTTTTTTTTTTAAATAAGACCTTTTTATTAATAATCAGTTTATTTTTCTTGCTAAAATGTATTTTTTTTTGGGTATAAACAGCAGTCAAGGGTTTAAACGTTTATTCTATTCTATTATGTGTATAGAATAGAATAAACGCACGTCGTAAAGAATAGAATAACACACTTATCTTCACAACTTTTTGATTGGCAGCTGGGGCTTAATTTCGATCAGGAGAATATTATTATATAGAAAGAAAAAAAAAGCATTTATTAGCCCGTACAGGACAAAACACACAAAAATAACATTGTTAAAATGTAAAATGAAAAAAAAAAAAACGATATTGGTCCTGTGCGAGGCCAAAAGGCCCCTATCTCAGCAGCCGCAGCAGCAGCAGTATATATTGCGAGCTAAAGAGTTGAAAACAATGATGAAAGCTAAATGAAATGAAACACTTGAAAAAGCGTAGAATGAGTCGACAATTAGCATACGGTATCAACACTTGACACAGGTGAGAAAATAAAAGAAGATCTCCAACAACTGGACATAAAAAGACAGGACTAAAAAGTAACATATCTCTAAATTCCCTTTCAATTGCAAACGGAGACAGTAAAATAAAATATTATGTCCATAATAAAACCAATGCTCAATAGGAAGATAAATAAAATACAGCTTATGATTACCACTATAATAATTTACCTACCACTAAACAAAAGCAAAGCGCACTTTTACCAGCCACATATCATCGCAAAGTAACGTTCGAGGAAAGCCCAAAGTATACCAGAAAATATGGCTACCAAATAACTCAAGAGAAATGTACTAACAAAACAAATAGACAAGGAATTGTAGTCGAAGTTCACGGAACATTAAACACCCTACTGATATGTATTAGCAAGTCCACAATAGAGCTCTTTATTAGGACAAGATTAATGGGCCAAGTTTTACTGGATGATAGTGGGTTTTAGGTCATCTTGGTGAAAACATTTTGTCTATGTGCATCTTTGTTTAGTTTATTTATGATGGTTTATTTGGAATTTTGTAACGTGGCTACAGAATAGGGTATTTTACCAAAAAAATCTAATTAGTCCGTCAGTTAGATTATCGAAAAATATTGGATACTCGTATTTTTTGTTTTATCAAATCAATGAAAACTGACGAAGATAAAACGCATCAAAGATCATGAGTAGGAGTTTGTGACGTCACTTCGCCAGTTTTTACTGGCGAAGTGACTGACATAGTGATGTCACACGAGTTTTAGACACACTGTATCGTTTTCATTTTTTGTTTACGTAAAAAAAGAAAAAACACGTGTCCAATATTTTTTGGAAATCTATCTGACGGACTAATTAGATTTTTTTGGTAAAATACCCTATTGTAATATTCCGTAAGTAAGCAAGAAGATCACAGTTTACAAAAAGCGACTTGTGAAATTTTCTGATTGTCAAACTCACGTTAAGTGATTTGATTGGCGTTAATTTCATTCAGCTATTTTTATTTTGATAGGTTTTTCATAAACTCGGTCCCTAAAATAAAGCAGATTGAGCTTTATGTTTTCTGATCTTAACTAATATAATAGAGACGTAAAATATGAATGTTTGTATGTAGGGAGTAATCTCCGAAACTACTAATCCGTTTACTGAAATAGTTACACCAATTAAATACTACGCTACGTTATCCCTATATGTTTTATGCTATATTTTATTATCCAAAAATTACGCTATTTCTATAAACTATTAAAAAATATAACCTTATTGTAGTATTTTAAGAGCTAAAAACAAAAAGAAATTGCTACTTGTTTACTTATTACACGAGCGACACTGCCGACCTTTAATTGTCACTCTGCTCGATAGATGGCGTTGTAAGGCTCGGCTGAGTCGCGCTATGGTTTCGTCAGAAAGCAGTAGGTATTTGCAACACGCCCATTATCGTGCAATCTTTAAATAGTTTGTTTTCTTTCAACTGACTTTTACCTATAATATTGTTAATAGATAAGAATTTCTTCTTTTTCCGCTCGTTTACTATTTTACAAAGAAAAGCAATTTTAATTTCTAAAGCGCTTCGTATATACTGTAGAACATCGGGTTCTAGTATCTTCATACCATCTGAATATCTTGAGTGATCTATGTTTGACTTGTTGGGTTGGCAATCAAGGGTCTACCAACCATAAACGAAATCCCCTTACAACCGTTCACTCAGACTATAGAGTTTAAAAAGTCCATTTCAAAAATGGAAAGTTAAAATAGCACACTACTATGTTTTTTATCCATTTTTTATCCATTTTTTATCCATTTTTACGGTACATTGGTCGTTAAAAAAAGAAACTTAGTCCGAGTCACATATTGTCGTAAAATTTTATTGTTTCAAGTCTGAAAACTTTAACAAAGGGTACATTCGACAATGACCCTCGTTATTCAGGATTTTCACAGCTGTGTTAAGCTGAATTGGCGAATACAATTTCGTAGCTCGGGTTATTAGGAACGTCAATAATATTTTTGAGGGGCAGAACCAGACGCATTAGTTTCTTGATACATAAGCTAGGAGTATTTTGGTAATTATTGCCAATATTGTTCCTGAGGACTTCTTTAAACCTACGTTATAACACGTGGTGGAATTGGTGGAAAGATTTCGTTTAGGAATTGATTTAACAAGACCATGTGTAATCTGTGTGTATGAATTAGCGCTTCAGTTCGGAAAATTGAAAATAAATTTCAGCCGATTCACATAATTTTGTATGCCTTGGCTCGGGGTCAAAAGATCTGCTTTCAATTTTGTACCAACCACTTAATCTATACCATTATGTTCATCTGACTATATCTGAATTGTAGTTTGTTTAATAATGTTTTATTAGCTTCACCCTAACTGTCTTATCGATTTGAAACTTTGCAAATGTGTGTAAAACCCATGACATTAAAATAATATGGTACCATCGAATTGGTCTGATGATGGAACTGGAAGGAAGACACTGGAATTCGACTACGGAGCAACGTATGTAAGTCGAGATTGGGTTTGTTAGAATTGTTGTAAATTTTATAATTGCCAAATTTATGAACACGCTTTCTTAGGTGTTACACAAAAAAGCAAAATAAAATGTTAACCTCCTATTTGACAATCTTTTTTGTTTTAAGTTCCTAAAACTACCAATGATTTTAATTTTTTTAGTGCAGAGAAAACGTTCACTGGTTCCTATTTATAAATGTATAAAAGGCCAACGCCTTTTGCATGCCGCATATGGTAGAATGTGTTGAGACCATTTACTTTCATTTAAGACCACATTTCAATGTAGGTACACATACGACATAAATGATTAAATTTTGGATTATGATCAACTTCAGCACGAGTTAAAAGACCATAACGACATTGAATATCAAAGATATTAAGCGGAGGCTGCCCACAATACAAGTCATTGCAAAATAATAGGAATTCCGCTTGGGAATTATTGTAAAGACCCATCTCCGATTGTTGAACCCCAATCACAATTCAATCACGGTCTGTTTTCATATCAGCCGATCGAAATATCATTGGAAATGTCGCGAGCAGGTCGGCCACGGCTGGAATGTACGGGGGAGATGGAGAGACGGTCCCGCCATGTGTCAGACAGGGATAGATGACTAGTTAGGGTTCCGATCTTTGGGAAGACCGTTGTTTCAAATGTGGAGGAAACCGTTTCGAACGGTGGTAGTTTTGTTCTTGATTTGTAATATCAATGTAGATGGATGGAGAGGAAAAGGAAGGCAGAAGAAAAAATTGATGGATTATGTGAAGAATTCGTGATTCGTGTGGTGAATTCGTCGTTTTTGTGTGAATTTTTATTCTGTTTGTGGGTGGGGCTGTGGTGTGGGATTGATTGATTGATTGAATGATATTAAGAAAAAGAAGAGAGTCATTGATATCATGATGGTTGACAGGATGGAATGGAAGATGAAAACCAAGTAACATGGAACCAAGAAGCTTATAGGTAAAAGTTGAAGCCACACTCTAAACACTTAAGTGAAACCAACTGTGGGCAGACGCTCTCTTTCTGAATGCGTACATAAAATAAAGAAAATTGACTGATTGATTGATTGTTTTATTTATTTTTCCGAGACAGCACACACGTTGGTTTACGCTGAAAACCAGCGCCCGCGGACCACGGCATTTATGCTGAGTGTCAGCCGTTTCGCGTGCCAGTGATGCATATTTCCGTCTCAGACGTTATTATAATTTTTTATTTTTATTTTTTATATTAGATTATTATTATATTTTTTATATTTATTTTTATTTTATCCACTTGTTTTAGTTTTAGGTCTTGTTATAAAAATATTTTGTAATGTGCGTCACTCTCTCGTGAATAAATGATTTTTCTTTCTTTCTTTCTTCTAAAACACATATCACTGTCTCGTTCTTATGTATGCATTCAGAAAGAGAGCGTCTGCCCACAGTTGATTTCACTTAGGTATTTAGAGTGTTGCCTCCACTTTTATCTATAAACTTCTTGCATGGAACAAAGAGAGGAAAATGATGATAAATGATACCAATATTAGTTATTAGAGAAGCGATAGGCGATAAGGTAGTGGCTGGGAACTGGTCGATTCCAAAGGCATGCAATTGACGATGTATATAGCAGTAGACTGAAGTCTAATGATGATGAGGTACATGCTAACAATATATACATACAAATACACTTATCCGCAGGGAAACCCTTGGAACACCAAACTCCCTTGTGGACGCCCTGAGAAGACTGGACAGACTGATCTGCTTCTGGAGGAAGGTGGGCTGGTTGGAATAATGGCCGCCATGGCTCACGTACAATGGTCCGTATTTAAGGACTAAGTGCGGAAACCAAACCCCCCTAACATAGAACATAGAATACATACATACAAATAAATAAAATTAAAGTGTCTGTTTGTAATGTCAAAATAACAGTTTTTTACTAAATGCATATGAAATCTTATACAGTACTTCTAACATATCAAATCAAATCAAATCAAATCATTTTTTATTTGTGTAACATAGGTAGTAAATATATTGAATCGCCTTTGGTAGGTCATTTATATAGACTAAGAAAAAAGGTGGCCCAAGGACGCTTCCCTGTGGGACACCAAACCTTATTAATCTACAATGGGATAAAAAACTCTTTTCAAATTTGGTTTTGTCACAAACTCTTGTAATCTCTGTACATTGCATTTTGTTGGAGAGATAGGATTCGATTAGTTTTAGGATGTTACCTCTGAGACCATAGCTACGTAAAAAAAAATCATTTTTATCTGACGGTCTATCTGATTGTTGCGACTGGTCTCTGAAACGGCTGGACCGATTTTGACAGGTCCTTTACTGGCAGATAGCTGATGTTATGAGGAGTAAGATGGGGTACTGTTATTATTATTAGAAAAATAATTGAGTACCGCGAAAAAAAAATTAAACCCCGCTGATTACTTATATTCACGAAGTCGCAGATATAAATTAGATAGTAATTAGATATAAATTGTGCATTTTTATAAGTGCATCAAAGTCTATTTATAAATAAATTACCAAAATGTATAAGGAGTGAGGATAGTGTCCACAAATTCAAAAGTAAATTGTACTCGTTTCTAATTGATAAGACGTATTACTCTATTGAAGAATTTTTTAATGATAAAATATGACACTACCAACCTTTTAATTTAATTTATGACATGCATGTAAAATTAAATTATAATTGATTGTTTATTAATTAATAATAGGTACATTTAATTGACATTATTTACAATTTGATTTTTTAATGATAAAATATGACATTGATTACTAGCCCTTTAATTTATTTTACCATTGGCATGCATTTTAAAAATAAATTATAATTGATTATTTGTTAAAAATTTACATTTTAATCGACATTATTTATTATTGTATTGTTCTAGACTTATTACTGAAAATATAATATATTTGTACACCAATTTCATTGGTAGGACATAGAGCTCTGACTAAAATGTAAGACCTGCTGTAACACCTGTGTTCACAAATAAAGATTGATTGATTGATTGATTTATCTTTGTCCAAATGGTTTCTCATACTTATGACTGAAAATTTGTATAAGCAGGCATTTCTTTGCGTTCTCCATTTCCATAAGTGCAGTCATAAATTATGACTCGATTACTAACCACGAAATGAAGGAATTCCTTACAAACGTCCCCGCTTGATTACGATCCCCGTATATTTCCACACATGAATGGGTTGTAGCAAAACGATTTTCCGTCGTGTCCTGAAACGATTTTCCTTAAGAATATTTTTTTTTTAGTAAGAACATACCTACTCCAATTTAGATGGTTTACTCGTCCTTTAAATTGAACGGAATGAAATTACGGGTTTTTTTTAATACAAAAGATTATCTGATGGGTCTGACAAGCAGAATCATCAAAGGATCTTATGTTTGAAAGATTTCATTACATTTCGAGTCGTGTTTCTTTGAAATCAGCTTTTAAGTTAATTTTAGCGTAAGGAAGAGCGTTTTGAATGAAGTACGGTTTTGGATGGTAAACAAAATGAACAATGTATGATTAGGTAGGTTTGTAAAAGGTCTTCCAAGTTGAGGAGCTTGTGGCTAAGTGAATGCCGCACAGATCGATCGATCAAAGATGAAGCTACGCTAGCCGCGGTCGGTCTGTAGATGGGTGATCATCCATTTCATACCGAGTTCCCTCCGTATCACGAAAAGCACGTAAAGCTATTGGTCCCGGCTGTCATTCGTAGATCTTTGGCAGTCGTTAAGTAGTCAGAAGCCAGAAAGTCTTACAACCAGTTTTATCAAGGGGCAGATGAAGATGTAAAAGGCCGTCCATTTCACATATGAATGGTGTAAATAGCCGCGTACAAACATACACCAAAGAGATTGATAATGCACTTCTCATTACAGACAACATAAAAAGGTCTAATTACCGCGTTGTTCATGAATACTAAATTAACATGGTGAATTGGTAAAATAAGCTTTTTTTTCCTTCACGGTAAGCCGTTGGTCCAGGCTGTCATCCATAGATCTTTGGCAGTCGTTATGGGTAGTCAGAAGTCAGAAAGTCTGAGAACCAGTCCTACCAAAGGTTATAATAATAATATTTATTGTCATACCTACTTAAGTTACAATTAAATTTGTGAATCGCTGGTGCCTGTGGTAGGTAATTAAAACCTGTATTACAGGTCACCAGATTCCCATTTCTCGAAAACCGTTGGACAATAATATTGTAAGAATTCCTATATCCACTAACAATGTGGTAAAACAAACAAAAAAGTAAACATACATTAAAAAAGATTAAAGTGTGATGTGTGTGTGTGTGTGTGTTGTGTGTGTGTGTGTAGTGTGTGTGTGTGTAGTGTGTGTATTGTGTGCTAGAGTAGTAATTTAGTTAGTGAAGGTGTGGGATGTATGTTTGTGAGTGTGTATGGAGGTTACACAGGCAGTCGCTCCATGTAACACACTGGTATTCAGATGATTCTGGTTAGACTAGAAGGCGACCACAACGAAGTTGGGAAAAGTCTAGGCAGATGATGATAAACTTCTTTTTCCATTACTGTATGTAATCTTAAATATGTTCATACAATGTAAATTCATAAACTGTAATGGTAGATCTAGACTTCATCACCTTTACTAGATACAACTTAACTTGCTCATGTTTTGCTGAACAATGTCTCTTTAGATCAGGTCTCCTAGTGTAAGAGTTTTCTTTTTCAGGAGGTTATCGGCTGCTTAATCGGACTTTCCTGGGTTGCATAGTGAAATTAAGGCCTCCAGCCAGGGCAAAAATCTTATAAGCAAAGCGACTACACGCTAAGGGGTACGAGCCTCGGATTAGGGCGTCGCTGGGGGAGGACAGCAAAGGGACAGGCTGGATCGGATTTTTAAGAGACCTGGGTGGGCTAGATTTTTATTTATATAGATTCTTGTAACGTTACCCTTATAGAGAGCTATTACTGTTTATTGTATACTAGCTACCCGACCTGGCTTCGCATGGGCCTAAAGCCTGATCCTCATGTTGATCCTCTGCCTATGTGTAACTTTGAATGAATAAACAATTATTATAATGCTTTTTGAACTGTTTCGAAATGGGCGCTTTCCAATTTCTGGTTAATATTGTCTTACTACAAAAACAAAGCTGATACAATCCAGATCGCCGAACTTCTCCTTTCTTCAATTCCGTCAAGTCGTATCAGATATAAATCGTATAAAATTGCGCATTATTCTAGTCAGTCGTCAGAGGAACGTGTCCGTTCCGAAGTGGGTGAGCGAAAGGATTAAGGTGTAAGGTGCACAGAATAAATCGATGCCAAACACGTATTATACGTACTGTCGGGTAGACAAGCGGTTTGAGAAATAATTTATTTGACTTACTTTTAAGAGCGTTCATCCGTTAGAACTATGCTGGAGTCAAAATTGATGATTTCCGACGGACAATAAAACGATAATGCGTTTAATTCGTAGATAACATACTGACGTCAAATTATTAAATTTTATAATCTAGTGCATGACTGAAAAACATTTTCAAATTTTCGTATAGTTTTGTCATAAGAACAGTTTTTATTTATGCCTTTTTTTTGACGTGACAACGTCTTATAATTCGATAGAGCCGGCTGCGCGCACGAAAAAACATGACGTCATGCGGCGTTACGGCGTTACATGACGTCATGCGGCGTTACCTCGCTCTGCGGCGTTACCTCGCTCTGAGGCGTTCCAAGTGAAAAGTGAATGTGGTGTCAATTGTTTATAGCAACGATAATTACAGCGATAAAGGTAATGATTCTTTCGCGTTGTCACGTTCAACTATCGTCAGTAAACCGACTTTACAGACAACCAATTTTTAAACTAGCGCTCGATGGTCTACGCGGATGCTAGATAATAGTAAAACCATATTAGACAAACTTATAACAATATTACTGTTAAAAAAGCAATAACATTTACTAGTGCATGGCTGAAAAAACTCAATATTACTGTAAGTTTTCATACAAGAAAAGTATACTAAAACATGGCATAAATAGCATGTACCTACAGCCTTTTGACTCTTGTGTAGAAACCCAGAATTGGGTAAACATAAAAAGGGAAACTTTTTACTGAAAAAAGAGACTGTGGACTACCGGTAATAATTGATAGTAATCAACCAATGCCCACTGCTGGGCAAAGGTCCCTTTTATACAGAGAAGGCACGAGCATTGATCACCACGTGCACTCAAGGCGGATTGGCCATTTCAACATCGTTCGTCGTTTCCTCACGATGTTTTCCCCCACCGATGTCAGTGATGTCCAAGATAAACTAAGAAAGTACAGAGGCCAGCACATCAAGCTACTACAATCTGTCAAATTTCTTTGATAGATTTCAACTTTATTACAAAAGCATAAGGTTCATATTTAATTGGGAAAATTTTGACAGTTAGGTATGGCTTGATGTGCTGGCGTCTGTACATTTATAAATAGAAGAAGTCACATTGGTACTTTGTTGTGCCCGGTTACGAAACCACAACATCGTGGACGTCTTAACTACTGGGTCATCACGACCACCTAGGTACAGTCAGCAAAAGAGATAGTCAGCAGGGTCGTCAGATATAGTTAAAGTTTACTTAGAAACCGATGGATGTTTTTGAATAAAATGAAATAAAATTAATGGAGAATAAACATTTCAATGAATTAATAAAATTTCATTCGAAAACCTCCATCGACTTCTAAGTAAACTTCAACCATATCCGATGACCTGCATACCTATCTCTTTTGCTGACTGTACATGTTAATCTTTATCTGGTTACATGGAGTCTTACAGATCTCGCGCGTTTTGCAATTTCTTAGAATTGACAACGTCCCGCCGCTTACCGCTGATAGTTTTTTTTAACATTTGAGAATAAAAAGCTGATAAATTTAATTTAATGTTTTTTATTAGGTTCATACCAATGCAAATGGTTAAATATCAACACAATTTCGAACATTTCAATTTATTCTTTTAGCGAAAGTTGGCTTTGAGACGTCATGTCCTATATGTTATAAATTTGTCTTGTTACCAGTTAAAGATTAAATACAAAAAAAATAGAGTCATCAATTCGATAAATAAGATTTCTAAATTAAATAATTTTGTAACACTTCTGTCTCCACGTATACTTACACGTCGTTTGATTCGTCACGGGCGAGCAGTCGGATTTATTGTGAAAGTTAGCTAATAAATAGTGTCGCGGCGCCGAAGCAGTCGCGAGATCGAACATGTATTAACAAGTAATACTACCAGTTAAGAAGTTGTACTAGAATATTAGACGACTTGGGTCTCTCACAAGATTAGTTTTTAATTTTCAGAAGCGTTTTCTCGGACTCTAGTAGAAGATTAAGGCCACAAAATATTAGATACATTTGGTAAAAAATATTCGGGAGCCTTTGGGAAGATGAAAATTGCTGGATTGATAAAAACAATATCACGAAATTAGTCGATCAAGCTAATAATGGATATTGAAAAGCAGACTGTTGCTTTTTTTATGATCCACCTAATAGGTAAAGAATGATTCAGGTGAAGCTGAAGATTTATTTATTTATAATTTATATATATATTTTTTATTTTTTATTTATGGTGTAATTTTTGATGCCCTAAAGTATGACCGATGTGCTAACTTACTTTCATAACTTAACTTTTGTGTACTTATAAAAAGATACGCGCCGTGACATGGAGTTGCGGACACCAGGGGTGTGATTCTGTAAGACCTCATTCTAAATTTCGAATCTGAATCCGCTGTGAGTTTCTTGATTGGCATTCTTAAAACTCGGTTGATTATTCGAATTTACACTAGTGCCACCCTTGCGAGCGTGTCAGCGAGTTAACTAATCTGACAGCGAGATTTTGACAGATAAAGTATGAGATGACGTAAGAAATGACATTCTGTAAGGTAATTTCCCCGTCACTTCGGCGCTCACTTCGCACTCGAACCCGATTCAAAGTGTCAAATATATCTAGGACATTTTGAATAGCGATGTGAGTTGCGAGTTGTTGTTTGAATTTTACAGAAACGACCTACTGTTAGTCGTACTGTTTAACAACCTTGCTGACCGGTCAATTATTTACAGAACTTGATTTTACAGAAACGACCTACAGCCCCGTTATACCATACCATACCAATTTTAAAGACAAAGTTGAAATTAGCCAAATTTCTTTAATTCTACCGCTACAAACGATGTGTTTTAATAAAATATCTGCTGATTTTCCCCTAACGCAAGCAACTCTTTGCTTAAAAGGGGATCTCCTGTTACTTGTTGTTATTGTAATATGTGTATGAAATAAAAGCCTTTTTTTTTATTTTAAACAAGATAAACATACTACCTATGCCCTTGGGATTCAATGGGCTGAACTTTTGTTAGTCGTTGACCGATTTTCGGGGCCATCCGGAAACTTTCGTGTGGGTCTGATATACTGCATTTTCCTCATTCTTCTATCACAGGCATGGATACCATTCAGTGTGATTTATCTACGAAGTTATGGATCTTTATTCAATCGGGTGAAACTTGTGGTGTCGTTCATCTTCACTTTTATTTCTTGGACAGGTATAAAAAGTAGAATTATTTGTACTTTGTCATTAGTTTCGGGCGAATACAATTATTTATAATTTCGTCATATATAACTTATAATGAAAAAATTATAATGTAGGGGAAAACGTTCGACACTACTCATCTGATTTCAAAAAATCTTTCACCAATGGAAAGCTGCGTTATCCGAGTACTAAGGGCTATTAATAAATAGCTGATTATATCGAATGATGGATGAAATGGCGCCAGGTCACTGAAACAACTTGTAACCCACGGATGCCCCTCAAGTTAAAGGGGAAAATCTACAAGTCCGTGATAAGACTTGTCGTACTGTATGGATCGGAATATTGGACCGTGAAGAAGATGGATAAAAAAAGATTGCATGTAGCAGAGAGAGAATGTTGAGATGGATGTGTGGAGTGACCAGAATGAATAAGGTGAGAAATGAATGACGCTGAACAGGACGGAATGGAAGAAGAAAACATGTTGCGCCGACCCAAGTAACATGGGACAAGGTCAGGAAGAAGAAGATGAGCTGATTATATCAAATTTAATAATGAGTAACAAAACTCACGCGGACTAAATCAAGGGCAAATATTAGTCCATACTTTATTTAATATTATAAATGTGAAAGTAACTCTGTCTGTTACGCTTTCACGATGAAACCGCTGAACCGATTTCCATGAAATTTGGTATGAAAATAGCTTGAACCCTGGAGAAGGACATTGGCTACTTTTTATAACCGACATTCACGCGGACAAAGTTGTGGGCAAAAACTAGTATTTTATAGAGGTAATGGTTCTTTCTTTTTATTGAGTAGTTTGATATGAATGAAAAGGAAATCAGTGAAAGCATGACGGTTGACAGGACAGAATGGAAGAAGAAAACATTAAGTAAGAAGCGAAGTATAACATAAGTTAAGGACTATTAAGTATTCTGTGGTTAAGGGCAGGAAGGTGATCATGGAGTATTTTGTAATGAATAATCTCTGGAAGACCTGCTATGCTATTTTCGTGGCGTGTGCCGATCGTCGATGTCGTCGATATGAACTGCCAAAAGTATCAAATTACTAAAAAAATAATTTATTACAAATTATTAAATCTTACCAAACGCCAAAAGCCGAAAAAGCCAAAAGTTGTTAATTCTAGCGCGTTCTATGCTAACGCTGCGTAATAACACCTCAGGGCCTCAAGTCTGCTATTACAATAGTGTCAGAATGGTCTATCATTGATTTCATAATTGTTGAATTTGACAAGTTTGGTAATCTACTAATATAATGGCATCATTATGAAAATCAATGATAGACCATTCTGACACTATTGTAATAGCAGACCAGGTCTAATTACAAAGGTTCTCACTGATAGAAAGCTGAAGACTTCTAGGTTTTTTATTGTTTACTTAATTTTCCACGCAGGCAAAGTCACGAACAGAAGTTACTTAGTGATAAGTCGTTAAGAAACGTCATGCTTGCGTGGTAGTCATAAGAGTTTGTAATATCATACAAGACGACGGCCCACAAACTCATCATTATCATTTGCGCCTTTTCAGTCGGTTTCCAGTTTAACCAGATGTAGCTGAATAAAAAGCCAGCGTTTTACAAAAAAAAAACCTGTATTTTATTCGGAGTGGCTGCCTCTCTGACCTCCAATCCAGTTTATTAGGTAAAATTGTACCCATTGGCAAGACTAGTTGTCAGACTTTCTGGCTTCTGACAACCGACTGTCAAAGATCTACGGATGATACTTGGGACCGGGACCAACGGCTTTACGAACTTTCCGAGGCACGGGTCGCGGCATGAGATGTATGATCACTCATCCAAATATAGACCACAGCAAGTGTAGCTTAATTATAATAGGGTATTTTACTCTATACGAGAAAAATTCTATAAATATGTTATTGAGACAGTTTAGGCATAGAGCATTTGAAAAATGTAAGTTTTAGTTCATAAAATATTACAAAACAATTTTTTAAATTAAATTCAAAGTTTTCAGTATTTTTAGTCTGTTATAAAACACCGTGAAATAGTAGCGGCCATGTTATTACGCCCTACGGCTGTGTAAACAAAAAATTGACAACTGTCAGTCAACCGATTGGCGTAATATAGGTTTTGTACTTTTATTATTTTCGTAACCAGCGTATTTTTTTCATTATTACACCTATTACAAAATATATCATGCTTTTAATTATTTTTAAATGATATACAATTATCACATTTAATATGAGCTCATTTGATACAAAACGAACAGACGTCATTTACGCTGAGCAATATGGCGTCCAGTAAGAGGTGTTTCCGTCAAACTACGCGCGAAATTTGAAAATTTAAAATGATGCATTTGTAAGGCACTTATCGATTGAATAAAAAAATGTGTTTTTTTTTGGTGGCATATTAGCACTACAGAATTTCATTGAGACAATTTTCAAAAATGGATGTGATACCCTTTTCAAAAATGGATGTAATACCCTATTGGATGCAGCTGAATACCAGTGTTTTACATGGAACGACTGCCAATCTGACTTCCACAACCCAGTTACTGGCTACCACGATATCCGTTGGCAAAACTGGTTTTTTTCTCGTTCTATTCTTCCAAATCGAATAGCCAGTTAAACTGGCTCAGGAACCACAAAAACTAAAAAAAACTAACCGAACCAAAGCCAAACATTAGTGGAGACCAAAGTTTTTAACAAAACGCGAACTACACCCACACTTATAAGCCGTTTGGGGTACAATGCCCATGACATTATTTAACCATGCTAAGTTAACTGTGACACTTACTAACGCTCTTATAACTTACGTGTTACGATCTGTATTCCTTTGGCCGGGTGGTGAAATTAAGTTTGTTTTGCCAGGGTCACAGCTGCGAAATGCTAGGTCTACTCATTTGTGGTCATCCTGGCTAAATATCCTGAAGCTAACACTGTAAAGTGCTTTATGTTAGTTATGCGTTATGTAGTTCAGTTCTGTTTGTTTTGGGTTTAGACTGTGGCGTAGTGGGATCAGATACGAGATGCTGTGCGAAGCTAAGCTAGCTTAGAACTAAACCCCTTTGTGGAATACATACTGCATGCGAAAATTGGGAATATGTAGTATCAAGCGTTGCTCTTGAGTTTCGTGCATATCATGGAAACGTGGTTGATAAACTTTCTGTTACGATAATTATTAGAGCTACCGCGGAGTGACTCGCCGTCAGAAAGATTTCTGTGATGATGTTGGTAATTTTTAAAGTAAGCAGGTATAAACATGCCAACTTTTACCATTATAGCCATATTTTACCATTCGGCATGCAAACATAACACGAAACATTATTATTTTGAACATGCACTTTAAAACCAGATCAATTCATATATTACAACTAGCAGCCCGCCCCGGCTTCGCACGGGTATTAAACAAACATTTCATTATATTTTTTTACACACACACACACACTCTCCCATACATACTTTCTCGTTTTTGCGTGGGGTCATTAAAAAAGAGTAAAATGAAGAAAATTCGAATATGAAATTATATTTTCTTTGTATTTTTTTTTTGGCGGCACTTTATTTCTTGACTTTGACTCCCCTCCCGTACCCCAGTGACGCCTACATCGCCTATTATTATTACCATACATTTTTTAATTAACTTACATTTTTAAACTTGTGATATCTTGCGAATGGAATGTCCAAAATTAATAATTCAAAAAGTCATATAATGGTATTAAAGCAGACTTAAATATAAAGTCATTTATTTTGATAAGGATTAATTCCAAAGTATACATAAAAAAACTTTTTTAGCGGTGGCATTTATATTTTTTTTTTTTTTAAATGAAAAAACACTTATTGTTACATAACTATAATAGTTAGACATATGCTGTCGCGATATTTTTTGTAGATAATTATATGTTCTGCAAAGACAAAGACTAACTTTTTTGAAAATTTAATATAGCCTATGTTCATCGGAGATAGTGTAGCATCCCAACAGTGAAATAATTTTTCAAATCGGTGAAGTAGTTTCGGAGCCTATTAAATGCAAACAAACAAAAAAACAATCAAATCTTTCCTCTTTATAATATTAAGTGTAGAAGTGTGAATATTAATCATTCAAAATATCAATTAATAAATTATCATTACAATTATCATTCAATCGGTCAATTAATAAATTTTTAAATTATTATTCAAACAAAAATCATTACAACTAATAAATTATTTAATTATTATTCAAACAAAAATCATTACCACTAATAAATTATCATTACAATTATCATTCAATATGTCAATTAATAAATTATCATTCGATATATCGATTAATAAATTATCATTCAATATGTCAATTAATAAATTACCATTACAATTATCATTCAATATGTCTATTAATAAATTAGCATTATAATCACAATAAAATTATCATGTAATAAATCATTGAATAAATTATCAATATCATAACAGTTATCATTTGATTCGTTTTTTAATTTTCTAATTTGTCCCCCGAACATGACCCATATTTTATAAAAATATTTATTTACTTTGCACATCTATGTCTATACCATCGTATCAAATTTCACCTGATTTAGTCCAGTAGATTCGGAGCAAATTGGCTGTGACAGACGGACGGACAGACAGACGCACGAGTGATCCTGGGTTCCGTTTTTTTTTTGTACGGAACCCTAGAAACCTGAGGCATAGTAATAACATAGTATACATTCCAAGAATAAGTATAGATCTACAAGAACTAGATAGATAGCTCTGTCGTATTAGTTATGATCTATCGGCTATACGTGGTCCGGTTTGTAAGCGTCTGGAGCTAAGGATATTTATGTGAGTGACTTCTTATTCCCTTGTGAATAGAGTGTGATGTTCAGACAGCAATT
The DNA here is from genome assembly GCA_947361185.1 of Charanyca ferruginea. Classification (NCBI taxonomy): domain Eukaryota; kingdom Metazoa; phylum Arthropoda; class Insecta; order Lepidoptera; family Noctuidae; genus Charanyca; species Charanyca ferruginea. The sequence goes on from OX376074.1 coordinate 24,874,845, forward strand.
TTTCTATGCATTATATTAAATTTCATGGAGGCATCGGAGACCCTATCATCTGGGCGTGCATTTCCGTGGTCGACCTGGGCCTCAAGTCTGCTATTACAATAGTGTCAGAATGGTCTATCATTGATTTCATAATTGTTGATTTTGACAAGTTTGGTAATCTACTAATATAATGGCGTCATTATGACATTCCAATGGTCAACCACTGACATGCCATTGAAAGAAATGATATACTTTAGAATGGTAATTTTGTACAAAATGACAACTGAATGACTGACTTAGGCGTTAATCTGCTAAAATTTTGACAGTTCCTTTGATCAGTGACCTACCATTAGAACGTCATTGTGCAGTCATTGCTTATAATTCGACCGACCAGATCGACCATTATGAATTTAGCAGATTACAAACTTTTAGCAAAATGACAATGGGATCGTGTGGGAATGACGAAATTATAAAAATAGCAGACTTGGCCCCCTGGTAAACTTTACCACAATACGAACTTCAAGTCGTTCGTGGTGCGAGTTCCGACTCATTATATTGAGACCTTCCTCAAGGAAGAGTTTTGGCCGAAGGGTGTCGTATTTCAGCGATTCCGTGGCAGGCTACGCGACAGCACGCTGCGCAACACGACACCGTCACTTTGTGTCAATAGTTTAAGGGAATAAATATAATGACCACCAAAAACGTCTTCTTGGGTGTGATTCTGTAAGACCTCATTCTAAACTTCGAATCTGAATCCGCTGTGAGTTTCTTGATTGGCATTCTAAAAACTCGGTTGATAATTCGAATTTACACTAGCGCCACCCTTGCGAGCGTGTCAGCGAGTTGAACTAAATTGACAGGGAGATTTTGACAGATAAAGTATGAAATGACGTAAGAAGTAGCATTCTGTAAGATAATAATTTCCCCGTCGCTTCGACGCTCACTTCGCACTCGAACCCGATTCAAATTGTCAAATACATATATCAAGGTCATTTTGAACCCTACGCGAAGTGAGAGTGAAAAGCGATGTGAGATGCGAGTTGTTGTTTGAATTTTAAAGAATCGACCTACTTGTCTCGGATCTTAAGCTCCCTTACCAAAAAAAATATACTAAATACCAAATTTAGTAAATTATCACCAAATCTTAGTGTGCAAATTAATGCAATAATACTTCGTGGCTATTTAGAATTTGGCTTTTTGCTTACCAAAATGGATAACCAAAATCTTCTTGACCCTTAAGTCCCCACTGGGGCGGATCCGACATGGTTAGGTTAGGTTAGAACTGTGTAGGTGACCTCTCGCTCCCGAACATCGTCCTTTCGATGGTCCAGAGCGAGAGTGCGTGGTAGGCTGTTGCCTCTTTTTGCGAGCATATCATGCACGCAAAAAAGGCGGCAGAGAGGGTGAGGGAAGCATCTGCCTCGCTTCCCTCTAGGAGAAGACGCACCGGGCGCCGGAGGGCGCTTAATGACCTCCGGCCTCCATGAGTTGCCGGCCTGCGGGTGGTCGACTTAGGGGCAATCCACCACCCGACCAGAAGCAGGCCCGTGTAGGCGGCGCGCCGTGTTCCGCGCGCGCCACATTAGAGGATTCGGCGGCAATTAGACCGCCGAGGTCGACGGGACCCGCCTAAGTTATTGGCGGGTCATAGCCTGGTGGGGGCGCGGTGCATGCGCGAGCGAATCCCGTACCCCCGCCCATAGGTAAGTCGAGGAACACCGTGGTGGTTTTAGCCGGTACGAGTCCGGCACACCCCCCCCCCCCCCCGTCTTCCCCGGACGGGAGATAGTCCATGAGGATTTCCCCACGATAAAAAAAAAAAAAAAAAAGGTTAGAACTGTGTCCCCCTATGCCACTACGCCAGAACCAAATCGCTTTTTACAGTTAAACTCATATATTTCTACAGTACTTCGGGAAACACAAAATGGCCACGGGAGAAAAAGAAAAAAATGACATTAAAATGGAGTTAAATTCATTTCATCATTTACTAGATCTGGAGGTTCGTTATACATAAGCCATAGTTTAATAATCTTTTTTGTGGTTTTTTATAAGTATGTATGATAGTCTGTAAGGTATACATGTTATGGGTCTTTGATACCCGAAATAAATGATTTATTATTATTTATTAAACCGACTCCGCATCCAGGTCGGCCGCAGTGAAGATAATCTTCACAGATTCTCAGATAATGCCAATCTTCAATGCCTATGTGGCGTCTCTCCGCAAACCATGGTCCACCTCATAACTTGCGCTGTATGCCCTGTCACCTGCTCATATGAGGACCTGATGACTGCGTCAGTGAATGGCGTTGCCGTGGCTGAATACTGGATAAAACAAGAAATTGTAAACACAACACACACTAACATACATACATATGTCGCGGTTAATAGCCGAAGTGCGGCTACACCTAGTTTGAGCCGGCTACAACTAAATTCAGCCGGTCACATGCGGTTAAAATTAGATGTGTCCTACTTATCTTCGGTTAGAACTTAGGTTTAGCCATCATCATAGCGGCTAGAACTAGCTGCAACCGCACATCGACGTCAGAGGCACTCCGAGGTTCAGTTTGGTTAGGTTGCTTTAAACCCTGCATATAGAAGTAGGAGCCCCGCTCAGCGGGTCTCCGTCGACCTAACGTCGACCGTCTTCTTCTGCTGAATGGTTTGATGCATCAAGTCCCGAACTCGCAAGCTACACCTAAGTTTAACCAACTGCTACCGTTAGTTTTAACCGGTTAGAACTAGGCGTGGCACCTAGTTCTAACCGGTTAAAACTAGTTGTAGCCGCAGCACTTAGAGTGTTAGTCGTAACACATACACATCCACACACACATGATCTATCTGTGTTTACCATTGATACACTAAGAAGAAGGTTACTTTTTAACAAGCCTTTGGCTCACGCATTGGTGGTAATCTTAGTCTCTAGACACCTGCGAGACCACGAGATTTGTAGATGCAATACCGACCTGAAATATTATTATAGAGAAAAAATCAGTGCTGTAAATGAGAGAGGGAATCATAGTAATTCCCCGTAGGTACTAGTTATTTATTTTGAAAAATCTATCTTGACTTAATCAAGTTATTTATTTTACTAAGACCATTAGGAGGCACCTTTGAAAGTCATTTTCACGAAAAAAGGAACTGCCAAACTAAATATCTGATCCTTTAAAAAAAGTTTTACATCAAGTTGTAAGTACTGAGTAAGGGGTATAATTATGCGAAATGTTACCAACATTTTATACGAAACGTTTTTTCCTAACTCTCTGAATTAGTGTGCTCCAACTTAGGCCGTATCATCACTTTAGATCAGTGGGCTAATTCACGTAACTAAAGAAGTGCTGTTGTAGTGCAGTTGCAGTTAAGTTTCGATCAAAACAACGATTTTCGTCACGCGAGCGCTATAACCGGCATTCTACAGTTGAGCATCTTTGGTACGTGCTTCGGAACGCAACATGATCAGTATTCTAACTTGTTTGATCGAAACTTAACTGCAACTGCACTGCAACAGCACTTCTTTAGTTATGTGAATTAGTGGTGAGTAGCGGCCAAACGCAATCCTTTAAGATAAAAAAAACTAAAGTACTTAATTTGAAGTTAGGAAAGGGGGACTTTCTTAACCTACAGTAAACCCCCAGAACGCAAGTGCAGGCTACCATAACCCTCATGCATATTTCATGGGACGATCGTGGCGTATGTTACGGCTATTGATTCTGTACGGTGTTACGGCCCCGGACGTCCGGCCGACGGTTTTCAGGTCACTGAATAGTGTCTGTTTTACATAGTGGTTTCTTTAGACGGTTTGTGAACACGGCTACAGTAATGTATGCAAACAACTACAATATTTCAAATGCAGAAGCGATTTATTCAAATTCTAAAATCGCTATACAACATTTACATGAATAATGAAAGAAAACCTATACTACATGTAAGCTAAAAAACTAAAATAATAATGCATAAAAAAATTCCTCCATATCGCTGCTAATAGGGAATGTGCCCAAGAGACTGGCGGCGTTGCCACGTTGGATGGCAATGCTTATCCTCTGGCCAAGATAAAACCCAGCTCTTGGATCACGGGAACTGTCAAATAACCTTTTGGACAAGTCTTTAAAAAGCAGATGAGCACTCGGAGCCTACGACCCTAGAGTTTCAACCCCAAACGGTTTCCGACCCCTCCGTGCCGTGGCAGCTGTCATTCGTAGATCTTTGGCAGTCGTTATGGGTAGTCAGAAGCCAGAAAGTCTGACAACCATTTCTACAAAGGGGTATCACGATAACCAGTAAATGAGTTGTTGTTCAGCTCCATGTAAAGCTGCTGACTGGAAGCCGAACCCAACATAGTCAGAAAAAGGCTAGGAAGATGATAATGGGATGTAAACTTATTTTGCTGATAAGGAATTTGCTAATTTAACCTTTAATATCAATATTTTTCACCGGCAGCGGTAGTTATATGTGGAGCTACCCAATAATCTTAACGGTCTACCGTTTGGATATTTCCTTAAAATGATCATGAGACCTCACGATCCGAGAGTTTCAACCCTAAACCGAATGGCTCGAAAATAAAGTTATCCTCAAGGTTACCATACTTTCGCCGTTTGAGGTTCTCTGCAGCCGCAGCAGCAGCACCAGCACAGCACGCTGAACTAGGAAGATGGGATGGCGCAAGAAATGGTTTCACACTAAAGGCCTACCCAACTTTCAGTAAATCAAATGTAAAATTTTTGGCAAGACAATCTAATTGGGTAGTACATTGAATGTTTCCAAGGTTTTCTGTACAATCTAAGCTGATGTATTGTGCCGAAGAACAAAACAACTAACAGATATACCTCCTTTTGCGGTCTCAAGGCGAATAAGAGCTGGTTCTAGATTTGGCGACTATAGGAACTTGAGATATTTTTTTAATTAATCTTTTTGGATTGGAATTCTAGTCACCAGTCATTCGTCATTTTACCTGATGCTAAGTACTTAGTATACGATAGTCAGTACTTTTAAAATAGAATAAAATTTACTATCGGATTTTTCAATAGCTTCTTCTTTATAGCCTTTTCTGTGGCTTTTCTCTACGCTGGACACACAGAAAAGATGTTAGACGAAGACGGGGTGCGGATAGGGCGCAGACGGCGCGCCGTCGCGACTTTTTAAAACATATAGAAAAGATGAGGCACGGACGAGACGCTGGGCGCCACAAGAGACGACGTAGGTACCTAGTTGTGTGTGACACAGATTCCCGGCACCCGCGCCGCACCCCGCCCGCACCCCTGTTCTCGTCCGATAGCGCCAGCGTCCCGTCCTTTCTATATATGTTTTTACAATAGGTCGCTGACGAGTAAGCGTCGTGTCCGCGCCTTGTCTTTTCTATATTTTTCTACGCTTCTATACATGTTATATGGAAGGGGCGCGGAAGAGACATATGACCGCGCATCGTCCTCGTCTTACGTCTTTTCTGTGTGTCCAGTGCCTAAGTAACAGAGAAAAGAAGTTGATTTGTCAGTGTATGTAATACTTCATACTGAGACCCTTTCGTGTCTCGGAAAGCACGTAAAGCCGCATGTCTCGTTTGTGATTCGTAGATCTTTGACAGTCGTTATGGATAACATGGATCACATGTAAAGTCGAGGTATTCGGTGACTGGATTGTGGAGGTCAGGTAGGCAGACGCTCCATGCGAAACACTGGTATTCAGCTGCATCCGGTTGAACACGTAGCCGACCCCAACATTCCTCGGTGGGGAAAGGTTTGGCAGATGATGAGTCTCTGTGATACTTACTAAATAAACAAAAAAAAAAATAATTTTTTTTTTATCTAATGCGCCAAGTCCCCAGTCTACGCATTCAAATCATTACTATTGGCCGTAGTCCAAACTCGCAGACTCGAGCGTCCCAATATTGAATTTATACGATTATTAACCTATGGGACTATGGATCCTAGCAGCGATGGTGCGCGATAAGCGATACTTATGTAAATTGGCACCATAACCAGCATTACTGATACAAAATGCGTCTTTTCGGTTCAGTCTATGGTAATACGGGGTAGAGGGTGCTTTATTTTCATGGCTGCAGGCATATCATTAGGGAAGCAAAATGCGACTGTAACAGTCATACCATTACATTGTCTGGACTGAGCGATGGGAGGGTAACCGAAGGTGGACCTTGTCTTATTCCAAATTAGGTGCTTTTCACATTTGTTTTTATAAATGGGTGAATTGGTTATCAGTCCTTAAAAGGTTTACTATGGTAATTAGTGTCTACAGAACTCATAAGGCTTGGTTTCTGAGCTATTCTTCTAACAGAGTATCCAAATCAGTTTTACTCTTCTCGAGATTGAAATTAGATCACGGTGGCCAGTTTGCGAAGGCGCCTAGTACCTACGCACATATTAAAAAAAAAGGTTTATTTAGGAACACAAAAACAGCGACTTATAAAAAACGATCATAGCTGCAAAAGTAAATAACTGTGTCGCAGCTAAGTGTGTGCGTAAACACAGGTGCAGTCTATCTTCCCTCACTCTCACGGCAATCCGATTCAACCGGGAATAGATCAGGCGAAGAATAACGGCTTTACGTCCCACCCAAGGCACGGGCATGTGACTCCACCAACTTCCAAACTCCAGGCTCATCATCATCAGCCAGAATACGTTTACTGTTGAACAAAGGCCTCCCCCATAGAACGCCACAACGAACGGCAACCTGTCGCTTGCATCCACTGTTTACTCGCGACCTTGACAATGTCGTCGGTACATCTGGCTACCGAAAATTTCCTGATGGAAAAACTGAATGACTGCTAACCTGGTAATCGAACCTAGGTTCTCACACTCACGCTCGTGACCTCGAAACATGGGGCAGTTGAAATATAAGGGTACAGCAAATTCCCACCCTCTACAAACAAATGTACCTCCCATACAAACATGGGAGACCTTCACATACAAATAATTAACGTAACATGAAATGAGAAAGTATAATCACACGTAAAGGTATGTTTATCTGTCAGAAGAGTAAGCAAGAGAACAGACGTGACAGTTCTTTGTTGACGAGAAATGTTTGAATTTCGAATGCCTTTGATGTACTTTTCTTTTTGTTTTTGGGCAGAATCCTTCAAAACTTACCAGGTCTTTTGGAGTAAGATCAGGGAGTGTGAGTTTCATAATTACTAAAACCACATTTTCATCCGATTGTAGTGCTTTGTGAATTCCTAGTATCGGGATAGATGACCGCTCTCTTCACCTAGGTGTTCACCGACGGAGATTGTAACAGAATATACATACTGGTCACTATTAGCAGATGCTTAGGGTTTCATTTCCTTTTAAACGCACCAGGATCCTCCCTTGATGTAGGTACTGTGGCGATTATGATGCAATAGCCATTAGATAAGAAACTCTATGGTTAGAACATTCTGGATGCTACTAGAGTGTTAGGTGATTCGATTATATTTGAATGATGTGGAAGATAGTTTTTTATATATTAGGACAGGAATCTGTCAGACCACGAGCCGCCGTAAAGGCTTGGTCATAGATTTCACTAATAATTAACAAATATATTATCTTAATATAGTCCTCTAAACGTTCTCCTACGTTTGATTTATATTATATAGACACCCCAGTCCTTATAGTACCTACTTAGTGGTTTACTGCATTCATTCATTCATTAATATCGATGTTTTGGTGTTGCCGAAATGAACCAACTTATGTCAAATTTTCTCCTATTTTTAGAAGTAAGTTATAATCAATATAATGCTAATTAATTTTAAACTTTTTCTAAGATAAACTTTGAGATGAAAGTAGACATGTTGTTGTTGGATAATTATGAAATATTAATTAATTTGATACAATTGATTTTATTAGTAAAACTCAATCGTAGAATTTATTTTCAGAACAAGTAAGCAGAGTCATCTCGAAACCCCCTTTTCTTTTACATATTATATATATGTATATGTTTATATAGGTATATGGTATCCAGATATATAATTATGTATATGAGTTTACATCTTTTTAACTATTACTTTTTGTTATGCACCCGCCATATTATCTCTTCATCACCCTTGGTTGACTGGTAGAGAATGCCTAAGGTATTAAGTCCGCCTTTGTACCTTTGTGCATGAAGTATAAATAAATAAATAAATCGCAGATCATTAATATCATTACACTATAGGTATATTCATGATCAAATAATCACAATTATATTATTACGAATCTCATTTAACGCGTGACCGATCACCACCAATCTTCATTAAGGAAAATTGCTTACCTAAGTCGGTAAACAGCAAATAACTAATTAACCATTTTGAGCGGTACATTTCGCATTTTACATAAAAATTATAATACTTAATCATTTCAAAAGGTTTACATTAACAGTGGATTGCGTTAGGCCATGTTTATTAAAACACTAACTTTGTTTATTAAATAAATACAGACTTAACACGTATGATAATTTAATCTATGCCCAGAGGTGGGTAGGCAAATAATAAACACAAAGGTGTATCGTTAGCCACACCTGTTGTACGTAATCTTTACAAATTATTATTGTACTCTGCTAACTGGCGCCCAACTGGGACTCGTGTGTGAAAAACTTATGAAAAAGCATTACCTACCCTCTTTCTCCAGCAGTCAGGTAAAAATTAAGCCGTATGTAGGAATGTTTTCTGTCCCTCGGGTTTTATTGTAACTATGTATTTAGGTTACCAGTTGTAAGTTGTTAGGACTTAGTTCCAGTAAGTACTAGGTTTTACTCAGGTACGCATGTTAAAGTTAGACCGACCCTATTATTTTAGTTCTAAACCCGTCATCTGGGATCTAGACAATGTTATGTTAATACTGATCTCTGGGTATTACAGACGTAGTTTTCTAATCTTGTCGACTCTTTCAACCCCTTTAGTAACTAAGTATTTTTCTAGATCTGTCATTACTTTCTATTCCAGTTCTATCCAAAAATCCTGTAATGTAAATCCAGAAATCCTTGCGATGTTTTTGCAGTGCTTCGGAGACCTTTGCCATTTATTCTCACCGTAATAGTGAGAAAAAATTGTCATTTCTTGAGCCACCGCATAAAAGGAGTGTCTAAAAGGACTTGAGGCCTTTGCCCAGCAGTGGGGCAGTGTAGGTGAAAGAAAAATTAATAGAATTTGTTGTATTTAAAACAGAAAGAAAGATGATCTATGACAATGTTTATCTACATCGTCATCATCATTATTTCAGCCGAAAGACGTCCACTGCTGGACATAGACCTTCCCAAGCAGGGGTAGGGCAGCGGGTGTTTGCCATAATCGCCACGCTTGGCAGGCGGATTGGCGATCGCAGTATGGTTGTTACAAAGGCACAGAGAACGCTGCTGCCCATTCTCTGGTAAGTCTAAGGGGCTTACCACTCCCACCCACCCACGTCGCCTCTTACGACACCCACGGGAAGATATGGGATGGTGCTACTCTTTACGTCCGACACCACACGGACGGATATTTATCTACGTAGCATAAATATTCTAGGTAGCTTTAATACAACAGAAAGTCCGCAGACCTTTACATCCAGTTCATCATCATCATCAGCCGGAAGACGTCCACTGTTGAACAAAGGCTTCCCCCTTAAAAGGTCGGGGAGAGGGGGTTGCCTTAATAACCATGCTTGACAGACGTCTTGGAAGAAGAGAAGTTTTTAAGTACACGGAAGTCGCTGCTGCCTGGTTTCCAGATTTACCTTCTTATTTTTTTTCATCCAGGTACAACATATAAAATGAACTACCAACATATTTGTATACTCCAAAAAGAAGAACGATTCCACAAGACATAAAAAAGCTTTTTTTACAAAAAAGACGCCTTCAAAAACCAAAAAGTGAAAAATAACTTTAAAACAGAACACATGACTTTCGTTTCGGTAGTCGTTGGTATGGTGGTGGTTTTAAAGTTATTTTTCACTTTTTGGTTTTTGAAGGCGGTTGTCTTCTTTGTAAAGAAGCTTTTTTATTTTTCGCTTTTTAGTACTTCCTTATCATCCAAATTCAAAACAGAAATTGAAAATACAAGGTGAGAACATTACAACATCACCCATGTATATTTTTTGCTTTCTGTCGATTTTTTCTTAAAGAATTTTCAAAATCGCTTTACATTTGCCGGAAAAATCGCGTAATAAATATAAAAAAAAAATTAAAAAAGAAACATACAGACGAATTGAGAACCTCCTTCTTTTTGAAGTCGGTTGAAAATACTGTGCGAATAAAACAAAGTTGCAACAAGCTGTACTAAAGTTAAAGGTGCTCCGGCATCCGGTTTGCAATCCGGGGCCTTATGAAATTCAATGAGCATTTTGTCTCACTCAGAAGTAACATAAGTACATGTGTGAGCGTGTTAGTAATCCTTTGACTCTATTGGTGGATGGAACAAGTTGGAAGAAAAGTACCTCTTTTGTCTTTAAAAGTATTTTGTGGCTTTGAAAAGGCTTAGCCTGTACGGTTCCCTAAATGGGAACTTTGGCTTATTTTCTTGACGATTACAGCCGCATGGATCTAGAAAATTGGTACTTAAAAAGCTCTTTCAGATCACAGAATAAAAAAAACTAATCGGGTTCATCATGTTTATCGTATTTGTGATTGTATTTTCGTCCAGTTTTACTTAAGCAGTTTGACTTATATGCCAAACGTCTCTCTACAATGGCGCAGATTAGTTAATATGCTTATGTGTGTACTAAACTATTTAACCTAAAAACATCATATACATACCACACATGCATACTAATAAAGAAAATTCTAACTAACAAAATACACTCACAAATCACATTCAAACGCAAAACTTACCATTACTTCGCTAGGAATAGGGATAGTATAGAACTGCCTTCAGTAAGAACTTTATACGGGAGGAGAACTATTCAGTTTGAGGGAGCGTAGCTTTATAATAAGTTACCTGAAGAAATAAGAGACTCGTCATCAATTAAAATTTTTAAAAATAGGTTAATGTAATTGTATTTGACCAACCAACAATAAGAAACGACTACCCACTGTATGTACGATAGATCGAACGACAACCATGTTTATTACTTAAGATATTATATTTTTTATTTGTCTTCGTTATGTTTCTCATATTTAAGTGAACTATGTATGTTCTTTTTTAGAAATAAACTTCTTTAAACCGAGGTAACAGAAGTGTGCCTTACTTTTTAATTGTTTTACCTTTTAATAATGTTTTTCTTGGCAATACCGACAGGAATGTAGTAGTAGTAGTATGACGGGCTGGTGTCCGCAACTCCACGTCTAAGCGCGTATTCTGCGTACAGGTGGGAAGTAGATCATTCGATCCACCCGAGCTCCTCAAGAAAGGCCAGAAGCGCCTTGACGTCGCTGGCGATCTCCCGTAGGTTCCCTGGCTGACCGAAGTACTTTGCCCTGTTTGGAGCGACCTCAGGGCAGTTCAGAAGCACATGGGCTGCTGTCTCGTCCGCTCCCAAGCAGGCTCTGCACAGTGGGCTGTCTGTTACTCCTATGACAAAAAGATACCGACAGGAATGCTGTAAGATCATTTTTGTCGCTTCCATATTAAAAAACATAATATTGGCCTATTATAATTCCACTTCAAGGCAAAGTCGTTTTCTCAAACCGAGAAGGTGTGACATTGGTCACAAGTCTTGTTCAAGGCCTATTGGCGAATCCAGACTTTTATTTACTATAAGTCCAGGTTTCCTCACGACGTATTCCTTTATGTGCAAATGCAAAATACACTTAGAAATACAGGTATAAAACCCCGTGTGCAAATGCAAAATATACTTAGAAAGTACAGGTATAAAACCCCGGCCAGACTGTTGTAAACAAGCCCTCCACATTAGTGTCCATCGGCGGTTTATAACAGTGTAAACACTTGTTTGCAACAAAAATTCGTTTGACCTTCAACAACGTCTGTGGACGGACGCGCGTTGTAAACCGCGTGTGGATACCGCCGCCGCCGTTGTAAACAAAGAGTCGACAACACACTGAGGTGGGAGTCTTGTTGTAAACCAGTGTGGACGCAAACACCAACCGTGGGCTCCACAAGCCTCCCACCAAGGTGACCCCTGTTGGAAGCTCACAGGTATTTGCCGGATTTAGTACCGATAACTCATGTATAAGAGTAAGGCCTTAGTAGGCCTGCACTCGGTCAATATGACATTGTCGTTTATGCCTTGTCCCAAATAATTCCTCTCTAGCACAATAATCCTTGACACGTAGTTACCTAGATCAGCTGCGAGCTAACTTGTTCTACAGTATATCTATCTATGTATTTCATTAGTTGGTCTCTAGAACTCAGATCTTCATTGTATAAAACTTAAACGTGTTCGACTACGTAATGTCTACTAATAAATAATTATTTACTGATGAATAATTTGCAACATTGTTTAAATGAAGCTTTTAATGAACACATCTATATAATAAAAATGTATCGTTGTTCGTCAGTCTCGCTAAAACTCGAGAACGGCTGGACCGATTTGGCTAATTTTGGTCTTTAAATATTTGTGGAATTCCAGGGAAGGTTAATACGTTGAGAACATTTCAAATCAATTGACAGTACAACGTCTGTCGGGTCAGCAAGTTAATTTATAAAGATGTGTTTGTTCGACATAAAATATTTGATTTGATTTGAATTATCTTATGATAAACATTGGATCTTTTGGGGTCAGAATCTAGTCGGTATTTCCGTCGTAAGAAACATCATGGGAAAAACAATATACGTATGTGTTTACCTATACACCTGACCTACGTATATATCTATATATAGGTATTGTTCGGTCTAAGCAACCGAACACCTGCTAACGTAGCAGTTTACAACAATCATTGTACTTGTAACTAAGTGACAATTTTATTAATACTTTAACATCAGTGCATTACCAGACATCAAACCAACCGGGTGCATTCATAACATTTAACATAACATTTTAACATAACATTTTAACATAACATTTAATATAACATTTTACTTTAAGATATTTTACTTTAAAGTTGAAGAACATTTAATAAACTTATATTTCTATCCCTGTGATCACTTGTGTTTGCCTTGTGTCTGGGTGTTGTTTATCTCTAAATGTATGTATTTAAATGTAATTGTGTATGTATATCAGCTATCTGACACTCATAGTACAGGGTTTCCCTGGTTTGGGGTCAGATGGCCATGTGTGAAATGACCACACATATTAAATGATATTTAAAAAAAATAAGAAAAAAAAATAAAAACATTTAAAAATATAAAAAATAGTAACCCACCAGTATCGAGAACAGGGTCCAAGCTACCGGTGGTCAGGGCTCCTAAGAGAGGAATCTCTTTACTATACGCGCCGTGTCCAGGAGTACCGCTTTCTGAATCAAGCCCTTGATCCAGCTGGCTAACGAGAGCCTCCTCAGGTGTTGGTCAAGGCTCTTGGAAATTATTCCATTGGCAGTAACGACTATCGGCACAATTACTGCTGTATTGACATCCTACATTTCACGAGGTTCTCGTCATGCGGAACTGCTATATCAACAATCATTGCGCGACGCTCTAATCGATCTATCACCACTATGTCAGGCTTATTGGCAACAATAGTCCTGTCAGTGGTGATAAATCGATCCCAATACAACGTGATATTGCCATTTTCGAGAACTGGGTCGGGCACGTAGTACGGTACTATTATTATTATTATCTATTATTATTATAAAAGTGTAGTGGGTATAGATCACAGAGATCCTGTTAAACCTAATTGAATATTGTTGTTGAAAGTTTAATTTTGTAAAATCAAAGCAACACAATACTAGTCTAAACTAAAAATCAGACTAATCGCAGACCTAAAGCTCTTCAATAATGTATTAGACGGTACTTTGGCGGAATAAATGGGGTGTTATCAGTTAAGAGCCCATTCTAATGAAAATTCTCTGTAATTTCCATCCAAGACTGATTTCTGTGAGCGGAGCTACCGTCGTGCCTGAGTGGTGGTTCAAGTTACAAGAGATTGACCAAATTTGACTGTCTATTTATTCTCAGGAAAGCTTGATAGAATCTCGATAATAGGGTATTTTACTCTATACAAGAAAAAAACTATAAATATGTTATTGAGACAGTTTAGGCATAAAGCAGTCGGAAAATTTAAGTTTTAGTTCATAAAATAACAAAACCAATTTTTAAATTCAATTCAAAGTTTTCAGTATTTTTAATCTGTTATAAAACACCATGAAATAGTAGCGGCCATGTTATTACGCCGTACGGCTGTGTAAACAAAAAATTGTCAACTGTCAGTCAACCGATTGGCGTAATATAGGGTTTGTACTATTATTATTTTCGTAACTAACGTATTTTTTTCATTATTACACCTATTACAAAATATGCTTTTAATTATTCTTAAATTTTATAAAATTATCATATTTATTAAGAGCGCATTTGATACAAAACGAACTGACGTCATTTACGCTGAGCAATATGGCGTCCAGTAAGAGGCGTTTTCGTCAAACAAAGCGCGAAATTTGAAAATTTAAAATTTAGATCCATTTTTATGGCACTTATCGATTGAATAAAATTTTTGTGTTTTTTTTTTTGGTGGCATATTAGCACTACAGAATTTCATTGAGACACTTTTCAAAAATGGGTGTAATACCCTATTACGAATTCATCTGCCTAGCTTTTTTATAGCTATGTTGGGGTCGGGTTTCAGTCTAACCCGATGCAGTTGAATACCAGTGTTTTACATAGAGCGACTGCCTATCTGACCTCCATAACCCAATAGCTGGTGCGATAGCATTTGGTAAGTTTGTCAGACTTCCTGGCTTCTGAGAAACCATCATCATTTCAGCTGAAAGACGTCCACTGCTGGACATGGGCCTCCACAAGGAAAATAAATAACGAGAAACCATAACGACGATAAATACGTTTATTTTTTTAATAAATAGGTGTGTTCGCAGACTGTTCTATTAAAATACGTTCAAAACAGAAAGTGCCTTATAGTTATGGCAGTACCTATCTAAAACATAGCTAGTAACGAAAATATTTCAAGCAAAAGTGAACGCTAAAGAGTACGGTTCGGTACACTGAGAAGAAAGTAATTGAACTTTCAAAAACGGTTTCAGCGCAACGTATTTTTTCTCAATATCTTATATTATGTACCACAAATTTAAGGGTAAGTTCATTTGTATTCATTGCGCGCGTTCGCTGTCAATCGAGAGCGTCCCTTCGATGAAGATTGATGGGAGCGCTGCCGCTTAAATAAACGTCCGCGTCTACATACACGACAATTATGTCAACATCCCTTGTGTAACTGTTTTATTATACGTATGTGACCTATTAGTAATTAAAGGTCTTCAGCAGTTTATCAGTCCCTGACACTAGTACAACCAAAAACATTAATATAAATACCAGCCTTTTATTGTCTCACTGCAATGCAAAGGTCTCTTCTCGTTCTGAGGAGGCACGAATATTAATCACCACGCCTGCTCAAGGCGGATTGGCGATTTCAGAATTATTAATTATAAGTTCAGATTTTCTTATGATGTTTCCTTCTTTTCTTCTTCCAATGATGTCAGTGATGTCCAAGACTAATTTGGTAAAAATGAATTGAGTAAGTAACTTTGGTACTTGCTCGGGATTGAACCCACAACCTCAATGTATGAGATACAGATGCCTTAACCACTGACCCCCTCTACAACAGTATCGTAATATTTGAAAGTTTTTAATGTTACTTCTTTTTATTTTATGGTTTATGGAGAAAAGTCAAAGTCAAAACATTTATATCAATTTAACCATTTACAGGCACTTTTGAATTGTCAAGGAGTCGGTCGGTTAGTCAGAAAGTTGAAGCTCGCTCCAAAACGTCGATAGGTCTTTAAGGAGAAGAAAGAGCAAGAAACTCCACGGACACTCTTTTAAATCATGTTTTTACAAAATACTGATTATATAATTCTTGTTGCTTTAATATGTAAAAACAATGTAGGTGAGGAGCAATACAAATCATTTAAAAAAATGTAGTTAATCGCCATGGCAATATGGGATAATACTGCAATGTTCTGGCACCAGAGTGCAGCACTAACTTAAACAGTAAACAGTTATTCGACGAGTCGTTCAAAGCATGAAATTCTGCCTTTTATTGAGTTAGGAAGTGTATTATATTATACAATAATATATCAGTACTGTGTATGTCGATGTAGGAATGAAGGGAATCATTCATTTCCAAAAGAAGAAAATGTTCGAAAACTATGGAAAGCAGCTAAAAAGCACTCTAAAATATGTTCCGTATGTCTATTCTGTTACAATCTCCCTCGGTGAACACCTAGGTGAAGTGAGCTGTCATCTGTTCCGATGCTAGGGATTTACAACGCACTACAATCGGATGACAGCTCACTTCACCTAGGTGTTCACCGAGGGAGATTGTAACAGAATAGCACTGCAGGTTAAGTATTCAGGTGACAAAGTCGCATTTACAGAATAACGTTCACATTTATCATGTAATACAACCAAATATGATTTTATTCTAAAATAACCTAGAGTCCACTTTAAAATGACCGTAGGATGCCATAATATAGTTAAAGTACAGTTAGTTAAGTAAGATTAATTGAAACTTTGATATATTGTCACAAAATACCTAGTTATTACAATTAATAACATAATAATAATAAGAATGGGTACGTTATGTTCTATTTCGGTTTGTTTACTGTATGTGCTAGTGACGCCCTCTGCGCCGAGTTTAACGTAATGTTCCCTATTAAAAGATGATCAATCTCAACTGACAGCGCCCGTTCACGAACATGACCTTAACCATTTTGAAAGAAACCAATTTTGAATTCAATTGTTCGAAAGATGCAGTCCTGTTACTAACGGGCGGACAGACAGCAAAACCTTGGAAATAGGGTTCCGTTGGCACACTTTGGAACCCTAAAAGTGCTGCTTCCACTAAACCACTACTAACATTTTATAAAAATGACTATTGTTACATCAAAAACCCTGCAGGCTTTCAATTGTGGTAGTTATTCAGTTTGTACCATTTTGTCACCCAAAAACCTTTCATTGTACTCATCAATGCAAATAATATAAGTACAGAAGGTTCACAAGAAAAAATGCACGAGTTACAATGTCAAAGTCAAAGCATTTATTTCAATTAAACCATTTACAGGCACTTTTGAATTGTCAAGGAGTCGGTCAGTTAGTCAGCAAGTTGAAGCTAGTTGCTCGCTCCAAAACGTAGGTAGGTCTCTAAGGAAAAGAACGAGCAAGAAACATCACGGAGACTCTTTTAAATCAAGTTTTACAAAATACTGGTAACAATGTCATTTCAACTGTAATATTTATTTGTATAGCGACAGTTTTACCGAGTTGTCCTTCCGCCCGTTGTTACTCTATGACGCCATTGTGATATTCGTCCGACGAATTAAAATGCCGGTTCGGGAATCCGTACAAATCGACAAAGCTTTCGGTTCAATTTTATTTTATTGTAAAACGCATAGTTAGGTTTGTTGATGTCCGTTGACCGTGCGAACGTCGATCGCGTATCGGAAAACCTACAATTTTTTGTTTCACAAATACACTGTAGGCCATGCGCACCTATAAAATTAAGTTTTATGCCCGTTCATTTGTTTTATAGATTGGATCGCCATCGCCAGTTCGTTTTCGTTTTTAGATTGGAGCGAAATTGTAATTTGGATGTTAGGTGTCGAGTTTCGTTGTGTGTATTGGAAATTGAATTACTTATTTGTTTGAAAACGGTATATGAACATCATGTTATGGGTTCGTATCGGGCGTATAAAGAGTATCGTCAAATTGTAATTAAGCAGCCTTTGCGTTTGGTTATTAAAATGACGATATATTTCACGATTTTAATTTAGTGAAAAATATTCAGTCTTTGGTTCAAAATCAACTCGTTTTTAGGTTTGACTCACGAATGAATGTTGAAAGCTTTTCGTAAAATTATTAACTACTACTACTACAAAAAGTTTAAAGATCAAAATCTGCCAAGCCTTTTCCCAACTATGCTGGGGTCGGCTTCGAGTCTAACAGGATGCAGCTGAATACCAATGTTTAATAAGGAATGACTGCCTACCTGACCTCCACAACCCTGGGTAATACGACAAACCTTCAAAAAGTTTAATAAAATAAGATAAAGTAGTACGTATCCAAACTCAAGTAAGTTGAAACACGTAAAGTTTATTTACGTGACACAAACAAACATTTACACAGATGCAAGAAGCCATATTGCATATCATGCAACCTACTTTTATTCCTCTTTTTAACTCCCAAACGTAATACTCAAAAATTTCCATCCGCTTACCCATCTCACTACACACTCGTACGTAAAAGGAACACAAGAAGAAAAATACAAACTTAAACTGAATTGCATGCCAGTTTCAACACACTGTGTACTTTATTCTGTCCGCCACAACACGGGCACCGTCGCTTGTCGCTCGCAACGACATTCCAATTCCATTTTGTGGCTTTGTGACATCGTAGCACAACTTGTCATATTTATATGACGTATAACCCGAGTAGACGGGATATATGATATGTGGAACTAACGTGGAATTATGGTGGCTAAGTGTGCCAAAGATTATGGGGTTTTGGTTGAGGTGAAGGGAATATTTTTATGTGTAAACAGCATTTCTTTTTTCTATTCTTGGGAGCTGCATATTTTCTTTAGGGAATAAATATAATGACCACCAAAAATAAAATTCAAATTTAATTCAAATTCATTTATTCACATTTAAATAGAGTAAGTACAGTAGGTGGTTTAACAGTTACATTATTTGTGCTTATCTTCTATTTAGCCTCATTATGGCATGTGAAACTTTAAAAAAAATGTAATATAAAAAAAGGGTTGGGCATTTAATCTAAAACATATTAATACCAGTTATTGTCAAAGTAAGAAAGTCAGTTTTTTTACGTTAAATAACGTCACATTAATTCTTACTTATATATATAAAACATATCATTCCTGTAACCATTCATTAATTGAGTAAATCATTTTATTAAGAAGTAGCTCTTTCAGCTTTTTTCTAAAATTTGGTAAATAATCACCAAATCTTAGGACCCTTAAGCCCCCTGGGGCGGATCCGACATGGTTAGCTTAGGTTAGAACTGTGACCCCCTACCTGAACCAAATCGCTTTTTACAGTCAAACTCATACATTTCTACAATACTTTGGTTAAATGTTGGTGATCATTTACTAATGTTGGAAGTCATTTACTATATCTGGAGGTTCGATAAACTTTGAAAAAGCATTTTCAAAAAAAAGGACACCGCCTTCAAAAACTAAAAAGTGATAAATAACTTTAGCACAGAACACACATTACTTTACTTTCGGAAGTCGGTGGCGGTGGCTTTATTTTTGTTGTTTTGTATTGCCACCGACTTCCGAAAGTAAAGTAATGTGTGTTCTGTGCTTTAGTTATTTATCACTTTTTAGTTTTTGAAGGCGGTTTTCTTTTTTTTTTTAAAGCTTTTTATTTTTCGCTTTTTAGTGTTGCCTTAACATCCAAATCCATTAAGAAACGGCGACACACCTAAAAGAGATTGTAAGTCCTCCAGTGATTGAAGAAACTAAAACGTCGTCTAAGTATTTTTTTTGGGAATTTGTTAATTTTCTCAAAAATGGCTGAACCAATTTTGATAAAATTAATATGGGACCTTTTCGGAATAAACCCCTTTCGAACAAAAACAAGAATTTTGCAAATCCGTCTATATATGACAAAGTTATGCCCGAACATACATAAAAAAAAATATAAACATTCGAATTGATAACCTCCTCCTTTTTGAAGTCGGGTAAAAATGGGGTTAAATGTTGGTGACCATTTACTATTTTTGAAGGTCATTTACTATATCTGGAGGTTCGTTAAACATAAGCGTTTTCTTTATATAAATTAGGACGTTATAACCACAGACAGATAGGTTTTTCTTTCACCAGTATGCCAAAATTGGAGATAGAATAGGTTATTGAGTTTGGCCGTAAGTAAATATTTCTTCTGTGCGTGTCTCACTGAACACCTCCTAAACGGCTGGACCGATTTTGATGAACTTTTTTGTGTGTGTTCTAGTGGATTCGATTCATATTTGGACCCGGTAGATGGCGCTGTAGTCGGGTTCTAGGATTTTTTTCTATTCACCTTATATTCTAGACCCTAACCCATGTTACTTAGGATCGCCTCCATCTCGTCCTGTTAATTGTCATAATATCACTGACTTCTTTATCTTTTATAAAAATAAGACTGAAAATAAAACGTGATATTCGTTTTTTCGCCTTTCCAATCTCCTTTCTATTTAACGTAGATATTGTAGCCGAAAATGGTCCAATCTCCTATATTTAGAACACAATTTACGTCATATTGAATTGAATCAATATTTATGATTTTATCGTTAATTTGTAAAAAAAATTTGGGACATAAAAGGCTAAAAAAACATTTAAAAAATTGGTTGTCTGTAAAGTCGATTTACTGACGATAGTTTTACGTAATAACATCATAAAGAAACATAATGGCTAACATATATAATATAAGCAAATAATCGGAATACGGAAGCCCTTATAAGCTATGGCCGATCGTGCCTCTCTATCGCTGGTTCCGCGCTCTCACTTGCACGCTCAGGCTCAGGCGGAACGTGACACTTTTTCGTGCATGCAGCCGGTGTTCATCGATTTATAAGACTTGATCACGTCACAAAATTACATATAGGTATGTTATTTATTTTAAAGTTTCGTCGAAACACTGCATTTGCTACATTTATAAAACAAATGCAAGCCATATTTAAAAAGCTAGAACCGCTTCGCAATATGTCAGATTTACCGCTCAGTGTGCGTCATCATAGCGGATCAGCGACTTGAAGTTTTGTTTGCTTACCGACTAAAGTAAATACTGGTATTCCGAATGAGAGTTTAAATTATGGAGGCTTCCGAGTTTTTGAAGCCGATTGTCAAAGGAAGCTGTGTGATTGCGGTGAATGGAAAAGTTTTTTGTCATTACTCCTTATTTCACATAGATATCAGTACGAATGATTATAATACACTTTGTTTTCTGTAAAACGTCCGTACCAATATTTTCTCAAGGGGTTTTAACATAACGTTTTTATAGTTACCCGCGTAATTGGTACTAACTGCTTGAGTTCATAAACACCTCACTATAGATTCTTTTATTATGACATATTTTGTCGACATAAAGGTACAAAACACAGCTCTGATTTCATAATCATTAAAAACTTTTGTGTTTGTCTAAGAACGCTTAATTTTATTGTTGGTGAATTACCGAAGGTCTTGAAGACGATCTAGATATTGAGGGAGCGCAGTGCTTTAGCGGTCAGAGGTAATACACGTACTTAATGCAAATTTAAAACTTATACGGTTTTCTCATGGATGCCATTGTCAGAACTAGATCAAATTGCATCCAAACGGGACCACACGGGTAGCACTAGCTTGATAAATTATTGTAACGCCTTTTACTACTGAATAGCGTGCTGTATTTTTTCACATTGCTATTAAACTGTTGACAGGCGTCAGCAGTTAGATTCATGGCTGGCCCACAGGTTCTCCCGCTGCTGCGGAGCAAGTTAAAATAACATTATTTAAGGCAAAAAAACATTGTCAAATTTTTATACGGGAAATCTGTGGGTCAGTCACACCAATAGATTGCTAGATGTCCTGCGTGCCCAGTATATTTAACAACATCTTCTGAATGATGTTGGGGCTGCCTCGCTTCTGTAGTACATCGGGGATGTTTACGCTGTATCGCACTGATGGCTTTAATGCCGTAATCCGCAAGATAACGGTATCCCTGATCTGCAGAATGCATGGCAACTGCAATAGAATTCTGATGACTGTTGCAGATGGGATCTCTTCTCCAATATGGAGATCATAAATTAAACGGGTTATTTAGGGTGGGGATGGCAATAGCACAAAAAATGATCATGGTAGGATTTGGTAATTTGAAGTAATTGTTTTTATTGAGCAATAATAATATTAAATTATGACGCCACAAGTTGCCGCTCTTCTCACAAGTTAGAAAACCAATATTTAAAATGGTGTTTTGTCTTTGTTACATTTACATGCTCTTTAGTAGGTATATCTGAACTTTTTTTTTAATTTCGTTTAGGATTTATTTGATAATTTCAATATATTGTTATTTATTTATTTATTAGAAGGCTTTTCAACGATGAGTACACTGTTACTTTATAGTTTGTACATTGTAAACTTAAATCTAAGTGCCTCATCACTTATAGAAAAGCACAGCATGCACTATATTATGCGCAGGTAATTAAATAATTAAAACAAGTTTTACACTATTTCAAAACACATAGAACCTCCTCCTTTTTTGAAGTCGGTTAAAGCTAAAAATAATAATACTATTTAAAACTACATTGATTACAGGGAATGAAATTACATTAAAATTAAAGAACATAGGTTAAATTAATTGGAATACATTAGATCAGACTAAATAACTAAGATTTAATTGAATTAGAACAAATTAAATTAAAATTAGTATAAAATTAGTAAAAATTGGTAAATATTACCCTTTTATTAGCAGGAGTGACTTTTTTAGAGCAGGTAATGTAGAGTTAAATAGGTCTATGTCCGCTTCGTGCTGATTGTATGCGGCATACATTCTTGATAATGGACAGTACTGCCTCAAGTTGGTGTGACATCTTGGCATACAGAAAAGTCTCAAGTTAGAGCTTCTTGGCAGACTACATGGCACATGGAATAAGACCTTCCTGAGCAAATCGGGGCAGTTCAGAGAGCCTGTTACTATTTTTTTAAGGAAAACCATATCTAGCATATTCTTGCGACTCTCCAGCGACACCATCCCAAAATGCTCCAAACGCTTTTGGTACGAGTATAGCTTTTTTCCCATATTGTTGGTATAGGTGAGATGCCATAGGAACCGTTTTTGCACCCGTTCAATGCGCCTGATGTGGACTTTATACTCAGGTGACCAGACCAGACTGCAATACTCGAGATGGCTTCTGACTAGCGAGTTGTACATAATTTTTATAGTGTTGGGTTTTATGAAATATTTACACTCTCTAATGACGAAGCCAAGCATCTTTGACGATTTCACTATGGTTTTGTCAATAGGTATGTTCAACAACTTATGAACTAGTAAGGTACTAGGTATAATTTTTTGTCGTATCGTCGTTCCCACCCTGTATAATGTTAGTGTTATTTGAATATTTAATATTAACCTCTATGAATTTCGTTGTCTAAAATGAATGAATTTAATTTAGCTTTTTTTAGTGTACTTAAATAAAAGGATTTCGAAGGATTTTAATCAATAAACAATACTTTAGCATATTGCTACCCTGTTTATGTGACGAATTGGACAAAACTTCTTAGTCTAGACATTTTTTATTATTCTGCATACGTACAAGTGCTTCTAAACTTTTTCTGGAATTACCTACTTCAAGCGAGCTAGATAATTCTATTTATTATTTTTACTAGACAATTTGATGGTAGGTACGTCTGAGTCTAAGTTAACTAGGCTAAGCGAAGGTCAAGGGGAACGGTCCGACATTTAGAACTCAGTCTTAAAATAATCTAGTTTTTTATGTACACCACGCCTCTTTGCTGCATTGTTATTGAAGAAAGTAATAAGCAATACAATGTAGTTTAATCAAAATCGAGTTATTTTTCGTTTGAACATTGACGAGAGCTGAGTGAAATTGAATTTATGAAAGGCCCAGCTTTGCCAGCATTTTCGTCTGCGCGAATTTGCTTGATAATAATTATTATTTTTCTTACATACATGGTCAAATCAAATATCAAATAATATACACAGAGCAAGACCATAGACTCTAGAGATCTACATAACTCTCAGTTGCCATGGCTTTTTTCGCCATCTTCAAGAATTATCGTCATATTTCAGTCAGTTTACACAAAACCTTAACTAATTATACACCTAAACTTTTTCATAAATCACCCTGTCGATTGGTGAAAACCGCATTAAAATCCAATCAATAGTTTTTGAGTTAATCTCGGTCAGATAGACAGACAGATGCCGTGGGGAATCTATCAGATCTGTACTTATCTATACTAATATTATAAAGCTGAAGAGTTTGTTTGTTTGGTTGAACGCGCTAATCTCAGGATTTATCAGTCCATTTATCGAAAAAGGCCCATAACGAATATCGAATAGGCCCATGCGAAGCCGGGTCGGGACGCTAGTTTACAATATGTAGTGACTATTACTATTACTTACCTACGTGCTATAAAATTCAACTTACTTAGGAATTTATTATAATAATAATATAATATCAGACTCTATAATAATACTAGACTCTTATTGTCTCACTGCAGGGGTGTGATTCTGTAAGACCTCATTCTAAAATTCTGAATCCGCTGTGAGTTTCTTGATTGGCATTCTAAAAACTCGGTTGATAATTCTAATTTACCCTAGCGCCACCCTTGCGAGCGCGTCAGCGAGTTGAACTAAATTGACAGGGAGATTTTGACAGATAAAGTATTAGATGACGTAAGAAGTGGCATTCTGTAAGGTAATCGACGCTCACTTCGCAGTCGAACCCGATTCAAAGTGTCAAATATATCATGGTAATTTTGAACCTTATGCGAAGTGAGAGTGAATAGCGAAGTTAGATGCGAGTTGTCGTTTGAATTTTACAGAATCGACCTACAGGTTAAAAGCCTCTTCTCAAACGGAGAAATCACGAGCTTTAATCGCCACGCTTTCTCAAAGCGGATTGGCGATAGCAGTCTTATACTTATTTTTCTATGTTTCCTTACAATATTTTTCGTTCCCTGATGTGATTGGTGTCCGACATTAAGGGCGCGTATTCGATTTAGCGCAACTCAAAATCTAAACGATTGCTAGAACGGCGTAGCAGCATTGACACACACTAGTACAATACAATGGTCTGTTTGTGTGCATCAGAAAAAAAAATATGCACGAAATAAGCACGAATCATTGAAATTGATCGACAAACCAAAGCGCGCGATGTTTTACAGTGCTTTTTTAAATAATTGTCTATAATAAATGAGCTCGTATAACGGACTGAAAAATATTGTGTATATTAAACATAACTTTTACTTTCATAAAATAAATATATCAGTTATGTTTTTATTCAAATACTGGTGAAAAAAAATTGACAAAGTGAACCAATTTTCTACTTTTTCAACATTGTTTTTTAATACATAATAGTAATATTTTCGTAATTTTGGCTCTGTAGCTGTCTTTATGACTGTATATACTGTTGGAAAAACGATAAAACAAAATATTTTGGCATATTGTAATGGTTGTATTGGTCCTGAAAGTTAACTCTGACGTATATTTTCGTAAAACGATATGAAAGAATTGTCTTCGCTTTAAAAAACCATAATTAAAAATTATACTTTTACTCTGTAGCTGTCTAAATCAAGACTTAATCTTTCTAAAACTGTAAATTGTCTTTAAATAATCTGCTCACATAATTACGATATTGCTCTGGGAAAAACACAAAAACATGAAGTTTTCGTCACGAATCGAATACGCGCTCTTAAGTTAGAAAGTACATATGAAACTGAAAAGGTTACATTGGTACTTGCTCGGCTATCCCACAACCATCAACCATCAACACCAATGAAAACCACAAATAAAATGCAAAATTCAACCTCAATACATCATCATCATCATCATCATTTCAGCCGGAAGATGTCCACTGCTGGACATAGGCATCTCCCCCAAGTGTCGCCACATTGACCTGTCCCACGCGACTCGTATCCAGCGGATCCCCGCAACCTTTACCAGAGCCTCAAGTCGGCTATTACAATAGTGTCAGAATGGTCTATAATTGATTTCATAATTGTTGATTTTGACAAGTTTGGTAATCTACTAATATAATGGCGTCATTATGACTTTCCAATGGTCTACCACTGACACGCCATTGAAAGAAATGATATAGAATGGTAATCTCGTACAAAATGACAACTAAATGCCTGACTTAGGCGGTAATCTGCTAAAATTTAACAGTTCCTTTGATCAGTGACCTACTAGAACGTCATTGTGCAGTCATTGCTTTTAATTCGACCGACCAATGATCGACCATTATGAATATAGCAGATTACGAACTTTTAGCAAAATGACAATGGAATTGTGTTGGAATGACGAAATTATAAAAATAGCAGACTTGGCCCGCAGGTCATCGGTTCACCTAGTGGGAGGCCTTGAGTGGAAACTTCATCGGGATCGTTTGACAAGTCGTAGGAGGTAATCAGAACCACTGGACGATGTACCTAATTAAACCACTTGTTTCGCCGATTCGTTTCAGATCTATAGCGAATGAACGTTTTCTGAACAAATCTAGTTATATTGCTTGGTGAGTGAGTTTGCAAATGCGGTAACTTTACTGTTAAAAGGAATACTAATAATGATATGAGACATCCATCTAAAACTCATTGAATAAATTAATTACGTTTATTCTCAACTAACATTTAGCTCGCGACTTCGTTCGCGTGAACATAAGGGTTCTAAATTGTTTGATGATTAATAAAATGTAGCGTAGAAGCATGTAGAAATGATGGAGCTTACTATCAGCACACCTACGACACTCCATACAAACGTAACTATATTACCTACACTACTACCAAAATAATAGACTGTACAAATACGTGCGTGTGTGTGCGTGTCTACGCGCCCGCTTGGACTAAAAGCAGTTTCGAGAGCACGTTCGATACGGGAAGAGGTGAGGAACTGTGTTTTGGATGGAGGCGGGGCGTGTCGCTTCTGTACGGTAGTACTAGTAGGAGTAGTAGTATGATGGGCTGGTGTCCGCAAATATTTATACTGTGCTAAATTAGTGAAAGATTTCTTACAATCGGTTAAGTAATATTTGAGTTCATCTGTTACAGACTGATCTTATTTCCGTCAACAGTGCAAATTGCCAACATTTAGATTAAGTTTTCAATAATTACAAACGATTTTAGCACAGCTGTCTTTATGTAACAATCATCACCTCTTAAGCTTCGTACATGAATGTCACAATACAAATATATGTCTGCGCTTCAGTGCAGAAAGGAAATTGAATACACAATCTCAGGAATCGACCGCCTCGGCCGGATTACGAGGCGCGACAGGGCTGCCTCGCT
Source organism: Charanyca ferruginea (assembly GCA_947361185.1). Classification (NCBI taxonomy): domain Eukaryota; kingdom Metazoa; phylum Arthropoda; class Insecta; order Lepidoptera; family Noctuidae; genus Charanyca; species Charanyca ferruginea. The sequence continues at coordinate 24,901,820 of OX376074.1, forward strand.
GTGGTTTTTCTACTCATTTTTTATATTATTGGAAGGTTTGAGGCGGCTTACGGGTAGTACGAATTAGTAGAAATCGTCACGTAACGAAATGCGTGTGTGTATGTGCGCGTTGACGCCACTCGGAAAGTTGCCACGCTGAAATGGAAATGGGCAAGATACCAAGTTCATTCATATGGTGGTTAGCCCAATTCCATTTCAGTTTTTATTATTAGTGTAGAGTTATATTTTGCATACCTTGTCACATTGAAAATGCATTTCAACCGGTTTTTTTCAGTAACGGATAAAAGAGCCACTCTTGGGGTGTTACCAGACTAATCGATCGATCGTCGATTGACGGCATCGATCGAAGGCAGAATGGTTTAGTCGACGTCGATCGAGCTGCTTGATTATTATTACTAATGGATTATAGCTCGGGTTAATCGATCAGCATCGACCGATGCCATCGACGGGCAATCAATCGATTGGTTAGTAAAACGGTATCCGCCGATCAGCCAAAGCTACCTACCACACCAATCGACCGATCGATCGATCGATTGGTGTAGTAACACCCTTAGAAGTTTTGGTACCTTCGAGTCTCATACTTATATTATGACGCTCAAAAACAAATCGACTCATGCGTAGAATAAAGTCCGATCTGCAGGATTGATGGTTTTCAGTAGAGCTTAGAGAAGTTGTAAACTTGTGTAAGTCTTAAACGGTGAGACTTGACACCTAGATTTTTTGGTATGTTGTAACAACACCCAAGTCTAGTTAAATGCTATTTAGTGTATATTTCTTATCCTTTTATTTCACGAGATAGTGGGTTCCATATCAACATAGAACATTTTATGGCGGAAGAGCGGGGGTCCGTAGTGAACATTATACGTTGTTCTACGGAGACATTTGAATTAAGTGACGTTCTATATCACTATGGGTCATTTTTTGTTGGAATTACCCAGCCATTATGAGTCCTTTGTGAATATCTAAACAAAATATTTAAATATTATGTTAGTCATATTATGACTACTTTCCTATATAACTAAATAAAAAATGAAATTATTATTTAAAATGGTTCATTAATTTAAAAAAAATCACAAAATAGATAAGTAAACCATTAGATGGCATCACTTTGAACAGCAGTTAGGTACGGACTTAAGATTAGCATAGTCTTAAACTTACAGATCTATGTACCTAATAGAACAATGCAGGAGACGTGCATCAGAAATATTATAAACTTCGCATTAGTTATAAAATCAACAATAACATTTTTTTTAAATAACATTCTTTCTATAATTTTAGATTTTTATTTCAAAAGTATTGTGACCTAGACCGTGACTTAACAACAATTTATAAAAAATTATAATTAATTAATAGTTAAAACTTAAAATAATAATTAAATAGCATATCGTATCACGGCATGGCAGATGATTATCGTATCACATCAAGATAACTAGGTAACCTACACGACTACCATGACATCATCATCATCATCTGCGTTGCCTTTTCCCAACTACATTGTGGCCGGCTTCCAGTCTAACCGGATGCAGCTGAATACCACTGCTTTACATGGAGCGACTGCCTATCGGACCTCCACAACCTAGTTACTGGGTAACACGATACCCCTTGATAAGACTGATTATCAGACTTTCTGGCTTCTGACTACCCATAACGACTGGCAAAGATCTACTACTGACAGCCGAGATCAACGGACACGAATACCATGACACGGACTTAAAACCAGTCTTAAACTTATTAATATACGTAGGAACGTAAATATTTATCATAACAACAGGAAATACGTATATAAAGATATTTAAACGTCGCACTAATTACTCAATTCGAAATAAATCATATAACAACCACTCTTCTTTATAATATTAGGGGTTAAAGTATGAAATTGCCGATTTATACTGCAAAATAATTAAAATTAGTTTGTTTGCAAGACAACATATTGATTTAATCAAAATATTTGCTTTAATTATCTATACATTATTGCCATCAAGTCGGAAGTTTCTTTAAGAATTTGCGATAGAACTCTGAAGATCTACATTCGACAAACTGTGAAAGCATTTTGTACTGCCTCCTAGGAAGATTTTTTTTACCACTTAGATTGTCCAAATCACGCAAAAAAAATGTAGTCAGTTAGAACAAGGTATAGCGAGTACGGAGGATGAAGTATGGTTTCTAACTGCAGCTTCTGTAGAGTTGCAACGGTGTCCCGTGCTGTATGAGGTCTTGGGTTATCATAGAGCAATAATGGTGAAGATCGATTCACAAGTCGGGGCTGTTTCACTGCCAGTTTCGATATTATTGTTCGAAGTTTGTCACAGTAAACATCTGCTGATATTGCTTGACCAGACCTGAGAGAGCTATAGTGAATAACACTATGAAGAGACCATCAAACTGTTACCATATTCTTTTTATTGGTAGACTTTGCTTTAGGGCACTTGCGTTTGGCCTAGGGTCAACCATTGCATTTTTCGCTTACGGTTATCGTAAAGAATCCACTTTTGGTCACATGTCACAATTCAATCCAATATTCCTTCATTCCTGTACCGATTCAACAAAGCAGCGCAAGTTTCAACACGCGTTTGTTTCTGCAGATCAGTCTAATCATGCGGCACCCATTTTTCATTTTTTTTATCTTATTGATTTGATGCAAATGGGCCAATGTTGTAGATAAGGTAACGTTAAAAAAATTTGCTTATTCCTGGGTAGTTTGACTCGGATCGGCTTCCATTCCACCATTTCTTTCAATTCAGCGTTATTCACCTGTGTGGTCGGGCTTCCAAGTAGTTCGTTCTTCAAGTCGAAGTTTCCATTACGAAAACGTTTAAACCAATGACGGTTTCGAAATAACCGGGGTAGATCTGCCTTGAGACTTTGAATTTTAGAAACTGGAAGGCACTTCCAAAGCCTTGAGACTTTGAATTTTAGAAACTGGAAGGCACTTCCAAAGAAAGTGTACAAAAGTAATTGCAGTAAACCTCCTCGGCAGAGGGATCAGGCATGACATTCGGTATTGAGCTGTTGCAGCTAATTTCTTTGGTCCCACTATCATTATGCAGAACTTCTACCCATATATCAGCTAGTTTCTGACAGATTTTTTCTGCATCAGGAGGCAAAGGTGAAGCTTGCTATGTCATGCCGTTGTCAGCAACATTCACTACTGATAAAAAAATGTATAGTTATTATTATAAGTATTTATAAAATACTACTTTATTATAATGTATATTGCAAAGACAAATGTACCTAACTGTTATTTTAACAAATTTTATATTAAAATCTTTATAATCAACGATATTTTTAAATGAATAACGTCCTAACTGATTCCATTATCCCAGTAACAACGTCCCATCTTAATATCGAACCTCACAGATTCCGTAGAAAAATGTCCTATATTCACATGAAACGCTTAGAAGTTTAATAATGTTCGTATAAAATCGTACTAATATTTCATAAGACTCCTCATTTTTACTCCTTAATAATACAGAATGAATGATTTCCCTGTGAATATGCATTACGCTAATCATATTTTCGCAGTAAAAATGCGTTTCTATACCTCTCCGTAAAAAAACGTCATATATCTAAATAGATCGCCCACAACTGTTTACTGAGATAAAAAAGCAATATAGACAATGTTTATTAATTTAAGAACTTAAAAGTGTGTATCGTGAAATAATACAACTGAAATTGTTAACTTACCGGCATTTACATTTTTCTTCAGATAAACAGCAGGAAAATTAAAATATGATGAACTAAGTTCAGACCTTTTTGCAACTTCTTTAAGCATATCCAACATTTTCCGTGATCATGACATCTATAAAAATATGTTTATTCATGAAAGCGCTTGATAAATATTTTTTTTCTTCAAAGCGAAAAAAAGCTAATTGCATGACACAAAATCGCCCACCTTCCAACAAACAGCGGCCGTAGTGACGAACGGACGGGCCGCCTGCGCCGACACCGCCCCCCGCGCGCCGTCGCTTGATCACTCCGTGCGTTTTTATGCGGAGCTAATGTCAGATTGAACGTTATTCGATTTTATATCTCGGAAACTAAAAAAGATACGAAAATTCTAAAAACATACGTCTGTAGAGTTCGTATTCCTTATCTCGTCGAGCTATTAAACGCGTTTTTGCTCTATGAATCACATCAGACTCTGTTCTACGGATAGGTCGAAATGCTCACTGGACTCCATAAAAATAACTAAGGTCATCTTATACATAAATTAGATTATTACAAATTGATACAGCAGGTTAGTGCCAGCCCTTAACAAACAAACGAACAAAACTTCCTTCTTAACAAGATAACATCAGTATTTAAACACAACAAGTTTAAATGAGAAAATGCATTACACAGTTCTACGATATCATTGGTTCTTCTGGGAGTAATAAGGTAACACCATTATGCGGCTGCATCATCATGCAGCCTAAGGTGGAGCACGCTTGCCTAGGCTAAACCGGGATTAACAGATAACCGATAAAATTTTTGCCTGACAGTGGCTGAGTTAAACGGTTTCTTTTTCGTAGCAGCCCTACGTTTCAAATAACAGTTCAGATACAATATATAATATATATATCTACACCTAAACACTGGAGCGTTTTATATTCCCACAATATATGTTCCTATCTACATAACATACTTACTTGCGGTGGAATGAGGATCTCTTTACAATAACGTGATGTAATTTATTTGTATTGAGTGGTATTGATATTTTTATATTGAAATGTCTTTCCGTATTGAGAATAAACCACGGTTTTGACAATGTTTTAAAATACTATTGTAGCATTACCTACTTATGTTGTGATTTATTTCTTTCCCAGAGAAGAATCCATTTCAATATGCCAAAAAGAAAACAAGAAAAATCTAAGCACATTTTTATATTAATACTTGAATTCCCTAGCTCTTATGCGAGCTAAAATCTTAATACCCAATACATTGTTTTGCACTCAAACTATAACTAATAGAGAAAAATATTAGTAATGCTTCATTTCGAAATGCATTACTCTCAACCAGTGTTTATACCGAAGCTCGTTTCCATTTGCTAATCCTTTAAGCTTCAGCACCTTACCAGTGGGTTTCCAGCAAGGATTAAGACCCAGAAAAAGTAAAAAATAAAAGATATTTTCAAAAGAAAAGCTTTTCTGAAAAAATTGCTAAACACGTCCCGGGGAAACAGGAAATAAATGGAAACCGTTCTTTCAGGTAAGCGCCTGAATCGAGCGTTGATAACGGTTCAGATCTTAGATTCGATGGTTGTGGATATGAACTGATGATCAATTAATACGTGGCTACTTTTGGCTAGCGATGCGCGTCATATAAAATATTATAAAATAACATGACTAACGAATTTATATATAATGAAATCACAACTGTGTAGCTATCAACAACTGAGAAAAATAATCGCCTTCCACTCTAGTACTGTAAACTAACTCGTAATCTAAATAAACTCAACTATTGCGTCTGAGTGGAAAAGTGGTTTCTCTGGAGTGTACTGAGCTTGCAAACCTTGACAACAAATCTGAGTACGAAGTTAAGAACTACAACGTGTTATTACAATCTCCCTCGGCGAACACCTAGGTTAAGTGAGCTGTCATCCGTCCCGGTGCTTGGGATTGACAAATCAGACGGACGGATAACAGACCGCTCACTTCACCTAGGTGTTCACTGAGGGCGATTGTAACAGAATAGACATACCGTACAATACGTCTAGCAATTATGTACATTTGTGGATGACTACGAGAGAACATTTTGTACCGCATTTCAATTGTATGTCGTTTACTGCAACCCTACAATGTCACCAAATCACCAAAAACTTCAAACCACACCTTCACTGATTCGATTTTCAAAATTGGAAGTGAGCAGTTAGCAGAGAAGTGAGCATTGAGTGGACTGACATATTGCCTAAAGCTCACTTAATCAACCATGGGTGATTTTTTCAGAATATTCTGTCAGTTCCTATTTAATTTTGTATGTCTTACTTATTTATTTACTTATACTTCATGAATAAAGGTACAAAGTCGAACTTAATGCCTTAGGCATTCTCTGCCAGTCAACCAAGGCTGGTGTAGAGATAATATGGCAGGACAATACTAACTCTTTTTAAAGCTTACGTGCACGTGCAGCCTGTGGACTAATTATACCCAGCGGGCCATCAGCGCCCCGTAGGGCGCTGATGGCCCGCTCGCACTCGCTCGCACTCGTAAGTGCAATATAATAATGGTTTCAGGATGCTGTTGGGGTTGTCCCGTTTCTGCAGTGCATCTGCTATGTTCGGCCACAGTCACGTTGATGGCTTCCATGCTATCATTAGACAGAAATCTGCCTCATTTCTCTGCAGAGTACGGGCGAGTCCCAAATCCATCCTGAAAATCATAGCTGGGAGATGCGACTCTTCGATAATGCATAGCATTATTAAGAGATGTGTATCAAAGAATAATCTTGTCGCGAATATTAAGCTTTACTAACATAGTCGTAAGATTTCTGTTTACTAACCCACTATGGATGTTACTGGTCCGAAATAAAGGTTTTTTTTTTTTTTTTAATACCATGGCCTACGTCACTTGTCTAGCTGTTTGTGAATACTAGTAGTAGATTGTATAACATCGTATTTTGAAATGCTGTAATGAATCTAATTCGTATCCAGTTCTATTGCCATCCTTGTATCGAACTCATCTCGTCGGTAAAGCGATCGTATCATCTCACTAGTCCTCGAGACAGATCCACTGCGATACAGTTTACACTTTTGTATCGAACTCGAACCTTATCTCGCGTTTGATGGAAGACTTTGTTAACATCGTGGTATAGAGGAAATGAGATTATTTTTATGTTTTAACTTAAGTTACAAAAAGGTTCAAGGTTTTTCAAAGTTTTGAATGAAGTCACTAAAGTAATATCAAAATCTACTGGTGAATCGTCAGAATAATAAAATTATGATTTACACCAAAATATGGAGTTTTTGAGGATTGCTCGTATTTTGAAGCATTTTTTTAATAGTGACGGCAGTAGTAGATATCATGAAAATAAAAAATACGTCAGAATTTTAGCAATATCTGCTATTTAAAAGAGTCAATCAATCAATCAATCAATATCTTTATTGTGGATCATAGGTAGGGACATTAATAAAAAAAATAAAAAAAATAGGTAAATTAATAGTTTTAGGTTTTCGAATGCTGATCAATGCTGGTTTCTTCTTTATTTTTGAAGAGTGAGACGTTACGCTACTAATGACAGGTGTTTTGTCCAACTATCTTTAGAAATACCATATGAACACAACAATATATCTTAACAAAGAAAATTATTTTACGTTCACGCTCAAGATTAAAACTCTCATGCGTTTTACTTGTGTAACACTGTCTTTCTAGAGCAGGCGGTACACGAAATACTGCCATAACCTGTGTTCAATCTAGATTCCCTGCACCATTCCCTGCAAGGACAAAGCGCTATACACAGTATACAGTGTGACCAGTAAATTGAGCGTGAGCGGCGACAATTTGATGTCAATTTGGCGTTATTACGATGCTGTCTTGTTGCCTCGTAAATTTTGGGGGAGTTAGAGGGGGGTAAGGGGGAATGCATCAAATTTTGTGAAGAAGTCTTTATGGTCGTTTGTTTGTATATTATGTTGTGATTTTGTAGATGTTTTGTTAGTGTTAAAATAGATGGGTAATTAGATGCTTTTCTTAGCAGGTTCGTAAGACGATAATGTGTTATTCCTACAGACGCAAAAATCAAACGAAAGACAAATACACATGAATTGAAAAAAATAATAAATGTAAGATCTTTTTATGTCGTTGTGTTTTGTATTTAAACATAAGTGTGTTTACTGATGAAACTTAAACCAGCAGTCACAGATGGTTGTACGTTGTTTCATAGCTAATAGTTTTATAGAATTTCGGTTCACATAAAATTTTTCTAATAATTTCGTTTCATAGAATAATCAATACGCAGAATACTTACTTTCATGATTTTCAAATCATTGATTTTTGTTTTACATAAAGTTTATTGTTAGAATAATCATATCATAGAATATCAAATCAAATATTCGTTATCCATATATTTTTTATTTAATATAAAACTTATTCCCAGGAATGGGACTCTCAGTTCTATTCTAACCAAACTTACTGCGCGTGCGTGCAAGCAACCACGCAGGATGCAAGCAAGCATGCAGCGTGCAAACAAATATGCAGCGTGCAAGCAAGCATGCAGCGTGCTAGCAAGCATACAGCATGTAAGCAAGCATGCATCATGCAAGCAAGCATGCATCATGCAAGCAAGCATGCATCATGCAAGCAAGCATGCATCATGCAAGCAAGCATGCATCATGCAAGCGAGCATGCAACATGCGGCAGGCACAGTTTCTGTCACGGCTCCGGCGTTGCGGGGCTCCGGCGGTCCCAAGCGAGCTTATCGTCGCAGATGGTATTCACGCTCACCACCGCAGCTTCGGCTTACCGGCGGCCTCAGCCGCGGCGGCGGTCGTTAAAACCACCTGCTCCTCAGCTCGCGGGCCGCCTCGCCCCTCCACGCCTACACAGATTTAAATTACACTCTAGGTGTAGGGCAGACAAGACTACGTGGAGTCGGTTTCGCAGCGATTCGTTTCTGTCATTAACTTTGGTAGCACAACATATTGACTTTTTAAGACAACATTTTTGTTTTTGTCTATTATATCTATACATTTTCGTTGAAATAAATTCCATGGAAAAATACAACAAACAAACAATATTCGTTAAAAAAGAATTCTACTTTTTGATAAGTTTGTTAAACAAAAAAATGTGATTAAAAATTCATTGAATTGTGTTTCTGTGAAATATTTTTCATTGAAGTAAATAGTCTTTGAAACAATAATAGTCGAAATAAAAATACGAGAACCAAATATTATGTTAAACATTTTCTGGGAAACGAAATTCTATGAAATTTCTGTCTGCGAAACAAGGGGACACCGTCACAGATATTTATTAATGGTATTGAAATATTGTCTAACAAGAATTTAACTAAGAAACGTTACAAAAATTAATTAAAAATAGTGATGCTAAGGATCACTGTTAACGACAACCACATTATAATCAGTTCGTTACGGATACTTTAACCAATTTGATAATGTTGACCAATTTACCTAAATTGGCTCTAAATAACATCAATTTGAAGGCAATTTGCTGCTATTACAACGATGTCTTGAATTTTCAGATAAGGTAGCGTTCACAGAAACCAATGACGAGCGTTAGCATAAACATGTATCACTCAAAAGTCGTCCAAATGATAAAATGATCTCAAACCCTATTTTGCAGAAGACATGATTGAGTTTCGCTAAATAGGTCAAAAGAAAAACAGACCTGGCAAACATTAATGGAGAATAAATTGTTAGCTGATTTTACTTTCCGAGATCAAAGTAAATCTCTCCAGTTGGAAAGAAAGCAAAGATAATATTTTTTTAACAAAGATTAATAGAGGATATTATCTCTATTTTGATTATTTCTGCTACGTTTACTAAGATTTTAGGCGTATACATAGCGAATAAGGCAGTAATCCCTGAAGATAGGAAAGAATCATGGCGAGACCCATACATTCATTTGTATGAAAAATAAATAATAATTTTCGACGACACGGTTGGCGCAGTGGCTGAGCGATCGACTGCTGCGCAGCGTGTTGTGGGTTCGATTCCCGCCCAGGGTAAACATTGGTGTGATGAGCACTTGTGTTTGCTTTGTGTCTGCGTGTTGTTTATCTATATATGTATGTATTTACAAAAAAAAATGTATTTGTGTATGTATATCAGCTGTCTGACACTCATAGTACAGGGTCTCCCTAGTTTGGGGTCAGATGGCCGTGTGTGAAAATGTCCCCACATATTATTTATTATTTATTTATTTAGCGGCTTAAAATATTTTCCAATGTAAAGAATACATTACTAGGAGCAGATTGATACACTTACCATAGTTTTAAACCCCCGCATAATTAAAATATTACGAAATGAAAATAACACTTTTTCGTTTCATCTCGTTAAACTATTCACTTTTTTTTTGCGGGATTTTTAAAATATTGTTAATGCATACTCTTTAGGTACCCAAGAGTATAAAAAATTGAATTTCAACTTCTCTAAACATCTTTATTTTTTGTACAAATTCTGCCATTATTCTTTAAGCACGGTGTGCATAAGCATGTCTTATTGAGTAATTATTAGTCATTATCATTATAATAATTAGTTATTTTAATTATTAAACCAGTGGTAAATAATTGCTACTTGCTTTTGCCCGTGACTTCGTTTGTGTGAATGTCGGTTATCACGGTTGCAGACGAAGTCGCAGAATAAAAAAGTAGCTTATGTCTTTCCCCAGGATTTAAGCTATTTACATACCAAATTTTATCAAAATCAGTTCAGCTGTTTCATCGTGAAAGCGTTACAGGCTGAGTTACTTTCGCAATTACCTATAATTTTAAAAATTTAGTATGAACTAGCTTCAGCCCGCGTCTCCGTCCGCGTGAATGTCGGTTATCGCGGATGCAGACGAAGTCGCGCGTTGGTCTATGTCTTTCTCCAGCGTTCAAGCTATTATCATACCAAATTTTATCAAAATCAGTTCAGCCGTTTAATCGTGAAAGCGTAACAGACAGAGTTACTTTCGCATTTATAACAAAGTAAGTAGTATGGAGTATGGATTATGACATATTTTAGTACTCACTTACGATCATCTACTCTACTTATTAAATGTCATTAAAACATAATCCTTATGGGTGTCATGAAAATAAATAGGTAGGTAAAAAAATGTTAAAAAGAGACAGAGAACATTTATTAGAAGAGTGTATTAAGGAAAATGGGAAACTGTCTCGTTCCCATGATGAGTTTATAATTAAACTGTCACAACTCTCGCATATTTCGATCTCAAATACGACAGTTTGCTAAATTAATGTTTCTGCTGAAGTCAATATTTTGTGTAACATCAAGCCTACGTTGGATAGGAGACGGCAGTTAGGGTAGTTTCTTTGTAAAATGTAGGAGAATAACATTCTTATTTGAAGACTATGAAATCAAATAAGAATGCGAAACGGAGCAATTTTTTTATGCCTTTTTGTTTTCGTTTAAAGTGAAAGCAAACGATTACAAATTTAATTTATAATCTTAAAGCATCAACCAAAATTGAAGTGTCTGATCTACCCACTTACATTCTAAAATATCAATTAATTTATAACGCTGCTGTAAAGCCGCTGTGTTTGTGCACAGGAGGCGATAAACGTGAATGTCAGCGGTTTTATAAAACGCTTACGTTACGACAGTTAACTTGTGTGCTTACCTCATTGTGAGACAGTATTTAACCTTAATCGTTACTGTAGCTGTGTTTTAATACATATTTGATGTATAGATGAAGACAATAACTGACATTGACATCGAACTCATCACACAATTCTCAAACCACTGCACCTCGTGTAAACCAGAATCAATCAGCAAGTCCTGAAAGTCAACTGTCAACTCTGACGTACATTTTCGTAAAACGCTATAAGAGCGTGTATTCGATTCGTGACGAAAACTTCATGTTTTCGCGTTTTGCCCAGAGCAATATCGTAATGATATGAGCAGATTATTTAAAGACAATTACAGTTTTCAAAAGATTAAGTCTTGCTTTAGGGAAATACAGAGTAAAAGTATAATTTTAAATTATGGTTTTTTAAAGCGAAGACAATTTTCATAGCGTTTTACGAAAATAGACGTGAGAGTTAAATTTCAGGACGAATACAACCATTACAGTATGCCAAAATATTATGTTTTATGCGTTTTACCAACAGGATTACAGTCTCAAAGTACATAACAAAATTACGAAAATATTACTTAGATATTAAAAATCAGTATTAAAAAAGTACAAAATCGGTTCACTTCAACGATTTTTTTTACCAGTATTTGAATAAAAACTGAACTGATATATTTATTTTATGAAACTAAAGGTTAAGTTTAATATACACATTTTTTTTCAGTTCCTCGTACGAACTCATTTATTTTAGACAATTGCTTTAAAAAGCACTGTAAAACTTCACGCGCTGTCGTTTGCCGATCAATTTCAATGATTTGTGCTTATTTCGTGCGTATTTTTTTTTTATTCACACAAACAGACAATTATTGTATTGTATTAGTGTGTGTCAATGCTGCTACGCCGTTCTAGCAATCGTTTAGATTTTGAGTTGCGCTAAATCGAATACGCGCCCGTAACTATCCTGCAACGAAATTAATCAGAAAAGAACAGCGGAGGAGTAAGAAAAAGAAAACATTTCCCTTTTCCCTCAATTTCAAGCAGAAGACGGAATCGAACTAAGTCAAATAGGCAAAAAGGGACATTTACAACTTGGAGAAGCCCAGTTGCCAAGCACCACGGAATACAATAATTATAATTATATTATTTTAAAATAATTACAATAATCTCTAATATATAAAATTCTCGTGTTACAGTTTTCGTTCCCGTACTCCTCCGAAACGGCTTGACCGATTCTGATGAAATTTTGTGTGCATATTGGGTAGGTCTGAGAATCGGCCAACATCTATTTTTCATCCCCCTAAATGTTAAGGGTTATGGTAGGGTAGGTGTAGGGTAGGTGTAGTGTAGGGTAAGTGTAGGGTAGGTGTAGGGTAGGTGTAGGGTAGGTGTAGGGTAGGTGCAGTGTAGGGTAGGTGTAGGGTAGGTGTAGGGTAGGTGTAGGGTAGGTGTAGGGTAGGTGTAGGGTAGGTGTAGGGTAGGTGTAGGGTAGGTGTAGGGTAGGTGTAGGGTAGGTGTAGGGTAGGTGTAGGGTAGGTGTAGGGTAGGTGTAGGGTAGGTGTAGGGTAGGTGTAGGGTAGGTGTAGGGTAGATGTAGGGTAGGTGTAGGGTAGGTGTAGGGTAGGTGTAGGGTAGGTGTAGGGTAGATGTAGGGTAGGTGTAGGGTAGGTGTAAGGTAGGTAAATAGGTAGATTGGGACAGGACAACGTCTGTCGGGTCAGCTAGTAATTGTATAATAACGGATTACAATAATAATTAGATACATTGGCGCTTTTGCCATACCTGTGTATTACGAATCAAAATGTGACAGCTCACTTTTAAAGACCCGTTCATCATCTGTCTAGCCTTGTCCCAACTACATTGGGGTCGTCTTCCAGTCTAACCGGATGCAGCTGAATACCAGTGTTTTACATGGAGCGACTGCCTATTTGACCTCCACAACGACACCCCTTGGTAAGAATGGTTGTTAGACTTTCTGGCTTCTGACTGCCCGTAACGACTGCCATAGATCTACAATTAATAGCCGGGACCAACGCAACGGCTTTACGTGCTTTCCGAGGCACGGAGGGAACTCGGTATGAAAGGGATGGTCACCCATCCACAGACCGACCGCGGCTAGCGTAGCTTAATCTTTGACCGTTCGATCTGTACGGCTTTAACTTAGCCACGAGCTCTATTAATTGTGTTAATTATAACATAATTATTGGGCCCTAAAATGTGAGCTGTGACATTTTGGTTCCTAATACACAGGTATGGCAAAAACGTCAATGTCAAGTAACTGCTTGAAGGCAGTTACTTGACATTCCTCAACCCAATTACCTAGTAAAATACCTACATGTCAACAGCATCGTAATCAAAAAACGATAAAGATAAAATATTGTATTTTACTAACCCCTGACGAAAACAGAGTTATAAGTCTGACGTGTGTATCTGTTCGTGGCATTGAAACGCTAAAAAGACTGAACCGATTTTGATTTCATTTGAAACTGACTTAATCGAGAATGTTCTTAGTAAAAATTCAGGAAAATTTATTCAGCTGTTTGAGAATCATCTCAAATAAAACTAGATGAGAACTGTGGAAATGACTTCCACAGTTCTCATCTAGTTTTATTTGAGAAGCGATTTTAAAAAAAAATATCTTGTATGTAAATCATAAGTCTGCACAAGTGTTAGGTGTTGGTTTGAAATGGCCTACATATTTTATGATAGATTAGCATATAATCTAAAAGTTATTTAAACACAAGTACGTGAGTAGAGCTTAACAAAATGTCAATCTAACTAAAAAAAAAAATTGTTGCAGCCATCATTTTCTCGGACCGGTAACAGAATGATAGTGTATGATGTCCTTAATAACTGTCTAAAGTAGTATTCTTTGAACCACCTTGTTAAGAAGTTCATAGATATTTATAGGACATCAAGGTATCCCGATACAACTAAACAACACAAAAAACTTTTTATTTTTCGCTTTTTAGTGTTGCATTCACATCCAAGTCCATTAAGAAACGCACTTAAAAGAGATTGTAAATCCTCCAAAGATTAAAGAAACTAAAACGTTGTCTAAGTATTTTTTTTGGGAATTTGTTGATTTTCTCAAAAAGGGCTGGATTAATTTTGGTAAAATTTATATGGGACCATTTCGGAATAAACCCCTTTCGAACAAAAAAAAATACAAACATTCGAATTGATAACCTCCTCCTTTTTGAAGTCGGTTAAAAATCGACAGCGTGCATGAAACACGTGATAATCAGTATGAAATAGATATAAAATGGTCTAAACTAGCAGCAGTAGCAGCCCAGTCAGTACAGTCGTATATTTTGACAGGGCTTGCAATAGCCTGCAATTATGCTAGATGCATAATAATGGCCGACAGATTGCGGCGTCATTAAGAGCGACGATATTGAAACGTTTTTATTACGATATCTCTAATTGCTATGAGGAACTCGTGGCGAAGTAAAAGCCGTACGAATCGATCGTCATGATGGTTAAGATGTGCTTTCCGCGGTCTTTCCATGGATGGGTGACCATCTATTTCATACCGAGTTTCCTCCGTAAAGCACGTAAAGTCGTTATAGGTAGTCAGAAGTTGTGAAGCTGCTATATAATGCATATGTGCGCAGCAGATTAGAATTTAATGCGGTGATATGGGATCCTCACCAAAAGATGTATGAGCTCATGGTGGAAAGAATCCAGCGCAAGTTTGCCAGATATCTTTATAAACGTATATATGGATATTACACATTCCTGTACCCTTCCATGTTTGTGTCTGGGATGGTAGGTCTTGATACCTTGCAACTTAGGCGGATGTTTGTACATAAAACACTATTTTCTGTTGATGGTTAATGCAGTGGATATTCCATCGGCGCGGGAGTGTATTACTTTCTATGTTCCCGACCAATATATGCGTGGCGTAGGACGACGGCGTCACCAGCTTCTGGCCTGTCCATCATCATGGCGCGCTCCACACGCCTGTAAGGGTCCGACAGCGAGAGCAGTTTTAATTAATAATTATTTACAATACATATGATTCAGATGCTGACATATTTTTTGACACATTAAATAGTACCTATATCCAAAAAGATTATGTTATGCATCTGGTTAGAATAGAAGCCGACCCCAACTTAGTTGGGACAAGGCTAGGCAGGTAATGATGACCTCTATTTGTTATAAAAAACCCTATAAATTGGTGAAAAAAGGCAAGAAAAAAGGTTACATGTAGAATAAATAAAAATTGTTATCGATTCTTGCAAATCTACTTACTAGTTGGATTTCCATAAATAAAAATAAATAAATTCACAAAACACATGATACTTTGCACTGTATGCATTGTTTTATATTTACATTGTGATACAATAATAGACTCTATCTTTTAAACCAGGACTAGCCTTTTTTTTTTTTTTATCTATTGATAGGCATACGTTTGACCACTATCTCACCTGATGGGAAGCGATGATGCGGTCTAAGATGGAGCACGCTTGCCTAGAAGTAACCTATTCACTCTTGCCTTAAAGACTCCCTGTATCTAAAGAGCCTGTATCTTAAAAGATAGGGTTCAGCCAATTGGGTCAATATTCATAAACAGAAACTAGTAAAAACAGCTTTAATGATTTGTATCTACTAACATAACTAAACGTTTATCTAATTTAGGTTTGGAATATTATCTTCATGAAATCTGGCCCCATAAATGTACCAAGGCCATTTTGTTTGCCACTTTACATCCAGAAACACAAATTTCCAAAACCAAACTCAAACTCAAATCATTTATTACAAATAAACCATTTACAGGCACTTCGAAATGTCAGGGAGCCGGTTATTCAAAGAGTTAAAGCTACTTGCTCGTTCTAAACAGTAAGTTCCTACGGTGAAGATCAAGCAATAAAATTCATGGACATTTTTTTAAAGTCAATATATTGTTGTTGTAGGTTTGACTTATCATTCCAACTTACTCAATATCTTTATTGCTTTTCAATAAGTAATAAATAAACAATAATAATATACTTAGGTGGTGTTTAGTTAGGATAATTATGGACCCAGTCGGGCACAGCAACAGGGTAGGATAGGGGAAGCTCTGTTTGAAGAAAATATTAAATTAACGTAGGAACTATGTTATGAATTCAAAATTGATCGATTTATTCATTAATTCTTAATTATATTATTTACAAGCGGTTTCGCTCGGGTATTATCGTCATATTTCAACTAATTTACACAAAATCTTAATGGTTGTTTAGCCATATAAAATAAAAAAATATAGCCTACGACCTACTCTCAGATCTATCACATATACACAAAAAAAAACTCAAATTGGTCAAGCCGTTTCGGAGGAATTCGATAACAAACACTAGCTGACTTACTGCCACTCTCAGAGACGTCACATAGGTAATAATAAATAATCATCAGTTTTAATTGACCAACATAACTTTCCACTTGTCAACATTATAAAATTTTCTCAATCTGTATTTTTTTTGACTGACAGCGTTCTAATTTATGTTGGTCAATTAGTTACCTAATGATTGATTATTAGGTATTAAATGATCTCCTCTCCCGCAGTTACATTAGAAGATAAGATTATGGAGTGTGCATTCGCGTGTGTGTGGTGTATATTTATCATTTAAATATTAATGTATGGAATAATACCATGTTGTTAATCAGAACCACCACCACCTACTTATCGTTCCTCTGCATCCCAGCGCAGTTTAACATAATGTATTAGCATGAAGTGTGTATCAGTTGGGGTCAGCAGATAGCGAGCTCGTTACTGCAGCGATCCGTCGATTGTAAAACAATGTTATTTGTGATTACGTTCGCAACTTATGGACCGAAATTGTTTAGTACGTAAATTATGAACACACAAATTTGGGATTGCTCAGTTTATTGTGCAGGTAAATTCATAGGTTTTGGATTTATCTCTGTTTGAACAATATTTGGGCTGAATATAGGTAGTGTTACAGTTAATAACACAGTGTTTTAGTAGAAGTTGGTTCGACTGGGATGGAATATTTATGTTTTGAAAAACACCATGCCTGCAATCGTAGGTAGGTATTTATTTTATCAATAAATCAAATTATTATTTTATAAAACATGGGTAGTTCAAAGGTATACTGAGAAAAAAATGTTCACAATGTTTAACCACTAGATGGCGTAGCTAACCAAGGTGGCTATATAATAATAATAAAGCCTTTTTATTTCTTATAAGCCTTATACTAACCACATTTACACAATAAAATATTCTTAGACGTAAGTAAGTAATTTTAATTCTAGTGTTAGTTATAACTTATACTATTTTAATATCATGTTTATAGGAACCCCTTGATAGGGTATAGGCCTCCTCCATTTTCTTCCATTTTTCCCTGTCCTGTGCTGTTCTGAGCCAGTTTTTCCCTGTCACCGTAACTATATCGTCCACCCACCGTTTTTGTGGTCTGCCCACATTTCTCTTTCCTTGTGGGCCGGTCCATTTAGTACTTTTGAGTGTCCATCGCTGGTCGGTGTATCTCGCTACCTGGCCGGCCCATTTCCATTTTAGTTTTAGTGCTTGATGTAGAGCATCTGTGAGTTTGGTCTTACTTCTTGACTTCTTATTTTGTGAATTTTCCTTAGGCTTAATATGCTTCTTTCCATTGCCAAGGTGGCTATACAAAACGACAATAAGAACGAAAGCCGCTTACTGTTGAAACTAGTCATTATGTATTCTGTACTAAAGTAATTATTTATTATTTTCGTTTTGAAGTCTTTTGTAAACAAGATTTTTTCCGCTTTTTAGTACCTACTTCTTATCATCTAAATCCATTAAGAAACGATATCACTAAACGACCTAACTCTTCACGTATGTCTATATCTTCCATATCAATCATGAAGGCAGGCATGTAAATAAAATACAGGAAATTATCCCAATTTAAAAACTTGTCAATTTGTCGATAAGCTTAAGTACCGTAGTGGTACTAGTGCAGGGTGATACTATTTTTACATTAGAAGCTATTTTCAAGGTCTGTAATACGATTGTGATTTGATAAGATTCTAAAGATATTCTCAAATCTCATTGGAGAACATGTTTTGTATTTAGAACACGAGGATTTCACCATCTACTCACACACATAACATCAATTCTGGCCTTTATCCCTCGAAGGGTTGGGGTTTCAACATCTAAGATGCCCTAATAATTTCAACCAGGTCATACAATAATCCTAAAGGGTTTTCCCACGGCCCACTTTCCAGTTATTTCCTAAACATAGCGAAACTCGAAACACGCAGTAAAACGAAACAAGTACACTTTGTACAAACGAGAAAAAAACTCCAGACTTCGTTTCGGAAAGTTTTTTGTGAAAACAAAAGTAATTTGCTACGAAGCTTGTTAATATCGTGTTCTGTATTAATTTCCTCTTTAATTACAGCTTGTTTTAATTATTTTCATTTCCATCGTTAACTGTTGTAAGTACTTATTTTTATTTTGTTTGAAGTTTGATCCTGAATTGGTTCTTTTGTATCGGTTTGTAGATTGAAGTTGGTGATTATTCGCCATTATTATATCAGACAAAATAGGTACGCCTATTGCTAGGTAATTATAATATGCGGGTCTATTGATTACACCATACTATCTTATATATATGAATCTTCTGTGCGTGTGTATGAAAGTGAACTCCTCCGAAACGGGAGTACCGATTTTGATGGCTTTTTTGTGTATTTCCAGTGGATTTGTAAAAGGTTTAGATTCACAATTGGACTCGGTAGGTGGCACTGCAGTCGAGTCGTAAGCCTTTTTGTTTTAAGGGCAGGACAACGTTAACCAGGCCCGGTAGTATATCATAAATTCTAAAGTGACTTAGTTTGTTTGTTACGATTTCGTAGCTATACTACAGAAGCAACTCTGATAAAATTTGGTGTAAACTAAGCTTGGACCCCAAGAAACGACATGGGCCAGTTTTTAATCAGTAACTTTATCTGCCACCTCCATAATCGATACTAACGTGGACGTAGTCACTGGCAAACGCCAGTTAAGTTATGAATGCTTACGCCACGCCAAAAACCATTGTTTTGACCATTACCTGTTGAAGGCCCCAGTGCCTTTAACAGGCAATGGTCAAAACAAATGTATACGACACCCTGCTAACAAAAATTAAATCACATACGTTTACAACCAGGAACAACGGCTTGTAGACCAAACAAATGTTAGTTCCGTGCGGAAAATGAACCCGCTACAGGCAGCACAGCAGACAATCTCTCAACCAATGCGCCAACCGTATCAAATAAACCTGATCAAGATCCTGAAAATACGCTGTCACGCTACTTCTAGTGTCTCTCCTAACTACGAAGGTTGGTCGTCAGCGCTGCATACTTTTCCTTTACTTTCGCGAGGTGGAACACCGGTGCTCGAGTTACCAGTCCACTCCCGTAGATTACTTAGCCAAGAGTTCCTCCTGCGACCGACACCTCGCTTTCCAGGTACTTTACCCATCATTATAAATTGTAGAAAGGTGTATCTTTCAGCAGGGTTAGTCCACAAGTTTAGAGTTGATCAGTGGGCAATAGAGCGAGCAACGCTTGAAGTTAATCTGAGGGATAGAATTCCCATCGAGAAAATCTGGAAGACAACTTGAGTCACCAACATTGCTTGCAGAATTAGCAAGCTGAAGTAGTAGTTATGGCTGGTCACGTCTGTCGCAGGACCGACGGCCGGTGAAGCAGACTTGTCCTGGAGTGGAGACCGCGAATCGGTAGACGTAGCGTGTGATGCCCTCCAGCCTGATGGACCGATGACATGAAGGTAGCCGGATACGGAAGGCAGAGGACTGAGAAAAATGGCGCGCCTTGGAGGAGGCTTATGCCCAACAGTAGACCACTAGTAACCTGAAGCGATGACGATGATGGTATCTTTCATGTCATAACACGAGCCCTAGATACGCTCATGCCACGCTTGCAAACCCAAAACAAATGAAGCACTCTTTTCATATTCACGTTCGCCATTATAAATGGCATACTATATTTTGTCCAAATAACACCGCTAATATAAATCAGGGATAATGTTTAGTACAGCGTCATCATTATTTAGTGTACTGCATTGCCCTAGTTGCGGATAATAACGAGACACTATTGAATTTAGTTTTAATGCTACAGTATATTTTGATGGTAATTATTAATGAGCTGATGAAATAGGGCATGCTAGTAGATGATACCAGAGAATCATGACGTACAGGAATCTAAGGCTAAGAACTCACGATGCGGTTTTCACCCGCGTCCGGCTGCGGTTGCGGGCCCGCAGCTTCTGTAGAATGCTGATATATATGTAAAAAACAAAAGCACATTTCACGACGCGGATTACGCCCGCGGTGTGCGCGGTGTACTCGGCTCTCGCTGCGGGCGCGGGCGCGGGCGAAAACCGCATCGTAAGTTCTTAGCCAAAGGCTACCAAATGTATGGTGAAGGTAACAATATTAGTGAAGAGAAGAAAAGAAACAAACGTTTTTATGGTCGTAGATAGTAATCACAAAAGTACTTACGATAATATTAATAATATGTGGGGACATTTCACACATGGCCATCTGACCCCAAACTAGGAAAACCCTGTACAATTTTTTTTTTTTTTTAATTTTTATTTTATTAAGGGATTTTTGTACACATTTGCGGCGATGTCAATCCCATCGTACTTCTAGGAACCGTAAACATCATTAACGAAATAATTCTCAACATGTGTATAGAAAAGATACAACTTAAGATTACTTATCTACTAAAAAAGTGTACAATAATTTTGCTGCTTCAGTGGTAGACTTACTTAAAATTCCATTAAACCCCTGTACTATTGGTGTCAGACAGCTGATATACTAATACAATTGAATACACACGTGTTTAGATAAAAAACAACCAGACACAAAGCAAACACAAGTGCTCATTACACAAATGTTTACCCTGGGCTGAATTCGAACCCGCAACACGCTGCGCAGTCGATCGCTCAGCCACTGCGCTACCGTGTCGTCACCATCTTTGATAATGTTGTTTTGAGATACCAAACCGAATACGCGACCCTAATATTTCAGTTTTATAAAATTTTAGGCGGAATGCACATTTGTCTCTTTCAAAGCTGACCACGTACTCGCCCTGCCCTGTACCCAAATCAACATATAAAATTAGATTAAACAAAAAAGGAAGGACTTAAAACAACACAGTAGAAACAATAGAATCGACGTACTGCTACTTTACATTCAACCCCACATGTCTGCACCCGACTTTATTCACCTCACGAAATAAATCTTTCTTTATTTATACTTTCAACTAACCTATTGTTTTTTTCTTTCTTTCCTTCTTCCTCTCTCGTTTGCCTCAGTGCTTTGGAAGTTTTTTTCTCGTGTTATGGTGTTCGGTTACCTTGCGGTGGTAAAGTTGACGATATTGTTTGGTTGTTCGTTTTTATTATGTATTATGATTTATTATGGCTTTGAACTTATAGATTATATGTATATTGTTGACTATAATATTGTCCTTTTTATGACAATTGATATTATTGTAAAAAAACAGCAATCTTTTATTATACAGCGAGCCTCTTTTCTGTGCTGTAATGCATAACCAACTATCGCAGCTATATTGTGCTAGAAGAAAACAACCGCCTAAAAATAGTATGTACAAAGTGAAAAATAATTTCAGATTCAAAAGATTAAGGCCTTGGTTGTGTTTCGTATTACCATTGAATTTATTGAAGGGATCCCTTCTTTTCGCATACTATTCCTTTTCCTAATATACTTGGGCATAACTGTTTTGACATAATTTGTTTTGCCATAATAATACTTTATCATATTTTATTTTTAGCATACAGTTTATGTAGGCATAATTATCTTGAAGGCTAATAATTTGTTTTAGCATAAATTTATTTCACATAATGTTACTGTGCAAATCTTGTGTCACCCTAAAATTTTGTATTAAAAAATCAAATAATGTTGTGCTACAAAACTTAATGACAGAAATGAATCGCTACAAAACCGACTCCACGTTGTCTTGTCTGCCCTACGCCTAGAGTGTAATTTAAATCCGCGTATGCGCAGAGAGGCGAGGCGGCCCGCGAGCTGAGGAGAAGGTGGTTTTAACGCTCGCCGTCGTGGCTGAGGCTGTCCGGCGTAGCCGGCCAGCAAGCCGAAGCTGCGGTGGTGAGCGTAAAACACATCTGCGACGATAAGCTCGCGTGGGACCGCCGGAGCCCTGCAGCGTCGGAGCCGTAACAGAAACCATGCCTGCTGCATGTTACATGCTTGCTTGCTTGTTGCATGCTTGCTGCATGCTTGCGTGCATGCTGCATGCTTGCGTGCATGTTGTATGCTTGCTGCATGCATGGTTGTTTACATGTTTGTTTGCTTGCTGCATGCATGATAAAAATATGTTTTGATATCATTATATGCTTAATTATTACTATGATTAAAGAAATTATGCTTGATAAAATTATGCGTAAGCTGTTTGCGAAAATAATGTTATGCGAAAATATAATTAGGAGAAACAAAAGAATGCTAAGTTATTTTAGGTCTTAAAATTTTATGCAAATGGAACCTTTATTAAATTGGGCCACAATTAAGAAAAATATTGGCGATCATGAATTAAAAAAAAATACAGACAAACCTCCTCCTTTTCTGGGGTTTGTTATTATTATATTCTTATTCATACATATTTAGTTACAATACATATTTACAAAATCAGTGGGCCATTAACAAGTAACGTACACAATAGTCATGGCTAAATAACACAATAATAAGGCAATATGTCTGTCCAAATAATGTTATTCAGAACACAACATGAATATCGTAACGTACAGTCAGCAAAAGAGATAAGTACCCATGTCGCCGGGAATAGTTGAAGTTTACTTAGAAACTAAGGGAGGCTTTCAAATGAAATTTAATTAAATCATTAAACTGTTTATTCTCTATTAATTGTACTTAATTTTATTCATAAACACCCATCGGTTTCTAAGTAAACTTCAACTATTCCCGGCGACATGGATACTTATCTCTTTTGGTGACCGTACATACACGCATAGAAAAAATAATAATTTTCTCTGATGACAATATAATAGATTTTTCACTTCTCTTGCTCAAAAAGGCCGTCATTGTAGCATACCAGAGCGGGGATAAAATAGCATTTCAGCCACTAGGGGAAAAAGTTTTTTTTTTAATTTTTGTGTGTCAAATATGACAATGAGCCTACAAAAACGAAAAAGTCTTTAGTCATAAGTAGAATAATCATAAATAAAGACTCGACTTATTACTGTTTCACAAAAAATAACCTCATTTTAATTTTGAAAATGGAACTAAAATCGGATAGATCTCTACGGCTACAAAAGAAACAAAAAAAAGACATTGGCGCGAAATCTTTATAATTTTTCTCTAATTGCAAATTGAATTGTTAGTGACCGTAATTAATTTTACAATAGTGAAAATGTCATCATCTAGTGAGAATGGAGACCCTAATTTACAAATAGAAGAGAAAGGAAAATAAATAATTTTCAATCTGTTGCCGTCAAGGTCACAAAGCATTTATTTAAATACTTACGAAAAGTTTATGAAGTGGAGAACAAAAAAAACGAGTGGATTCTCTTACGGAAGGAGTTTTTCTTACGTATTTCGATGAACTTTCCAAAGTTCAACGCTTTGGAGCACATATTCAATGTTACGAACAACCATACAGATAAGACATAATGTAAATATAAAGAAATTTGTAAATATTACGGCTTTTCTCAAGAAATTATCCACCGGCTACAAGGCCAAGAAATCCAAAGTTTTCACGAGGACAGATATCGAGAATTTCATAAATAAGGCACCAAATGAAAATTACTTAGCAACAAAGGTAGGTTATAGTTGCATTTGTTTTCTATTATTTTCATCAAACTAAATTGATAGTTAGAGGTACCAACCAAAATACAGTTCTAACACACTTATTTTTTGTTTTACAGGTTGCTTTAATTTTTGGGATCAGCGGTGCCTGCAGAGGGATAGAACTAGCCAACATAACAGTGGAAGATGTCGAAACTGATACCCATCTTCAAGCCATAAATCTGCCCAATACAAAGACAAATAAGGAGAGGAAATTCGTTATAAGTGGAGAATTTCTAAACATTGTCAAACCCTACCAAGACTTACGGCCAAGTGGAGTGGGCACGCCGAGATTTTTTCTCAACTATTAAAACGGATAATGCACAAGGCAAGTTATAGGCAAAAATAAATTAAGCAACATGCCAAAAGAGATCGCCACTTATCTAAATTTGCCTAATCCGGAACAGTACACTGGCCACTGTTTCCGAAGAATATCCGCCACTCTCTTGGCGGATTTTGGTGCAAATATAACAACGTTAAAACGCCACGGTGGATGGAGATCCGATCAAGTTGCGGAAGGCTATATCGAGAACTCCATTCAAAACAAATTCGATATCACCTAGCGTATCACAAAACGCATCAATATTCTCCCAACTAACCCACGACCATCGACATCAAGAGATGAGTCAATTGAGCTGATTCTCTATCCAGAACATCCGAACGACGGACCTGGAACTACGTGTATCTCCCACGTTTACCCCACAGACAACTCAACATTCATCTTCACAGAGGACTGAAATTAAGTTACCAGGAAAAAACATCTCGTTAAATATCCAGAATTGTACAAATTGTACATTTAATTTTTAATAAAATAAACTACATTTTTCATATTGTATTGGATTGTTTTATTTTCTCGCAATCGTAGTGAAAAGTATAGTGTAACACACGGCGCTAAAACCCATTAAAACTCGGTTTCTATTTACTCCCTCGCTAAAGCTCGGGAGTAAAACTACCTCGTATATAATGGGTCATTTTAGCTCCTTGTATAACAATCTACTATTTTTGAGATTATGTGATTTTCACTTTGTGTTTTATTTTTCTTTGGGTTTTTTTAAATTTATAATTTTGACCTTGTGTAAGTTTGACATCATAATTATTATTGTTACAATATTGATATTATGGAATTTTGACATTGTGTGATTTTGACAAAATGTGTTTTTTTTTTTGCTGTCAATTCATAGCATTTTTTTAAACAAATAATATTTCAACTATGTGTGAGAACAAAGATAAACTTATGCAGTAACAACGTTAAAACTTTAGTTTACATGAATTCGTTCATTTCAGCAAATACAAGTTAAAATATATTATTTTATGAAATAGCCTCACCCGCTGTTCTGACGTTGTTTTAATCTGGTAAAAATGTTTTTCACTTTTTATCTCCAGAACTCGACGTATTCCGATGATTCATTGTTTTATGAACGTGTGTGCAACTGAATATGTTGTTTTTTGCCTTTTTTGGATATTATGTTTTAAAATATTGTGTATTATTTTGTTCATTGTTGCAATTTATGAAGCAGTCTGTAATTTTTTGTCGATGTCGTTTTTGGGACTTTTTTATACGCTGAACAACCGAATATTTTGATTATTTTTTGTCACTAAGAATTTATCATTGTCATTAGGTTTTCTTGAAAAAATCCGATGAATGAATTGGTGATTAAGGCGACGATATACGCCGGCGACCTTGAGCGACCAGAGAATTATATGCGCTGCGTCCAAAACTCTCAAAGTTTAGTCGAAAAAAATTAAATAAAAGATAGTATTCTTTAACTTAAAAAAAGGCGTATACTAAAAGATAGATAAAAAAAATGTCTGTAAGATAGTAAATGTTTCGTTTAAATATTCCTGGTAGATATTGTGTAATTATAAATGATCAATGTTGTGTCCGCGTCAGACACAACTTCACGATTTAATTAAACTATTTAATATGAACTTAATCAAAAATATTCACATACTAAATGATTAAGAGAATGTTCTAGTTTAACATATATTTTTTTCAAATCATTTACACTGCACATTTTGACGTGATTGTCAGTTTAAAATCTGCAAAAGTCGCTTATTAGCGCCTTAATACATACCTCCTCACTATCATATCAACGTAAGCATTATACATGCCTTCATGTCAACCTTTAGAAGCCCACTGCTGGGCATAGTTCTCTCCCAAGGGGGTTCAGCCAGGATCGCCATGTTTGGCTGATGCATGTTGGCGATCGCAGTAGGTGTTATGGTACTCAGAAGGACGCTGCTGCCCATCCTCTGATCAATATTCCTCTGTCGCCTTCTACGACACCCACGGGTAGAAATGGGGTGGTGCTACTAGTGACCAGCACCATACGGCTTGTTTAATTTATTAGACAGTAACTTCAGAATATAGAATTTATAACTCTCAAAATTCCCAACCAGTTAAATTTAACTCACATAAACATACACTCAATTCTCGTACTGAGATGTAAATTCACTAAACACCCGATAAATTCTACAATTCCGACCATTAAAGTCATTTAAGTCGTAAATAGGTAACCGCGGTTGCCGTTCGGGGCTTGCCTAACAATATTTTATTTTTAATGTTGGTACTACTGAAATAATTAGCCTTATAACGTCAACCGACCAGAAACTTTGTGCAGAAGCCGAAGCATTTGGAGATTTAGGTTCACTTGTTTTTTAAGATGTGATTCTTGTGATATAAGCAGCGGAAAAATAAATTAATTTCTTAATTTTCGATGGTCGAAGGTTTAGGTTCGGCTCGTAGCTAAGTAATAGCCGTATAGATCGAACGGACAAAGGTTAAGCTACGCTTGCCGCGGTCGGTCTATGGGTGGGTGACCTTCCATACTGAGTTTCCTCCGTACTTCGGAAAGCATGTAAAGCCGTTGTTCCTGGCTGTCATTCGTAGATCTTTGACAGTCGTTATGGGAAGTCAGAAGCCAGAAAGTCTGACAACCAGTCTTACCAAAGGGTATCGTGTTACCCAGTTACTCGGTTGTGGAGGTCCGATAGGCAGTCGCATCATGTAAAGCACTGCTGCATCCAGTTAGACTGAAAGCTAGGCAGATGGTGATGATGAATATTTGATGGTTGAAAAGTACGTACTATCGTGGACACACCCGCCTGACCACCACTAAGTTCATTTTTGCTTGCACTCAAAAGATGGAAGCGCTCTCTAGCCCCGTCCCGTTGACTTCGCAGGCGCCGAGGGAATTTTTTTTTAACTGAGCAGGCGGAAAAGTCCTCGATAGTACATACGATATTTTATCGTCGTCTGCCTAGCCTTTTTCCAACTATGTTTGGCTTGGCTTCTAGCCTGGGTAACACAATATCTCTTGGTAAGACTGGTTGTCAGATTTCTGGCTCTTGACTACCCATAACGACTGTCAAAGATCTATGAATGACAGCCGGGACCAACGCTGATAATGATGATGAAAGAATTGAATTGACATTACAATAGGCTGCGTTTCCAGCACTAAAATATTGACAAAGAGCGGTTTGAGGAATACTAAATACTAAGCAAGGTAAATTAAAGGCTTATGTTTCACGAATCTCCAGATATAGTAAATGACCTCCGAAAATATTAAATGATCACCAACATTTAACCAAAGTATTGTAGAAATGTATGAGTTTGACTGTAAAAAGCTATTTGGTTCTGGTTTCGTAGGGGGTGACAGTTCTAACCTAACCTAACCATGTCGGATCCACCCCAGGGGGTCTTAAGGGTCCTAAAATTTGGTGATCATTTACTATTTTTGGTGGTAATTTGGTGACCAAGATTTGGTGATCATTTACTATTTTTGGTGGTAATTTGGTGACCAAGATTTGGTGATCATTTACTATTTTTGGTGGTAATTTGGTGACCAAGATTTGGTGATCATTTACTATTTTTGGTGGTAATTTGGTGACCAAGATTTGGTGATCATTTATTATTTTTAGTGGTAATTTGGTGACCAAGATTTGGTGATCATTTACTATTTTTGGTGGTAATTTGGTGACCAAGATTTGGTGATCATTTACTATTTTTGGTGGTCATTATACTTATATTTATTACCTAAATTAAATTGTCAGTTGGTTTCTTGTTTTCTCCTACGAATGAATATAATTATGTTTGGTGTTTTTAGATACTTACTAAGAGCTCCTAGGATACTTATATTTCTTCATTTACCACTCATTATACTCTCACCCTACTTCAAACCGTTCACAGCACAGTCCCAAGAATTGTGCAGCGGTAGGTAAATCCTGCAATTAGCCGTGGAGAATCCGATATGCTGGCTGTACCTGGCTTTGCGTCAGTCGTGACTTAATTATTGTTCTGACTGTTTTCTTTGTTACTAATTAAATACGGTTTTGTTTTAGGGAGTGTTGTGTTTGATGCTCTATTTTTCTGCT
Organism: Charanyca ferruginea; assembly: GCA_947361185.1. Taxonomy (NCBI): domain Eukaryota; kingdom Metazoa; phylum Arthropoda; class Insecta; order Lepidoptera; family Noctuidae; genus Charanyca; species Charanyca ferruginea. Next base: position 24,930,249 of record OX376074.1, read on the forward strand.
CTGTTCATGTTTATTTAACATATTTTTCAGAAGAAATTAAAAATACATTAAAAGTAATATGAAAATCGTGTTCCGCCCTCAGCGAAGTGGCAAGATTCAAGCTGACGAAGTTCAGGAATCTATATCTCTGATCATTCAGCTTGGGCCTTACCACCTTGCTGCCAAGGTTCCTCATTTTGGAGTAAGGAACCTCGTCACAATACGTGCCGTGTCCACGACGACCACATTCTGCATTCGACCCTTGGCCTGTTATTCAGTCATAGTTTCTCTAGGTGTTGGTCAAATTTGTATATTATCTTTTCCCTAATTTATATCCTTAACTTTAAGAACGTCCCTTAAATTTGTTTATCGATAAAATAATCACATTTGACTTAAATATATTCGCGAAACAACAATTGATTTCCAAATTACCGAGAGCTGTGCTCAGTGTATTCTCATTTATTTACCCCAATGGGAAAAGGCATTTATGTTTGTACTTATTATTAATTTATTGTTCAAGAACAATAACTGTTCAACAAGCAAAACTTATTTCTTTATCTAATTAAGATATTTATATGTGTTGTAACAATTACGCAACTTCGAAACTTGTATGTTTGTGTGACATTTGAAATCCTAAATGCCAAGCAAAAAGCCGCAAACGTCTCGACACGAAGCGCCATATTGATGTAAAAAAAGTTTTTTGTAGCGTTACGGGGTGGTAATGTAAGCGATTATCTCAAGAACAACGCGAAATGTACAACTTAGAATAGTCACAGTTCTTTGATTTGTAATGTATTCAAGTGGTGTTGTTTGTGTGGTTTGCAGCGTTTGGTTTTTAGAGTCCATACAAGTTTGCTGCTACATTTTATTTTCTGCTGGCCCTGTCACTGCTAGGCAAATACCACCAAGGGAAGAAAAAAAACTATAAAAATATCAATAATAATTACGCAAATATTTCGTTTCTGTTATTCTACTAGGCACTGTGAAAAAGCTCACTCTGAAAGTTTCATAGCTGTGACAAAACTTTCATTAAAACTTTACAAACATGGGATGTAAAATCATTTAGAATAATATTGGGAAACAACTGTCATTTTTGATGAGAATAATCACTGTTTATAGTGGTGCACAATGTACGCATGCAAAGCATTGTGCTTCGGGCGCATGCAACAGTAATAATAATAATAATCTTTATTTCCAGTTCTACAATTTTTAAGTTAACACTAGGTTTATAATGATAGTTATATTACATAAATTTTAAGTTGATACAGACTTATACACTTCTGACACCCAAGCTAAGATTGAACTTGTGTTATGGGTATCAGGGCTCTCAAGTTAACAACGGTTAGGCAAAAAAAAAAATGAAGTTCGAAGAATCTCGGTGTTGGTACCCTATACATATACAGAAAATAAAGATTTAATAAAGAAACTCAATTAAACTACTTAGTGAGAAATCCCATTGTATAGAGTGTGTGTTTGTTTGTATTAAATTGCGTTGTGTAGTTTTGTGTAGTGTAATGTTGTATTGTGTTTAGTTGTGTAGTGTTATGTAGTGTGTGTAATGTTGTGGTGAATGAATGGTGTCTTGGTGGTATTTTTGAAGTTTAGTAATAACATTACTAAAACTTGAAGTTAGAATTTTGTAAAGTTTCTCTGGGACTCGTCAAGCTTCATTGCCGCGGCGATTTTCTGGTGATTCTGGCTTAAAGTTGTTGCAGAGGTTTAAAAACCGAATGGTGGGATTGTACACAAAAAAATAATAATTCTGTAACGTGTGTGTTCTCAAACCCATTAAATATACATCTCGCTGCAACAGCGACCACACCTCATCGTGACAAGTTAATGCTCGTTGATGGATGCGCGCGCCCACCACCAGCGTTGGATTATTACGCGCCCGCCGACAGATTCCCGCCAACACACACACTTTTTATTCCTACGTCTGTTGCAGAATTACGGTCTTTTAGGTAGGTTTTAGAGGATGGCTGCATGATGACGTCTAAACTTTGATTTCAATCACAATCAACATCACTTCAGCTTACTAGTAGTCGACTGTTCGACATAAGTCTCCTTAATGTCGCGCCATTTTTCCCGATCCTGTGCCTTCCGCATCCAACCATCACCGGCTACCTTCTTCAAGTCATCGGTCCATCGGGCTGGAGGCGTCTCACGTTGCGTCTACCGATTCGCAGTCTCCACTCCAGTACAATTCTGCTCTATCGGCCGTCGGTCCTACGACAGACGTATCCCTGTCCAGCCCATTGCCATTTCAGCTTCCTAATTCTGCGGTTATTGTCGATTCTTCTCCGGATTTCTTCGTTAGGAATTGCAACAATAAATGTCAATTATTCAATCTAGCAATGGAGTGTAGCATAATAGGTGTCAAGTAAATAGATCGCGATAGGAACACCACCCTGTGCTCCAACAGAAGTTAACATATGTTGGAGATGAAATATCCAGGCTAAATTGGGAGTGGGCTGGCAACATCGCGCGAGTACATCCGGAGAGATGGATAAAGATGGTACTGGACGCCTGGAGGAGGACATCGCCACCAAGGCCGATCGCGGCGGAGGCGGTGTGATGATCTGGTTATGTTTGCGGGGCAAAAGAGGGCTGAGACTACAAGATCGGGAACTTTAGAAGGAGAAAGGGGAGGTCTTTGTCCTGCAGTGGAACACCGACATAGGCTAATAAAAAAAAATGGTTATCTATGTTGCTGTGTATAGGTTCACGTTTAGACTGTGGAATTCACTGCCCGCCTCTCTATTCCCCGATACATATAATCTGGGTATCTTCAAGGCACGAGTGAACCGGTTTATCCTAGGCAAGCGTGCTCCACCTTAAGCCGCATCATCACTTAAGATCAGGTGAGTTGCGGTCAAACGCAAGCCTATAATAATATTAAAAAAAAGCGACGTATACCGCTTAAAACATTGTGGAACGCAATAAATGATAGGAAGGGTGGATAGGAAGATTGAAAAAGACACAAAATAATGCGTTGGATGAAGTAGCTACACAACTGAAAATAATCAAGAGTCGTGGAAGAAAATTATCACCTAATTGCCCTGCATTAAGTCCCTCAAACTTGATAAAACAATGAAATATATACATAATGTGGTTATTATCATTATCTGCTAATACTTAATATCTACGAAGAAATATAACGATCTCTGAATTAAAATAACAGATCTTTCATAGATCTGTTATTTCAATTAAAATTACAGTAATTAAAAAAGCGGCGGATGCTTTAGTAGTAAATTGCGGTTTACGATTTATGACGTATTAAAAAAAAAACTACTTACTAGATCTCGTTCACACCAATTTTCGGTGGAAGTTTACATTGTAATGTACATCATATATTTTTTTTAGTTTTATCATTCTCTTATTTTAGAAGTTACAGGGGGGGGGGGGGGGACATTTAACCACTTTGGAAGTGACTCTCCCGCAAACTATTCAGTTTAAAAAAAATATATTTTAGAAACTTCAATATCATTTTTGAAGACCTATCCATAGATACCCCACACGTATGGGTTTAATGAAAAACACAGAACATGCGGTTCACAGAATACATCTACTTACCAAGTTTCAACAGTATTTAGTTCTTATAGTTTAGGAAAAAAGTGGCTGTAACATACGGACGGACAGACAGACAGACATGACAAATCTATAAGGGTTCCGTTTTTTGCCATTTTGCAACGGAACCCTAAAAATTTATCTCGAAGTATTCACAAAAGTATGGCTAGCAGCTATTATGTACGATGTAAAAATATAATAGGTTCAGTGAGCAACAAGAGTTGTTTAACACTCCGGATTATTAAATCATAATTTTTTAAATGTTGTTTCAATCATAATTAGCACTTAGGAAAAAAAAACTGAATGTACGAGTAAAATTAAGATAAACTCTTGAATTTTACCTGAAATCTTGAAACACAGTCCATTGTTTTTATTATATTGTATTGACAAGTAAAAGAAACAGTGTAAATCGACTTTATTTGCTGATCGTGCCTACCAACCTATCCAATTTTGTACACAGAATCCAACCATAAACGTAACTATGTAGGATATATATTTCCTCTTCTTTTGTCGGAACATTGTCACAATTACTCATCGACACAATATCATTTCTTACCGCAACAGATCGGTATTCAGTACCAAATGATACCACATTTCGTTCGCAAGTACGTCACGTAATAAATGCGTTGTATCGGCGCCGGCGCTCGTAACTCACGCAGAACATACATATCTCATCGCAGTAAATCGCTGGTGAACGTAAATTGTCGCAAATGCTATGTTTTTCAATGGTTTATTACGAGCCGATTGTGTTGCTGTTCGGGTATGACTGACTGTACTTGTAATTATGTGTTCTTTTAGTCTGTTTGTCTGCTCGTTGCCTAACACTAAAATAATCTCCAGTATCGAGGGTGCGTTTACAAACATATAAACTCACATACACAAACAACCAAACCCGGGACAACTATCTGTAGGTCATAAACATTAGTTTCGTGCGGGAATCGAGCTCGCAACACGCAGCGCAGCAGTCAGTCAAGTCTTAGATACTGCGCTAACCGTGCCATGTCATGTCGTGTGTTGGTAGTATGTTGTGACGACCCTGCTGAAGAATTATTCTCACCAATCGGCTCGCATCGTATCGGATCGGAAAAGATACGAACGGATGCCGTCGCTTGCGAATGTATCTGTTTCTGCGCCTAGTCAAATAGTTTCATTCCTACCGTGTTGAAAAGATCCGATCGCATACGATGACAGGTGAATGGAGCCGTACGCGCGTCGCAGCATGCTTTCGGCTACGATAGCGTGTCGCGGAAGACGCCCGCGGTCAAGCTGCTGTGCGTGGCTTGGTAATATAGACTTTAAATATTGTGTACATGATTTAATATCGTTTATAGGGTGTCCTCTTGTTTCGCAGACAGAAATTTCATAGAATTTCGATTCTCAGAAAATGTTTCACATAATATATTTTGGTTCTTATATTTTTATTTCGACTATTATTGTTTCAAAGACTATTTATTTGAATGAAACATATTTCATAGAAACACAATTCAAAGAATTTTTAATCACATTTTTGTGTTTAACATTATTATCAAACAGTAGAAATATTTTTTACGAATATTGTTTGTTCGGTGTATTTTTCCATGGAAGTTGTTTCAACAAAAATGTATATAAAAAAATGAGCCGTCACGGGACGCCTGGCAGATGTGAAACATCGATATTATTTTGTAAAAGTAATATGCAGAAAATAACAAATTGTGATAGGAACTAAATATGTCATAATGATAAAATAAAATATTACGATTTTTTTTTCAGATAACGATGACTATTTATTGAATAAACATTTATTTTCATTAAATACAAAAAAATACGAATTTATTTCAAATCGTGACTACTTAATTCGTTTAATCAGTGACTTCGGTAATCGCACAGTCGATTGCGCATGGCGACGCGTCGCCACACCGTACACACTACTGCATATAGACTGTATATATATACCATCATATAGCGTGGCGACGAGTCGCCACGGCATGCGTCGCCACGCCAGAAATCGGTTTTACGTGCGGCTGTAGATGTTTCACATCAAAAACAATAACAAAAAAATTGTCTTGAAAACTCAATGTGTTGTGCTAGAAAAGTTAATGACAGAAACGAATCGCTGCGAAACCGACTCCACGTAGTCTTGTTTGCCCTACTCCTAGAGTGTAATTTAAATCTGCGTAGGCGTGGAGGGGCGAGGCGGCCCGCGAGCTGAGGAGCATGTGGTTTTAACGCCCGCCGCCGCGGCGGTGAGCGTGAATACCATCAACGACGATATGCTCGCGAGGGACCGCCGGAACCCCACAACGCCGGACAGAAAACATGCCTGCTGCATGTTGCATGCTCGCTTGCATGATGCATGCTTGCTTGCATGATGCATGCTCGCTTGCACGCTGCATGCTTGCTTGCATGCGTGTAGTGCGAGTTCGTACAGGAAAAATTTCTTTGCCCTAATAATGTTGTCTAATTTGTATTAATTTATTGTTCTTATTTATAGCTGCGACACAGTTATTAACTTTTTCGGCTATCATCGTATTCTATAAGTCACTACTTGCCAACTGTTTTTATGTTCCTAAATAAACCTTTTTATTTATTTTATATTCAATTGTCATAGTTCCTTATTTCGTAGTTTTTTTTTATGTTTTTTTGCTTTATTTTTTGTTGAAATTTTTTATTTTCACTTTATTTTTTTTTGTTATTTTTTTTGACATGATGTTTAATTAGTACGTTCATAGACATTGTTGGAAGGAGCTCGTGGCTAAGTTAAAGCCGTATAGATCGATTGGTCAAAGGTAAGGCTAAGCTAACCGCGGTCGGTCGGTGGATGGGTGACCATCCCTTTCATATCGAGTTCCCTCCGTGCCTCGGAAAGCACGTAAAGCCGTTAGTCCCGGCTGTCATTTGTAGATCTTTGACAGTCGTAATGGGTATAGTCCGAAGCCAGAAAGTCTGACAACCAGCCTTACCAGGGGTACCTATCGTGATAGCCAGTAACTGGGTTGTGGAGGTCCGATAGGCAGTCACTCCATGTAAAACACTGGTATTCAGCTGAATCCGGTTAGACTGGAAGCCGACCCCAATATACTTGGGAAAAGGCTAGGCAGATGATGATAGATATTGTTGATTTTAACTGCGTATTTCATGATATTTGCACGTCACAACTTGTGACAAACATTACTGTACTGAATATTTTTTTCTCCCATCTTGCATGCATGTTAAATCCCTGTATGTACACGTGTGTTTTAACAAATAAAATATTATCTTATCTTATACCTTATCTTATGAGAGTGAGGGAAGAGGGAAAGCACCTGTGTTTGTGCACAAACTTGGGCACTATATTATCTTCTGGGCACTTGGCTAATCTCCATTGAGATTGGCTATTCTGAAATTCAGTTGGGAGAATATTAATATTTATATTTACCTATTCATTCTATTTACATATAAATTATTAAATTACATTTTTAAATATTAATTTCATAGTAGTAGTAGTCAAGGTCGCGGGTAGCCGGTGGATGTAAGTCACAGGTTGCTCGTTGTGGCGTTCTATGAGGGAGGCTTTTGTTCAACAGTGGACGTCTTTCGGCTGATGATGATGAATGTAAAAGTAAAAGCATTTTAAAATAGTAACGCACTGGTATTATGAACAAAGACCAAGCTACTGGCAGTCAGGGCTGCAAGGAGAGAAACTTCCTAAAAATGCGTGCCGTGTCCAGAAGTACTGCCTTCTGAATCAAGCCCTTGATCCAGCCGCCTATCGAGAGCCTCCTTAGATGTTAGTTCAGGCTCTTGGCATTGAAGCTATTGGCTGTAACAGCTATGGGCACAATGATCACTGAGTCTATTATTAATATAACTTTTCCTATATTTTTCAGTCTGATTATCTGCCTATCGTTATCCCAATTATGTTGGGGTTGACTTCCAGTCTAACTGAATGCAGCTGAATACCAGTGTTTCACATGGAGCGACTACCTTTCTGACATAAACAACCCAATTACTGGGTAACACGATACCCCTTGATAAAACTGGTTGTCAGATATCTGGCTTCTGACGATAACGACTGTCATAGATGTACGAAAAATAGTCGAAACGTACGATTTTATAGTCCTCAGTTAAATGAGCACCAATGTAATTATGTCTGAGTTGTTCCCTGTGAAACATGGTGTGTACAATAAATAATTTTATCTCAATCCTGATAAAGGGTCTCATAAGCCACTGGGAATGACACAACAGAATGGTAATGATGAGGGTGTGTGAATAAATTACGATACATTATAAAGTCGCCGCTAATGTTCTGTATGTAAGTACTTTGCTTTTGTTTAATTAGGTACTTTCTATATCTGGAAATGACAGAGGAAGGTACGGTCTACAAAAGAGATAAGTAGGTATCCAAGGTAGGTGGATATAGTTAAAGCTTACTTAGAAACCGATGGATGTTTCCGAATGAAATGAAATAAAATTAATGAACAGTTTACAAATTAAATTTCTAAAAAACTATAAAGATAAAGATAAAGATAAAGATAAATTTATTTGTCCAAAACACGTGTAAATTGAAATCAGCTGGTAAGATAACAAAAAAAAAATATAAGTTTCAACATGTTTTGCCTGGAAAGGCGTACAAATACAATATTATTATACCTAGTACAAAGTGCAAAACAAAGTTTAAATGTTAAATTAATGATAATAATAATGTCAATAATATAATTCAAAAAACAAAAAATAATAATAATCATAAGGTCAAATAAATTTAAATTGTCAATTATATAATTTAAAGCACAAAAAAAAAAACCATAATATTATGTAAAATTAATAATAATGTCTAAAATACATCCTCTAAATAATCGGCAACATTATAATAGCATTTATTTATTAAAAGTTTCTTCATACTTTTATTAAAATTATTAATGTTCAAATCTTTGTATGCCTTTGGTACCTTGTTGTATAGTTTTGGAGCCATGCAGAATACACTTTTACTCATGAGAGCTGTTTTAGCCCTAGGTAAACAAAGTCTCCGGTTATCACGCTGACTTCTTTCGGAACCGTCTGAAGACTTCGGAAATAGGTCGGGATTCTTTTTGACAAATAATACCGTTTCCAATATATACAAGCAAGGAAGTGAGAGAATTTGATGATTAATAAAATATGGTTTGCAGCTGTCTGTAGTTTTAAGACCAAACATAGCTCTAATACATCGTTTTTGCATTCTAAATATAATATCTCTATGTGTAGAGTGTTTATCTATGTTTTCGGTATTTGAATTACTTTCCGACCTCGTTGCCAATACTGTTTTCAAAAACATTTAATGAACAGTTTTAATGTCGCTATGATTTTGTTATTTATTTAGATTAATTAAATCACATTTTATTCGTGCGGGACCGACACGTGGTCGCTCACAATGGGCCTCATCAGAAGGCTTAAAGTCACCCAAAGGGCAATGGTGAGGGCTATGCTCGGAGTTTCCTTGCGTGATAAAATCAGAAATGAGGACATCTGCAAGAGAACCAAGGTCACCGACGTAGCCCGAAGAATTGCCAAACTTAAGTGGCAGTGGGCAGGGCTCGCAGAACGGATGGCCGATGGGGCCGAAAAGTTCTAGAGTGGCGATCGCGTTGGAAGGCCTCCCACTATGTGGATCGATGACCTGGTAAAAGTTGCGGGGATCCGCTGGATGCGAGTCGCACGGGACCGGTCAATGTGGCGATACTTGGGGGAGGCCTATGTCTAGCAGTGGACGTCTTTCGGCTGAATGATGATGATGATGATGGGTCTTGGAAACCATGTAAAACAGCAGAAAAGTGTCATTTGTAGGTATATCTTAGACAGTCGTTACGGGTCAGAAGTTCGAAATACTGACGTGCAGTCTTACCAAGTTGTAATGTGTTACCCAGTAACTGAGTTTAGACGTCAGATAGAAACTCGCTTCATGTGAAACATTAAAATTCAGATGCATCCGATTAGACTGGAAACCAATTTTTTAAATTCGAATTTTAATTATTTTGTTTATATTAATTTGAAAATGGAGATTTAGACAATTTGTAATTCAATTATTTTTCTTTGACATTTGTAATTTGTTATGTAGACAATTTTTCATCTAGTACCTTTTTTTTTAAATTGGAATTTAATTATTTTGTTTATATTAGAATCATTATTATTATCTCAAAATTTGCATGCCGAATTTAGTAGGAGGAATATGAAGGGCTATTGTGTACCTATGTTTATAAAATCTGTAACATACCATATTTCAGGCAAATAAATGAATCTATCTATTCAACATAATTGAAAAGAAAAAATATTTAAGAACTTTCATCAATTTCTAAGTAAACTTTAACTTTAATCAACAACCTTGGTTACTTAGGTGTTTTGCTGACTGTACAAGTGTACATAATAATGCTTTTCCTTGTATTTGCGAAATGGTTTTTGATCCTTTGGTTCTGGCAAAAAATAATGGTTGTTAACAAACAACTAAAAAAAACGACATTTCAAACATTTAAATTAATAAGGCTTACATTTTAATGGCCTATTAGTCTGTTCCAGAATGTTAAATTAATTTCTCCTTAATGACGACTTAAGTTATTCTCGGTGCGTGTATATACAGACACAAATATATCAAACAAAAGGTTCTACTAGAAGCCACATAACACATTAATTAATTACTCTAATTGCGACCAAACCTGATTAAATCCGCTACCCGAGTCTACAATAGCACAATAAATTCGACCTTGTTTAGATTGTTTCCAAATCAATTTACAGTAGAATAACCACAGCCTAAATAAATAATTGATTTGTGGTGTGGAACCACCGCTCTTATCGATCAATTATTCCGTCTGTGGCTTTTAACGCGACCACGCCTAACACTAGTTTGTGTTGGTGAAATTCTGAAGGATCGGTGTGCTTGCCTGTGTTGTACTGAAGAAGCTTTTTTAATAGTATCTCGCTGGTCAACCTACCATATTGTCGGCTGCTTGAAAATACTGAAGTTATGACCTCGAATTAGGGTAAACACGCTAAGGGCACCTCGTGTGGGATACGCGCCTCGGTTTAGAGCTCTTACACATCTGCGACACTGTGCCGCGACAGCTGTCGCCGACTGTCAGCGACGATTGCCGACACTCGGATATCTATAATGGCCGACACTGATTGGCAGCGGTCGCCGACTGTCAGCGACGGTCGATCGCGACACCCATCTGGTATCTGTGCCGGTCGCTGACGGTCGCAAGCGGTCGGCGGTGCAACCGATGTCGACGACCGCTGTCGCGGCACTGTTTCGCAGATCTGTAAGAGCTCTTAAGGCGTTACTGGGAAGGCAGCAAAGGAAGAGGTTGATTCGGATTGATTTCGGAAGTTGGAGGACAGTAATCGCAGTATTTATACGGTATCCGCTTTTCTGGTTGAAATAATATTACTTTTTGAAATAGAAAATATATTGAGAATTAAATTATTAGTGTGAAAAACAGTTAGGTACTATTACAATATACTAACATCAGCCTTTATTATTGTAGATTCTTTTTTATCCATTGACTAGCACTTTACCCGCGACTTCTTTCATGTAGATTTTCTACTTTCTCTACAAACTCTGAACAAAAAGGGAGCCTAAGGTAGTGTTCCCTTAATCTATATTTGTTTAATTAGGTTTGCATTCTTCTACTTCTTTAATTATTATTGCTTTATAAAATTATTGAAAAAAAAATGAGATTAGTATCTCCACTTTTTATCCTCTAACGGCTGAAACCAATTACCTACCTTCACTGAAATATTTGAAGAAATTTCAAAAAAAAAAAATGCACAATGTACACAACCATAGTTTACACGCTAGGCTTAAAACTAGTGAGTACAACTTAAAACGAATAGTGTGTGTTAATATCGAATATCACATAGATTACTTATGAACGTTTACAATTGACGACACGGTTGGCACAGTGGCTGAGCGATCGACTGCTGCGCAGCGTGTTGCGGGTTCGATTCCCGCCCCGGGTAAACATTTGTGTGATGAGCACTTGTGTTTGCCTTGTGTCTGGGTGTTGTTTATCTATATATGTATGTATTTACAAAAAAAAAAAAAATGTATTTGTGTATGTATATCAGCTGTCTGACACCCATAGTACAGGGTCTCCCTAGTTTGGGGTCAGATGGCCGTGTGTGAAAATGTCCCCACATATTATTATTATTATTATCACCATTTATTAATTATATTTACCTATAAAATACATTTTTAAATATTAATAAAAAATAAAAACATTTAAAAATATAAAAAATAGTAGCCCATCGGTATCGGGAACAGGGTCCAAGCTACCGGCGGTCAGGGCTCCAGAGAGAGAAACCTCCTGACAATGCGGGCCGTGTCCAGAAGTACTGCCTTCTGAATCAAGCCCTTGATCCAGCCGCCTAACGAGAGCCTCCTTAGATGTTGGTCGAGGCTCTTGGCAATTAAGCCATTGGCAGTAACAACTATCGGCACAATGATCGCTGAGTCCACATCCCACATGTCGACAACCTCGCGGGCCAAGTCAAGATACTTTATTTGCTTGTCTTTCTCGACCTTCACGAGGTTCACGTCATGCGGAACTGCTATGTCAATAATCATTGCGCGCTTCTCCAATCGATCCACCACCACTACATCAGGTTTATTGGCTACAATAGTCCTGTCAGTGATGATGGATCGATCCCAGTACAATGTGACATTGCCATTTTCAAGAACTGGATCGGGCACATACCTGTAGTATGGTACTTCTGATTCCACGAGGTTGTATTTCAGAGCAAGTTGCTGATGGATAATCCTGGCCACAAGGTTGTGTCTATGCAAGTACTCTTCGTTAGCGAGACGAGAACATCCAGAGATAATGTGACGGATTGATTCTCCCGGTCGGTGACATGCCCGACCAATGTCAACAGTGCCATCCTTCACAATAAATCTCCGGTAGTTATTCGTCATAATAACTTCGTCCATAATTGCACAGACAAAACCTTCGGTTTCTCCAAATAGATCACCGAATCGTAGCCAGGATACGGACGCTAAGAAATCGACATCGGGCCCGTGTAGGGCCCGGAAAAAGCGTCCGTGAAGCTCCTTACTCTTCCAAACCTCCTCGCGATCATTAGTCTTGAGCACTACAGGTATGCACCAGTTCTCTTTAGCCAAGGAGTGCGGGGTGAGGCCCTTGTCCACTGCAACTACATCTCGATGCATCCCCACGTCGGCTTCTAGGAAATATTCCCTGAGACTGCATATCTCACGGTTGTGCAGGGTCTTAGCATTTAAGAAGCCACGACCGCCACACTTCCGCGGGATATACAGTCTCATCACCGATGACCGTGGGTGATGCATCCGATATGCTGTCAACAATGTACGGACTCTCCTATCCAGGGCATCGAGTTCCGTTTGTGTCCATTTGAGTATGCCGAAAGAGTACATCAGAACTGGCATGACCCATCCGTTGAAGGCGCGCACCTTGTTTCCGCCTGACAAAACACTATTAAATACTTTCTTCAGGCGGCCAAAGAAGCGCTCCTTCAACGATTGTTTCATGTCAGAAGCATTGATGCCCAACGCTTCCGCCATACCCAAATATTTATAGGTCTCAATTGAAGAGAGGGATCTAAGGTTTATGGAATCCGAGAGCTGAATTCCCTCGGATTCCACAATCTCCCCTCGCTTGACATGCATGACTGCACATTTGTCCACACCAAATTCCATCCTGATGGCGCTACTGAAAGTTTCTGTTACTTTCAGTAGCTCCATCAGCTGTGAACTGTTGGGGGCAAAGAGTTTTAAGTCATCCATGTAAAGAAGGTGAGATATTACCTGACCTCCTCTCTTCAACCGATAGCCTAGACTTGAATTCTCCAGCAGTGTGCTTAGAGGATTCAAGGCTAAGCAGAACCAAAGCGGACTCAAACTGTCGCCCTGAAATATACCCCGCTCAATCCTTATCGGTTCACTATTCCTCTGGATTTGTCGACATCCTGGATAGCGAAGGACGGTCCTCCACTGCCCCATACACGACATCAGGAAGGTGCGCAGAGTGGCATCGATCTTATACAACTCTAGCACCCTCATGAGCCATGCATGCGGCACAGAGTCATAAGCCTTCTTGTAATCTATCCAACATGTCGACAGATCCTTACGGGATCGGCGAACCTGTTGACTGATGGCCATGTCAATCAGGAGCAGCTCCTTAGTACCGCGAGACCCATTCCTACATCCATTTTGAGAGGGAGACATGATACCGTTACTGTCTACGTAGTGGTTAATTTTAGCTCACAAAATGGATGTAAAAACTTTATAGACCGTCGGCAAACATGTGATCGGTCTATAATTTTTGGGTTCCGCAGTACTACCCGATTTATGGAGCAGGTGGGTTATTCCTGTCGTCAAAAACTGGGGCAACGATCCTGATTCCAAGCATGACTGGAACCACGACGCCAAACAAACGTGCGACCTTCTGAACCATTTGATCCAGAAGTTGTGCAGCCCGTCCGGCCCTGGAGACTTCCAATTAGGCAATGGACGGACTGCACAAGCTACATCTTGGGGGCTGATAGTGATTGCCCCCATTTCTGGTATTGCGTCGCACGCTTGTTCGACTTCCTGAGTCCAATCACCCTCAGTGTGACCGACAGGCACCGACCAGATGTTGCGCCAGAACAAATTCATGGCGTCGTCATCCGGCGGGCGCGTATCAGTCACACTTTGAATCGGTCGCTCCCAAGTTCTATAAACCCACCTTTCATCGCTCTGGAATGTGCGATTCTGAAAGTATCGTTCCGCCCGTCGCTTATACCTTCGAATACGGCTTGCCCATGCATACACCTTCTGCTTCAGGAAGTCGATGCGCTCTGTGACCCAGGACATATATTCTCGAGGACTGATATCAGTCCCCGAGAATGCCCGCCTCACAAAGCGCATCACTCTTGGGCGAGTATTGCCCTCCCTAAAGCAGCTTAATTTGCCGATGAGCACTCTGGCCTCACTAATGCGGCGCTCAATTCTGCACTGCCACGCCGGTACGGCAGGTTTTGGTCGTGTAGCTCTGTCATCATTAGCAAATTTGACGTGAGCTACACGACATGCCGCAACAGCTGCACAGTATAGAATCGAATGCGCATCAGTGAGGTCTTCGCAACTATCAAAATAATTTGATAGTTGCGAATCCAGAGCACACACCAGCACCTTGTTTTTTTTATGCATGGGCAAACGAGGTAAGCGTGGTCTAAGCTCAGGCGGCATGAATCGATACTCTCGAATCGCACCCTCCAAAGCGCTCCTCAATTCTTCATTGCACTGGGTACTTACATGTGTAGCCATGTCATCACTCCCATCAGTAACTTGACTAGGTGTTGCAGTCGGTGTTGCAGTCGGCTGTGGTTGTGCCACTTCCACAATCTGCGGCAGGGGAGCAGTGATATGGCTTCTCTGCATTTCAGTTCGGAGGCGATCAAGTACAGTGTCATCCAACATACGGTTACGCTGGATGACCCGCACCTGATCCGATAGTCGTTGTGCTGAAACGTTGACAGCTGGCTCAAGCACCTGAAACAGAGAGAGCATCCGAACACGGTACGCGGTCAGATTACTTCCCCCCTCTGTAGCCCCATAGTATGCGCGCATGACATTTTCGTTGATAGTTTGTGTCCATCTCATGCGCTGCACACTTCCGCCGGGAGCTGGGACCCTATCAGAGACCGATGGGTCTCGCGGTCCTAAACAATCCGGCGGCCGGCGTCCTCCCCGTCGACGAGCAGGTGGTGGCGTCGTAGGCGGAGAGAAATACTCGTCGCTCGAGCTCGACGCAACTGCCGAGGCCGGTATCACAACACTCACGGTTGGACTGGGTTCCGGCGGCGGTGAGGCGGAGCTGAGCGACGGGTCCGGAGGTTGTAGGCGTGCTCGACGTACTGCTGCTTTCGTTATCATTCTTATCTATATATTTTCTTTATCTTGTACCTTCGTTTTTGATTATATAGTCCATATGTATCGATGATTATATACAATTTCCAATTATTTATGCAATATATTTGTACTATGACAGATGTCATGATGAGAAATTATTTTCCAAAAACTATTTGCGATGATTTTATGGGTATGGCTCACAGAAGTAGTAAAATTAATTGAATATATGCTCGTTATTTATAAAAAAATTGTATCAGTATCTATTAATAATGTGTATATGGTATTTAATTAATATTTTTGTTGAACAAATAAAATATTAGATAAGTGATTATTATTATTATTATTAATTAAGATATTATATATTTTTTAAACTTAAATCTAACTTGTTACATAAAATTTGTGCATACTTTTTTTAGTGCTCGCCTACATCATAAAAAGAAGTCGTGTGCAAAATTTCACGTTCCTAGTTCCACTAATTCCGGCTGTGCGTTGATGCGTCAGTAAGTCAGGTTGTTTTTATATATTTAGAAAAGAAGAAGGTATTAATACCGTCACACCTCTTTTGTACAAACCTAATGACAATATCAGTTACCCAACTCTTCAAACCTAACAAAAGGCATCATAGTTAAACCCAACATCAACAATTTCGTCCACACGAAAGCACTTGACCACAGTGTAAAAAATAAGGCAAAAAGCCCACCCTTTCAACAGGCCTCTTTTCAATGCTGGCAACATTAAGATCTGCCATTTTGACTCGACCAAACGGAATAATTTAATAGAGCAGAGCCTTTTGCCGTGCGCCATTTCCGTTGCTTAACTTTTTAAGGTTTTTTTTTACGTTTTGACTTATTTTTTTATGTGGAATGATGAAGACTGTTGCTTTTGGTACTGCCATTTTGCTTGTAATTAATGTCAGAAACATTTTTAGGCTATAACACTGTTTGTTAGTTTTGGCTGAATGTATTATGAATACTCTGTGTTGTCTATTTCCTCATTAAAGCATATCAAGTTCTGTACTATAAAAATATCCTTATTTTTATTAAAACTAAGCGTATTGTTTATAAATTAAATACCTTTGTATACATACATCCACTACATTTTAAATTAATATTTAGACGCTCTCTCACCGGTTCAGTAATTGAGATTCGAGCTCAAAATTTAATCTTGGGTTGTTACAGGCGAATGCTTTTGGTGAGAAAGCGACTTTAGGAATATTTTTTTAAAGAAAAGAAAGCATACCAACAATCATACAAACTCATAAAATTTTGCGTATTTACTTAAAAGCCCTAATAGATTATGAAATGTATGTGAAAATATTGCAGCTGCAATAATATTACATACATTCGTATCGATTTAATAACCTCCTTTTTGTAGTCAGTTAATAATAAATGGTCGGTAATAACCGCATGATGAAAGTATTCTTGCCAGGCTATCCAGGAATTTTAATTTTCCAACAGCAATTACCCAACAAAGTGGCTATAAAACTGGTTTCCATGCCATAACACCTATTGCCGCAAACTTACACGTAAATAACGTGGAGACGAGAAAGTTCTAAACTATTCCATTGAGGGAAACTCCCGCGCATAACTGTTGAACTATGCGGAGCAGGTCATATTGCATAGAACTAGTGTGAAATAGGTAGTTCAGGACGTGTACCTGTAGTATAATAATTGTTGAGTGTCTAGTTGAAAGGATTTAAATCTCTACTCGTGCTTTTTAAGCAACTTCAAAAATGAGGAGGTTCTTAATTCGATTGGTATTTTTTTTTATGTATGTACACCGATTACGCTGAGATTTATGATCCGATTTACGTGATTCTTCTTTAGTTTGATGCGGAATAGTTGCCATTTGGTCCCATTAAAATTTAACATAGCTTGGCCCAGTAGTTTCAATTTTCCCGGAAAGGCTAGACGTATTTTCCTGTTCTCTGAATAAGTTCACAAAAATTATCTTACATGTGATATGTCGTTAGTATTGTAATATTGTTTAAGGGCCGCGCTACCGATTTGGGGTAACCTGTTATGGTAGTGGTGATGATGTAAAAATAAATAAATTTTATGAACATTTTTTTAATTTTTTATTTATTTTGTTTGACCACGCATAACTTTTTTCAGTGTAGTCTGATTTCGATGATTACCAATATAATTTGATCCCATATAAATGGCAAGAAAATATTCAACCCCTAAGGGTAGAAAATTAAGGGATGACTGAATTTTTTTGGTGTCACCGTTTAGTAATTAATGCGTATGATAAAAAGCGAAAAAAAAAACTTTTTAATAAAAAATACCGCCATCAAAAAGTAAAAAATAACTTTCAATTCACAAGTCGGTAGCAACACAAAACAACAAGCAAAACTTATTTTTTAAAACTTAATTCAAAATTTATTTTTTAATTTTTGAAAGCGGTTGTCTTTTTTGTCAAAATGTTTTATTATGAAGTGACTCCCTATTTCTGTGTGAATTCAGTATAATTGTTTATTGTTGTATTTATTTTATACATATCATCATATCAGCCTATTACCGTCCACTGCTGAACGTAGGCCTTCCCCAGAAATCGCCACCAACCTGGTCTTGGGCAGCACTCATCCATCCGCTGCCAGCCACCTTCTTCGAATCGTCGGTCCATCGTGCCGCAGAGCTCGTTGTTAAAATTAAAAGCCTTACAGATCAGTGGGGCATGGTGAAGCTTCGCTTACCGCGGTCGCTTCTTGGATAGGTGACCATACATTTCATACTGATGAAACCGTTGGTCCCGGCTGTCATCTTTGGCAGTCGTTGTAGGGTCAGTGGGTCGTCTTAGGGGTGGGTACTCAGAACCCAGAAAGACTGGCTACCAGTCTCAGCTTGAGGTATCTCATTTACCAAAGTAACTAGGTTGTAGAGGTCAGATAGGCAGTCGCTCTATGTAAAACACTGTACTCCGTTCACAATAAGATTAGACATTTACACAAACCTTTTTTACAGTCCATTCAACCGATTTTGACTTCTATTCCGTAGGCCTAAAGATGACATTAGAGGCAAAAAAGTGGTTACAATAACAACTGTTTTTTGCAGCTGCCATTTGTCATGCCACCAACGCAATATAAGTCAAAATCGGTTGAACGGACTGTAAAAAAGGTTTATGTATATGTTTAATCTTATTGTGAACGGAGTATAGTATACAGCTGTATTCGGTAAGACTGGAAGTTGACTCCAATATAGTTAAGAAAAGGCTAGGCAGGCAGATTATGTTCATGACTGTATTGTTCTTATGTTTATAACCGAAACATTACTACACATAAATCCATACTTCCGTACTTTAATATTAAATGCAAAAGTAACTTTGGACTTAAGTTACACTTTCACGATGAAATGGCTGAACCGATTTTGATGAAATTTGGTATGAAAATAGCTTGAACCCTGGGGAAGTACATAGGCTTTTTTTTCGCGACTTCGTCTGCATTCGCAATAACCGACATTCACGCGGACGAAGTCGCGGGCAAAAGTTAGTGTTATATTAGTAACGCCAATGTAGTATGCCAATGTGCGGGTGGATGCCATGCGCAAGAGAGGAACCTCGATAGCGGGCAGGGTGCGTGGCAGCGGTAACAGTTTACTTTCAGTCGGCCATTTTGAGAGGCATTGGCGAACCCTTCATGCACCTGTGTGTAAACTGTGGGGCAGATAAGTTGGGGTTTTATTTAATTATATTTCCTTTTATGTATTTAAAATTAATTGTATGAGCAGTATTTTTGATTTGTTTTTCTTTTTTTTTATGTTTATTTATTGATTTATTGACATTGAGTTTTTAATTTTAATTATTTATTAATTATTAATGGAGTAATATTTTTATTTTATTTTAATTTTATCATCATCATCTGCCTAGCCTTTTCCCAACTATATTTTCATTTAAATTGGGGGAGTATTTTATTAAAATGTTAATTAGTTGATGTCAAAGTCAAAGCAATTATTTCAATTAAACCATTTGCAGGCACTTTTGAATAGTCAAAGAGTCAGTTAGTTAGTCAGAAAGTTGAAGCTAGTTGCTCGTTCCAAAACGTAGGGTAGGTCTCTATGGAGAAGAACGAGCAAGAAACTCCACGGACACTCTTTTCAATCAAGCTTTTACAAAATCCAGGCTACATTATTCTTGTTGCTTCTATATGTGAAAACAATGTTAGTGAAGAGAAATCCAAAACATTGTAATTAAAAATAAATTAATATAAAAGCCATGGCAGTTAAGAGATGACCAATCTCAACTGACAGCGCCCGTTCACGAACATGACGCGCGGATCAGCACCACTTAGCTCAACCATTTTGAAGGGAACCGAATGATCTAACCCACACGCCACCATCAGTAAGACATTTGAGCGAGCATGACAATGCTCTCAACTGCCATGCTCATTTATGTCAAACACATTGAATAAATAAATGGATCCATAGTTCTCACATTTACATATTAATTGAAATAATGCTATTAATTTATACAAAGCTAAAATTTCCAATGTATGTAAGTATGTCATTCGACAGATAAAATATAATAAGTAAATATAATAATAACGGTACACGTTATTCATGTCAATAATAAGGGGTGAGCAACATAATCTTCTTGCAATTAAGAAATTCCCTAAAGAGGCTGTGGAGCAGGACCAGCATTATGCCAAGCATTTTTATCATTGATATAATCTTCCAACTTATAATATGCTTGCCTACATAGTGTGCGTTTAATGCATGTTTTAAATTGTCTTTCATTTAATTGCAAAATATCGAGCGGTATTTTATTATAACATTTTACACAATACCCCATAAAAGAAGTATGTACTTTTGACAATCTGAAACTTGGTTGATATAATTTGTTCCTATTTCTAGTATTAAAGTTATGTCTGTCACTTATTTTACTAAACAGGTGAAGATTTTTCCGAACATGCATGATGTTTTCGTATATATATTGACAAGGTACCGTCATGATATTAATTTGTTTAAACAATTCTCTTAGAGACTCGCGTCTGCTGAGATTATAGATGGCTCTGACAGCCCTCTTTTGCAGAATAAAGATAGAATCTATATCTGCAGCCCGTCCCCAAAGCAAAATACCGTAAGACATGATACTATGAAAGTAATTAAAATAGACTAGTCTAGCGGTATCCACGTCTGTCAATTGCCTGATTTTTCTGACAGCGTAAGCGGCCGAACTTAGCCGCCCTGCAAGAGATATTAAGTGAGGACCCCACTGCAGCTTTGAGTCAAGCGTAATCCCTAGGAAAACTGTCTTTAGGACGAATTCAAGTACGTCCTTATTCAATAAAACGTTACATTCACTACTTTTAACATTCGGTAAAGCGAATCTTATGCACTTGGTTTTCTTCTCATTTAACACTAAATTATTTGCAGTAAACCAATTATGAACTTTAATCATAGCGTCATTTAAGTCGTCATAGTGCTGCGCCCGTCTATTTACTTTAAAAATCAATGAAGTATCATCAGCAAATAACACCATTTGAGGTTGATTTCTCAGTAAATGCGGTAAATCATTAATATAAACTAGAAATAGGAACGGACCCAATATTGAGCCCTGTGTACTCCCATTTTTACTTTCAAGCCCGATGAATTTACACCGTTTATTTGAACTTGCTGCAGCCTATCATCTAAATACGATTTTACTAATCTGAGCGCTAGTTTACCGAGTCCGTAGTGCTCTGATGTAGGTACTAACATAGATCTTAAGCACTACTAACAAATATTGTGGACTGAAATTGTCTTTAATGAATAAATATAATATAATATATAGGGTGACTGGTAATTAGTGTACGATAATTAAACACGTGATTATGTTCATGATAACAAACAACTTTCCCAATGAAAAAAGTTTTTTGTACTGGTTCACTTTTATCACAATAACACAACAGCCGTATGAAATTCACGCGCGCGCACGCCTGTGACCTAAAGTGAACCAGTACAAAAAACATTTTTTCTTCGGGAAAGTTGTTTGTTATCATGAACACAATCACGTGTTTAAGTATCGTACACTAATTACCAGTCACCCTATATATACAGGTGTCCGGTAATTAATGGATATAAAGAAAAAATAAATCATTTCTAGTCGTAGTGAAAAATGATTTTTTTTTTTCGTAATTTTTTTTTCCTATTTTTTTCTGAATGGCCATAAGTTCTACTATAAGCTATTTCAAGGTTATCCATTAATTACCGGACACCTGTATATAATTATATTAGTAAATAAACCAATATGAGTACCTATCCTTCTTTTGTTTTCAATCGAAATATTACCACACATAAACATCAGTCTGTAGGTGAGTTAGGCACCTCTAAAGAGCTCATCAAAATAGCCTATAGATAGTCAATCACCCGAAGCGTGCGGTGAGTGTCATCGTAGGTGCTCCAACACTCCACGTGTGTGAGGCGACACTCGCTAATGCGTGCGCCGTGTCGCGCCAGCCCCGCTCTAGTGTTTACTGGCGACGTCTGTGCACATCCTTATTCTGGACGTACTGGAATTTGAACGATGTGATTTAATGATATGACTAGCATTTTAACTGAAGAGATGGCAGTTAATGTTGGAACGGAACGTGATGACAGGATGGTGAAACGAAACGTGAAGTTGAAAAGCGAAATAAACTTTATTACAAAAAGATACACAAACGTCTTCAAAATCTAAAAAGAAAAAATAACTTTTATTTCGGCAGTCGGTGGCAATACTACAACAAACAGAAATAAAGCTACCGACTTGCGACTTTTTAGTGCCTTCTTTTTATCATTAAAACTAGCGACCCGACCCGGCTTCGCCTGGGCCTATAGCCTTCCTCGATAAATGGACTAACCAACACAAAAAGATTTTTTCAATTCGAACCAGTAGATCCTGAGATTAGCGCGTTCAACCAAACAAACAAACAAACAAACTCTTCAGCTTTATAATATTAGTATAGATTAATAAAGAAACAGTAACATCTAACAAATTGAGTAATCCCTTAATTTTTTTATCACCCAAATTAATTAAGAAACAGTAACATCTAACAAATTGAGTTATCCGTTAATTTTGCTACCCTTGCAGGTGGAATGTTTTCATGAAATTATATGGGACCAAATTTGAGGTATAACACTATCCATTAAAAAAAGAATCATTGAAATCGGAAATCAAATAATACACACGCGTCGAATTAAGAAAAAGAGTGAAAGAGATAGTGGATAAAAATTTAAAAATTAGTGGAAAAGAGACGGGAAAAAGGGAAAAAAATGCCCGACGTTAGATTTGAAGACGGGAAATAAAATACAAGAATTAAGAAACAATCAGCAATTGAAATAAACTTGAGGTAATTCCACATTAATGTCGATGTATGGAAGAAATAGATTATGCTGCGTTGAGCTCAAATAAATTGGGGTAAGGGCAAAAGGATGATGATTTATTTGATTTGATGCGAACAGAGATAGCAACAAATCTATCCGTATTTTCTGTGATACAGAAAAATGTCTATGGGTATTGCCCACGGATATCGTATTAAGTATTGCCTTTACAACAGCTTTAACTTTACAAGAAACTCTACAGACACTTTTTACATTAAGTTTCCATAAAATACTTGTTACATTATACTTTTTGTTTCTTTAAGTGCAATGTAGATAAAAAGTGACACAAACATAAAAAAAAATTGGTTGTCTGTCAAGTCGGTTTACGGACGATAGTTTTACGTGATAACGTCATAATCATAAAGAAACAAATATAACATAAGCAAATAATGGGTTCCATTGAGGTGGGCGGAGCTTATTGCTTGGGTCTGTCGTGCCTCTCTATCGCTTGTTCCGCGCTCTCGCTTGCACGCTCACTCAGGCGGAACGTGCCACTCTTTGGTACGTGCAGTCGGTGTTCATCGATTTAAATGACGTTAACACGTCAAAAAGCCATCATAATATGACCAACTCCAGCGCAACTGACAGCGTCTGTACATGAACTCAAGCATTTTGAAGGGAACCGAATGATTCAACCCACGCACCACCATCAGCAAGACATTTGAGTGAGAATGACAAGGGTTGGCAACACACGTGTGAAGCTTCTGGTGTTGCTGGGCGCCTTCATAGGATGCTTCGATTGTTTACCATCATACGGGCCTCATGCTTCTTTGTCACTGTCGTGATATATATAAAAAAACTAAGGAAAATTGTAACCTTCTAACTTTACTCAACATCTGCCTAGCATATTCTCAGCTTTGTTGGGGTCGCTTCCAGTCTCACTGGATGCAGCAGAATACCAGTGTTTTACATGGAGCTACTGCCTATCTGACCACGACAACCCAGTTACTGGGTAACACGGTACCCCTAAGTAAGACTGGTTGTCAGACTTCTGACTACCCATAACGACTGCCAAAGATCTACGAATGACAGTCGGGACCAACAGCTGTACGTGATTTCCGAAGCACGAAAGGGTCTCGTTATGAAAAAGATGCTCATTCATCCACATACCTGCTGTGGCAAGCCTATAATCTTCGCACTTTAAATACGATCTTAAAATGGACTACAATCCATTCTGTTGTTAACCTATTAGTTTTCAGAATTAACGCTTACAGGTAAACCGGTACAGAATGCAATTGAAATCAATTGAAATTAAATGCCCGCTTTGGCTCATTGATCTGTTAATAATTGTGCACTATTGCTCTGTTCAAACGTGTTGCTTTGAAACTAAACGTTACTATTGTAGGTAGCCACTGACTATTACATTACTCTAGCTGTGCTGTGTGTGACATGGTAGGTGAAAAGTAATATGATTCCTTTCTCAGTTTCATAAGCTTTTATGTTGGAAATGTAATCAATTAAACTACGGTCTTTCCTTCAAAAAATGTTAAATTTGAAATTTGGAACGTTTGGACATTGATTCTTGCCAAATTTCATGATAATAGGTCAACGGGAAGGTAGGTCTATAGGTTTAGATCCCCTTGCGAGTGTCAAAATATGTGGCATAGACAGAGCATAAACGGCTGTATCTTTTAAAAGCGTTGACTTAGAAGTTTGAATTTTTCCAATCCCCAAGGGATTGTATTTGATATTAATTTCAACTTAATACCTACTATTCAATAACAATTTACATGTTGTCCGACTGTTTCAGTCGATACGAAATAATTAAAAGTAAACACATCTACATTACTAAACCGCGCGCGCACATCGTGTTCCTGAGCAAAAAGGTCTTGATAGACGTACGGACGGACAACGAAGTGATCCCATAAGGTTACGTTTTTCCTCTCGAAGTACGGAACCCTAAATGCAAAAAAAGAAGAAAACTTTTATCTTTTTATGATATTAGTTAAGATTATTGCCTAACTGAGAACTTAATTTTTAAATAGGCACTAAAAACTTTAAGCTCTTCATAACGTTTGAGAGCACTGTAGGTCGATTTCGTAAAATTCAAACAACAACTCGCATCTCACATCGCTATTCACTCTTACTTGGCATAAGGTTTAATGTGACCTTGATATATTTGACACTTTGAATTGGGTTCGAGTGCAAAGTGAGCGTCGAAGTGACGGGGAAATTACCTTACAGAATGCCACTTCTATCTCATACTTTATCTGTCAAAATCTCTTTTATATGCACCTGCCGTGTTATCTCTTCACCACCCTGGGTTGACTGGTAGAGAATGCCTAAGGCATTAAGTCCGCCTTTGTGCATGAAGTGTAAATAAATAAATAAATAAAATCTCCCAGTCAATTTAGTTCAACTTGATGACACGCTCGCAAGGGTAAATTCGAGTTATCAACCGAGTTTTTAGAATGCCAATCAAGAAACTCACAGCGGATTCAGATTCAAAGTTTAGAATGAGCTCTTACAGAATCACACACCTGGCATTGATTGCTATCACTTTTCACGTTAGAATATAATATTACGTTTTATTATATTCTGCTAAGATAATGAATAGTATCTCGTATTACATCTAATTCTTACGTGCAATGAACTGTAAGCAATATCTTTTCGGATATTATTGAGTTATAGATATTATTAAGTTGTAAGGGAATTGTTTGTCTTGGTATGGGCATGTAAAGAGACGAGATGAAACGCATGTGACCAAAAGAACTATGAATATTAATTTGGATGGATGGAGAGGGAGAGGAAGACCAAAGAATGGATGGATGGATTGTGTGAAGAATGATTTGAATGAAAAGGGAGTCAGTGAAAGCATGACGTTGGATAGGACGGAATGGAGGAAGAAAACGCGACGACCCCAAGTAACATAGGATAAAGGCAAGAAGAAGAAGAAAATTGAGTTATGGTCCCGATATTTTGCCACTGTCCAGTTAAGACAGGCGAAGATACTTACCACAATACTATCGAAGAGGAAAACCCGGAAGTCGGGCATCAGCCGCTTCCATGTACTTAACAACCTCATTGCGATCCCTTAGACCAAGCGCCAAGCGCCTGCCAAGCGTGGGGATTTTGACAATCCCCTTGGGTGAGGCTTTTGTCCAACAGATGGACGTCTTCCGGCTGATGATGATCCAGCTCAGAAACCCCGAGCTATTTTTAATGACAGTGAATGGCAATCTGACGGCTTATCTGAGGATAAGAAGTCACCGTTGCTCTATAGATGTCTGCATTACCAGAAATCTCGCAGATGCATTGCTATCTGAAACACAAAGGTGGAATGTGTCAAGTGCCTGTAATTATAACACCAGTACCCTCAAAACCAAAACACAACCACTCTAATTTGCAGCAGAAATAGGTCTATATATGAGAAAAAGAAAGAAAGAAAAAATTATTATTCTGCCAGGACAAAACACACAAAGTAATATGGTTAAATTGTAATAATAACTAGTAAAACATAACCCTTTCCTTGAAGTCGGAATAAAAAGTAAACATACACACACACACACAGACACACACACACGCATACACGACATGGTGCTAGTACTTCCCCAAACGAGGTCTTCTTAGATAGCTCTACTACTTCTATCTATTAGTCATACTAAGGGCGATTGGACTCAGGAGCTTGAGGAAGCATGTAATCTAATACCAGAAATGGGGACAATTCCCATCAGCCCCCAATATGTAGCTAGTTCAGCTGCATGTATGGGTCTTGTGGTACTAAAGAGCAGCACCAGCTTTGTCGTTACCGAAGGGATCTGTCGACATGTTGAATAGATTATAAGAAGGCCTATGATTCTGTGGCATATATATGACTCATGAGGTTGTTGCAGTTGTAAAAAATAGATAGGTACAAGTCTGAGTAACATCTTGATGTCGTGTACGGGGCAATGGAGTCCTCCATTGCCTCAGTGGTACTTCACTATTCAGGATATCGGCAAATCCGGGAAAATAGCAAACCGATAATGATCGAGCCTGGCATATTTCAGGGTGATAGTCTAAGTCCACTGTCCCTCCCCCTTCCCCCCGGATCTCGAATACGAGCAGACGTGTTTAAAGTTACCGTACAGTTATTATTTTAAAATTAAATTCATCTTTAATTATTTAAATAAGAAGTAAAAAATAGGAGTGCAGAACTCAAAGGAGGTTTTTGCTGCGGGTCATCAATTCATCCTAGTGCCCAGCTCAGCGAAAGAAGCTCCGCCTCCCTGCGCACGATCATCCTGCCGTCGCACCTGCTTGCGAGCCCGCCCACCACCAACGTCACACGAAGGTACGCGCTTCTATCCTGCTTGCTCGCCAAAGCTCCGCCCTAGCTGTGACGCAACGTCGCTACTGTCACCTTCACAGTATCTATGTGCTCCTGGTACCCCAGTATTACTCACCACTTTTGACATCCGTTGTTGAAGAGCGCTATCCGTTTTTGTTGTTTCCTTTATTCACTCAAAAACAAATTAAACTCTGATAAGCACATACTCTCCTGGTAACTCAACTGAGCAGTCAATATCGCCATGCCGCTAAACCGAACACCCCCCCCCGCATCATCATCCCCAAAAGCTGATCCATCGGTCGTTACGGTCAATAGGAAAAATTCAACTATTAAACTAACTCCATCCATTGACCTGCAACACAGCGAGTCTGTACCCGATCTCCGCGATCTAGCAGTAAATATAACAGAGCGAAAGAAACGAAAGTTCGACGAAAATGAATGCGATTTCTATACTGTTATCCAGGAGATGTTTGACACGTTCTCTAAAGAACAGCAAGTGCGTTTTCAGGACTTAGACAACACAATTAAAGAAGTCAATGCTCAAAATGTTGAATTACGAAACAGCGTTGAGGTGATGTCAAAAAAATACGACGAGTTCTTGATAAAAATATCGAACCTCGAGTCTGAAAAGATTGAAGACAAAAATACTATTAAACTATTAGAAGAAAGACTAGAAACCCAGGAACGTAAGTCACGCGGGACTGGGATCGAAATTCGAAACTTACCTAAAACCAATGGAGAAACGAAAGACCATCTATGTAGCGACGTCATCAAAATTGGGCAAACAGTGGGCCTTAAAATTGATTGCTCTACAATCAGGGACATTTATAGAATCCCGGCAAAAGATGGCTCTAATCCTGTCATTGTCGAGTTTATCACGGTCCTTACAAAAGATAGTGTCTTGCGAGAGGTCAAAAACTTCAACAAATCTAAAACAAAAGGAAATAAGCTTAACACAACGTACATTAACTCTGATTACCCGCTAAAGCCAATTTATATTTCGGAAACACTTACCCAAAAGACCCAAAAATTATATTATCAAGCACGAATGTTTAAGAAGAGCTACGGATACACTTTTTGCTGGACTTCAAATGGCATAGTGTACCTCAAGAAAAACGCAGACGCTTCCCAGATTCGTATAACCAATGCCACGGATCTCGAAAAATTAAGAGTCTTAGAGTGACTATTTCTAGATAAGCACGGCAAATCTTTTTTAAATACCCTTATATTTCCTGTTTTCTTAACTATATTTATGTTGTTCCACACATGCACACTCTACATGACTTCCGCACTTTCAAGCTTTTGCGGACAACCTTTTACTCATAGGACCCTTGAGAAGTACTTTTCATATAAGATCCCTATAGTTAAGCGTCACCGACTTATTACTCGTATAAAGGCACCGTCATTCCACGTAAAAACTATCAGAGAGGTAAATGTTCTGAAGTATATACAAGAATTTCCTTGTTATTGTTACTGCGCAGTTTGCAGGTTATTTAACACATATATTTATTACATCATTTATAACAACTCATGTAGTCTGGCACCATTAATAGCCATAAAAAAATATTATGAAGAATTGAACCTAATCAATTGCATTCAATAATCTTAATGATTTGTCGGAAGACGTAGACAATGTGTCAGTTTCACATTCGCAGACCATGGATATCGAAGAATGCCACAAGTTTATAACCCCATCGTCGGATAACCTTATCATCCTAACGCAAAACATACGCAGCATCAAATGCAATATGCCAGGACTAGAAATTCTGCTGTCCAGACTACAATTGAACTGCGACATAATTATACTTACTGAATGCTGGCTTTCACGCACTTCAGTAATTCCCAACATAATTGGCTATCGTTATGAGACTACTAAAAATAATCCGAAACAAAATGATGGTGTGGTTATTTATTTTAAAGAACATCTTCGACTAAAAGTGATTGAACCAAATGTCGAAGAATGTAATTGTTTAGTTGCTACTTATGAAAATCACACCGCAATCATTGCTATGTATCGCTCACCTTCTTTTCACAACCTAGATCCCTTCCTAAAATCATTAGACGAAGTTCTCAACAAGTACACCAACTTTGAGAATATAATTGTCATGGGAGATATAAATATTGCGATTAACCATAACAAACTAGAGGTAAATGGGGAACGCTACCTTACCCTTGTAGCTTCCCATGGCCTTCTTCCAGCCCACACACTAATTACACGTAGCGAAAGTGAAACATGCATTGACCATGCCTTACTTAAAACTAAAGGCCCTGCTATGACCATTGTTCCCGACGTCACTTTGACAGACCACCACCCCGTGTTACTAAACCTAAACTTCAAGAAAACAAATCAATTTTCTCATACATCAATTAAAAAAGTTGACACGAAAAACTTAGAGCATGATATCCTTAATATTAACTTAAATCCTATTTATGAATCACCGGATCCAAATGCTTCTATGCATTATTTGACAAAAAGCCTTCAGCAAGCCATAGTTAATAACACCAAAGTAGTAACCCTATCCAGACGGAAGAAGATAATAAAGCCATGGATAGCGCAGGGTCTTTTACGCTGTATAAGAAATAGAGATAAGTTGCACCGTAAATGTAAACTCTCGCCAGACAATATAACCCTAAAAATTACCTATACGCGCTACAGAAACTTCTGCAATAACCTGTTAAAAAAAGTAAAAAGAGCATACGAGAAAGATAAAGTGCGGGCGGCACAAAGCGATAACAAGAGATTATGGAAAGCAATAAAAGAAATCACAAATACCTCAAAAACTACAAACCACCCTAATGAACTGCTGTCTCTATCAACGACACCTAAGTCATCACTAAATGAAATCAATAGGTACTTTGTAAATGTGGGTAAAACACTGGCTGATAAGGTAGAACAAAAGAAGGCAAGTAACATACCTACACGTAACAGTCTTCAAACACTTCAACATTTGAACTCGTTCGTTTTGGAAAGTACCACTGAGGAAGAGGTGGAACGTTTAATCGTCAACCTAAAGACAGATTGTGCCACGGGCTATGACTCAATAAGCAGCTCCTTCTTACAGACATATAAAAAATTTCTGGTCCCTCCGATTACATTCATATTCAACTCATGTCTTCAGCATGGTATTTTCCCTGACAGCCTAAAAAAATCTGTTGTCTGCCCTATCCACAAGAGCGGTGACAGAAGTCGTATCATTAACTACAGGCCGATTTCTATCCTCCCAGCGCTCTCTAAACTTCTGGAGAGACTTATTAATATACGGTTAGTTGGATATCTAGAATCGAAACATCTGCTATCAACAAACCAATATGGATTTCGTGAAGGAAAATCAACAGATCAAGCTGTCAATGATATCATCAACTCTATTAGCAATAACCTTGATAAAAAACAAAAGTCTCTCACTATTTTCCTTGACCTAGCCAAAGCTTTTGATACGATTTCTGTCCCGATCTTACTCAACAAGTTGGAACTGCTTGGAATAAGAGGAACTCAACTAAAACTATTCAAAAGTTATTTAACTGGTCGGCATCAGAGTGTTAGAATTGGCAATGTTAATAGTGATGACCTTAAAGTCACGTACGGGGTCCCCCAAGGCAGCATCCTAGGTCCAACCTTATTTCTCGTTTATATAAACGACCTCACGACTCTTAAGCTCCGCCATGGCAAAATTATCTCCTTTGCAGATGATACTGCTCTCACTTTCTCTGCCAATACATGGGAAGAGGCTTACAAAGCTGCCCAAGATGGTTTTGATGCAGTGGGGAAATGGCTTGAGGACAATGTGCTAACTCTAAATGTGGATAAAACCAAATATATTTGCTTCAGCATACGGTTAAACACAGAAATCAATCATGATCAACACAAAATCATAGCACACGAGTGTTCCTCCAAAGAAAACTGTTCTTGTCCTAAACTAGAACGAGTAACAGCAATAAAATATCTAGGCGTTATCATAGACAGGAACCTCAACTTTAAGGAACACACTAAGGCCCTCTGTGGTAGGATAAGAAAGCTAATTTACATCTTTAAGACCCTCCGACATGTCTCCGAACCCTCTGTGCTAAAGCGGATATACTTTGCCCTCTGCCAGTCCCTCATTACTTACTGTATAACATCATGGGGAGGATCCCCTAAAACTATCATAAAACCTGTTGAGGTTGCCCAGCGTGCGATTCTGAAAGTTTGCACTTTCAAACCAAGATTCTTTCCTACCTCGCAGCTCTACGAATTTTGTGAAGTCCTTTCAGTAAGACAACTTTTTCTTCTCAAAATTGTACTAATGCAACATAAGAATATCCCTTACAACCCACTCGCTCTGAATAGGCGCACAAAACACTTGGTTTGCCCACAACCATTTCCTTCTAAAACAAAATTTTGCACTAGATTTGCTTCATTTATTGGCCCCTATATTTACAACAAATTAAATAAAAATCTTAACATTTACCCGATGACAAATAAAACATGCAAAATTACGGTAAGTGAGTACCTACAGAAACTCACGTATGAGGAGACAGAACAATTGCTTCAGATACCTACATAAATCTATTACAAAAATAACGAAAAGTATTTCTCCGCAATCTTACACACCCTCTCACACTCATTCACGCACAACTTCATCACACACAAAGAGAGGACTGGTTACACAACTATAATGTTACCTACCTTTGTAAGTATTGTAACCTTTTTTATTTTTTTTGAATTGTATTTTATAAGTTAAATATGATAATAAGATGTACATTCATACAAGGGCTCTTTGCTATGTCATTTATAAAAATACCTAACTTGTAACTCAGGGGGATCGGCGTTGAGGGCTGAAATACAGGTTATGCCTAGTTCGGCCCCAAATGCTAAAACTTTTGTGTACGTTAATTTTAGATTAAACACTATATTTGTAAAAAAAAAAAAAAAAATGTACATATTTATGTGAATAAATATTATTATTATTATTATTATTATTATACTGTGGTTTTGTTTGGCTTTGAATCTTCAAGCACGTTGCTAGTGGGTTCGGGGCTGGCCTATCGGTTTAGAAGATCACTTGTTATCTAAAACTCTTTGCCTCCTTGTGCTTCATATGCGACTGATGGAGCTACTGAAAGATAATGGAAACAAATTCAAATTCTTTATTGCATTCCACAATTATGTAATAAATAGGTGGTATAGTAAGGAAATAATCAATATGGACCCTGTCGGGCACAGCAAAACAAACGCAAACTTTCAGTATTTCTATCAGGAAGGAATTTGGTGTGGATAAATGTGCATTCATGCATGTGATGCGAGGGGAGACTGTGGAATCCGTGGGACCTCAACTCTCGGATTCCATACACCTTAGATCCCTCTCCTTAATCGAAACCTCTAAGTATTTGGGTATGTCGAAAGCGGTAGGCATCAATGCAGCTAGCGGTATTCCGAGAGAAATAATCCGACACATTATCACAATAACATCAATTATTAATTACACGTCGTTGCAGTTACAATCTCGTAAAGGCATTCCAGAATCTACCAGTTTAGTGGACAATCGAGAAGTGGAATCCATTTGCAAGCCCGATGAGGGTGCAGGATCGTGCGCGGCAATATTAGGCGCTCTGAGAGTGCTACACTTAGCATGTACGTACGGCTACAGCCGAGAGTCGCCTACCAAGTGCCTAATATCAGCCTCCATTGTGTAATAGGTGAGTAGATCGTAGTAGATGAAGACAATGATTAAAATGCTTAGTTGAAAAGAATCAAGAACATATTTTTTAACCGACTTCAAAAAAGAGGAGGTTCTCAATTAATTGGTATTTTTTTTTAAGTATGTACATAGATTACGCTGAGATGTATGATCCGATTTACGTGATTCTTCTTAAGTTTGATCCAACTGGTCCCATACAAATTTTACATAGTTTGGCCCGGTAGTTTTCATTTTATAATCATTTTTGTTTTGTGTTTGACTCCGCATAACGTTTTTCAGTGTAGTCCGATTTCGATGATTCTTTTTTTTAATTGATAGTGTATATCTTAAGATCACACCACCCCTAAGGGTAGAAAATTAAGGGATGACTGAAGTTTTTGGTGTCACCGTTTCGTAATTAATTTGTATTGATAAGAAGTAAGCACTAAAGATCGAAAAAAAAATGTTTGTTCATAAAATTACGGAATGGATTTGAATGCTGTTTTCATCAATAGATAGTGATTCAAGAGGATGGTTTATACATGTATTTTGTATCTACATTGTACCCGTGCGAAGCTGGGGCGGGTCTCTAGTTTTTAAAACCAACTTCTGTCCGCGACTGCGTCCACTTGGAAGACAAGTATACCATAACACTTAAGATACAATTTTATGTCATCAGTTATGTTGTACTTCCAGACCTTACCTTTTACAAACAAACATAAAAATAAACCAACTTTATGACTTTATAACATTAGTTAATCTTTAAATCGACTCCACACCCTGTAGGTCGATTCTGTAAAATTCAAACAACAACTCGCATCTCACATTGCTATTCACTCTCACTTCGGGTTTAAAATGACCTTGATATATTTGACACTTTGAATCGGGTTCTAGTGCAAAGTGAGCGTCGAAGTGATGGGGGAATTAATTACCTTACAGAATGCCACTTCTTACGTCATCATACTTTTGTCAAAATCTCCCTGTCAATTTAGTTCAACTCGCTGACATGCTCGCAAGGGTGGCGCTAGTGTAAATTCGAATAATCATCCGAGTTTTTAGAATGCCAATCAAGAAACTCACAGCGGATTCAGATTCAAAGTTTAGAATGAGGTCTTACAGAATCACACCCCTGGTCGACCGCAGCAAAGAGAATCCTGTCTATGCGGCGTCTCTCCGCAGACCATGATAGTCCGCCTTTTATCTTGCGCCGCATGCCCTGTCACCTGTTCATGTGAGGACCTAATTACTGTATCAGCGAATCGCGTTGCCGTGCCAAACAAGGCTTCAGACAAGAACAGACACATTACACTGCCATACATACACATTCACACATATGATACATATCTCTGTTGGTCATCAACACGCTAAAAAGAACAATATAAGTTGATATAATAACGACGAACAAAGATGACGTGAAGATAACAAAGATGATTTAATTATGATTGCGCCAGCAACACAGACCATATGAGGTTGTATCCTCTAACACAACAAAAAGACAAAGTCAAAGCATTATTCAATAAAATCATTTACAGGACGTTTTGAATTGTCAAGGACATCGTTATCTACACGTATCTACCACATGTGTATATAATATTCGCCACGCGTGTAAAAGTATTTACTCAATCAAGGCTTGTCAATTCTGTGATGCATCACCGAACGCCACCTGCCTTCATCTGTCACTGAGCGCGTCGGGAATTCGCCGAAAAAATGTTTGTGAAAAATTTGTAAGTACCGACTTCTAAATACAACAAAAGAAAAAACAACAACAGCGTTCTCTAGTTTTTTTCAGGAATTTCAGATTGCCTTTGCAAAAAAAAGCTTTTTACAAAAGTAACAACTGCCCTCAAAAACTATAAAGAGTTATAAATAACTTTAGGACTGAACACACATAAGTAACTGTAGTTTCGGAAGTCGGTGGCATACAAAACAACAAACAAAACAAAGCCACCGACTTCCGAAACTACAGTCATGGTGTGTTCTGTGCTAAAGTTGTAACTTTTTAGATTTTGAAGGAGGTTGTCATTTTTGTAAAAAAAGGTTTTTATTTTTCGCTTTTCAGTAGCTCCTTATCATCCAAATCCATTAAGAAACGGCAACACAGTCAAAACAGAAATTGAAAGTACAAGATTGGAGAAACTTAAAACATCATCTATGTATAATTAATTACTCTCTATCAGTTTCTTCCAAAAGTGCTGAATCAATTTCAATAAAATTTATCAAATCAAATCAAATCAAATCAAATCATTAAGTGGGACTATCTGTGAAGTGTGCCTTTTTAAACAAAAAAGAATTTCCCAAATCGGTCTAGGCGTTTTCAAGTAATCGGTGAACATAGATAAAAAAAAAATGATTCCGACGAATTGAGAACCTCCTCCTTTTTTGAAGTCGGTTTATTAGCTTGAGTTTATGTATGTAGGTCTAAACTGGTCAATATGTAATTGAAAATCATGAAGACATTTCGTTGTCATAAGATAAGATCATATACCTAAGTATATTTTATGAACTGTTGTGTTGTGATGTGATGTTAAAGCATAACAAAAAAGCGCTGTTATAGGTGGACTAGTATAGAGAATAATAGGTGTTACATAAAGCAAACTACAGCTGTATCCAATCATATAATATCGATGTAGAATATTCGAGACAAAAAATGTTCAACATTCTTTCCCAAATATCGGGAAAAATAATATTAAGTATCCAAAGAAAAACGTTCGAAAATAATAGGGTCTTCTTTTTTTCTTATTCAATTACTATGTTGGAATTTTGGGTAAAAAGCGTGTTATTCAAGAAACTAAATCTCGATATAGGACCAGATCGCTTCCCGGGAATATAGAACAAAATATTGAAGATAGTTTTTTGTTTATTTCGTTCTCTTATTCATTTTTAGGGTTCCGTACCTCAAAAGTAAAAAAACGGAACCCTTATAGGATCACTTTGTTGTCCGTCTGTCTGTCTGTCCGTCTGTCTGTCAAGACCCCTTTATCTCGGGAACGCGTGGAGGTATCGCGTTGAAATTAAAACCATATACTCAAGTCTATAGTCCCTTGAAGCTGTGAGAAAATCAAACTTCCAAGTTATCGTGAAAAAAAGATACGGCCGTTTATGCCGCAAAAACGTATATTTCGACACTCTCAAAGGAATCAAAATTTAAAGGGTAACTACTTCGCGTTGACCTAGAACTATGAAATTTGGCAAGTAATTTCGTCTTATACTATAAATACGGGGAAAAAAAATTATTTATAACGAGCTTTTGCCCGCCATTTGGTCCGTGTTAATGTCGGTTATCGCAGATGCAGGCAAAGTCGTAGATTAAAAAGTAGCCTATGTCCTTCCCCAAGATTCAAGCTATTTTCATACTAAATTTCATCAAGATCGGTTCAGCAGTAACAGACAGAGTTACTTTCTCATTTATAATAGGTATTAGTATGGATATGTACCTACATGTACAGAACCCTCGGTGAGCGAGTCCGACTCACACTTGTCCGGTTTTTTTTAATGTCATGAGGCCACGAAGTTATACTTCGTGCTTGAGGCGCTCTCATGCGTGAGGTTGCGGGTTCAAAACTGGGAAAGTATCACTGTAAGCTTCTTTTCATTTCATATCCTACTTTCTACGTTTATGTCGAAGGTCACTGAAATCGGTAAAGGAAGACCTAGTGAGGAAACCTGGACTTCTATACTTTATTTTAAGGAAGTAAAATTTGTGTGTATACAGGAACCACTCATCCGATTTCAAAAACTCTTTCACCAATAGGAAGATACGTTTTCCATGCGTGCTATAGGCAATTTTATCAATCAAATTAAGGATTCGTTCAAAAATTGAGGTTTCCGGCGACTGGGACTGTAATTAACTCGGACTACAGTCCCAGTTGCCGAAGCCATTTAATTTTAATATTTTCCTTCCGCCGACTAGGACCACGCCTAAAGAATAAGAAAAATGTATTGTTCAAGTCCAAAACAGTACCAAATGAAGAAATATGTAAAATAAAAAAACAAAATATTTAAAAAGCGTTTTTTTTTTCGGAATGACATCTCGCAGGTCAACCTAAGAGGTTGTCGGATGCTTAACCGGACTTTCCTGTGGTGCCTTAAAAATAATTATTTTTAGGGCCTCCAGCCAGGGCAAAGTAACTTACAAACTACGCGACTACACGCTTAGGGCACCCCCTGTGGGGTACGAGCCTCGGCTTAGGGCGTCGCTGGGAGAGGACAGCAAAGGGACAGGCTGGATCGGATTTCATATAAAAAGCGCCCTTTGATTACCTTTAAATATCTTAATTATTATTTTAAATATTTTTTCGTTTAACTGTACTGTTTTTGGCTTGAACAACAGATTTTTGTTACTCATTTATGCGTGGTCCCAGTGACCGAGTGGAAGAAAAATATTAAGAGCGCGTATTCGATTCATGACGAAAACTTCATGTTTTTGCGTTTTGCCCAGAGCAATATCGTAATTATGTGAACAGATTATTTAAAGACAATTAACAGTTTTAGAAAGATTAAGTCTTAATTTAGACAGCTACAGAGTAAAAGTATAATTTTTAATTATGGCTATTTAAAGCGAGACAATTCTTTCATATCGTTTTACGAAAATAGACGTCAGAGTTAACTTTCAGGACGAATACAACCATTACAATATGCCAAAATATTTTGTTTTATGCGTTTTTCCAACAGTATATACAGTCATAAAGACAGCTACAGAGCCAAAATTACGAAAATATTATTATTATGTATTAAAAAACAATGTTGAAAAAGTAGAAAATCGGCTCAATTTGACAATTTTTTTTCACCAGTATTTGAATAAAAACATAATTAATATATTTACTTTATGAAAGTAAATGTTATGCTTAATGTACAGAATATTTTTCAGTCCGTTATACGAGCTCATTTATTTTAGACAATTATTTTAAAAAGCACTGTAAAACATCGCGCGCTGTCGTGTGCCGATCAATTTCAATGATTCGTGCTTATTTCGTGCATATTTTTTTTTCTGATGCACACAAACAGACCATTGTATTGTACTAGTGTGTGTAAATGCTGCTACGCCGTTCTAGCAATTGTTTAGATTTTGAGTTGCGCTAAATCGAATACGCGCCCTTAAAATTAAATGGATCCGGCAACTGGGTAGCCCGAGTTAATTGCAGTCCCAGTCGCCGGTAGCCTTCAAAAATTCACGCAGGCGGAGTTGCGGCAAAGTGCTATAATAAATAAAAGTATGAAATCGCTAATCCGCCTTGGGAAAGCATGGTCATCAATGCTCGTGCCTTCTGTGTATGAGAAGAGACCTTTGCCTAGCTGTGAGACAATAATAGGCTTGTTTCTTACTTCAAATAATAACAAGTTTAGTATTATTTAGGAGCTCGTGGCTAGTAAAGTCGTACAGATCGATTGGTCAAAGGTTAACCTGCGCTAACCGCGGTCGGTCTATGGATGGGTGATCATCCCTTTCATACCGAGTTCCCTCCGTGCTTTGGAAAGCACGTAAAGCCGTTGGTCCCGGTTGTCATTTGTAAATCTTTGGCAGTCGTTATGAGTATAGTTAGAAGCCAGAAAGTTTGACAACCAGTCTTACCAAGGGGTCGTGTTATCCAGTAACTGGGTTGTGGAGGTCTGATAGGCAGTCGCTCCATATAAAACACTGGTATTCAGCTCCATCCGGTTAAACTGGAAGCTGATGATTGAGTATTAAGTATCCCACATATTCCTAGAAAGTGTATCTCCGTTTTACGTACTCTTTTGTCTAGGGTTGAATTAGGTATTGTTTGAAAGGAAGTAGAGGTAGCTAAATTCTCCAACCTAACAATGAACCGAAACTTTTAACCGAAATAGTCTGTTTACAAAACGGATGGCTATGATATTTCGTTTTGACGTGTATTTTGCTGGTTATTTCAAAGCCTGGGGTGCGATTCTGTATGACGTCATTCTAAACTTCGAATCTGAATCCGCTGTGAGTTTCTTGATTGGCATTCTAAAATCTCGTTTGATAATTCGAATTTACACTAGCGCCACCCTTGCGAGCGAGTCATCGAGTTGAACTAAATTGGCAGGGAGATTTTGACAAATAAAGTAAGAGATGACGTAAGAAGTGGCAATTTGTAAGGTAATTTCCCCGTCACTTCGACGCTCACTTCGCACTCGAACCCGATTCAAAGTGTCAAATATATCAAGGTCATTTTGAACCTTATGCGAAGTGAGAGTAAATAGCGATGTGAGATGCGAGTTGTTGTTTGAATTTTACAGAATCGACCTACGGAACATACATCGGTTTGGCATTAGACATTTACCTACAGCCTGACATGTTATTAGTATGAATGTTTGTTAGTGCATTAATGTGTTAATATCTGACTGTATAATCTTTACATAGTATAAAATAAAGTTTAAAAACTAAAACCCGACCACCACGGCTTTACCTTGACCATTTTGTACCTATGTCTTGATTTCTGTGTGAAATATTTTCTTGTTTCGTAGGTACTTTTTAGATCACTTTTGTTGTGGTCGGGTTTTAGTTTTTAAACTTTATTTTTTTATTTAAACCGTTTTGGAGATTAAATACCAGTAGCATTTTGTTTTTTAATAATTTGTGACAAGTCACAGCTAAGTATTATATATTTAAAAGGTACTAGTGAACCCCTTTCACATGATACCAAACACGGTATGCTTGCCTTAATTTTTTTTAAATCTTGTTTTTTTTGTACAGCAGAGGGCGCCACATTGGATTCGGTGACACGTCATATAGCTTATAACCAGCGGACGATCAAGACGCTTCTAACGATACCTCATTTGTTCAGTTCTGATAAGTAGTTTAGGAGCTATGAGCGAACAGATGAACATACATACATACATATGTAGCCTGTCAAAATCATAACCCTCCTTTGGCTTTGCCGTTGTCGGGTAAAAACAAAGTCGCATCCCGACGTCTGTTCCTCTGTACGCTTAGATCTTATAAACTACTCAATGGATTTTAATGCAGTTTTCATCAATAGATAGAGTGATTCAAGAGGAAGGTTTATACTATAGTTTGATCTATATTGCCGTGCGAAGCCGGGGCGGGTTGCTAGTAGATATTTAACTTACAATAGCGTGACCTGTTCATACCATCAAAAAGAAAATTATTAAAAAAAACAAGTAACATTATATTACTACAGCAAAGTGCTCTAAAATCATTTATGAAAGCAGTTTAAAAGAGTGGCCTATAAAATGTATCTAGTCCTGCGAATTTATAAGCTTATTTTAAGTTAAGAAAAAAGTAGATACTTGGATAATAACCCTCAGGTACTTTCCTTACAATAACGAGCTAGACCGGGTCAAGGTAAAAAAACTCTCATTTTATGAAGGCTTTAGTAAAACTTTACTAAAATCTTGAGTTAAATAACAGACAGAAAGGGGATAAAATGTTTTTTATCTTCCATCTCTACCGCCATAATTATAAAGTACAATGTAAATTAATAGTTTATTGAAACCAATCCAGGAGATTGCGGAGGTTATCGGCGGCAAACAACCTAAATTAACCATAAAACAATTAACCCTTTATTACGACACGTTGAAAGTTGTAATAGGCTCCGCGACCAATAAAACCATTAAAATTCTAAACTCTGAGAGCCACGGCTTTGTGATAATAAGGTGTTAAGTTACGAGTATAAGCGGTAATAATGGTATTTTCTAGTTATTTTAACATCCGAAGAAGCTAAAATACTTTATGATATGGCAATGAGTCAGCTTCAGATATACTCTATGTTTAAGTTTTTTTTTTTTTGTTTTCGTTATTGTTAGTTAGTTTAGGCATGATTAGACTGACATAATATCCTGAGTTTAGGCATGATTAGACTGACATAATATCCTGAGTTTAGGCATGATTAGACTGACATAATATCCTGATTT
Source organism: Charanyca ferruginea (assembly GCA_947361185.1). Lineage (NCBI taxonomy): Eukaryota > Metazoa > Arthropoda > Insecta > Lepidoptera > Noctuidae > Charanyca > Charanyca ferruginea. The sequence goes on from OX376074.1 coordinate 24,970,785, forward strand.
TGACCAAAGTGCCAGAATAAATAAAGGAAAAAAATGAGCCCTCACGGGACGCCTGGCAGATGTGAAACATCGACATTATTTTGTAAAAGTAATATGCAGAAAAGAACAGATTGTGATAGGAACTTATGTCATAATGATAAAATAAAATATTACGATTTTTTTTCCAGATAACGATGACTATTTATTGAATAAACATTTATTTTCATTAAATACAAAAATTTACGAATTTATTTCAAATCGTGACTACTTAATTCGTTTGATCAGTGACTTCGGTAATCGTACAGTCGATTGCGCATGGCGACGCGTCGCCACACCGTACACACTACTGCATATAGACTGTATATAATTATATACCATCATATAGCGTGGCGAGGCGTCGCTACGGCATGCGTCGCCACGCCAGAAATCGGTTTTACGTGCGGCTATAGATGTTTCACATCAAAACTTTTTGTCATTTAGTCATCTGTTAATTACTAAGTTTGTCGAAGTTCACTACTGAGTTTATGCCTCCCCGATGTTGATTGGTCATCTAGTTTAAGCTTTAGAACAAAAAGGATATCTATCCTTTTTGTCATTTTGGCGGAAATGGTAAAGTAAAAATAATTTTTATTACATCTTACTTTAGGTATTCGTCCAATAAAAAAATGGGGGGGAAGCTCATAGGGCATCAACAAACTGGTCTACTCTCAATAGGACAAGTGCCCAACCAGACTGGTAGCATTGACACGTTGTATGACAATACTGATTCAGTGACCTAAGAGTAAACCGGTGGAAATTAGAGTAAAGTATTTGCAGAGATTTGGTGGTAGGCCACCAATTAAATCATTATCAATCATCATAAAGTGACAACCGATTTAAAAAAAATGTATTACGCATATATTTTCCTGTAAACTGCTACGAGGTGTGAACCCATGTGATGAACATGACGTGGTTGCATAACAACACTAAACGCTACTGCTCATCCCGTGTACTGTGACCAAAAAATCTTGACACAATGACAGTGTTTGGAGAAAACTTGAGCTCATCAATTTGATGGTACAAGTTTTCAAGAGTAGGCTTAGTGCGGCATCCGTGACATCATCATAATATAAGCGGTTACAATTATTACGAAAATTACAAGGGAAGCGAACCAGGAGATTACTGAGCGCTTTGGAGAGATAGACTGATTATTCGTCTGAATTTTTCAGTTAACAGTAATATAAACTAATCAATATTAAAGCTTTTGTCCGTGACTTCATCCGAGTGAATGTAGGTCGTCGTGGATACACACGTAGTCACGGGTATATGTAGCTTATGTCTTTTCTTGAGGGACAAGCTTAGTACCTGTGATAACATTACAATAAAACTTACTGTCTCATTTATTAGTATAGATTAGTCCTGTAGGTACATGTGCAAGTCTTTCTGATTGCTGGGGTTATGTGATAGCTGAAGACTCCGTCATTATAATCCCAGGTTGGGAAAAGTGTGTAGGTATAACCTTCTTAGAAGCCGTATGTTTGAACCGTTTGGGGTGGAAACGCGCCCTGGGGTCTGTGTCCGTGTAGGACATTGCTAAGCGACTGGTAGACTCTTCATGTGACCCGAAGGCTGGTCTATTTTTAGATGCTGTTTGAGCTCTCCCATTTCTTTTCTAAATAAAGTATATATGTAGGTATATCTTCAAAGCAATTTCTCATTCGACTCTACTAACGGAATTGGTTATTTTACAAGTACCTATAAACAATTTGTTCAACCATTTCATATATCGAATGCAACCTGTAGTATAAAACACATATTTATAGCATCTATAAGTCTTAATTACTTCAAACCAAAAACATACCACAAGAAGCCTCAGGGCTGACACAATTCTTCTTTTCAAACTGACGCGATGCCACATACAAAGAAAGATGGCAGGAACCCTAATTAAAGGCCCTAGGCTAATTACAGCGACATGCCGAATCCGGGCCTGGCGAGACGGCTTAAAATTGTCAAGACGCGTTATTTGAGAAGACATTTGTTACAAAAAGAGGCTCTTGGGAGTGTGGCAGGGCCGCTTGGAATTAGGGTGCATGAGCGGGTGCAAGATGTTCTTTTTTGTTGGTAGTAAAAAGTTTGATGAGGACAAGAAGATAAAGCCTGTAGATAGGAACGGAATTAGAATATGTGATCTAGAGTGCGAGTCTTATTATCTTTGTTTACTTTTGCTGCTGAATAGCTTATAGCTATAGCCATTTTATAAATGGTCTTAATTTATTAGCATTGTAGGCAAGGGAACATTTTATAAATACTAAATTACCAGTCATCAGTCCTTGGGGAATACTTTAGTACATGTTACTTTCAAGTTCATCCCCTAATGGTCTAGTCTTTACTGCTTAATTTCTAGACATTTTGATGTTTAATTGAAAACCCAAGTCTCGTTTCCAAAGACCAAAAATCAACACCAACAGCAATAACTAACATGCAAACCGGAAAGGCAATTCATAAAATTAATTATTGAAAGGTTAGAACGTCAATTAGAGCGTTTGCACCCGCCCGTAAGCTAACTAAATCCGACCCTGTTGGCAGGAGGGGGGCAGATTAATCCCTCTTGATGGATCGCTATCCCCAATCTGTTTTTGCGTAAATGAGAATAAACTGTTTGTCCAACCTGTCACCTATAGCTGTTTTTTGTGTGTTTAAGCTGTTTTTAGGTGGTGGCGGGATGAGCTTATATGCTGTTAATCTGAAATGTTTGGTGGATGAGGATTTTAGATTTTGTTTAAATAGAAAATTTGTTTTTGGCATCTCGTTTCCAACTTACAATTTATTGTTTGTGGGATTTCCGTTCCGCATCTGTCTAAGACCTATTGGTTTTAAAAGCCATTGGCTCACTCAAGAAATTTCTTCTGTATCGTGAGTGCGTTTACAAACATAGAAATTCAAATGCATAAACAGACAAACCAGATACAAATACCTGCAAGGTCATACAAATATTTGTTACTTGAGAGAATTGAATTTTGTCGTGTCTGTATGTCCAAATGATCAGCTAAAATTAGATCTCACCTTTGATCAGTTTTAGAAATATTTAAAACCAGAAATACTTCACTAGGCTACAGAGGAATGACGTAAGTTAAAAATAGTATTTTTTATTTGTACATCGTTTGTCGTGAATTGTTAATCCTAGTCGATAGGTCAGTGACTCGTAAGTTGGAGCATAAATAAGGATTAACTTCCTCTACCGGCTTCTCTCACTCTCTGTATTTGAATCGTGACGACATTGTGATCAAAAGGATTAGGAAGCTACAATGTTGGTGACGTTTTGAAGACCAAGATTTAATTGGGGTCTTCCTGTCCAATTTCTGTTATTGCAAGATCTTTTTATTGAGGTTTTCTTTAATCCAGCTATTGTCGGGCCAAAATTGTTAAAAAACAAACCTAAAATACGAAGCTATACGGTATCATCGACAACCAAGAGGTTAATAATAATGGGTCTATAGTCATTGCGACGCGATAGTAAATATGAATGGTCTACAGGAACATTAAAATGTTTCAGCCGTTCTGTGATACTGTAACAATTCTACTAGTTTAAGAAATAAAAGGCTATGTAGAATTGTACGATTGAATTTAATAGCTCTCACAGAAAGATTGAAATGTGATGCGTATCAAAAACAGTAATAAGAATTAAAATAAGCACTGACCTAAACGCACTACGTTCAGGCAGAGATTTCCAGGTTAATCGGATCCACAGCCTGGCCGGCAAACGGGATCGGCCGAAAAAAAGACTGCCGCGATCGGCTCCTAGCTTTGCGACGCGGATCTTATCAGTAAGACCCGCCCTGGGAGCAGCGGCACGCGACAGCACGACGGCACAACTCAGGACCGTTACCGACTTTTGATTGTGGATCGGTAGTCTAGCAGTTAGTAGACTGGTAGACTTTCTGACCGCTCTTCCGAAATTTATAAAAATCCAAGTATGAATTCTATTTCTAGAACGCCCGTATTGGTCTTCTAAAGCGGGGTATTATAGTACCGGCCAGACTCAATTATTGCAGACTGCCAGTTATTTTTATTTTATTAGTGCGAATAGGATTTTAAAGAACACCCGATATATCAGCGGGTGTCCAGCCGTTTAGTATAAAATACAGCCATACACGCTTACATAAACATCAGTTTGGAGGTTTTACGTTAGTTAGCCGTAAACTTATTAGGAGTAATATTGACAATCATTATCGTCAAGATTGACAACTGTCATTGACAAACATGTCATAGCAAAACATTATTTATTTTCCAGATATAAAAAAAGTGATTTAATATATATTAATTAACAGACACTCAGTGTAAAGAAAAGGACGCAGACAAGACGAGCATAAAGACTGTAAGTACATATATTCTATTTAAAAGATTCCAAGAATCTACAAAAACAAGTATTATAAAATGTTAACATCAGTCGTGATAAATGATTTCATGCTTATAAAAAGTAAATATGGTATTGTGTTAAACAAAATAATATAATACCAATTAGTAGATGTCCAGGCGGCAGAGCCACTTTCGTCTAAATTAAAAGAATATTATTGGTATTATTATTAACATTAGGTGGGATATCAATTTGTGTCTTTTTTTTTTTTTTTTTTTCTTTAAGGCATCTCGCAGTTCAACCTGAGGGTTGGTTACTGCTTAACCGGACAGTCCTGTGGTGCCTTAAAAGTGACTTTTAGGGCCTCCAGCCAATGCAAAAACTTATAAACTAAGTGACTATGCTAAGGGCACCCCCTGTGGGGTACGAGCCTCGGCTTAGGGCGTCACTGAGAGAGGGCAGCAAAGGGACAGGCTGGATCGGGTCTCCATTAGTTAGGGGCTATTTTAAAGCTAAGGGCTCAGCGACGCGGGCTGGCGCTAGCAAGGGTCGGGGGAATTTGTGTGTCACCCAGAAACAATAAAAAAAACTACTATAGGTATGGTAAGCAAAAGGATACTGCAATCTCATTCGCGCATTTCCATTGTTATTAACCAACTACTTACAGTTGCAACAGATTAAGAGAATATTCGTAAAATATGCTAAAACGACTTTACATCGTTTTACCCGACGGCCCTTCTACCAACTTCAAATATAAAATCGACAAAATATCTTAACTCACGAAACCCTCAAATCGTTTTGAAGAACCAGTCAGTTATGCTACTTCAAAATTTAGCATTACATCACATAAAAATATGAATATTTTCACGGATCCCGCTTCCACCTGTAAAATATAATATTCAAAGGCAATATCTCTGAGCGATTCCGAGAACCTATAAATGTTCACCATAAAAATGACGTTACACCATCGTATATCAGCCAAAGAATACCGAACCTTAGATCGAAGCATTAAGGGTTAGTAGAATTGCAAAGTTAAGTTGGTGAACGTAAATATTAGCACCTGAATAATCTGTTATATGGTCTGATATTTATTTCTTTCAATGTATTAGTGCCTCCCTAAGCTTAGGTCGTTCTTCTTTAATGTATGGCCGCAATAAAACACAAGCAGCTCTGTGGAAACTTTTAATTACTTGTAAAATATTGGCAATTTAGAAACAGCATCTAGTTTCTAGTTCAATTTATAATGAAGACAGACCTTTCACTTTGACCAGTCGTTTTAATTGGGTTATTGATTTTGATACCCTTTGATGTTTCCTTCTAGATTTGGTAGGCGGTTACTGTTTCATGGAGCAATAGATTTGCGGCTAGATTAAAATTATCTTTGAAGTTCATAGTTATAGATAATATTTTAGGAATTTAGAGCAATATTCTTGGAAAATGTCAAACGGTTTTCTCTCCTCAATCATTCATTTTGTACTAATTACGTATATATTTTAGTTTAAGTTTCTAGACTTATAACAGTTATCTTAAGAAACAAAACATTAATAAGAATCTAGAATCAGTACTTATGTAAGCAGTACCTACTTTTATTGAAAACGTTTCAAATGAAGACAACAGACATGCTAATGAGAAACTGTTCAATACAAACCCTTACAATAGGCCTCACATGATCAAAACCTTGAAACATACAACACAGTTATTTAATATATGTTAATCTTATCCGACCCAAACTAATCTCCACAAAGCTTGTTGTGACATGTTATAAATCTTTCGAATCTCAAAGGAAAGTAAAATGGTCAAGGGCACACATCTTTATGCAAGATGGCCACCGGCCAAGTTTTAAGAGGGAAATAACATCCGCGACATATCTGGTCCTTTTGATAATAGTCGAGAAAAATGCAGCTATTTTATGAAAACAATTTCCATTGCAAACAAAATGTATGTAGTTCTGTGGCAAAATAAACTACAACGTGTCTTGAAGTAAGTCAGTATTCACAGTTAGGTTGACAGGGGAAATAATAACACTTTGTTTACATTTATCATCATCTTTCTTACTTTTTCTTGGTTTATTGGATATGGTTTGATGCGACGGAAGAATAATTATAATATCTAAATTATCGATAATTAATACTTGTGTTATCTTTATTATAAACCCTCGCACATTACAAAATCGTCTGCCTATGTTTACTAGAATCATTTTTAACAGATTTCTGTAATAATGGTTAGATTTGTTTTTATTGGTAATTGATGACGAGATGATGAGACTTCAAAAAGTAGTCCAAAATTTGGTCCTTAGATCCACATCACAGCTAAAATTATCAAAAAAGTAAAAAATCTGTTTATATCCAAGCATAAATGGCGCCGCCTACTTGAAAAAATACAGGTGTTCTTAATACCGAAACCTCTTAAGCCCTAACTACTAAGCACTGCAACGCAACTTCCTAAGAAAAATAGCAACTCCGAGCTCGCTCGCGTTATGATTATAACACGGCCATGTATCGTCACCGCTCCGCAGTAAACTATTACACGGAGGTAAGTGAGTCCGTAATTTATTCGGGTAATCGCGTAATTTGTCGCAGAGGATTGGTGTAATTTGTCCTCAGGTGCGGCCCGGTGCTTGTTTTCTTGGAAATACGCTCCATGTTGTAGAACGAAGGACTTTTTTTTAGAGAAATTTTCTCTTTTCCTGTTTTGTTTTGGTGAGTTCGCAGAAGTTGGGTTTAGGTTGCTTTGAACTGTTATTTATCAATCTGGGATGAAATAAAATGATTAAGTCATATTTATATTTTGTGTTGACATTTTCTATTATGGTTGCTGTTCTGGTCCAGTATGTTTAGTATTAAGTCCTTCGGGATATTTAGGAGAAAATAACATTGTTTGTATTTGTTGTCACAACCAGATATACATAGATTTTATACCACATAGACATACTGTAGCAGAAGAACCTTCAGTTCAGTTTAAAAAGCCAGGCATAGATTCCGATTGCATGCAAACTGAGTATAAGATGAATGTTAATGATCCCGAATGAACCTGATCAATAGCCATTATCCAGAGTTATGCTGTTTTTTTATATTCTTTAACGTGCAGTCTTTGATCCAACCATTAGTTCGGAAGTCATTCCATTTAACATCTGTACATAGCAGGCTAACTGTAACTACTAAGTATTTTTAGAAAACCAAATACTTATCGAGCTGTCGCTGGACGCCTGGGCGACGTAGTGAAATTTGTCTAGAAAATATGCATAAAGGGATAGAAAATAAATATGGCATCAGGAATCAAAAAAGCTTTTTACAAAAAAGACAACCGCCTTCAAAAAGTGAAAAATAACTTTAGCACAGAACACACATTGACTTTAGTTTCGAAATTCAGTGGCTTTGTTCTGTTTGTTGTTTTGTATTGCCACCGACTTCCGAAACTAAAGTCAATGTGTGTTCCGTGCTAAAGTTATTTTTCACTTTTTGAAGGCGGTTGTCTTTTTTGTAAAAAGTTTTTTATTTTCCGCTTTTTAGTACCTGCTTCTCATCCAAATCTATTAAGAAGAGATTGAAAGTTAACTACTACAAAGATTGATGAAACTAAAACGTCGTCTATGTAATTTTTTTTGGGTATTTGTTGATTTTTCAAAAAGTGCTGAATCAATTTCCATAAAATTTATATGGGACCACCCCTGAAGCATACCTTATCTATAAAAAAAAGAATTTTTAAAATCGGTTTACGTTTGCCTGAGAAATCGCGTAACAAATCGCGCACATACTTAATGCAAATTTAAGACTTATACGGTTTTCTCATGGATGCCATTGTCATAACTGGACCAAATTAAAATGGGATCACACGGGAAGCACTAGCTTTCAAATAAAGAAAGAATCATCAAAATCGGTTCACCCAGTCCCAAGAAATCAGGTAACAAACATAAAAAAAAGAAAAATACAGACGAATTGATAACCTCCTCCTTTTTTGAAGTCGGTTGAAAATATATAGTAAGCAATGGTTGTAACTACAACAGCGGAGTTGTTCCAACAAGTTGTAGGCAAAGTGATTGTGGCACAACGAGCTGATGTTAACTACACATTGTCGAGTGGTGATTAACTGCAGTGGCCAGCTGATGGCAAGGATGTCAATGATATGGAAGGGGCGTGGTGGGGTCGTTAAATACGTTGAAGTTGGAAAAAAAATAACTTACAATTATTTTTTTGTTGTTAAGCAATTCAAATTGAAATGTTCTATTCGGAGCTATCTTAAAGTTCAAGTAAAAGTCAAAATGAATTAAACAAAAGGCACTTTTGAACGTCATATATGAAAAGTGTAATCTAATCCCCTTCCAAATGGTAGTTTCGCTTAAAGAAGAATAGGCAAAAAAATCCACACTTTTAGAATAGTTTGTATAATTACAAGAATCATAATTGTGATTGACGTGAATACGATGCACCTTACATAAAACCACAAAATTACAGTATGTAGTACAATGTATTCAAAGTAAGAAATGACACTAAGTTATGTTCATTGGTATCATAGAAATCACATATTTACAAATATTGGAACTGTAGACGACGAACTGTAGACACTCAATATATATTATTCAACAAACAATTAAAAACACCTATATTTTACTTCAAAAACCAAATGAAATAAACATGAATCGATGTGGATTCATCATTTTTAAATCCCGCTATATCCCATTAATCCCTTATTTTCATATTGTCAACGAAACCACTTCTAGAACACAGCGGCAGTAAACCTTTGGTAAGCAAATTCGTTGTAAACTCGTCTATAATTTACGAGCAAACGCGTGAACTACAAAAAATGTTTAGTGTCAAAATCAGTCCATAGCGAGAGGATGAAAATCCTTGGCTTATTTTCCGCTTACAGTAATTTTTGATGAAGGTTTGCAGTACACACCTGACTTTTGGGTTCTCGTGACGGAGCAGTTTGTTTCAGACAGGTAAATTGTGGTGTTTGTACAACCGTATATTTACGAGGAATAGTGTGTGTTTTTGTGATCCATGGCTAAATATTTTAGTCTCATTCGCTTATCTTGGTCAAAATATAAAGGTAAAATATTTTTCGCTTGTTTAATAAAGTGTATTTCGTAGCTGATTCGTTTTCTTCTCCATTACATCAGAAGCAACGTCGTTTTTAACAGATACTAGCTTTTGTCCGCGACTATGTCCGCGTGAATGTCGGTTATCGCGGATGCAGATGAAGTAGCGGATTAAAAGGTATCTTATGTAAGCACATAGGACCCTGTGGAAGGCTACAGGGTTTAAGCTACTTTCATACCAAATTTCATCAAAATCCGTTCCGTCGTTTCTTCTTGAAAGCGTCAAAATCAAAGCATTCATTTTAATTAAACCATTTACAGGCACTTTTGAATTGTCAAGGAGTCGGTCAGTTAGTCAGGGAGGTGAAGCTAGTTGCTCGTTCCAAAATGTAGGTATGTCTCTATGGAAAAGAACGAGCAAGAAACTCCACAGCCACTCTTTTAAATCAAGTTTTTTTACAAAGTACTGGTTACATGATTCTTGTTGCTTCTATATGTGAAAATTATGAAGGTAATCTAGCAATACAAAACGTAAAAAAGAAGCAAGATAAAGTCAACGACAGATAAGAGCTGACCAATCTCTACTGACAGCGCCTGATCACGAACATGACACGTGAATCAGCACCATTCAGCTCAACCATTTTGAAGGGAGCCGAATGATCCAACACACGCGCCAACATCAGCGAAACATTTGAGCGAGCATGACAATGCTCCCAACCGCCATGTTAATTTTTGTAGAACATATTATTATAATATACTTAGTAAATGGCTCCATGGTATTCACATTTACAAAATTGAAATAATGCTGCTAAATTATACAAAACTAAGGTTTCCAATGTATATTATTTTGTCATACGAACAATGCTCGTTACTCAAGTCAATAGAAAAAGGGGTAGGAAACATCATCATTCATATAGGTAATAGATGTTATCTGTTTAAACAATTCTCTTAGAGATTCACATCTGCGGAGATTATAGATTGCTCTGACAGCCCGCTTTTGCAGAATAAAGATAGAATCCATATCTGCAGCCGGCCCCATAGCAAAATACCGTAAGACATGATGCTATGAAAATAGCTAAAATATACTAGCCTAACGGTATCCACGTCTGTCAAATGCCGGATTTTTCTGACAACGTAAGCGGCTGAACTTAACCGCCCTACAAGAGATGTTAAATGAGGACTCCACTGAAGCTTGGAATTAAGCGTAATCTTTAGGAAAACAGTCCTTTCGATGAATTCAAGTATGTCCTTATTCAATACAACGTTACATTCACTACTCTCAACATTCGGTAAAGCGAATCTTATGCATTTAGTTTTTTTCTCATTTAATACTAATTTGTTTACAGTAAATCAATTATGAATTTTAAGAATGGCTTCATTTACGTCGTCAAGGTGCTGTGCCCAAAATCAATGAAATATTATCAGCAAATAACACCATTTGTGGTGAATTTTTCAGTAAATGAGGTAAATCTTTTATATAAACTAAAAAGAGGAACGGACCCAATGTTGAGCCAATGTTTTTTACTTTTAAGCCCGATGAATTTACACCAATTAGGTACCTATTTGAACTTGCTGCAGTCTACTACTCAAATATGATTTTACTAAGCTAAGCGCTTGTTTACCCAGTCCGTAATGCTCAAGCTTTAAGAGCAGTGTTTCGTGATTTACACAATCAAATGCTTTGGAGAGGTCGCAAAAAATGCCAATAGCATTTTGCGAATCCTCCCACGCCTTAAAGATATGGCGTAGCAGACAGAGTTACTTTCGCATTTGTAATAATAAGTATGGATATAAATAAAAACACTAAATAAAACGTTTATAAACTCTTTAACTAATGCTTGAAGTAAAATATAAACGGAAGAAGTTGCTGAAATTTTAAAAATTGTAAATATGGATTCCCGTCGTCGGTTCTCAACGGCCAAACAAGGACTTGACTTAACTAAAAATAAATAAAACATCTCTTCTAAAGAAATTCACCACTTAGTACGAGTTCGTCGAGCAAATTGATATTCAGGCGGCGTCCCGGAATTTTTCAAATAAAAAATAAACAAACGCTAAACAAGCCTGGTCCCAAAAAGTACTTATTTACCTCAAACCGAACTTTCTTCAGAGTTGCTCTGACACGGCCTCTTGATAATTTAATTTTTTTCTCTCGTAAGAAGACGTATCTTATTACGCATTCGAGTCTCGTGCTCCACTATTTATTCCTTATACATTCGGCTCACGTAATAAATCACAGTTATTTAATCTACTGAAAGATATATATGGGTATTTACCCGAGTATTTCTATCATAATATTTGTTGAATGCTATATTTGTGGGGCTCATATAGTTTTTAATCTGGAAAAGACAGAGATAATGGTGTGAGATACATAAATAAAGAATATATTCAACTATCCGTCTTCATTCTCTTGACTGTAGTTTCCATAATATTATTTTGTTTTGCTAGATTTTATCTGAAGGGTAATAAAATTTGGGAAAGTCACTTTTCTTAAAGCAGTGTTCGTATTCATAATATTTTCAGACTTGAATTGAGTTTGTACAAGTATTTTGTCAACTTTATTCTACTTTTTCTAGAATTACTTCACGAATTTGTCTCACAAAACTTACTCCATCAATATTATTTAAGTTGTAGCATGTCACATTTCTGTTTCGGAATGTCAGACGTGACCTTATTTCTTCTGCTTTTCTTTTTATCAAAGAATACGAATACTAAGATATATCTTTTCGATGTCATCAGGGCGAAATTCACTTACTCAAAACCAATTTACAAAATTACTTGAAAACTACACGATAGGAAAGTTATACTGAAGCATTCGTTACGCTTCAATAACCGATAGATTAACTCCCAGCTAACGAAATATCGACGCCCTAATCCAGGATACTGGAGGTGAGTGAAAAATTAGATTGGCGAGCTCCGGACACCGGTCACTGGACACGGTGGAACCTAGCCATAATCTCATTGCCCTGGCCCAGTGCGGGGAACAAGTCACATGCGAGATGGATGTGACACTTCTTGATTGGAGGATGGAATATGTCGGACAGAATTACTGCTAGACAGGTAAGGAATACATAATTCATATATCTCAAATTTTTTGTAAAAACCGAAATTGTACGAGTCTGTATTGATTTTCCATTACTAGCATTTGTATCACATTTCTTATTTCCGTAAACAGACAGTAATAAATAAAGGTCAACGACGATTTGGAATGCAGAAAATAAATTATCATAAATTGAAGGGGCACGAACATCACCGAACAATTATTTTCGTCGCCCAGATTTTGTCTCTTGTACCAAATTCTGTACCCAAAGGGCGCAACGCCACAGGAATATTTGTGAGTCTTTTTACCAGGACACGGCAAATGGGAACCGAATCATTTCCGACTCGGATTATTGATTCTACATCGCCGGATTTACTGAAGATTTTCGACCAAAAACGTACTGCGGGAAATTGGGTTAAGTGCTCACTTCTAGGCCTGATCGACGGACTCCATCAGGATTTTGGGATCTAAAAATTTAGGCCAACTTTATAGCACTCGGTTGACTTGTTTGTATTTTTACAGCAATATCTGAAATCTTTCTTGAATTATATTTTATTAGGCCTTTAAACCTAAATTGGTCGAGACAGTTTGAGTAGGCTTCGTTTCGTCGACGAAGAGTTTTAAGTGACAAGTTACCAGTTATTGTACTAAAATGGAAAGATATTATAGTTCAAAAGAATATATAGGTCGGTTATAGCTATGTTATATCAAAACTGATACAGTATATTTTTTTTTCTAAGAGATAAGAAACGAATCACTCAAGTTATTTTGTAGACAAAAAGAAACGAGGCAACAATATTTTGTTTTCAATTATTTTCGATACCGCTCGTTACCTATATTTCTTATCGCTCATCAGACAGCTTCATCTACTCGTATTCCCGATCCACTTTACATAAATTACGTTTTCACACACTTCTCAACATGGAGTATCAATTTCGAGCAATAAAAAGTATTCGTAACAAGTACCCACATTCCCTTTATCTGAAGTACAAACCTTGGAATCTCATTACGACAAACAAATGTATCGATATCAGCTGATTGTATTATATTCAAAGGGAAATTTCTAAGATGCCTATAATGTATCGGGAATTATTGTTCCGAGTTTTTCCTACCCTCAATAATAACGTTTTCTTTGAAACACTTTAACAAAATTGTTGGGAATTTTAAGCCTTGCTCAATGAATTTTGGAATATTCAACTTTGTTTGTGCTGTCTTCTGTCGGTTCGTTTAGTGAAGGGAACACAATTTTCAGAATGTGGGATTTGTTGTGAATTTATGTATTCTTGTTTTCTTTGTTTCGGCTTTTTGTTGTTTGATATTAAGGTTGGTCTGTTGCCTTAGGCCCGGGACGACCGCTTTCTCTTTTAGCACGAAATCAATTTTCTATATCGATATCTGTAACTTTATCACCTTTTATTAAGGTCTGTCTACAAATTGTAAAGAGTTCCAAAAATATATTGCTTTCAGTTTAGGTTTTATATAACGGAGTATCTTTTTCAGATTTTCGTAGAGTAACGAGTAATAAAAATATTTTAATATGAGTCTGCTTGTTATGAGAAAAGTTTTGATGGAAATGATTTTAGTCAAAAAGCAATAAACACATTTTTATTAGTAAGTCTCCATCATAAATCGGACGAGGATACTTGCTTTTTTATTAAAATGTGAGATTAATTTAAAATAGAGATATTATTATTTTATTTACCAAATCATATTCATTTACTAGTTGATGCCCGTGACTTCGTCCGCGTTATCGTCGGTTATCAGCAAGGCCTTTTTTTGCGTGTAATCCTATTTTGTTTGTAAAATAAAAAGTAGTCTAAGTTACTGCTTACTACATCAACTATCTGCCAGCAAAAGTCCCGTAAAAATACATAGATTCAACCGTTTCAGAGATTAGTCGGAACAAACAGACAGAAAAAAAAAGTTTTTTTGATATTCTACTCTGTCAAGAAAGTACCGGGAAAAGATTAATAATACACAAAATGTTAGTTATTCATCCAAATTTATTTTATCACCTTCAAACTATGCTCCTTCAGAAACGATATACGAGTACTTACGCCAACGAATAATCAAATCATTAAAACATTTTTAATCGCTTTTTCCGGAATTGAGTTCTGTTCTCGCCGCGAATTCTCATAAGTCGCTTTATGTCTTCTACCGAATGAAAACGTGTGCCACGAAGTGATAATTTGAGTTTGGGAAAAAGAAAGAAGTCGGCTGGAGCCATATCTGGTGAATAAGGTGGTTGCTTGATGGTATCTGTTGAGTTTTTGGTAAAAAATTCGTTTACAATGATGGCCTTGTGCAAAGGCTCGTTATCGTGGTGCAAAATCAAAGAATTTATTTCTGTGCACAAATCTGTGCTTCTCGTCTAATTTGCTCTTTTAACCGCATAACGGTCAAATAATATTCTTTATTTACTGTTTGACCTTCCGGCAAGAATTCCGAGTGCACAATACCGCGATAGTCAAAGAAAACAGTCAACATGACTTTGACTTTTGATAGACTTTGGCGTGGTTTCCTCGGTTTCGGTTAAGTTGGACTGACTTGACTAGTTTGCATGTCAAACTCGCAAACCCACGTCTCGTCACCAGTAACAATGCGTTTCATGAATGTTAGGTCGGAATTGACTCGTTCTAACATGTCCTCAGCGACTCTTACGCGATTGAGTTTTTTGAGAAAATTCAGGTCTTCTGGAAATCGCCTAGCGGCAACATGCTTCATAGCCAAGTGATTATTTAAAATAGTACGGATCGACTTGTGAGACATAGAAAGTTTGGCGGCTCTCTCTCTCAAACTTGAATGAGGATTTTTAGTCACTATTTCCTTCACTTTTGTGATGTTAACTTCAGTTGCAGACGTTGATGGAATACCAGAGCAAGGCAAATCTTCCATCACATCTCTACCGCTTTTGAATGCTTTGTACCACTCATAAGCACGTGTTTTTGATAAAGTCGATTCACCGTAAGCCCTCTGTAACATTTTTAGTGACTCAGAAAATAAAATTCCATTGCCGACGCAAAATTTTGAGCAAACTTTTTATTGTTTATGTCCATTATGAAATTTGCAATACACACCAGATATGATATAACTAAAAACAGCACTGTGTTTAATATAAATAACAGATGTAACTTAAACTCCAAGCTAAAATGGAGAACAGTTGTGCCAATCTAACAAAAAGAAAAAAAAAATGAATTTGGAACCTTAAACAAATCATCCATTCCCGATACTTTCGACTGAATGTAAGTACCGTATATACTTTCATTTATTTATTAATTAAAAAAAGGTTATTTTGACGTTACAAACAGACGCTTCAATTTCATTTATTTGTGATGTAATAATGTATTGTTTAGACAAAATTGATAACTGTGTATATTCTATATCCGATACACAATGTATGTATATTCAAAGCTCTCGGTTAAGTTCAATCTGTTTGATATCCTTGTAAACTAATTAGACTGTCAAATGTAATGTTCTAGACACAGACAAGTCTGAATATTGTTATAACAGAATATGTTTCAAATTCAATGACAGTTTGCTGCCAAGTAATTCTATGTGTTTATAGATATTGTCAATAACGTGATAGACATGATCGACTTGGCTTTCAAAGCATAATGTTATTAGAACACAAGTCTGTTGTTTATTTTCTTGTTCGAAATATCTTGAGAGCTATTATATTAAATCAATTGCTGTATAGCAAGCACTATTTCTGTATATACTATGTGTTAGTATGGTGATACTATGAAACCACTTTCTTTGGTAAATTTGGAATTTAAAGATGATTCGTATCAAAAGACTAATTTAAATTTCTTTTGGTTTTATTACGAGAAATATTAGAAGCATACGAATTCCCTTAAGTGATTCTAATCACCTAATTTTATATATTTTGTTTATTTTTAACAACTTTTCTGCCTATCTCGGTTACTAAGATTTTAGACAATCTACATCTACAATAATAATAATTAATAATAATTATTATAAAGAGGAAAGATTTGTATTTTTGTATGTTTGTAATGAATAAACTCAAAAAGTACTTATCCGATTTCAAAATTTTTGCACCACTTGAATGCTACATTATCCTTGAGTAACAGGCTATATTTAACAATTGAAAAAATTAGAGATCCTTGAAAAAAATCAGGCATATTAAAAACCCCTAATACGATCATGAACGCTTAGTTTATGGTACAGAATACCAAATGTCGACTCGATTAAAACCTGTCGAAGATGCGCAAAGCCATTCCTTAATTAGAATAGAGTTGATAATCGTCACACGACTGAACAGAATTTCTTAAATCATAGCACAATAAACAGAACCGCCTTCAAAAACGAAAAAGTGATGAATAACTTTAGTACAGAACACACTTTAGTTTCGGAAGTCAGTGGCTTTGTTCTGTTTGTTGTTTTGTATTGCCACCGACTTCCGAAACTAAAGTCATGTGTGTTCTGTGCTAAAGTTATTTATCCCTTTTTGTTTTTGAAGGCGGTTCACTTTTTTGTAAAAAGTTTTTATTTTCCGCTTTTTAGTGCCTCCTTATCACCTAAATCCTTTAAGAAACGGCAACACAGTTAAAACAGAGATTGAAAGTCCTCCAAAGATGGAAGAAACAAAAGCGTCTTCTATGTACATTTTTCTGGATTTTGTTGTTTTTTTCAAAAGGCGCTGAATAAATTTCTAGTTGTAAATTCTAAACCCTTCTGCAAAATGTAACAAACACTTTTCTGAAAACCGCATCAAAATCGGTTCAGCCAAACGGGAGATAATCGCGGACAAACATACATACCCTTTTTTCAAATAAATAAAAAAAATAAGTCTGTTCAGATGTTTCAGTGCTACGATGATACAGACAGACACAAATCTGTACACACAAAGGTATACACCTCAAACTTATAACACCAACCTTCGGCAACCTTACCGATCCTTCTGTCTCGTCTTCGTCGGGGGTAAAAAATGGTGTCATTTATATAAATATAGTCCATTTAGCTTGTTATTCTATCTGTAAATCTATTTACAAAACTTTTGGCGTATTTCACAAAACTTATGAAACTTGTGTAAGTTTTTTAACCATAAAAGATAAATGAAAGTTTTTTGACAGTATTTATAAACTGACAAAAATTCAAACTTTATTCGAAGTCTAAAATTTTTACTAAATAATATAAAAGTTCGCCTTTATATATTGTTATTTAAAGCTTGCATACCTATCAATGATGGTTAAACAATAAACCTTTTATCAATTTAAAATCATATTCAATAAATATTAAATTACCATAAAACCATCCTATTAAAGGCAAAGCTAAACTAAACACATAAGTAAAGTCATCAGGTTTGCTAAACGCGCGTATTCGCCGCGACAGGGCACGTGCACAAACATGCATTAGCATAATCAAACGCGGCGTGCTGCGTGCGTTACGTCACGCACTGGAGAGGAAAAACGCTGCGTATGTTCGTCGTTTGATTTACTAAAATATTACGTATAATATGATTGACAAGATTACGTTGATGATCCTAATATCAGTACGTCGATGTAATTGCTACACATACACTTTTTCTTCATCATCATCATTTCAGCCCAAAGACGTTCACTGCTGGACATAGGCCTACCCCAAGGGGGGTTTGCCATAATAGTCACGCTTGGCAGGCGGGTTGGCGATCGTAGTATGGTTGTTACAAATGCAAACAGAACGCTGCTGCCCATTCTCTGGTACGTCCCATAGTCGCCTCTTACGACACCCACGGGAAGATATGGGATGGTGCTATTCTTTACGTCCGATACCATACGGACTTTTTATTATGCAGTTGTAATGAATGATAATGACGAAAATCCTCGTCATGACTGGCCCATACTTTTATAATGACAGATATAATTATTTTTTTTATAATTAAAGAAAATCTGTACTAATTTTATGATATCTCAAAACCATTACCCTAACTGGTTTATTATATGGAATTACTACTACCTACTATTATTTATTTTACAACAAATATGTCATCTAAGTACATTTTCCTAACCGCAAGGAAAACCGCAGCTTTATTTTAACTAAGTGCGTCTTCTTAAGACCTCAAGATTATGCAGCGTCTTCCCACACTATAACGTGTAAAAACATAAATAATCTAGTTAATATCTTGCTTAGAAACAGTTTAGTCCTCATTTAACTCGATGCGAGGATCTATAAGATAGAGGACTAGCCTACGTGACTACTTACGTATTTTTTCTATTTTCTTGCCGAATTTTAGGGTTTGAGAGAATAAGAAGGAATTGAATCGAGAGGTTATTAAATTAGATTGAGGGTAAGGGTCATTCTGGGTCCTAAGGACCAGTGCCTAAACATGAGAGCTGTTAGAGATTCTAGGCTAATAATAAAGTTTCAAATGAATGCTTGATTTATAAAGTCTTGCTTCACATCTTACGGTTGGTTGTTAGGCAAACTAATCAATATCGAAGTATAGCGCATAGTTTACAACTAATCCTCAACCATCAATTTACAAGCACTTATCTATTAAATACCAATTCAAAATAGATTTTCAAGAACTTCTTAAAGTCGAACCGTTAGTCAATTCAAATTCAACTTCTAGTAAATGATGACACTACTTAATCTAGTTCAAAATAAACCTAGAACATTCAATATAAATCCCTTTTACCAGTGAATAAAGTAGAAAGAAGATTAAACGTTACCCTAAACTGCTGGGTACATGTTCGACGATCAATTTGTCCGGCGGACAGTTCGTCCGAAGGCCATCAAAACAAATGCTACAATTTATTTGATCCATTTTCTATCACACACGTATACTTGAAGATGTTTCGACTAAATTTCCAGCCTCGTGGATGTAGTAATTTAATTTTTGTTGCCTTCTAAGATGGATTTTCTTGGGTAGAGATGGGCTGTACCTGTCGACTGGTAATGGAAGTTGAATATTTTGCTAACATTTGGATTATTTAAAATGATATCTTTAGCGGTAAAGATAACAATATTTTGCAAATAAGAGTTTTAGTTTCTACACAACAAACTAATTAACCTACTTTCAACACATATGCAAAGTAAACCCACTTTTAAAAGAACATTGACTCAATGACTGCTTTCCTTGATTTCACCCAACTTAGAAACCTGTTCACTACCATATCCTAATTTATAGTTCCAAAAATAATGCACACACCCACACTTCTACACAAAATAGGAAAAAAGAGTTAATATTAATCTTGTTTGTAATATTCTTATTTTTAATTACACTAGCGACCAGCCCCGGCTTTGCGCGGGATGCAATGTAGATAGAAAACTATACGTATAAACCTTCCTCTTGAATCACTCTATCTATTGATGAAAATCGCATTAAAATCCGTTGAGTAATTTAATAGATACATACAGATGGCGGGAAGCGACTTTTGTTATTATTGTGTAGAGATAATAAATCGCCAAAATGAATTAATGAACACAACTGTGATTTCAAAGAAAACGTCTCCAAGTTATAGGTACTATGATATACAACTTTGATATTTCATACTATGATATACTGTATACTAAGGGGATGGCGATGTAGACCGAGATATAACGCACCGGATCAACGCAGGATGGATGAAATGGCGACAGGTCACTGGAACAACTTGTGACCCATGGATGCCCCTCAAGTTAAAAGGGAAAATCTACAAGTCCGTGATAAGACCTGTCGTACTGTATGGATCGGAATGTTGGGCCGTGAAGAAGGTGGATGAAAAAAGATTGCACGTAGCGGAGATGAGAAAGTTGAGATGGATGTGTGGAGTTACCAGAATGGATAAGATAAGAAATGAATATATTAGAGGAAGTTTGAAAGTGGCGCCAGTGACAGAAAAGTTGAAAGGGAATCGTTTGTCTTGGTATGGGCACGTGAAGAGAAGAGACAAAACTCATGTGACCAAAAGACCTATGAATATTAATTTGGATGGATGGAGAGGGAGAGGAAGGCCAAAGAAAAGATGGGTGGATTGTGTGAAGAATGATATGAATGAAAAGGGAGTCAGTGAAAGCATGACGTTGGACAGGACGGAATGGAAGAAGAAAACATGTCGCGCCGACCCCAAGTAACATGGGATAACGGCAGGGAAAAGAAGAAGATATACTGTATACTATGAGTTTCCTCGCAACAACACGCAAATTTGCGTACCACAAGCCAGAACTACTCTGCGCAAAAGTGTCTTTTGCATGGCTCCAATAATTTATAATAAATTGCCAAAAAGTTGGAAAGTTTTAAGTGAGGTACAGTGGAACAACGTAATTAGTTTACACATTGCACGCACACGCGGTATGAAGAGTTACATACACAAACGTTAAATAAAACGAACGAGTTCTGCTTTTTATTAGTGTGCGTATGTCGCGTCACTAAGCAGTAACTATAATATCAATGTATGTATCGTCATCAGTAATCTGTGTAATTGAATAAGTTATAATATTTCGCACTCAATCATTGTAACAGGTTTGGCGCAATGGCTAACGTATCTGGTTAGTTATTAAGAAGTCTTAAGATCAAATCTCGGTTGCAATACATTCTTTTTGTTTTGTAAACATAATTTTCGTAAAACTTTCATTACCTAGTTGAATTGCTAACAATTCAATTCCGTTCACAGATGAGTAAAATAACGTTTGAGAAGTGCGCACGGAACTCTCAGCCAATTTATTTTGACCGTTTAGGATATAACTACCCACAATTTTTGTTTATTTTTTTATACTTCCACCTTAGTTTATAAAAAATGAGCATTCTTAGTTGTCAGTCTACGAATATAAATTGCAATCCTAAGTATATAGATGAACACACATATTTCTGTGCGTTCTTTGTTTCTGATCCAATTGTGCTTCAACTTCTTCCAACCATGCAACAAGACGCAATTCATTGTTTTGCATGAGCATTACGTTTTCATTAGTGAAATTGCAAGGTGATTATTAATATCGGTGAGTAACAAAGCTACTCGTGACAATGTTTTCATTACGTTAGTAATATTCCAACTCAAATTCTTAACTTATCTCACCTTTGACCTATGACTAAATTAATGTAAAATAATATTTAAATATATCAAAATTTGATTCTGATAAAATTTACTTATGCCAGTCTGTTTTTGTCTAACATAAAACATTTAGTCGAAATAAAGAAAAACTTTTAAATTATGTAATTAAAATAGTCATGAAACACGTTTATTATTTATCTAATAAATAAATAACGGTATTAAGTTTTATTACAACGAGGCAATATAAGACAGTCAGTTAATTTATCTATGATTAATTATCCACCAATTCACCATTGTTTATCTGCATTATTTTAAATATTATTTTGTTTTTATTCATTAAGGAGAACCGTGCAGTTGTGTCCATCGAAGTGCGTATTCTGAAGAAATAGACCATCATCGACGTGGGCCAAAACCGAAGGCGAATTCTTCGGCTCGTTACCACGACATCGTGGCAAGGCTGTTTACGGGACTAATCCGTTTTTATCCACCCGCATAACTGCATCAACACATAATGACATGTGTGCTTATAAACAGTGCGATATCACCTGCTGACCGGCATGAAGCTGGTTTAAGTTGCAGTAAGCCACCACGGAAGATTTTTCTGTCCAACGCTCACCGGCAAAAACAAATTCTATTCGCTAGGTCATATTATTACTTATATTTATTTTAATTGGGAGAACAATGTGTTTATTTTAGTGATGAGAAATGTTTAAAGTCGTTTATGGATGGCGTTAAATTACTGTAAACGAAGCCGAATTACTATTAATATACTTAGGTTTAAAAGCTACTTCATGTTGCCGTGATTCTCTTATAAACACCTAAGTTATTATGTATAGTCCGTAGTTGACAGTTATTTGCAGTATATATTTTGAAGTGTAAGTGATGTTATTGTTATTCAGTTAGAAGTTAAATTAATTTCTTACTATCTAACATGTTGATTCACTTCACTTTCAATTCCACTTTGTTTAAATTTGTATACATTGAAAAAACAATTACGTCCATTCATATTCAATAAAAAGAAAACTTTGTCTTGTCTTATGAACTCTTAATGAAGTTGCCAATAGTGTTCTAGTCATAAAAAAGTTAGGTATCAATAGCGATATAATAATATTTTTACAATAGTTTGCGTTATATAAATAATTGTATTGGTTACACGTAGTTTTTTATTTGCTAATATTAAAACCCATGCCAAATTGAACCCTAAGCCAACTCTTGTAAGAAACATAATAGTCGAAACGAGCTGGCTCATTCACTAATGACCCAATAGCGATAAGGAACAATAGGATTCCGCATTCCATTTTTTATTTATTAGTGATCGATGATTCCAACGCCTAGGTTATTTAATAAAATATTTTAATTTATTTTATTGGTTTTATTTAATTACCTTTTTATTTTTTTGTTTAAGTAATTTTATTTGACACAAAATATTAATGTTTTATAGGACAAAGGAAAAATAAAAACCCAAAACCATAACACCTGCCGGGGTTTGATCTTACGACACGAGGCTTATATATGCCAAGTGCTTTCACCGACCGGCTACCTGGTCCTTATTTAAAAGGTTGAAATATTGGACTTCATTCAATTAAAATTGGTATACGTGGGTATATCATACGCACACAAACAGTTTAACTTCATAACCGACCAACCGACTAGTTCATTTACACACACAGTGACAATATCCCGTATGTGTGGCCTGTAAATCAATTACGTTGGTCGAGTGTACAGTTTAAATTGAAAGTAAAAAAAAGTAGAAAGAGCCTATTACACCATTATTGATTTTTTATGTGAAAAATATTTTGAATGACTATAATCATTTTGACCTATTTATTTTGACTACTATATAGATACATGTTTTGTTTAATTGTGGTTATTTGAAAAATTGCTTATACTTACCTTCGTACTTAAATATTTGTATGCCATTGTCTAAGGCAAGCATGACGATCTGTTTATAGTATTTTTAACAACTTTCATGCTGATTTTTTCTGTATGTATACTCATGTTGGAACAAATAAAATTATCTTGTCTTACAAAAATTGGTCAGAGGGGTTGGTGACCTGACTAAAAAGACCAAGTTTAGGGCACAAAAGAACCCACTTATCTTATCACACAGGTTTATATGCCACCAATAAAATAAAAAATTGTATCGGTAGACAAATTTAAGTTTAAGCTGTAATTCATGGTAAGAAAATAAATATTACTATTTTTTTTCATAAATATTGTAATGGCAAAAGATGACAAAACCGAAGAAATCAGTTTTAACAAATTCAGCCATATTTTGCAATGTAAGCACGCAAAATATAATTACAAAATTTAATTTCATTGAAAAAAAAAATACACAAGGTAACTTTAAAAATCCTTCTTATTAAAGAACTTACTTATATTTTAATATCCTATGACAACAGCTATAAAGGTTCGGAGTCTTTTATAAAATAATGAACGCGGCAGCTCTTTTCAACTCTTTGGTGATATAAAAACTATTTTTAAAAGTATACTTTAATGAAGTATATCACTTATGGGCTATTGTTTCTGGGTAGAGTTTTAGTTTTAACAAAATACCTTAAGATTTCCTCACTTTTGCTTAAATTTCCAGTTTAAGTAAATTCGCGTACTGCATCTAAAATAATCCACCTAGTGTTCAATATTTGTAGAACCTATAACCAAACCACTATTATTCGTGATGTCTACAAATGTTTGCCCAGGTCGTTTGTTGGTACATGTAAATTGCGTACATATGGGCAAACAAGACACCGAAGTGTATCTCAAGTTGAAATCTAACCGAAATGGACGACCGCAGGATGGTGCACACTTCAAGTCAAGTAAATTTTGGATAGGCGTAGATGAACACTGTATAGACTGCCTGATAGGAACAGGTCGTGCATGGAACGCTTTCTGTTGGCCATTCTCTAAGTGAAGTGAAGAAGTTTACAGACCATAAAAAAATTATTAGTGAAATCCTATATTTGACAGTTTAACTGTATTTTTTTTCTCTATTCCTGGCTGATGGTAATAATAATAATAAAATAATAATAATATGTGGGGACATTTTCACACACGGCCATCTGACCCCAAACTAGGGAGACCCTGTACTATGGGTGTCAGACAGCTGATATACATACACAAATACATTTTTTTTTTGTAAATACATACATTTATAGATAAACACCACCCAGACACAAGGCTAACAGAAGTGCTCATCACACAAAAATGTTTACCCTGGGCGGGAATCGAACCCGCAACACGCTGCGCAGCAGTCGATCGCTCAGCCACTGCGCCAACCGTGTCGTCATGGTGGTGATCATGAACCTCACAATGGTGGTAAGGTTGGTTTTCTTATATCTCTCCCCCACTTTTCTGACACCGTATCGTATAAGGTTTGATTGTTATCTGTCATTTAAATTATGGATAAGAAATGTGAGTCCAAATCCTTATAACATATTGCTTATAATTCATTATCCTGTGACCTTAAAATGTTGCACGCTAGATCATACTTAGCTAAACATGTTTGTGAGTTTTCCTTTTTATACCACCATTTCATACTGTGTTTTACGCAAATACACGATTTATTATTATTCTTATTTATTCATTGTATAATACACATCATTATTTAATTTTTATTAATATTGATTAAAATAAAAAATTAGTTGTTCACCGGTATCGGGAACAAGGTCCAAGCTTCCGGTGGTCAGGGCTCCTGAGAGAGGAATCTCCTGACTATACGCGCCGTGTCCAGGAGTACCGCTTTCTGAATCAAGCCCTTGATCCAGCTGCCCAAAGAGAGCCTCCTCGGATGTTACTATTATTATTATAATAAGTCCAAATATAAATACAAATACAAGTCCAAATAAGCAAATTCTGTATGAATATGCAAGATACTTTTACTATTGTATTTTTAGTCGACCGACAAACTAAGCTCACCTTACATCTTAATAAAATTCTCAAGTGGATTACCTCAGAGGCAAAGGAACCCAGAATTGTTTTAGAACGCAAGACTGCCGTTTCTTTCCATCTCTAAGCAACTATTCGTACGTGATCGAGCGACCACGGTGAACGGGAAGCGAAGAAAGAAAATAATTCTGAGGTAATCATGTAACTGGAGAGATAATAACGGGCCTTCGGGTCGAATGATAAATTGAAAAGGACCACGTTTGTGTAAATTTCTTTTCAAAGATTCGGGACGATGTTTTTTGTCCATGTGTGAAGAATGTGAACGTGATTATGAGGGTTTTGTAGCTGAAAGGATAATTTAGGTTATGTATGAAATTCTACGTGATTTTTGTATTTTTTTATTTTACTGTTGAGTAATGACCGCACAGGAACCTGACTTATCTTGGAATATTGCTGAGATATAGTGACTTAAGATGGCATTCACTCCGTGTACAGTTTTACCAAATAGAAAAATGAAGTTTCCATTTGGTAAAAACTTGAATTACCAGTAATCAGTAGAACCACAGATTATGAAAGAAAAGGCAGATAGACCGCGCGGAACACTGAAAGTGAAGCCAAAAAAGCAAATACAGATTCAAAAACAAATACCTACAACGCGCTTCATTCTGTGCTGACACGAGTCAGTATAGCATGAAACGCCGCATCGTATAAAATACAAATAAAAAATACAAATACAAATTCAAAAGCGAATACAATCACGATATTGTAGGTATTCGCTTTTGAATTTGTATGTGCTTTTTTGGCTTCACTTTCAGTGTTCCACGCTATCTGCCCTTTGTTTCATAATCTGAGAGTAGAACTACCTATACAAAATCTCCAAATTGTGAAGATCCGGTTACAGTCAATTTATATTCTTCAAGCAAAACACAGAGGAGTAATATTTGCGCAGAACATGCCATAATAAATCCGATACCAAAAATATAGGACTCCCAACATTATAAATCCCCTTTTGATTCCCGCCATCTTTCAAAATATTATCGCTCAGAAACTACCTGTTTAATAGAGCGCTAGCACAATAGTGTCCCAAAGGAAAAGTCACAGGTAACAAAGGACCAATACCTCCGAAATAAATCAAACCTTCGGGTCTTACTGAGCATTGTGCCTACCCGAACCACACAGAATTATCACCTTTAAATTCCCATTTGTAAAGCTCATAATTCCATGAAATATTTTACTTGTAGTCTTATTTTGTGTTGGACAATTCAAAGGAATATAAGCTGTATTGTTAGGAGTACAAAGGTGGTGTTTCTATGTGGTGTAGAGACATTAATCAGCGGCCGTCAGTTTGACGCACAAAAGCGTCAAATGTTCGTTGTGAATGAATGAAGTAATTTGTTGTAGATATATTTTAGTACATAGTGTTTGTTTGTTTTGGTTTACGCTTTGGTTTTGTTATTTTCGATTAAAACTCATCATAATTAATCATTTTGAATTAGGAACTTATTTAATACATTCCTATCTATTTTCACATACAATGGATACAGTTTTCATTCTAGTAAGCGACTAAGGTGCAACTTCAACAAGAAAATGGTAAATTTTCTTGAAAATTCACTTTTGTGTATCTATTTATAATATGTATATTTAAATGTATTCGTGTATGTATATCAGCTACCTGACACCCTAGTTTGGGTTCAGGTAGCCGTGTGTGAAATGTCCCCACATATTATTATTATTATCCATTTAGATGGTTTTCAACCGACTTCAAAAAAGGAGGAGGTTATCAATTCGTCTGTATTTTTTTTTTTTTTTTTATGTTTGTTACCTGATTTCTTGGGACTGGGTGAACCGATTTTGATGATTTTTGGAAAGCTAGTGCTTCCCGTGTGGTCCCATTTTAATTTGGTCCAGTTCTGACAATGACATCCATGACAAAACCGTATAAGTCTTAAATTTTCATTAAGTATGTGCGCGATTTCTCCGGCAAACGTAGACCGAAAATTATTTATTTTATGGATAGGGTATGCTTCAGGGGTGGTCCCATATAAATTTTATCGAAATTGATACAGCACTTTTTGAAAAATCAACAAATACCCAAAAATTTTACATAGACGACGTTTTAGTTTCATCAATCTTTGTAGTAGTTAACTTTCAATCTCTTCTTAATAATGGATGAGAAGGAGGTACTAAAAAGCGTAAAATAAAAAGCTTTTCACAAAAAAGACAACCGCCTTCAAAACGTGAAAAATAACTTTAGCACAGAACACACATTGACTTTAGTTTCGGAAGTCGGTGGCAATACAAAACAACAAACAGAACAAAGCCACTGAATTTCGAAACTAAAGTCAATGTGTGTTCTGTGCTAAAGTTATTTTTCACTTTTTGAAGGCGGTTGTCTTTTTTGTAAAAAGCTTTTTTCAATGGCAACTGTTGTATATAAGTACTAGAGGGTAACCATCTTAACACAATGTTTTGGCCATCTCTTTAACATTATCTTGAACTAGTTTCTGTCAGCGAATTCATCTTTGTATACTCCAGAATTAAGTCCTAAATTACTCCATTTGATCACCATAAGCTGCCTAGCATTTTCCCATGAATGAATACCAGTGTTTTATATGGAGTGGCTAGCTATCTGACCTCCACAACCCAGTTACTGGGTAACACGGTACCCCTGGTAAAACTTTCTGGCTTCTGACTACCCATAACGACTACGAAAGAATAAAAAGATCTGCGAAAGACGGCGTGACCAACGGCTTTACGACTTTCCGAGGCACGAAGGGTAGTCAAAAAACGAAACAAAAATTATCCTGTGTTAAGCCAGATCAATATCTAATTGTGTGTCTAGCGAATTCCGTTCAGCTGTGGAGTGTGAAAGAGTAACAAACATTCATCCATCCTGGATCCATAGCAGGATGGGTAAGGCTTTGGTGTGGGATGCAACATGTGTCGACAACCTTTCGCCATTTCATCTTTCTTTCACGCGACGTGTTGTACTGGGGCGGCTGCGGCAGGTGCCGAAAACCTCAAACAGCGCAAATATAACCGCCTTCTTCGAAGCTATATTTAAGCCCTTTGGGGTGGAAACGCTATGGCCATGGGGCCCGAATGCTCATTTTGTTTTAAGGGACATCGCCAAGCGACTGGTCGACTCTTCACGTGACCTGACCTGAGGGCTGGCCTATTCTGAGCTAAAGAATCAGCATTGGCATACAGCTTCAGCTATGCGGGCACGTGTCCCGTTAAAAGCGATATGGACGAGGTTTTTGATACCTTATAGCCCATTAAATGTCCAGAAGCCAAATATTGGTCGTTTGTCATTGTTTAACTAATGTATCTCCTAATTAACAATTGAGCTCATAAGCTCCCCCTCTTTCGTTGTGTTTGTTTTAGTTGCACATAATTTTATTGCTTTTATTTTTAAGTGTCGTATTTATGTGATATATACTAATAGCAGGATTGAATAGGGCTATTTTTCCTAAATTCTCTTCAACAGTTAGCACAGTCCTGTCCATCTTTTATTACATCATCACAATTCATAACAGTCCTATAACAACCCTTCAAAAATACGTTTAAAATTCACATCAAAAGTTGCTACATACATATAAGCGGTTAGTAATTGAAGCCATAACCGCTCAAATTGGAATTCAGCAGTAAAAACATATTAATGGATAACATGGCGGGCCAAATCGCCAATTAATTCAACAATTATAACTTCTAACTGTATTCATAGGGCGAGTACAGTCAGCTTGATTGTTATCTAGTCAAATGGTTTTGTTTTTAATTAGCTAAAGGAAATTATGGAACGAAATTTGAAAAAAAAGAAATCTGAAAGATAGAAAGTAGTTTGAAAGGGAGCGAAAATAGCTTGAGGATGCAAAATTAAATAACGCAGAGACTGGATTTTCACTTTCCCAGGTAAATGTTGCTGATTGGTAAGAGAAATTTCCAAATATACACATATCCAAATGTATGTACTTACCATGCGTCGGTCGGTATACTTCATTATGAACCGCAATACATGGTCTATCTTTGTGGCCAATTTTATTTAAATCAGTTCAACAGTTTACGTTTCATTGAGTAACAAACATGCTCACATTTACAATATCTCATCTGCCTAGTTTTTTCCCTTTTCGGCTTCCAGTCTAACAGCTAAATACCAGACCCCTACAACCTAGTAAGACTGGTAGTCAGACTTTCTGACTTCTGACTTTCCATAACGACTGTCAAAGATCTACGAATGACAGCCGGGACCAACGGCTGTATAACAATTACAATTACATTTACAATATCCATAAAGTAATAATATTATGTATACGGTAAGTAGAAATATTAATAGTTATTTGTTATACAAGAGTGCAAAGTTGCTTTTTAACCGCGTGTTCAATTTTGATGACCGAGCAAGCGAAGGATTCTAAAATTGAATCACGAGCGCAGCGAGTGATTCAAAATTAGAATCCTGAGCGTTAGCGCGGGAATCAAAAGAGCACGAGGTGAAAAATCTTTGCACTCGAGTGCAACACGTAACTTTTCATTCCACCTCAGCGAGGAAATGACTAAATGCAAAAAAAAAACGTTTACAAAGTCTGAGTTTTTAACAAATTAAAAAAAAGTTGTATGGTATATTCGGCACCATAGAGGTAGCAGTAAATAGGTTTAATGTTTTTTTTAAATTCACAAACTTAGTGCACACGATGTTCTAAATTCAATTTACTTTATCCTCTAGAGAATAAAAACGGCTTTTCCACTCAGATATTGAAGATAAATTTACTTTATCCTCTAGAGAATAAAAACGGCTTTTCCACTCAGATATTGAAGATTAAAAATACTCTTTCCGAGATGGTGGGATGAAAAATATTAATAACATCATGAAATTCATTGAGCCATACTCAGCTGTAACAAGAGATACCCCATAGATATTGACCAATTATTTCACTAGGAATATTCTAATATGGCCGACTGTACGTTGACTAATATCCGGGAAGGGTGAGCTTAGCGCACGCATATGAAATTCAATGAGCTCAGTCGAGCGGAGCCGAGCTGAGCCGAAGGTAGGCGAGGTGTGCCGAACTTTGCCGAACTGAGCTATTAACTCCCTTCAGTCTTGTTTAAGTTTACATGAGCGGATACTCGGGTAAGTTTGGGACAAGAATGAAGTTTCAAGGGGAGGGTGTGAATATTAATAGGTTTTTTACTTACAAGGATTTTAACTTTATACTCATAGATACAACATTAATTGTTTGTTTATTCACGTCTAAATTGATTCTACCTTTTTTACCGTTTATAATTGATTCATAAAAATAATTGAATTTGACCTCAACAATTTTAAATCTAAGTAAAGTTGGTTATCATTCACACCACAATCCAGCAACAAAAGTGGGCGAGCAGTGGTACCGTGTCAACAGCCTCGTTGCAGCATCTTGTAGTTGAGTTGTGGTAACTATGAGAACGTGTCTTTACGATGTAGTTGTCAATATCGTTCACGCGGTTGACTTTGACAGGAAAATGTGGACCGTGTTAATAAAACTATCCATTTTCATACTAATAAGCGGACACCCTTGTGTTGTCGTTGTTGTGTGGTTGTGTGGTGGTTGTGATGTGGTTGTGGTGTGGTTGTGGTGTGGTTGTGGTATGGTTGCGGTGTGGTTGTGGTGTGGTTGTGGGGTGGTTGTGGGGCGGTGTGGGGCGGTGTGGGGTGGTTGTGGTGTGGTAGTAGTTGTGGTTGTGGTGTGGTTGTGGTGTGGTTGTGGTGTGGTTGTGTTGTAATTGTGGTGTGGTTGTGGTGTGGTTGTGGTGTGGTTGTGGTGTGGTTGTGGTGTGGTTGTGGTGTGGTTGTGGTGTGGTTGTGGTGTGGTTGTGGTGTGGTTGTGGTGTGACTGTGGTGTGGCTGTGGTGTGGCTGTGGTGTGGTTGTGGAGTGGTTGTGATGTGATTGTTGTACGACCGTGTGAAACAACCCTAGAAAAGTATTACTTAATTTTCTATACCCAATATAATCTCTATAAATACAATCCACACCTGAAATGTTACTGTTTCAGTGGGTGACTATTTCTCTTAGATAATTACATTTCGATAGCACTTCAGTACACTTGTGACAAAACACAGGTAGTATTTGATAGCAAAACACACATTCCGTTTTACGATACGTACAATAGATTTCTGTTAGGGCTGACAAAAATAAATATTGTACAGGAAAAAATGTTCGGTTAACTTATTATTATTTACATTTAAAATTATAATTATATACAAAACTTATAAGTAAAAATAAAATTGTTATCTGTTGGAGTGTGTTTGGTTAGTTATGCTGCCAAGACTAAATTTCTGAACCGATTTTGATAAAGTTTGGTTTAGACTAAGCTTGAATTCCAAGAATAGACATATGCTTTTAATTCTCGACTTCATCTGAAGCCGCGAAAACGGACATTTCTGCGAATGAATTCTCAGGTAAAAGTTAGTTTTCTCTATAAAAAATATAACATTTTCAGATTATCAAATAAAAGGCAGATAGACCCTGCGGAACACTGCGAGTGAAACGACAAAAGCAAATACAAATTCAATAACGAATACCTACAATCTCGTGATTGTATTCGCTTTTAAATTTTCATTTGTAATAGAACCAATTTGTTATTTTTTTTAACAATACTTCGCTTCGTGCTGTACTGACTCGTGTCAGCATAGCGCGTAGCAAATTGTAGGTATTCGTTTTTTAATTTGTATTTGCTTTTGTGGCTTCACTGTCAGTGCTCCGCACGGTCTATCTGCATTATGTTTCATAATCTAAGATAAAATCCATCGAAGAATAACGATAAAATGATGTACCCTGCACTAAGTGACCACAAAACTATAGCCGCTTAAATAAGACCGTTTCTGAGGAAGCTGCGCGGTGCGGGAGGGGTGTGGTGACGTGACACAAGAGCTCACTGATACGTCAACTTGTGACAACTGTCACCCCTCCCGCACCGCGCAGCTACCTCAGAAACGGTCTCAATTAAACGGTCGGGCTATAGTTACCGGTCAGTCATTATAATTAGTTTAATTATGCCAAAGCTAGAACAAGCTACTCTGCAGCTTTGAAAGATACGCACTCAACCACTAATGGGATGATATCTCCTCTTTGGATATCTCCCACTCTCGACGACACGGTTGGCGCAGTGGTTGAGTATCATCATCATTTCAGCCGAAAGACGTCCAATGCTGGAAATAGGCCTCCCCAAGGGGGGTTTTGCCATAATCGCCACGCTTGGCAGGCGGGTTGGCGATCGCAGTATGGTTGTTACAAAGGCACAGAGAACGCTGCTGCCCATTCTCTGGTAAATCCCTTAGTCGCCTCGGGAAGATGTGGGATGTTGCTATTCTTTACGCCCGACACCACACGGACAACGGGTGGTTGAGTTTATGGTTTTGTTTGGCCTACAGATAGTTGTTCCGGGTCTGGCTGTTTGTGTATGTGAGTTTATATGTTCGTAAACTCACCCACGACACAGGAGTAATTCCAAGTGTGGGGCAACGCTTTTAAAATAAAAAGACGAAAAACGATACACATACCCTAACACAAGAACCTTAATTTTTTGGAACGAAGTTCCTTATCGCGCGGTGCGAAAGGGGGCTAGACGGAAAAATTTAAGACCAAAAGTTGTAACGACACTTTTTGCTATAGTTGTAAGCCGTGCGGCGTGCGCGTGTTTCGCTGTCCGTCTCTCTCTCTCTCTCTCTCATAGAAAGCAAGACAGTTATTTTCGTTAAGTTTATATTACATTTGTTAATAATAAAAAAAAATATTATTATAACTTAAAAAAAAAAAATTACAATTCCTTCACTAATTAATCGAAAGGAACTTCTTTCCATCCGGGTGTCCCTTGACACCTCTCAAGTTGTTTTTTTAACATTAATTGCTTCTAATCGCTACTTCATCTGCGCTGACTTCATAAACCAAACCACTAAATTATCCCACGGGAAAACCAAAGCAGAATAAAAATTATACAAAGAGATGATGATGAATCGAGAGCTCAGCTACAGGCCGATCAGTTAAGGTTAACCTAAGCTTTCTGCGGTCGATCCGTTGATGGGTGACCATCCATTTCAAACCGAGGTCCCTCTGCGCCTTAGAAAGCACGTAAAGCCGTTGACCCCGGCTGTCATTCGTAGATCTGTGACCATCGTTATGGGTAATCAGAAATCAGAAATTCTGACAATCAGTCTTACTAAGCGGTATCCTGTTGCCCAGTAACTGGGTTGTGGAGGTTAGAGAGGCAGTCGACCCAAACATAGTTAGGAAAAGGCCGAATAAATGATGTGATACGCTAGATGAAGGTGTGACAAATTTCTGATAATTCCATTTAGCCGTTTAAGTATGAAAGCGTTAAAATCCATCCTCAGAAACTTTCGTGTTTATTCTAGGTGAAACGTCAAATACGCAAAACCTGAAAATAGTTTGATTAGAATAATGAGCAGAATCAATTGAACCACTTTATAATATAGGTCACATTTTTCAAAAAATCTTCATTAAACATGTTGCTCTGTCTATTTATTAATAAGTCAAGCCATCACGTACGCAAACCTGCCAAAATAGTTCTTATTTCAATGCAAATATACGAGTCTTAGTAAAACTAAAACATCATTAAAAACGTTTTTTTTTTTTTTCTCGGAATTAGGTTAATTGAATTAAAAATCATTTGGAGTGTCTGAGGTTTTGCGTGTTTAACGTTACACCTTGTATAGTAGTTGGATTTTTCTATATTATCCCCATTTCTAACAATAGCAGAAATTAAATTAAGGTATTACTCTACCACCGCACTCTGCCCCCCTGCCCCACCGTCGCACAGTGGGGCAATCACCATCTAACACAAAACAGAGACATCCCTAAAAGTGAGTATTCTCTTAACTGATAAAAATCTGAGTTCTTGTGAAGTTAGTGCCGTTGTGTGCCGTCGGGACGCTAATGCCGTTGGCGCAGTGACGCCGCGGAATTCTAAGTGAGGGACGCAAAAACATTATGGACAAGTCAGAGTGTGAGTTGGTGATAGTGGGTTCTGCGTGATTATTTTTTTTTTTTGTAGTTGGCAAACATTTAGCTTGCATGTTCCGGCCAGTGTTGATTTTGTTGTACAATGGTAATTAACCGACTTCAAAAAGTAGGAGGTTCTCAATTTGGTTGGTTTTTTTCTTATGTATGTACATCGATTACTCTGAGATTTATGATCCGATTTACGTGATTCTTCTTTAGTTTGATGCGAAATAGTTACCATTTGGTCCCATAAAAATGTAACATTATTTGGCCCAGTAGTTTTTATTTTTTTTTTTCTAACATTTTTATTTTAACATTTTTTTATTTTTTAAATATTTATTTTTATGTTAGACCACGCGTAACTTTTTTCAGTGTAGTCCGATTTTGATGATTCTTTTTTTAATTGATAGTGTATACCTAAAATTTGGTCCCATATAAATTTCAACAAAATATTTCACCCCTATGGGTTGAAAATTAAAGGATCACCGATTTTTTTGGTATCTCCGTTTCGTAATTAATAAGTAAGCACTAAAAAACGAAAAAAAAAATTTTAACAAAAAAGACAACCGCTTTCAAAAAATAAAAAACAACTTTCAATTCGCAAGTCGATGGCAATACAAAACAACACGCGAAACCAAAGCCGCCGACTTGCGAATTGAAAGTTTATTTTTTTACTTTTTGAAGGCGGTTGTCTTATTTGTTATTTTTTTTTTAAGTTCACATTTTACTATCGTTAGCCTATAGTACCATAGTTGGAATTAGGCCTCTCCAATTGCTTGCCATTCGAATCGATCTACGGTAATGTTCAACTTTAGAATTCCTTGAACTGCAACGTATATGAAAACTTTGCAAAGACCATTCTATTTTATAAAAAATACTAAACTGCTCATACATAGTTTACCTATTTTTGTAAGTTTCTATCTTTTTTTTATATTATGCTCCTGCCATGTTATCTCTAATATTGAATGGTCCAAAAGCCTAAGACATTAAGACCGCCTAAGTATCTTTGTGCATGTAAATAAGTGTATTAGCGTTCATTCTATATACTTTTACTAACATATATAATGTATCTCAGTTGCTCGACTAGTTTCAATGGCTACTTAGTTATAAGTTTTTCAGAAGTTGGTTTTTATAAGTGTTAAATAATATTGTTTTTAAACAAATGGTCCACGACGGTCAAAAAGCAGCAAAACTAAAATGGGACTGGGCGGGCTATTTTTGCCGGATATTCAGCAGGCTGTGGGCCTGCATATCGCAAAACTAGAGCCCTGACACAGTCAGGCAGGATCGCGGTAGACCGAGGAAAAGATGGCGGGACGCCTTGGATGGTCTTGGAGATTTGCCCAGGAGTGGGACATGAACGGCTAGTTTAAAAAAAAGAACATTTTTGCCTCGACACGGTGAGTTGAGGAAAAACACTAGTCGTAATTAGTAAACAACACACATAGTTTGTGTTCAAAAACTTCTAAACATAAGGAACTATAATACAATTTTTACCACTCTCGCATGCGGAACCTTAAACCATCTACTTTTTCCGGCAGCTCGTTTCGGAGGCTCGTTTAATTTGCTGAATGATTTACTTGTGTTCGAGGAGGAAAAATCGACGGTTTATACTTTCTAGTACGATTCGATGTCGATAAACGAGGACGATTTTGCATTTTAAACAAGTTCTTTTACACGCATTTTCAACCGACTTCAAAAAAGGAGGAGGTTATCAATTCTTATGTATTTTTTTTTTGTGTTTGTTACCTGATTTCTTGAGACTGGGTGAACCGATTTTGATAATTCTTTTTTATTTGAAAGCTAGTGCTGCCCGTGTGGTCCCATTTTAATTTGGTCCAGTTCTGACAATGGCATCCATGAGAAAACCGTATAAGTCTTAAATTTGGATTAAGTATGTGCGCGATTTGTTACGCGAGTTCACCGGCAAACGTAAACCGATTTTGAAAATTCTTTTTTTTATGGATATGCTTTAATTTATATGGGGTGGTCCCATATAAATTTTATCAAAATTGATTCAGCACTTTTTGAAAAATCGACAAATACCCAAAAATTTTACAGAGACGACGTTTTAGTTTCATCAATCTTTGTAGTAGTTAACTTTCAATCTCTTCTTAATAGATTTGAATGAGAAGGAGGTACTAAAAAGCGGAAAATAAAAAGCTTTTTACAAAAAAGACAACCGCCTTCAAAAAGTGAAAAATAACTTTAGCACAGAACACACATTGACTTTAGTTTTGGAAGTCGGTGGCAATACAAAACAACAAACAGAACAAAGCCACTGAATTTCGAAACTAAAGTCAATGTGTGTTCTGTGCTAAAGTTATTTTTCACTTTTTGAATGCGGTTGTCTTTTTTGTAAAAAGCTTTTTTTTAGTTTAAGAAACGTTGAAATGTGGTCCTTAGAATGATAACTAATCAATCAATTTTCTTACTGAATATTTTCTCGAAGAAAACGGGGAAAGCTTGAGCTAAACAAAAAGGTAAAACTTTTGAGAACTATGAAGACTGTTTCATTACTAAATGACTGCAGAAATAAAACAAAACAAGCTCTCCTCCTGTTTGATCAAAAAAACTGCTGAGTAAAGGTCTCCATGTCCGCTTCTTCCCATGTATTCTTGTCTTGTGCCGCCTCGAAACAGCCCTCGCCATGCGCATCTAGGTCATCTTTCTAACTCCTAATTATTATAGACCTTCTTAGCGTGTAAAGGCAAATACCCATTATAGACCTTAAAAAAAATTTAAGAATAAAAACGAAAACAAAAATGTTCTCCACCATTACTAATAGCAGACTGCCAACACAAACAATTGTATTGTTTTATATTTATCTTAAGAGCATGTATTTGATTCGTGACGAAAACTTCATATTTTTGCGTTTTGCACAGAGCAATATCGTAATGATGTGAGTCGATTATTTAAAGACAATTACAGGTTTAGAAAGATTAAGTCATGATTTAGGGCACTCCATAATAAAAGTATAATATTTAATTGTGTTTTTTTAAAGCGGAGACTATCCTTTCATAGCGTATTACGAAAATGAACGTCAGAGTTAACTTTTAGGACGAATACATCCATTACAGTATGCCAAAATATTACGTTTTATGCATTTTTCATTCAGCCAAAGTTACGATAATATTAGATACTATTATCTATTAAAAAACAATGTTGAAAAAGTACAAAATCAGTTCACTTTGAATATTTTTTTCACCAGTATTTGAATAAAAACATAACAGATATATTTATTTTATGAAAATAAAGGTTATGCTTAATAGACAGAATATTTTTCAGTCCGTTAAACGAACTCATTTATTTTAGACAATTATTTTAAAATGCACTGTAAAATTCGTGGTCGTTTGCCGATCAATTTCAATGATTCGTGCTTATTTCGTGCGTATTTTTTTTTTCTGATGCACACAAACAGACCATTGTCTTGTACTAGTGTGTGTCAATGCTGCTACGCCGCACTAGCAATCGTTTAGATTTTGAGTTGCGCTAAATCGAATACGCGCCCTTAAACAATATCTTACATAATAAAAAAACAATCGACACATATTCTTAAACTTAAACAAGTTGCAACCATAATATTACTTCACATCAACCTAGTAACGTTTCGTTGAAAAATGCTCACAAGCAAAAATCAGCTAAACACACAATACACCTGAGCAGCTCAATTTGGTACAGCTTGTTCGACGTCTCACGCGGGGCAGTCTTTTTGCAGCTAAAAGCACCTTGGTTCAGAGCATAAAGCCGCAGCGTAGATGTGTACAGAAGGACCAGGGTACAAAAAACGTAACCGCATACTTTACACACACAAAGACTCTGAAATTACTGAAATTAGACACTGATTACATTCTAGACTGTTCTATTTTACTAACAAATAATCAGCTATACAAGTTTCAATGGGTAAACAAAGTATTCATCAGTGGAATTTCTGTACAAAATTCTGTAACTTCGTAGCGTGCAGTTGGGGGCACGTAGCGCTACGGCGCTCGTAGCCGCGTAGACGCGCTACGAGTAGTTTTCAATACAAATTGCTTTGAGTCGAGTCTGGTACAGAATTTGTGCTACATTGCGACGCAAAAGTTTTATTTCCATGTTTTTAATGTTTGATTGTTGGATTAGTTCTGGTTTACTGTGGGGACACACAGAGAGTCAAGTTATTGTATTGCTCCATAAAACAGTGTATTTTTGTTGCCTTTGTAAATAACTAACATTTCGTTCCTCGACTCAATTAAGAGTTCAGAAAGATATGATTAGATTGAACTCTAATTTGGACCCATAAGAAAATATAAATACGTCGTCATTCAACAAAAAAAAATATACTCAAAATACTTGTTACAAACCAGTTGTAATAAATTTGCAAAAAATGTATTTTCACGAATCTGTTCCTAACTCTCAAACTGACCCAACTAACACACATGGGATGGGCTCTATTGTTGATCTAACAACATTACAACATTAATTCATTCATCGTCATTTAATAATAAATTAAACTACGACCACTGAGCCCAGAAATAGGCCAAAATCTATTCCAGAAAACTGCAACAAGACAAATGGCCGGCCGGTAGCTAACAAACACCATATATAGCTCCCATCCATCCCGCGACCCCATGAACCAATACACTCCGCTCCCGCGCTGTGATAAATTATAACAAACGCCGGGTAAACGAGTATCTATAATCCTAGTCACGCTTTTACTGCACTATAAATAGGTTTCTTTCTTTCTTTCTTTATTTTTTTCTCGCATTTGAGGTTCTTTGGGGAATTATAATTATATCACACATGATCACAGACATCTATTATATACAGTCTGGCTCATATAGAAATAAGTGAGTGAGCAGTGAGCCAGGTTTATTGTGACATATAAAACTAGCTGACCCGACCGACGTTGTTCTGTGCCTATCTATCTACCTTACCAAAGTACCTACGTACCTACCCTACCTAGGAAGGTAGGGTAGGTACGTAGGTACTTTAGGTAGGGACCTATCTACCTATCCTGCCTACCTACCCTACCCTACCCTACGTAACTACCTACCTAACTACCAGCCCTACCCTACCTACTTACCCTATGTCCCTATAATATGTACCTAACATTTTCTTTTATACAAACCATCTCCAGGCAATAAGAAACGCAAAATAAAGAAATATCCAATTTGGTCAGCCGTTCGGAAGTTATGCACTTACATACCTACCTTTCGGCGATTTATATATATAGGTGAATGATAATGAAAGAGCCCGTGGGGTGTCAGGCCTAGAATGGTTTACTAATGTTTGCCATAATTTAAAATGCCATAATTTTATATGCCATAATTTTATTTGCCATAATTTCATTAGAAATGATGCTTCAGTTGCTATAATCGTCAAATTACGTAAAATCATTTTCACTAATTTCATTGGTCATAATCGATCAAGAGTCATAATAATGTTAATCCATAAATTTATTAGCTATAATTTTTATTTTCAATAATTTCGTTTTCCATAACTTTTATTCACCATTGCCCATACTAGTACAACAATACTAGTTCAGTACGAGTACAACCGCCTGCAATGTTGATGTTATGATCATGATAACAGATACAGATTTTTTAATCACAAGAAAACCTAAAAATAAACCTTCTCTATCCATTTGCATAAAATTTTAAGATAACTTAACGTACATTTGTTTCTCCTAATTATATTTTTGCAATAACATTATTTACGTATAACGTATATAAATAATGATTAAGCATAACATTCTAAAGCATACAATTATTTACGCATAATGATATTAAAACATATTTTTACCATGCATGCAGTAACCACACAAACATGTAAACAAGCATACACCACGCATGCAGCAAGCAAGCATGCAGAATGCAAGCAAGCATGCAGCATGCAAGGAAGTATGCAGCATGCAAGCAAGCATGCAGCATGCAAGCAAGTATGCAGCATGCAACATGCAGCAGGCATGGTTTCTGTCACG
This sequence comes from Charanyca ferruginea, assembly GCA_947361185.1. NCBI lineage: Eukaryota > Metazoa > Arthropoda > Insecta > Lepidoptera > Noctuidae > Charanyca > Charanyca ferruginea. Next base: position 25,010,988 of record OX376074.1, read on the forward strand.
GCTCTGGCGCTGCGGGGCTCCGGCGGTCCTAAGCGAGCTTATCGTCGCAGATGTGTTTTACGCTCACCACCGCGGCTTCGGCTTGCTAGCCGGCTGCGCCGGCCAGCCTCAGCCACGGCGGCGAGCGTTAAAACCACCTGCTCCTCAGCTCGCGGGCTGCCTCGCCCCTCCGCGCCTTCGCGGGCTTAGATTACACTCTAGGGGTAGTAGGGCAGATAACACTACGTGGAGTCGGTTTTGCAGCGATTCGTTTCTGTCACTAAGTTTTGTAGCACAACTTATTGTTTTTTTTAAGACAATACTTTAGCGTGGTACAATAGATTTGCATATTATGCCTAGTAACATTATGCGAATTTAATTTATGCCAAAACAAATGTCTAAATATGTAACAAATGTCTACGCAAATGAGCACATCAGGCGCTCGGCGGCCGCTGCCGCGGCACGCTCGCTGCGCTCACTCGTCACAACCTAACCTAATCTACCCCTTTTCGATTTTTACTAACTTTTTATTGTCTAAAGATTGCAGATTACTGTAATAAATCATTTGATTAGTGGGTGGCCTTAATGACATTAATTTTTATACAAAACAATAAATGTTTCTAAATTATATTAAATGTTGCTTATGTCAAGTACCGATTATAACATATGTTATTATGGCAACTAATTTTATGGCAAATGAAAGTTATGACTAATAAGTTGATATGACAAACGTTATTAGTATAAATGATAATAGTGCAAGTAAATATTATGACGGGGGACGATTATGGAAAACAAGACAATACCGCCTAGAATAGCACCCACCTATTTCACCCCGAGGGTGTCGTCGAAGGCCACTAAGTGAGTGAGTGAGAAGTGAGCAAACCTGTACCAAGGCCAAGCCAAGGTTACCAAGGCTTGCCAAAACTTGCCAAGGCTTTAGTGATCAGAATAGCTTGCCACAGTTTAATTCGACATTGGTGCCGAACCCTTGTTCACAAATTAAACTAAATTTAGACAATTGGCATCTCTCACTGCCAGGCAGCTGAAGAAAAAGACGACGACAGGTAAGAACTAAGTTATAGATGCCAAATTGACATGACAACTAAAATTGTATGAACAACGTAAATTGACAGCTCTTATAATATCTGTCTCTTTTATTGTTTTATTGGGGAGAAAGAGATATAAATAGTTTAAAACAAATTTAGCTCGTGCGCAATAGAATTGGCACCACTGTTGGTTAAGATTTAGAAACACAAATAAAATTAGAAATACACGTTGAAGCAGGATTTGATTAACATTTGGCATAGGGATTATACAATACTATCTATACTAGCTGACGCCGTGTGGTGCCAGCCGCGACTAGCACCACCCCATTTCTACCCGTGTCTGTCATAGAAGGCGACAGAGGGGTTTTGGCCAGAGGATGGGCAGCAGCGTCCTTCTGAGTACCATAACACCTAATGCGATCGCCAACATGCATCGGTCAAGCATGGCGATTACGACACAACCCCCCCTTTGGGCTCCCCCAAAGGCCACTACTGGGCATAGGTCTTCACCTATGCCCAGTAGTGGGTTAAAAAGATTGACATGAGGATGATGAATATTGTCTAGTTTTACCTTCGACTTATACGAGCATAAATATGTATACAGATTGCGAAATTCAAAATCAATTTTCTCGTAAAGTAAATATTTCCACTTAAAGATAAAACCTATTTTATAATAGTTAAGAATCAATAATATCCTATTCGTAACCTCAAAACCTTTCAATCAATAGTTCAGGAGAAAATCAGTTTATAATGAGACCAACTGTTTACATGTTTTTGCTCGTGACTGTACATTAAGTCACTGATTAATACGTTGCCTAAGTACTTCTTCTTCTTCTTCTTCTTTCTCTTCTTCTTCTACTTCCTGAGAGAGGAATCTCCTGACTATACGCGCCGTGTCCAGGAGTACCGCTTTCTGTATCAAGCCCTTGATCCAGCTGCCCAACGAGAGCCTCCTTAGGTGTTGGTCTATATGTTATTATTATTATTATTACACAGTACCAAATGTTATTAAAATCGGTTCAGTGGTTGAAAGCGTAACAGCGGACATATTCATTTTGCATTTATAATATTACTAGCTATTGCCTGCGTAATTTTTTTGACGAATTACTATTTTGTTTAAACAAAATAATAGCCTATACGTAGATTTGTACCTACTAGCGTAAGTATTTTCAAAATTGAACCAGTAGTCTCGGAGATTTGCGCATTCAAACCAACAAATTCTTCAGCTTTATAAAATTGGTATAGATAGTAAAGATTTATAGAACTTATAATTATATTCATCATCATCATGTCAACCTTTAGACGCCCACTGCTGGGCATTAGTCTCCCCTAAGGGGGGGTTCAGCCGTAATCGCCATGCTTGGCCGATGCATGTCAGCGATCGCAGTAGGTGTTATGGTACTCAGAAGGGAGCTGCTGCCCATTCTTTAGTCAATATTCCTCTGTCGCTGGTTGGCCTGTAGTTAGCGATTGTATAAGTCCGTTACTTTCTATATTATTATATAATGTATACAGAAGCTGTTGGCAAACCCATCCTCTGGTTAATATTCCTCTGTCGCCTTCTACAACACCCGCGGGTAGAAATGGGGTGGTGCCATTCGCGGCACCACACCGCATCTAGAGAATTCTATTTAATAGTAAATATTTCTACCATTACCCATAAACTTTTAGCACACATTCTTCAATCAAAATTCTCATATATTTGCTACCTACAGCGAGGAAAGCTGAACGATAAAGATGGAAACTTAAATGAATACCTCCTACGCTGCACCCGTCACTTTGCGAACCATCCACAGCAACGTGTACAGGGATGCTTTGAAGAATTCCAATCGGACCGGGATGCCAATAGTTTCAGCTCCTGTGAAACGACACCAATTTAATTCAACGTTGGATGGACGTAATTGCATTGGTTTTGTACTTTGTATGACGCGGAGGAATTTTTTTATGGCAAGGTGAGAACAAGAGGAAGATAGAAAGAAAATAAGTTATTTGTCACGGTCTATTTAGTCTATACATATAATAAAACAGTAAAAAAACTGTGTCTGTACATTGAATATATTAAAAAAATAATTATTGAGGGGGGTTTAGAAACAGTAATAGAGCACGAATCCAAAAAAAAAAATCTGTCTTTTTGTCTGTCTGTTTGTTTGTACACGCTAATCTTCGGAACTACTGGACGGATTTGAATGTTTTTTTTTTGTTGTATAGGTATTAAGTCTGGGCAACATATAGGCTATAATTTATCTTGGAATCTTTAACACCTGATGCAGATCCGCAACAGACCAGCTAAACTATAAGAGATACAAAAATGGTACCATAGCAAAAATTGTTCCACGTGATGAGCATATTCTGCTGAGAGAATAAATTTGAAGATCTGGAACACCTGATGTGGAACTCCAAGAGCCCAGCTATACCATAACACATAATAGGAATGACGTCTTAGCAAAAGTTGTTCGGTCTGATGAGCATTTCCTGTTGACTTATAAAAATCGAAGATCAGAAACATCTGATGTGGAAATCAAAGCTATCACTAATTTTATTACTGTAAAGCTGTCACTAATTTCACTGTATATTATAAAATAACATAAGCTGGGAGTACCACCACGCGGTGAAGGCGGTAACAGTTTAGGACTGATTTTTGATGACGCTGGTCAAAACTCCCTTTTTTTATCGTTTAAATATGACTTCCTGCTTATGTTATTTGAGTGTTTAATTTCCTTTACACGGTAGCCTACCCGGTAACGCAGGGGAGCAGTCACTTAGATTTTAATTGATCAGGTATCTCTTCACAATAAAACTATAACCATGCCTAGAAAGAGGTCAAATCTTTCCCAATGTTCCAAAGGAGCTAAAAGATTGAGGATCATAAGACCCCAAGAATCTACCGAAGAGCGTCAGGAGAGACTTGATGCTGTTTGAGAACATCAGGCTGCAAATCGCTCCGTAGAAAACTCTTCAGATCGCGAAGCACGTCTACGTTCTCAGCGTATTTACACATCTACATCCAGGTCTCTAGAGACAAGTGGGGAACGTGATGCGCGACTGACCGCTGAACGTGAACGTCACGCATTGTCTCGCGAGTCGGAGACGTTCATGGATAGAGAATTGCGCTTGAGTTCTCAGCGTACCTACGCATCTGCTTCTAGGTTTCTAGAGACAAGTGCGGAACGTGATGCGCGACTCGGAAACGTTTACCGATACAGAATCACGCTTGAGTTCTCAGCGTATTCGCACATCTACTAACAGGTCTTTTGAAACGAGTGCTGATCGAGATTATCATACATTGTCCCGAACACGCTCACAACAAAATATTCATAATCAGTTAGAAAGTAAGAGAGAAAGAATTGCTGGAGTACGGCATGAAGAGACAGAAGAAGAGCGCAACGAACGTTTGAATTCTGATCGACTTCGACATTCTCTGAACAGAATCTCGATATCATCTAAAGAATCGGATGTGTCTCAGATATAACCGTAGGACATGGCGACCTTCCTTGGGTTGATAAGGAACGGAGTGCATTTACGTATAATCCTAAGATTGACTACGCCACATATTCCGCCATCGGAGGTATGATTCAAAATTGTACTTTTTGAACATCTCGAATCGTATCGCGCATCCCGTTGGTTTCTCGTCCCCGGGCTCTTAGAATTCGACATCAGACGTATCAGATCTTCGATTTTGCCGACCCCGTTGTCGCTGGCATAAGCAACAGGATCCGCGTACGAAGTCGCGGGCAGAAGCTAGTAAATAAATAATAATGTGTGCCTACTGTACCAAGCCTGAGCTCATGGGGTGTCCATTTCATCCTGAGGGTATTAGAAGGCGAGTAATGGAAAATCCGAAAGTCGGGCAGCAGCGGCTTCCGTGTTCGTAATAACCTCACTGCGTGCCAAGCGTCGCGATTATGGCAATCCTCTTGGGGAGGCCTATTTCCAACAGTGGACGTGTTCTGGCTGATGATGATTATGACTGCACAAAATAAGCCCAGTTTAGCAAAAATGTCAGACCACCATCAGTTTTGTTGCCTTTATTTGAAGTAATGGTTACCTAGGTTTGTCAGAAGTGGAACAGCGCGGTGATTTTAGCCGGTAAGAGTCCGGTATGCCCCTCCGTCACCCCCACGATGGAGGAAGCCTAAGAGGATTTCCACCGCGCAAAAAGGAAAAGAAAAGTGGCTTATGAAGTTTAACGTTATGGATACAAAAACGTATTGGAACGTGAAGCAGTGTCTGACAGCATGAAACGACGACGTCTTCTGCTATTCAGAAGATGGTTATAATAATTATACCAGCCTATTACCTACTGTGTCTCTGCAGAGCAAATGCCTCTTCTCATACAGAGAAGGCACGAGTTTTGATCACCACATTTGTTGAAAGCAGATTGGCGATTTCAGACGCATATCAATCCAGGTATCCTCACGATGTTTTCCTTCACCAGTGTCTGTGATGTTCAAAATGTAATCAAAAAGTACATACATATTATTTATCTTCTCTACATAGTATAAACCATAGTCGCTTCCCGCCGTCTGTCGCTTTCTACGCTTAGATCTTTTTAACTCCGCAACGGATTTTAATGCAGTTTTCAGCAAGAGACAGATAAGAGGAAAGTTATACGTATAGTTTGTCCTACATTGTACCAGTGCGAAGCCAGAGCTAGTGAATTGATAAAATGGTACATACTCGTTATCGAACCCGTAATGTCATGTGTGAGAGGCTGATTTAAAAGCTGCCGTGATGGCCCAAAATTCATCATCATATCAGCCTATTATAATTATTACCGTCCACTGCTGAACGTAGGCCTCTCCCGGAGTTCGCCAACTAACCCAGTTTTGGGCAAACCGCATGTTGATGCGGTTGTAGATTTAAAGAAGAGAGCTGGCTGCGGGTTGCCGCTGCCAGCTCTCTTCTTTAAATCTTCGGTCCATCGTGCAGCAGTGCGTCCCACACTACGCTTGCCGAAACGCGGTCTCCACTCGGCGGCCAGGTAGCGGCAGCCAGGTCGCGGCAGCCAATAAGATCTAGCTATTTGCGCATTAGCCGCTGGTCGCTAAATACGTGCGGTATTTAAAGTTATAAATTTAAAGTTATAATGTGAAACGTATCGACCGCTGCGGCTAATGCGCTTGCACTGAACTATGTACTTTCAAACAAACTAAGTGATCTCAACGGTCACGGCTGGCCGCTGGTCGCGTGTATGTCACCCTTGATCTCGCTGGTCGCGGCGACCAGTCCTGGCCGCTAGCCGCTTGTCGCTAAATGCGCGCAGTTATCATTTTCACAAGATAACTTAAAATACCGCGCGTACCGACCGTCGCGGCTAATGCGCTTGCACTGAACTAGTTTCAAATAAACTGAGTGATCTTAAGTACCACGGCTGGCCGCTGGTCGCGTGTGTGTCGCGCTTGATCTCGCTGGCCGCAGCGACCAGTCCTGGCCGCTAGCCGGTTGTCGCTAAATGCGCGCGGTATTTAAAGTTATGAGCAAATAGTTAGATCTCACTGGCTGCTGCGAACTGACCACCGAGTGCGCTCGTAGCCTTATTAAACGTGTCTGCTCCATCTACCGTCTGTCCGTCTGCAGACGTGACGGGCCCACTTCCACTTCAGCGTGTTAATTCGACGCACAACGTCGAAGGTAGCACAAAGTTAAGGCGTCCTTGACCTTGAGCCATCATGGCAGCTTTTAATAATAAGTAAAATATTATGTTTTGGTATATGGCTACACAACATGATATCTATGCCTTTTCCCCACTATCACGCACCCACTATATCAAGTATCTATTTGAACATAAACCGTTTATCGCCAGCTATCGCTCGGACAATGGCGGCCGAGGGGAGCGGGTACAGGGGTGCGGGGGTGACATCCGCTTCCGACGGAACCGGAAATGGCTGATATGTGACTTTGTTTTGCGCCGTTTGTTGAGCTTCCCTTATTTACCGTTAGTAATAGCTGTTAATATATTTTGAAATATCGTTAGATTTTTGTTAGGAAACAGGATATTGTGATTTAATACTGGAGTGTTATAACATAAGGGAGACTGGAGTTATCGACCTATTTCTGTATATACCTAAGTAGTAGAATTATTCCAGTTAATTATTAATTTATTCCATACTATCGCGTAATCGTGGATGCAGACGAAGTCACGGATATAAAGTAGCCTATGTCCTTCTCCAGGGTTAAAGCTATTTTGGTACCAAATTTTATTAAATTCAGGTTCAGCCGTTTAAGGCGGTACCCTGAGCAAATTGAGCCTTGAGCATTCGTTCCCTTTGCGCCGCGCAAGAGATACAGTAGCGAAATACGCTCAGATTTTAGAATTAAATCTATATAAAATCACATATCGGAATTTAGAAAAAAAAAACTACCAAAATGTTCATTAATAAATTGCCTATCCATTAGTGTTAGTAAAAAATTGAATTAATGGTTACTTGCCGAGGAGATGCATGTTTTCAATAATTATTTCTCATTTCTGTGGTTTCGTTGTGAGGAGATTAGTTAAATACTATACTTTGTAAACAAAAATCAGATCTACCATTTTTGAGTCAAGATTATGTAGAAATTTAATCTATTTTTTATTTGTTGATATTTCTTTTGGATAAAGAGTATTTAGGTCCGAAAAACTGAACAAAAAACGGCTAGCGCTGCGTTTTGCACAGGGACGCGCCTTAATCGTGAAAGCGTAACAGACAGAGTTACTTTCGCCTTTATAATATTAAAATTAATAAAAAATAAAAAGTACGAATTATCAGACTAGGCCTACACAACGCTTCACCTATTTTATTCAGTTCAAATAATTTATATTTATATCTATTAAGTACTCACATGGTAATCATTTCTTTTTAAATATACGTAGAGATAGGTAGTAGGTATCTGCCTGCATTAGTAGCATGGAGTAACCTGCAGGTGGTCAAGGCTCCAGAGAAAAGAGACTCAAAGAAACACACAGTTTATTCCAATGGGGTTGAAAGAGGCAATACACCATTGACCACTTGACAGAAGCGATGGTTCACAAGATAATGTCACCTACTGAAATAATCATGACATGTCACGCCAACCATAATAATAAAAATATTTGATGATAAATTAATGACAAATTGTGGTGAATGTTAATGATCATATTCACACTCAACATGCAATCAATTATTGTTATTATTTTAATTAATTATTATTTAAAGACTCATTTTGACGACACGATTGGTGCAGTGGTTGAGCGATTGGCTGCTGCACTGCGTGTCGCGGGTTCGATTCCCGCACGGAACAAATATTTGTATGGCCTACAAGTAGTTGTTCCGGGTCTGGCTGTTTGTGTATGTATGTGAGTTTATGTTTGTAAACGCACTTGCGAAACAGGAGTGTGGTAACGTGTTTAAAAAAATACATTTATTTATTATCATCATCATGTTAACCTTTAGACAACCACTGCTGAGCATAGATCTCACCCCAGGGGGGGTGGGGGGGGTTCAGCCTAATCGCCATGCTTGGGCGATGCATGTTGGCGATCGCAGTAGGTGCTATGGTACTCAGAAGCACGCTGCTACCCATCCCCTGGTCAATATCCCTCTGTCGCCTTCTATGACACCCACGGGTAGAAATGGGGTAGTGCTATTCGCGGCCAGCACCGCATGCTGTAAATATTTACATTTTAAATAACTAGAATTGAAAATAATGTTACTTGTATTTACTTTATCAACAAATGTGTTTATCTGTTTAACATAATAATAAAGATTAAGCAAAAATAAATACCAACGTCACTTAAATGTCTATAAATTATTTCCTGTAAACAGTAAATTGAATGCTTGACACACATAAATTATCGCCACATTCCGTGACGTCAGAGCCACATAGTTACACTATGTCGAGGATCATAAATCAAGCTGTACTATCTCCATAAAACTGTCCATAGGGTTAGGTACGTAGTATATTTTAAACTTGTCTGACTTTAGAATTGGGTGGGGTGGTGTTGAAAACGGGAAAGGTACTACGACAGTTATTTTTGGGTAAGTTCTTTCTCACACAACGCTACAAAGTACGTAATTACCAGCTGTCACAGAAGAATATTTTAGTCCCAGCAGTACTATTTTATAGGTGGCCTGCAGACAGCGAAAATGTCCATTACCTACGTACCTAGTCAGCTGATTTTAGACGACACGGTTGGCGCAGTGGCTGAGCGATCGACTGCTGCACAGCGTGTTGCGGGTTCGATTCCCGCCCAGGGTAAATATTTATGTAATGAGCACTTGTCTTTGCCTTGTGTCTGGGTGTTATTTATCTATCAAATCAAAACAAATCAAATAATAATAATAATAATAATAATATGTGGGGACATTTCACACACGGCCAAATGATTATTATTATTATTTTAGTGGCATAGAGTACAACCTACATCAATATAAATTAATTATTGAATTATAATATTAGTAAAACTTTTTTGGTAGAGACGGGCCACTCATGCATGTGACTTTTGGTAAAGACGCGTCACTCAAGCATGTGACTTTTGGTAGTGACGCGCCACTCATACATGTGACTTTTGGTAGAGACGCGCCACTCATACATGTGACTTTTGGTAGAGACGCACCACGCAAGCATTGTGACTTTTGGTAGAGACGCGCCACTCAAGCATGTGACTTTTGGTAGAGAAGCGCCACTCAAGCATGTGACTTTTGGTAGAGACGCGCCACTCAAGCATGTGACTTTTGGTAGAGACACGCCACTCAAGCATGTGACTTTTGGTAGAGAAGCGCCACTCAAGCATGTGACTTTTAGTAGAGACGCGCCACTCAAGCATGTGACTTTTGGTAGAGACGCGCCACTCAAGCTTGTGACTTTTGGTAGAGACGCGCCACTTAACCATGTGACTTTTGGTAGAGAAGCGCCACTCAAGCATGTGACTTTTGGTAGAGACGCGCCACTTAAGCATGTGACTTTTGGTAGAGACGCGCCACTCAAGCATGTGACTTTTGGTAGAGAAGCGCCACTCAAGCATGTGACTTTTGGTAGAGACGCGCCACTCAAGCATGTGACTTTTAGTAGAGACGCGCCACTCAAGCTTGTGACTTTTGGTAGAGACGCGCCACTTAAGCATGTGACTTTTGGTAGAGAAGCGCCACTCAAGCATGTGACTTTTGGAAGAGACGCGCCACTTAAGCATGTGACTTTTGGTAGAGACGCGCCACTCAAGCATGTGACGTTTGGTAGAGAAGCGCCACTCAAGCATGTGACTTTTGGTAGAGACGCGCCACTCAAGCATGTGACTTTTGGTAGAGACGCGCCACTCAAGCATGTGACTTTTGGTAGAGAAGCGCCACTCAAGCATGTGACTTTTGGTAGAGACGCGCCACTCAAGCATGTGACTTTTGGTAGAGACGCGCCACTCAAGCTTGTGACTTTTGGTAGAGACGCGACACTCAAGCATGTGACTTTTGCTAGAGACGCGCCACTCAAGCATGTGACTTTTGGAAGAGAAGCGCCACTCAAGCATGTGACTTTTGGTAGAGACGCGCCACTTAAGCATGTGACTTTTGGTAGAGACGCGCCACTCAAGCTTGTGACTTTTGGTAGAGACGCGCCACTCAAGCATGTGACTTTTAGTAGAGACGCGCCACTCAAGCTTGTGACTTTTGGTAGAGACGCGCCACTCAAGCATGTGACTTTTAGTAGAGACGCGCCACTCAAGCATGTGACTTTTGGTAGAGACGCGCCACTCATACATGTGACTTTTGGTAGAGACGCGCCACTCAAGCATGTGACTTTTGGTAGAGACGCGCCACTCATGCTTGTGACTTTTCAACTCATATGTACTTTCTAAGTTTATCTTGGACGTCACTGGCATCGAGAGAAAACCTATATGTACTTACAATTAATATAATTCTGAAATTGCCAATCCGCCTTGAGCGCACGTGGTGATCAATGCTAGTGCCTTCTCTGTATGAGAAGAGGCCTTTCTCCTGCAGTGGGACAGTAATGGTATGACATTATTTTCACATGATGTTCTTTTCAGGGTTCTGTACCTCAAAAGGAAAAAACTAAACCCTTATACGATCACTTTGTTGTACGTCTGTCTGTCTGTCTGTCAAGACCCTTTATCTCGGGAACGCGTGGAGGTATCGAGTTGAAATTAAAACCATATACTCAAATCTACGGTCCCTTGATGCTGTAAAAAAATCAACCCTCTGTGTTAACGTGAAAAAAAGATACGGCCGTTTATGTCGCTAAAAACGCATTTATTATATTAAGTAGATATTAAAGTATGGACTAGTATAGGTATGGATTAGTATAGGTATAGAAGTATGGATATGTACCTACAAATATGTACGGAATCCTCGGTGGGCGAGTCCGACTTGTATTTGGTTTTTTCTGGTTTTTTTCGTAATGTACTTTGGCATTTCGGTATATTTTTTTATGCATTTATAATACTTTGCCATACGTCATTATTTTTGTTTTGGCATGATTTTAATTTGCATAATACTGTACTGAATAAATTTTAGTGTCTTTATTGCTTACGAAAATCACCTCATGCCAAAGTTCAGTCACCGTTGTTACTTGAAATTGGGCAAGAACAAGCACAGCGAGCTCGGAAGTAGGGCAGATTAAGTTAGAAGAGAATCTTCACTGTTTGTTTTTTTTTTAATCAACTCATAAATAGGGGCCCCTCTTTTGGGGGGGCTCGTGTATTTTTTAAGATCTGTTGATATCATTATGTGAAAATTAATTTATGATTAAAAATCATTATGACTGGAGAAATTAAGCGTAAATATCATAAGGATAAACAAAAGTATGCCAAGTTATATCTTAAAATTTTAAGAGAACCGGCAATAATAGGCTGATATTATTTGTGCAGGAAAGTGTTGGTTAAGGAAAATCCGTATTTTACTATTTCGTAATTTTTTTTTTTAACTATTTCTTTTTACACGCTTTTTTTTCTTTTTACACGCTTTTTATTAGCTTCACCTGTATGTTTGTATGTTTGTTTGTAACCGACTTCTTTGGGCGCGATTTTGACCCACTTTAAACGGCCAGATTTCGTTCAAACTTTGTAGATTTATCGGGGACCGATGACAATACACTAATTTGATAAAATTATTCCATTTTTCAAACTAAAAAGTAAAAAATAAATAATAGTTTAAAAAAACTAAAAACACGCTTTTTATAGAAAACCAAACTAAAAATAGAAAATAAATTTTAATAAATTTAAATTAAGAAAAGTGTTAAAAATTTCAATAAATATAAATTAATAATAGTGTGAATTAAAAAAAAAAATATTTTAAAAAAAGCGTGGGGTGCTTTTTAAGATATTATCAAAATGATAATCACTCTACTCATATCTGTCAATAAAATATTTATAACTATTGACACCATGCACCCCACGCTTTTTTTAAAATAAAATATTTTTTTTTATTCACACTAATATTAATTTATATTTATTGAAATTTTTAACACATTTCTTAATTTAAATTTATTAAAATTAATTTTCTATTTTTTAGTTTGGTTTTCTATAAAAAGCGTGTTTTTAGTTTTTTAAACTATTATTTATTTCTGTAACTGAATGCCCAAGCATTAGTCGCGAGGGCTGAATGAAGTTATTATTTTGATAAGAGGTAACACGACAGACATCATTTTCCCCGCTACTACTGCGCCCACACACTCGTAATCGCTCTCTTTCGACTCACGTCCACATTCTAAGATAAAACGCAATATAACTTGCAGGAGAGCGTTTCTATTCAGATTAGTAGCAACAATAGAATATCGAGTTCTTTGCTTGTACCCTTTATTGACGGCGTCTGGTGGTACGTGACGAGGCTTGTAAGCTCTTTACTTCTTTATAATGGACTTTTTATTGCCCATAGCCTTAAATTGAGAGCTAGTAGTCACAGGAGTGACTGCTGAGCATAGGGGCTTGGGTTTGATTCCCGCCTGAGTCAAATTATTTTTGTCAATACAGAAAGGTTTGGATTTAATTTTTCTCATATTTTTAGGTTAGTAGGTCCGTCGTGTTTTATAAAGAAGTAATAGAATCACGTTGTAAAATAAGATGACTACGTGTTTTTTTTTTAATTGATTATCTGTATCTAATCGTAATAGTAAGGTAGTTTCTAAGCTTATCTTGAACATCACTGTAATCGGTGTAGGAGAACATCATGAGGAAACCTATTTATACAAAAAAACAACTGCCTTTAAAGACTAATCCATACTAATATGCGAAAGTAACTCTGTCTGTTACGCTTTCACGATGAAACGGCTGAACCGATTTTGATGAAATTTTTCATGAAGATAGATTTAACCCCGGGGAAGGACAATAGGCTATTTTTTTCCGCGACTTTTTTTTTAAACTGATATTTACGTGGACGAAGTCGCGGGCAAAAGCTAGTAAGTAATAAATAACTGAAAAAAGTTTTTATTTCCGCTTTCTTAGTATCGCCTTAGCATCCAAATCCATTAAGAAACGGCGAAACAGTTAAAACAGAGATCGAAAGTCCTCCAAAGATTGAAGAAACTAAAACGTCAACTATGTATTTTTTTGGGATTTTGCTGATTTTTTCAAAATGCAGTAAACCAATTTCCGTCTATATATTATGACGGAGCCGACGGAGGTGGCCCCCGGGGGTCCCCGTGGGGTGTCCGGGCTAGAATAGCACCCCCCATTTCATCCCGAGGGTGTCGTCGAAGGCGACTGAGGGAAAATCCGGAAGTCGGGCAGCAGCGGCTTCCCTGAACTTAACTACATCACTGCAATTCCCAAGACGCCTGCCAAGCGTGGGGATTATGGCAAACCCCCCCCCTTACCCCTGGGGAGGCCTTTGTTCAACAGTGGACGTTTTGCGGCTGATGATGATGACGGAGGTATGTCCGAACATACATAAAAAAAATGATAACCTTCTCCTTTTTGAAGTCGGTTAAAAATTAAGTCTCAAATCGTCAATCCGCCTTAAATATGCACGTGCCTTCTGTGAATGACGGGCTTACGTCTTTGGCTAATAATATTTTTACCTACGTATATCTTGGAACATGGACACTTTTTAGTCAGACCATACTCCCTCCTTTATTATTCATCCTCGGCGATTTTTCCCTGACGATCAAGGGAGATAATTAAAAATATTTTTAACGAGCGTGTCCAAGAATTTCCAACTAACTCTCCACGTATTTTGAATAAGATTTTGCGCCTGCCAAAATATTATGAATTTCAGATCGCAAAATTCCAATAATTTAAAGACTTTAATTTCATAATTATTTTGCGAAATCCTTTAATAAATGTTCCAATTAATTCGACGCTGCCGTTATGGTAACCGAAATAAACAGTTTTAACAATTAACAGGGGACGTAACGAGTTTCTGCGGTTATTGTAGCGTTAGATGAACTGTGAACGAGATTTAATTAATATATGTTATGTGGCGCGTATGGGATGTGGTCTCCGAATGAGATCGGGTGGTCGGTTGAAAGAACACACCATGAAATCTGTTTTCTCTCTCCTTCTATCGTGTTTGCAAGGGGTAATACGAGAGAGGAATATCGTGGTAGAAAGGTTTATCTGGAAAAGTGGTTTGAGAGCACATGGTACCCCAGACATCCTACTGTGGTATCGTAACTGTCTAATATTTTTGGGCTGGTCAGACCGCTATCAATTATAGAGAAGAAATAGAATAACATCATCATCTGCCAAGCCTTTTCTCAACAACATTGGGGTCGGCTTCCAGTCTAACCGGATGCAGCTGAACACCAGTGTTTTACATGGAGCGACTGCCTATTTGACCTCCACAACCCAGTTACTGGGTAACACGATACCCCTTGATAAGACTGGTTATCAGACTTTCTGGCTTCCGACTACACTTAACGACTGCCAAAATTGTACAAATGACAGCCGAGACCAACTTGACGTGCTTTCCGAGGCACGGCGGAAACTCGGTATGGAAGGGATGGTCACCCATCCACAGACCGCGGCCAGCGTAGCTTACTTGTACGGCTTTAACTTAGCCACGAGCTACTCCTCAGAAGAAATAGAATAACGTTGCACCTAAAATCTATCTAATTCTAAACATACTAACGTTGAAGGTTCGGTAGTGGGCGAATACCTATGTGACATATTATTTAGTTTGTTCTGAAAGTATATTACATCCTAGAAATGATTATGTCCTCAAGACACTGGTAAATTTTGTGTCCCATGTACCCAACTAGAATAACGGTCAAATACTGAAACGCTACTAAATTTAAAGACGTCTCGTCTCGTACTGTCACAGTCACTTTGACATAAAGTGATAGAGACAGCACGAGACTTAGAGAGGAGAGAGATCTGAAACTGATAAAAAAAAATTAAAAATGTCTTTATTGCTATTTAAATAAGATCCAGATTACTTGAAAATCCCTGACCCCTGAGCTAGTTACAAACTGAATTACAGAGGCCAGTGCATTCCCTTTGGTATTAGGCTTATATAACAAAAAGGAACAAATGAAAAAACAAAAAAAATTGTGCACAATGAATACAAAAACAAAAACAAACTGGTTGTCTGTAAAGTTGGTTTACGAACGATAGTTTTACGTGATAACGTCATAAAGAAACATAATGGCCAACGTATATAACATAGGCAAATAATGTTTTCCGTCAAAGATGGGCTGAGCTTTTTTCTTGGGCCGATCGTGCCTCTCTTATCGCTTGTTCTGCGCTCTCGCTTGCTCGCTCAAGCTCAGGCGGAACGGAAAAAGGCGGCCGGTGTTCATCGATTTATAAGACGTTATCACGTCAAAAAAAAATATATATATATAAATCAACTTGAAAATAAAAAATACAGTAATGACGTGCTAACGGTGACAGTGTGAGTAGTGGTGTGTGTATTGTGTGTAGAGTATGTAGGTGTGTATGTGTGTTGGGAGGGTGTATATGTAGGTATGTGGAGTTGTATGAGTGGTTTTATATTACATTTATTTAAGTATTGTAAATATATGTGATAATACTTTAATTTTTTTAGAAACGTTTCCTCACACTAGGATTTTCCCCTGTATCGTGGGTGCTTTTACAAATATATAAACACACATACACAAACAGTCAGACCCGCAACAGCTGTAGGCCATATTTGTTACGTGCGGGAATCGAACCCGCGATACGCAGCACAACAGTTAATCGCTCAAACACTGCGCCAACCGTGTCGTCATATGATATCAAATCTAGTAAAACCGTAAGAACTAACGTAGTTAGAGCTTACGAGATCTAGGACAATGCGGACCTCAGCCATAACCTGAAAAGTTACTCATCATGAAACTTATCTAGCTCATCAACTAAGAATTAACAGCATTACTAAAACCTTCATAAACCTTTACTCAAGTTTTAACGATAACTCTCCCTTACTTATAGTTAAATAAAACGCGAAGTGAAAACGTCGTAAAACGTTGAAGTTTAATGTTTAATCAGTTGTGTGTCCCTGTCGGCTGTAACACACCATTAAAGTTGCTGTAGGTACTTCCCATTGTGTGTTAAAGGGTGGTTTTGGTGCACACGACTTTAAATTGCGACCGACTTGTGAAGGCGATACATCAGCTAATACCAAATAAGTAAGGTACCCGCGCGGCTCAGTCGTAATGAATAAACTCAAAAACTACCGGTCCGATTTCAAAAATTCTTTCACCAATCGAAAGCTACATTATCGCTGAGTAACATAGGCTATATTGTAACGCGGACGAAGTCGCGGGGAAAGTGCTAGTACTAAATATAAGCATATCTATCATATAACAATATAATGTATGGTGAAGAAAACGCAATTTCTCTTTTTGAAAATCTCTGTTAACGTACATTTAGTCAACGCAAAGTACCTACTTGTGTTAGATGCTTATAGTATGTGGAAGCTTGTAATTACCAGTTTCTCTTACCTATGAAAGATTTTAATTGTGTTATTAGTCAGTCAGTTAGTCAGCTTTCTGTTATATAAAATAAACTAGCTACCGACCCGGCTTCGCATGGGCTTATAGCTTTATAAATGGACTATCCAACACATAAAGAATTTTTCAATTCGAACCAGTAGATCCTGAGATTAGCGAGTTCAACTAAACAAACAAACAAACTCTTTAGCTTTATAATATTATAAGTATAAATAGTATAGATATATTACTATTGGATTGATTTTGTTTAAATTTTGTATCAATATTCCCTACTATATTATTATCACTCAGTGTGCTACGGGGGATAAGCAATGTTGAGTTATTTTATTCTGTTTTCTTCCACAGCTTACCACGAGATTGCTTTAAGACAGACGAACTAGATTCACTTATTCATTACCTTCTTATTTATGTTAAACTTAGGTTCACGTAAGCATAGCAACGGTTACACCTAGTTATGATGTAAAATAATAAAATAAGTTCCGTACAGTACCGAGAGTAAACATAGAAACAGATGATGTTTAACAATCAAAAGGGTTTTATTCAATCATCAAGATAGATTTTCTAATATCTGAAATTGTCTTTACGTGTAATCAAAACCCAGACGGTAATTTCAATATCAAATTCTTTTCATATTCTATGAAACCCGCCGATTCTGAAGCAAAAAAGTAATGTATTTCGTAACAAAGAATAATAAGGACCAAAGACCTTAAGTCTCGTACAGAAAGACCAAACTGTAACAAAGTTAAAGCGCTCACAATTAGATAGCACCATCTATTACCAAGTTCCGACTATGTGTAACTAACTCAATTACTTACTGCTACAGAAATAGGCGGCATTTGACAATTTGGGAGCAACTTGTGCGTTATCAAACTAAGGTGGGCCAGATGTTTCCACAACCATTTATGGTTTGAAAGATACGAATAGACTGGAAATATTTTGAAGGGTCCGGAGGATCTACAAGATGAAACCATGTGGTACCGGCCGCGAATATCACCGCCTTATTTCTACTCGTGGGTGTCTTAGAAGCCGACCAGAGGATGGGCAGCACCGTCCTTCTGAGTACCATAACATCTATTGCGATCGCCAACATGCATCGGCCAAGCATGGCGATTACGGCTTAACCCCCCCTTGGGGGAGACGATCCGATGATGATCCAAAATGTGCCAAACGGGAGCTTGCAGTTAAAATATTTTTTGTTCGTATTTGGGTTAACAATGATTAGTTTAAAAAGTCATTGCTTTAATAGAATAGCGAGATGTAATGGTTTTAATTTGACATTAAAATGGGACTTACATTTTGGTTATCATTTACTATTTTTAGCAATATAAAGTGAGTTTTTTGCCGTTACATATTCCTAGATCTGGTGGTGCGTTAAAATAAACTAAAATAAGCCTTAAAATATTTGTTACATAACGTTAAACGTTGTGTAACGTAGTACCTAAAAGTTAGTCCAACAAATACTTCATGAAAGTCTTTACCTCATAACTCTATTGTCAATTAACTCCAATTACTGATAGGAGTCTGTAAGCTAATGAACATGTCCAAACTCCGACGAGTTGAAAGGAGACCTGTTCACACTGTTCCAGCGCCAATTATGAACAAGTTGGCACATGTTTGAATCAAACATGATTTCTGCTATCGCTTAGTTGTTTCGGAGTTGTCTGGAGTTTTAGGTAACTAGGTTAGTCGGAGAGAAATGGAGATAATTATTTTTTGGGA
The DNA here is from genome assembly GCA_947361185.1 of Charanyca ferruginea. NCBI lineage: Eukaryota > Metazoa > Arthropoda > Insecta > Lepidoptera > Noctuidae > Charanyca > Charanyca ferruginea. Next base: position 25,029,587 of record OX376074.1, read on the forward strand.
GAAGAGAGTGGTGGATCTTAGTGTTAAAGACTTAAGGTCTGATTTAAGAATTTATATTATTTTGATTTAATTGGTCTAGTGTTGTGCGTTGTTAGTCAAAGGTATTGGTAAATGGAGATGTAAAGATAACTTGATTGATTGATTAAATAGGTTATTTTACCAAAAAAGTCTAATTAGTCCGTCAGTTAGATTGTCGAAAAATATTGGATACGTATTTTTTGGTTTATCAAATCTAAAAAAAACTGACGAAGATAAAACGCATCAAAGATCATGAGTGGGGGTTTGTGACGTCACTTCGCCAGTAAAAGTGTACTGACATAGTGATGTCACACGAGTTTTAGACGCACTGTATCGTCTTCATTTTTTGTTTACGTGAAAAAGAAAAAACACGTGTCCAATATTTTTTGGTAAAATACCCTATTAATAATAACTGTGTAATCTTGTTCTAAAATAATTCGACTTGATAGTACAGTAAGGTATGACGCAGCCAGGCAATCGTATGTAAGCTACTATGGAGCCGCAAGATTTGCAAATCACGTCGCTATGGTCGCTACACTAGATAGTTTAGTGTGTTACTTCGCCACATCAAAAAAACAAAAGCGTGCCCTCGGCGCCAAGCTACGAATTACTATATGGAAGTACGTTTCTAAACGTAATAACATAGAGTAGTAATTAGTCTGTCATGCTTGTCATATATTCGTGACAGTGGTGTACAGTGCACGCGCTTGCTTATCACGTATTTGTGACAATGGCGTTTAAAAGATTAAAACTGTCAATTAGATTTGCTTTGAGAAATTGTTATTTTAATAGGTTTGGTGCCATTTTTCTCTAATTGAATAAAGTTTTAATTAGGTGCTATCTATGGTAGGTACGTTATCATAAATTATAAGCCGCGTGTGGACCGGTCGCGAATAGTACCATTTCTACCCGTGGGAGTCGTAGAAGGCGACAGAGGGATATTGACCAGAAGATGGGCAGCAACGTCCTTCTCAGTACCTTGACCTACTGCGATCGCCAAGATGCATCGGCCAAGCAGGGCGAATATGGCTGAACCTACCCTTAGGAGCACTGCTGGGCCTCTAGCCCAACAGTGGGCGACTAAAAGTTGACATGATGATGAAACATGATTATAAAAAGTCAATTGTAAAAATTTAGAATGAAAATATAATAGTAATAAAACCAAGCTACAATAGGACCCTAATATAAATTATAAGTTTGAGAAGGATAAATTGGGTTAAATCAAGAGACAAGATTTGAGACAAACAGAAAGTTTTCGAGTTATATCTTATGGGAACAATAACAAAGTATTAGACAGTTTCCACTTTCATTTAGTGCTTGCTATAATATTATCAAAATGCCGAATTGAGACCAATTTAGGTTTTGGTTTACTTCATTGTTTTTATTGCCTTTTCAAACTACCAGAGCCTACTGGAGAAGTCGGTTTGTACAAGTACTAAGAATCTTAAGAGAATAAATATAACAGAGACTAACCCCCACCGCCTTTTGTCTCTCTGTTTGCGATAAACTCAAAAACTTCTGAATAGATTTTCATGCGGTTTTTACCAATAGACAGAGTGATTTATGAAGAAGATTTAAGTGTATACATCAGTGATATATTAAATACTTAGATGCGTTACCCGCGGTCAATAATGGCAATATTAAAGCAAGGCAATTGCCGGGGTTTCACTTAGTCACGTACCACCCAGTGTCGCGGCTATACGTCAGTATCGCTCGTAATTCACACATAACTGCCGTAACAAAATATGTCTGTTTATCTTTTTCTAACAGGTATACGCTGTATGTTTCTGTCCTTTTCTCCGCACTACATAATTGAATGTGCCTACTGGTATGTAGGTATAAAAATTTGCGCCGTTTTAAAGTGCACTAATGTTCGTGTATGACGCGTCTATTTATAATACGTCATTGGTATACATGTTAAGATTTTGAGTTTATTAGATAAAATATAACGGTGATTGTTGAAGACGACGGAAATAATCATGGCGACTGGGAGTTATGTATATGGCTATGCTCTGCTACTCGTGCGGACCCGGGGCGGTTTGCTAGTGTTGGCCAAGTGCGAGTCGGAGTCACGCACGACGGGTTCCGTATATCTATACAACATTAGATCGACTGCTGCGCAGCGTGTTGCGGGTTCGATTCCCGCCCAGGGTAAATATTTGTGTGATGAGCACTTGTGTTTGCCTTGTGTCTGGGTATTGTTTATCTATATATGTATGTATTTAAAATATATTTGTGTATGTATATCAGCTGTCTGACACCCATAGTACAGGGTCTCCCTAGTTTGGGGTCAGATGGCCGTGTGTGAAATGTCCCTACATATTATTATTATTATTCTCATTTATTTATTTTATTTACATATTATAATATATTTTTAAATATTAGTAAAAAAAATATAAAAACATTTAAAAATATAAAAAATAGTAGCCCACCGGTATCGGGAATAGGGTCCAAGCTACCGGTGGTCAGGGCTCCTGAGAGAGGAATCTCCTGACTATACGCGCCGTGTCCAGGAGTACCGCTTTCTGTATCAAGCCCTTGATCCAGCTGCCCAACGAGAGCCTCCTTAGGTGTTGGTCGAGGCTCTTGGAAATGAGTCCATTGGCCGTAACGACTATCGGCACAATGACTGCTGTATTCACATCCCACATGTCGACAACCTCGCGAGCCAAGTCAAGATACTTAATTTGTTTATCTTTCTCGGTTTTCACGAGGTTCTCGTCATGCGGAACCGCTATATCAACAATCATTGCGCGATGCTCTAATCGATCTATCACCACTATGTCAGGCTTATTGGCAACAATAGTCCTGTCAGTGATGATAGATCGATCCCAATACAATGTGATGTTGCCATTTTCGAGAACTGGGTCGGGCACATACCTGTAGTACGGTACTTCCGATTCCACAAGCCTGTATTTTAGAGCAAGTTGCTGGTGGATAATCCTAGCTACAAGGTTGTGTCTATGCAAGTAGTCTCCGTTAGCCAGACGAGAGCACCCAGAGATAATGTGTCGGATTGATTCTCCCGGTCGGTGGCATGCCCGACAAATGTCAACCGTGCCGTCCTTCACAATATACCCCCGGTAGTTGTTCGTCATCATAACTTCGTCCATAATCGCACAGACAAAACCTTCGGTTTCCCCAAAGAGGTCACCGAATCGCAGCCAGGATACGGACGCCAAGAAGTCTACATCAGGCCCATGTAGAGCCCGGTAGAAGCGCCCGTGAAGCTCCTTACTCTGCCATACCTTCTTACGGTCATTAGTATCTAGTACTACAGGTTTGCGCCAGTTCTCGTTCGCTAAGGAGAGCGGGGTGAGGCCCTTGTCCACTGAGACCACATCTCGATGCATCCCCACGTCGGCTTCAAAGAAGTACTCCCTGAGACTGCATACCTCACGGTTGTGCAGGGACTTAGCATTAAGAAAGCCTCGACCTCCGCACTTCCGTGGGATATACAGTCTCATTACCGATGACCGTGGGTGATGCATCCGATTTGCGGTTAGCAATGTACGGACCCTCCTATCCAGGGCGTCAAGTTCCGTCTGAGTCCACTTGAGTATGCCGAAAGAGTACATCAGAACCGGCATGACCCATCCGTTGAAGGCGCGCACCTTGTTTCCGCCTGATAAAAGACTATTCAACACTTTATTCAGGCGGCCAAAGAAGCGCTCCTTCAACGATTGTTTCATGTCGGTAGCATTGATGCCTAACGCTTCCGACATACCCAAGTACTTGTAGGTTTCGGTTGAGGAGAGGGATCTAAGGCGTATGGAATCCGAGAGTTGGGTTCCCACGGATTCCACAATCTCCCCTCGCTTCACATGCATGACTGCACATTTGTCCACACCAAATTCCATCCTGATGGCACTACTGAAAGTTTCTGTTACTTTCAGTAGCTCCATCAGTCGCAAACTGTTGGGGGCAAAGAGTTTCAGATCATCCATGTAAAGGAGGTGAGATATAACCTGACCTCCTCTTCTTAACCGATAGCCCAAACCTGAACCCTCCAGCAACGTGCTTAGAGGGTTCAAGGCCAAACAAAACCACGGTGGACTCAGACTATCGCCCTGAAATATACCTCGCTCAATCCTTATCGGTTCGCTATTCTCTCGGATTTGCCGACATCCTGGATAGCGAAGGACCGTCCTCCATTGCCCCATACACGACATCAGGAAGGTGCGCAGAGTTGTATTAACTTTATACAACTCCAACACCCTCATGAGCCATGTATGTGGCACAGAATCATAGGCCTTCTTATAGTCTATCCAACATGTCGACAGATCCCTTCGGGAACGACGAACCTGCTGGTTAATGGCCATATCAATGAGGAGTAGCTCCTTAGTACCACGAGACCCGTTCCTACATCCATTTTGAGAGGCAGACATGATATAATTTTTTTCAATATGTTCGTTAATTTTAGCTCTCAAAATGGATGTAAGAACTTTATAGACCGTTGGTAGACAAGTGATCGGCCTATAATTTTTGGGTTCCGTAGTACTACCTGATTTATGGAGCAAGTGGGTTATTCCAGTTGTTAGGAATTGGGGCAACGATCCTGACTCTAAGGCTGATTGGAACTGGGACGCCAAGCGAACGTGCGATCTCTGAAACCATTTAATCCAGAAATTATGCAGCCCGTCCGGTCCTGGAGATTTCCAATTCGGCAACGGACGAACTGCACGAGCTACGTCTTGGGGACCGACGGTTATTGCCCCCATTTCTGGTATTGGATCACACGCTCGCTCAACCTCCCGAGCCCAATCGCCCTCAGTGTGACTAACAGGCACCGACCAGATGCTGCGCCAAAACGAACACATGGCATCTGTTGACGATAATACGTCGACTGCTCAGTTGCGGGAGCGAATAATAAAAAGCGTGGACTAAATAACAAATTGGTGTAATCCAGGAATACAAGATTTAATAAAACGCAGTGTCGTCATCGTGGTAAAAAATGAAGTGAAGTTCGGCTCGGAGCGTGTGACGGCGCTCGCGCCGCCCGCGCCGCTCGTACACCCCGCAGCCGCCGCCGACGCCCGATGCTGCTGCCGCAGCCCGCGCGCTCCCTCAGCGACCGCGCGCCTCCAGCCGGCCGTAGGCATGCCATGCATAGACAGCATCATCATCCGGCAGGTGCGTATCAGTCACACCTTGGTCCGGTCGCTCCCAAGTCCTATACACCCACCTCTCATCACTCTGGAATATGCGATTCCGAGTGTACCGCTCCACTCGCCGCTTGTACCGTCTGATACGGTTTGCCCATGCACAGATTTTCTGCTTCAGGAAGTCGATACGCTCTGTGATGCAGGACAAATAATCTCGAGGACTGATATCAGTCCCCGAAAATGCCCGCCTCACAAAGCGCATCACTCTAGGGCGCGTATTGCCCTCCCTGAAGCAGATAAGCTTGCCGATGAGTGCTCTAGCCTCACTAATACGACGCTCCTGCACTGCCATGCTGGTACAGCTGGTTTTGGTCGTGCAGCTCCGTCACTGTTAGGAAATTTGACATGAGCTACACGACATGCTGCTACAGCCGCGCAGTACAAGATCGAGTGGGTATCAGCGAGGTCTTCGCTGCTGTCAAAACAATTTGACAGCTGCGAATCTAAGGCACACACCAGTGCCCTATTTTTCTTGTGCATGGGCAAACGAGGTAATCGCGGCCTTAGTTGAGGCGGTGTAGAACGATACTCCCGTAACGCATCCTTCAAAGCACTCCTCAATTGATCATTGTATTGGGTACTCACAGATATAGCCTCGTCATTATCCTCTTCACCACCGTCGTTAGGTCGCGGTGAAGCACTGGGTAAATCTTGCGATTGTACCGCGACCGCAACCAGTGGCAAAGCAGACGTGACACGGCTACTCCGTGATACAAGGCGTAGTCGATCAAGTACAGCGTCATCCAGCATATGGTTACGCTGGATGGCCCGCACCTGATCCGACAGTCGCTGCGCCGACACGTTGACAGCTGGCTCAAGCACCTGAAACAGAGAGAGCATCCGACCACGGTACGCAGTCAAGTTACTTCCCCCCTCTGTAGCCCCATAGTATGAGCGCATGACACTTTCATTAATAGACTGCGTCCATCTCATGCGCTGCACACTTCCACCGGGAGCGGGGACCCTATCAGAGACCGGTGGGTCTCGGGGCTCCAAGCTGTCCGGCGGCCGGCGTCGTCCCCGCCGACGCACAGGTGGTGGCGTCGTCGGCGGAGAGAAATACTCGTCGCTCGAGCTCGACGCAACTGCCGAGGCCGGTGTCACAGCACTCACGATGGGGCTGGGTTCCGGCGGCGGCGAGGCGGAGCTGAGCGACGGGTCCGGTGGTGGTGGGCGTGCTCGGCGTATTGCTGATCTTGTTATCATTTTATCCAAATTTTTTCAGGGTTTTGTCCATTGTTATGTATTTTATATAGATACATTTTCCAATTGTCGGGATATTTGTAAATATATTTGTTCAGTGACAGATGTCATGACGGAAAAATATTTTACCAAAACTATTGTATGCGATGATTATAAGGGTATGGCACTCAGAAGTTGTATAATGATTTAATATGATCGTTGTTATTATAAATCTGTATCAATATCTATTGTATATAGCGGAATTTGGTATTTTATTGTAAATAAAATATTAGATTATTATTATTAGACATCGAGCAAAAAAACGGCAAAAAAACACGTTGGTTGTATGGGAGCCCATTTATTTTATTCTGTTTTTAGTATTTGTTGTTATAGCGGCAACAGAAATAGAACATCTGTGAAAATTTCAACTATCTAGCTATCACGGTTCACGAGATACAGCCTGGTGACAGGCAGCCAGACAGACAGACAGACGAACAGTTAAGTCTTAGTAATAGGGTCCCGTTTTTACCCTTTGAATACGGAACCCTAAAAATGATCATTACTATTAATGACAGTCTTAATAATAATAATAATAAGCTGGCAACCCTTAGTGTCATCATACGTCGTCTCCTTACTTCCTTAATTTATTTCTACAAATTCAATAGTTTTTTGATATTTCCTATTAATTTCGCTACACAATTTAATATTACATCCATATAATCAACCTTTTTGAAAAATAATTTATGATATATACAGTTTTAAACAGATTCAACCAAAAGTGACATAAGTCAATGAAAACCTCAAAAACTGAAAATAATTTCGATATATAATATAATCAGTGAACGGAAATATAATACCTAATGTACTACTTACGCACCGAGAAATTAATTTAAAATGAAGAAAAATACCGATATAATAATGGATCAGAAACGACGATGACAACATGATTTTAAGATCAGCAGCACGCCGAGCACGCCCACCATCTCCGGACCCGTCGCTCAGCTCCGCCTCGCCGCCGCCGGAACCCAGCCCTATAGTGAGTGCTGTGACACCGGCCTCGGCAGTTGCGTCGAGCTCGAGCGACGAGTATTTCTCTCCGCCGACGACGCCACCACCTGTGCGTCGGCGGGGACGACGCCGGCCGCCGGACAGCTTGGGACTTCGAGACCCACCGGTCTCTGATAGGGTCCCCGCTCCCGGTGGAAGTGTGCAGCGCATGAGATGGACGCAGTCAATTAATGAAAGTGTCATGCGCTCATACTATGGGGCTACAGAGGGGGGAAGTAACTTGACTGCGTACCGTGGTCGGATGCTCTCTCTGTTTCAGGTGCTTGAGCCAGCTGTCAACGTGTCGGCACAGCGACTGTCGGATCAGGTGCGGGTCATCCAGCGTAACCATATGCTGGATGACGTTGTACTTGATCGACTACGCCTAGAATCACGGAGTAGCCATGTCACGTCTGCTTTGCCACTGGTTGCGGTCGCGGTACAATCGCAAGATTTACCCAGTGCTTCACCGCGACCTGACGACGGTGGTGAAGAGGATGATGGCGAGGTTACATCCGTGAGTACCCAGTGCAATGTTCAATTGAGGAGTGCTTTGGAGGATGCGTTCCGGGAGTATCGCTCCACACCGCCTGAATTAAAACCGCGACTACCTCGTTTGCCCATGCACAAGAAAAATAGGGCGCTGGTGTGTGCTTTAGATTCGCAGCTGTCAAATTATTTTGACAGCAGCGAAGACCTCGCTGATACCCACTCGATCTTGTACTGCGCGGCTGTAGCAGCATGTCGTGTAGCTCATGTCAAATTTCCCAACAGTGACGGAGCTGCACGACCAAAACCAGCTGTACCAGCATGGCAGTACAGGATTGAGCGTCGTATTGGTGAGGCTAGAGCACTCATCGGCAAGCTTATCTGCTTCAGGGAGGGCAACACGCGCCCTAGAGTGATGCGCTTTGTGAGGCGGGCATTCTCGGGGACTGATATCAATCCTCGAGATTATTTGTCCTGCATCACAGAGCGTATCGACTTCCTGAAGCAGAAGATCTGTGCATGGGCAAACCGTATTCGACGGTACAAGCGACGAGTGGAGCGGTACACTCAGAATCGCATATTCCAGAGTGGAATTTTTGGATAAAATGGTTTCAAAGATCGCACGTTCGCTTAGCATCTCAGTTCCAGTCAGCCTTAGAGTCAGGATCGTTGCCCCAATTCCTAACTACTGGAATAACCCACCTGCTCCATAAATCTGGTAGTACTACGGAACCCAAAAATTATAGGCCGATTACTTGTCTGCCAACGGTCTATAAAGTTCTTACATCCATTTTGAGAGTGAAAATTAACGAACACATTGACAAAAATTTAATCATGTCTGCCTCTCAAAATGGATGCAGGAATGGGTCTCGTGGTACTAAGGAGCTACTCCTCATTGATATGGCCATTAACCAGCAGGTTCGTCGTTCCCGAAGGGATCTGTCGACATGTTGGATAGACTATAAGAAGGCCTATGATTCTGTGCCACATACATGGCTCATGAGGGTGTTGGAGTTGTATAAGGTAGATACAACTCTGCGCACCTTCCTGATGTCATGTATGGGGCAATGGAGGACGGTCCTTCGCTGTCCAGGATGTCGGCATATCCGGGAGAATAGCGAACCGATAAGGATCGAGCGAGGTATATTTCAGGGTGATAGTCTGAGTCCACTATGGTTCTGTTTAGCCTTGAACCCTCTAAGCACGTTGCTGGAGGGTTCGGGTTTGGGGTATCGGTTGAGAAGAGGAGGTCAGGTCATATCTCACCTCCTTTACATGGATGATCTGAAACTCTTTGCCCCCAACAATTTGCGACTGATGGAGCTACTGAAAGTAACAGAAGCTTTCAGTAGCGCCATCAGGATGGAATTTGGTGTAGACAAATGTGCAGTCATGCATGTGAAGCGAGGAGAGATTATGGAATCCGTGGGAACCCAACTCTCGGATTCCATACGCCTTAGATCCCTCTCCTCAACCGAAACCTACAAGTACTTGGGTATGTCGGAAGCGTTAGGCATCAATGCTGCCGACATGAAACAATCGTTGAAGGAGCGCTTCTTTGGCCGCCTGAATAAAGTGTTAAATAGTCTTTTATCAGGCGGAAACAAGGTGCGCGCCTTCAACGGATGGGTCATGCCGGTTTTGATGTACTCTTTCGGCATACTCAAGTGGACTCAGACGGAACTTGACGCCCTGGATAGGAGGGTCCGTACATTGCTGACCGCAAATCGGATGCATCACCCACGGTCATCGGTAATGAGACTGTATATCCCACGAAAGTGCGGAGGCCGAGGCTTTCTTAATGCTAAGTCCCTGCACAATCGTGAGGTATACAGTCTCAGGGAGTACTTCCTTTAAACCGACGTGGGTATGCATCGAGATGTGGTCTCAGTGGACAAGGGCCTCACCCCGCTCTCCTTAGCGAACGAGAACTGGCGCAAACCTGTAGTACTCGATACTAATGACCGCAAGGAGGTATGGCAGAGCAAGGAGCTTCACGGGCGCTTCTACCGGGCCCTACATGGGCCTGATGTAGATTTCTTGGCGTCCGTATCCTGGCTGCGTTTCGGTGACCTGTTTGGGGAAACCGAAGGTTTTGTCTGTGCGATTATGGACGAAGTTATGATGACGAACAACTACCGGAGGTATATTGTGAAGGACGGCACGGTTGACATTTGTCGGGCATGCCACCGACCGGGAGAATCAATCCGACACATTATCTCTGGGTGCTCTCGTCTAGCTAACGGAGACTACTTGCATAGACACAACCTTGTAGCTAGGATTATCCACCAGCAACTTGCTCTAAAGTACAGACTTGTGGAGTCGGAGGTACCGTACTACAGGTATGTGCCCGACCCAGTTCTCGAAAATGGCCATATCACGTTGTATTGGGATCGATCTATCATCACTGACAGGACTATTGTTGCCAATAAACCTGACATAGTGGTGATAGATCGATTAGAGCGTCGCGCAATGATTGTTGATATAGCGGTTCCGCATGACGAGAACCTCGTGAAAACCGAGAAAGATAAACAAATTAAGTATCTTGACTTGGCTCGCGAGGTTGTCGACATGTGGGATGTGAATACAGCAGTCATTGTGCCGATAGTCGTTACGGCCAATGGACTCATTTCCAAGAGCCTCGACCAACACCTAAGGAGGCTCTCGTTGGGCAGCTGGATCAAGGGCTTGATACAGAAAGCGGTACTCCTGGACACGGCGCGTATAGTCAGGAGATTCCTCTCTCAGGAGCCCTGACCACCGGTAGCTTGGACCCTGTTCCCGATACCGGTGGGCTACTATTTTTTTATATTTTTAAATGTTTTTATTTATTTTTTTACTAATATTTAAAAATGTAATTTAATATGTTAACAAAATGAATAAACGAGAATAATAATAATATGTGGGGACATTTTCACACACGGCCATCTGACCCCAAACTAGGGGAGACCCTGTACTATGGGTGTCAGACAGCTGATATACATACACAAATACATTTTTTTTTTGTAAATACATACATCTAAGGATAAACAAAACCCAGACACAAGGCAAATACAAGTGCTCATCACACAAATGTTTACCCTGGGCGGGAATCGAACCCGCAACACGCTGCGCAGCAGTCGATCGCTCAACCACTGCGCCAACCGTGTCGTTTATGTATAAAAAAATGGTCTTTCGTTCATAAAAACAAAAACTCCAAAACGGTCTTTACTACTTTGTACTAACGTCAAAATGTAATTTTCAAAAGTTTTCAAAAGCTACCATTAAATTATATAGGTAGGTACTTAGGTGTAAAACGGGTAGTTCGACACAAACAGAAAGTTTCGCCACTAGATCTTATGAGTACTATGACAAAGTGCTATATCGTTTACACGTTAAATTAGTGCTCGCTATAAAATCAAAAAGCCGCCGTTGGTGGCTACATTCACACCGAACTGTAATTTGATTTCAAACTATTTTTAAGAGATCCATCCGTGACTTCTTGATAAGAACTGTCTAAATCGTTTCAGACAGTCTTGAATACAGACGGCAAAGGTATGTATAAGTTTGTTGAATTGTCAATTAAGATCTTAGAACATCAGCTAAAATAAAGGAAGAGCTTGTGGGTAAGTAAAAACTATACAAATCAATTGAACATGGTTAAGCTACGCTTGCCGCTGTATTTCCACAGATATTTTTTTTTTCGGATTGGCCTCTCGCAGGGCAACCTAGGAGGTTGTCGGCTGCTTAACCGGACTTTCCTGTGGTGCCTTAAAAATTATTATTTTTAGGGCCTCCAGCCAGGGCAAAATAGCTTACAAACTAAGCGACTACACGCTAAGGGCACCCCCTGTGGGGTACGAGCCTCGGCTTAGGGCGTCGCTGGGAGAGGACAGCAAAGGGACAGGCTGGATCGGATTTCATTTCCACAGATGGGTGACTATCCATTTCATACTGAAGCCTCGGAAAGCACGTAAAGGCTTTGGTCTCGGCTGTTGTTCGTAGATCTTTGACAGTCGTTAAAGGTTTGAAGGCAGAAAATCTATTCTGACAACCAGTCTTTACCAGGGGGTATCGTGTTATCCACGTGTGACTGGGTTATGGGGGTCAGACGGGTCAGTCACTCCATGATAAACACTGATATTCAGCTATGTCCGTAAGAATGGAAACCGATGGTGTTGCAGCTTCATATCTAACATCTCCATCATAAATTAAGCTAATGATTGAAACTTAAACGAACGTCGTAACTTTTTCTAATCATAAGATTTACTAAGTGTAAATATCAATACCTACACAGCAAAATTACCACGAAATGGCAGCGCTTCCCCCTCCCCCGCGCGCGGTGTGTCACAGTCCTTACTTGGCGTAATGAATTCTTTGATCCTTTAACTATCCAATGGTGTAATTGAATTTATGATGGAGATGATTGATATGAAGCTGCAACACCAAACTATATACCCCTATTTTGTTATCATTGGTTTTTCTGACTTGCCCCCTAGTATGCAATTTTAAAGACGTATCAGTTCAAAATATTAATAGGAAAGTTGGTATAACAATTACGATTGGCCGGCCGTGTGGTACCGGTCGCGAATAGCATCACTCCATTTCTGCCCGTGGATGTCGTAGAAGGCGACAGAGGGATATTGACCAGAGGATGGGTAGCAGCGTCCTTCCGAGGAGGTACCATAACACCTATTGCGATTGTCAATATGCATCGGCTAAGCATGGTGATTACGGCTGAGACATATACCCAGTAGTAGGCGTCTAAAGGTTGATATGATGGATTAAGCTTGATAAATTAAAACACAGTTAGTTGTAGTCAAACGTTTCTGCATCTTCTTGACGTAAGCATAAAATCAAACATTGTTTTCTAAAACTGATAAATTTAACGTTTGTTTGCGTAAAGCAGCTACTTCAAATTCTGCTGATCCAATAAACTGCGCCCGCGAGAGACGATCAGCCAAAATACATAAAACTCAAATATTTAAACTTGCCAAACGAATTTGATTTCTATCGCTAACACTTCATTTTATATCGTCGGCACACAGTAAACTTTTATGTTTACCTATAACATTTATATTTCAGGCTAATATAATTGAAATGGAGTTCGTGTATTGTTTTAAACAAACGAAGGTGAGCAAACGATCAATCAATTCGCGGATAAAGTTGGAATAACAATAGGATTTCATTTATTTTCAGTTACACGTAGGCATGAACTGTTATTTCAATTGCTACATAGTTGTCCGTGTGGTGTCGGACGTAAAGAATAGCACCATCCCATATCTTCCCGTGGGTGTCGTAAGAGGCGACTAAGGGACTCACCAGAAAATGGGCAGCAGCGTTCTCTGTGTCTTTGTAACAACCATACTGCGATCGCCAATCCGCCTGCCAAGCGTGGCGATTATGGCAAAACCCCCCCCTCGGGGAGGCCTATGTCCAGCAGTGGACGTCTTTAGGCTGAAATGATAGTGTCAATAAGTCTAATGAAACCATTTTCATTTGTAAATAATTTCATTCTAGGAGAGTCTGTTTCATGACTTTCTGTCACTTGGTTTTAAAAACATAGATCATTAGTGTGAATCAGTAGTGTGTATTCACATCAACCTAAAATAGGTATTAGGGACATTTGAAAAAAAATTACTTCGTGAACCTTTTCCAATCTGCAAATTTTATTTATTTGCTGAAGAAAAAATTTGTTGCAATTACAAATTTTTTCTCCCAACATTTGTATCAAACTAGCGACCCGCTAAATAGTCATATTTCCACCAATTTACACAAAATCTCAACAAATTAATACGCCTAAACTTTCCGCATGAATCTGTCTATTGGTGAAAAACGCATGAAAATCTGTTTAGTAGTTTTCGAATTTATCGCCAACAGACAGGCATACGCGGTGGCGGACTTTGTTTTATTATAAACGGTGATGAGATTTCCTTGTGTCAAAACCAAATTCTCCTCTAACAAAATCTCTGTATGCTTCTGCGATTCCTAAACCCATTTCAGTTCGCTTCGGTACAAACGCAGTCCGCTCCGACAGCCAGTAATTCTCGATCTCGGCCAACGAGGCAAGTTTAATGAAATTCTTGCTGCCCCTATCTCCGTACTATGCTTACACCGTGTTTTTAACTTCGCACTTTCCTACTGCTTGTTTTGCGGATAGATATGAAAAAGTGTGGTGGAAAATAGATGAAGGGGATAGCGTTTAAACGGATCGTCCTTAAGTATCGGAGTGGTTTATGTTCTTTTTGAGCCAGAAGGATCATTATTGGTTTGTTTTTTGGTCCTTCGTTCCGGGATTTTTTCGGACTTAGTCTGCCAATGGTGGCAGGTTTGTTTCTTGCTCTTGGCAAATGTTTTTGTTTTTACAATTTTCATGATTATTTCTCGTCAAGATTACGCTTGTGATATATTATTTCGGTTAATTAAAAACAATTTTTTGTAAAATAAACTCAAAAATATGTTAAAATATAATCAACCGAAAGAAAAACATCCACTGGAGTGAGCCACTTCGTTAATAAAGAAATATTTTTAGGTTCAGTGAGAAAAATTAAATTTTCATGAATTCTTTTCAAATTATGCTTTCATTAAAACTATAAGAAAAGTAAATATTATGCACCGTTTTTTGCACTTGAAGAATTCAAATTAAAATCCGACGTAATGAAAAGAACGAACACACTATTTTCTTCTATTATGCATTAAAAAACCGCTAAGTAATGCTTTGTCGTTGAATAACTTAATTTTGAAAAAGTAATTCAAGTAAGAATGTCTGAATTTCATTTATAGTAATTATATCTAGAAATTAGCTGTGTCGGAAGATTCTACATCCTCTTTTCTACACTATTGGGTTCAACACAAATATTTCAATTTAAAAAAAAGATTCAGTACCTATCGTATTGTTCTAAAAGTGTTTTGTTTAAGTAACTTGCATTTGCTTGAGTCACTACTTTCTACAATCAAATGTTTCAAATGTTCAATTTCTGTAGATAACTAGTGCTTTACAATAAAAAGAATTCGGATGAATCTCAAAGTCCATTTCTTTTAATTCAAGATAATAATGTACTCATATATGGGGGTAAAGGTATAAGATCTTTTATTCAAGTACACGTTCCAAATCAGTCTAAACCTAAATTCAGCCGTGTTCTCATGAAAAATATATCCGTTTTTGTCTATCAAAAAGAATATTTTGTTCATTTCCCGCGGTGCGTGTGACTGCGTGTCACGTCGATAGCTTGTCACGGCTTACTAAAGGCGTGTTAACGGCCCTTTGAAATACGCGCCGGTTTTTATCCTCAGCGAGAATTTTGCTGGAATGTTTTCATGTCATGTGTTCTGTGCGTCTTTTCAAAGTTTTATGTGAGGGTTTTAGCAATAGTATTTGTAAGATGAATTGAGTAGAGTAGGTAATTCTATTTATGTGGTATATCTATTTAGTTTATTTATGAAACCCAATAGAAACGAAACATTTTCAGCCTCACATGACAAGTTTACTAAGAAAGTAACATGACTTGTCACTCACAATATCATCATCATCATTATCAGCCTATTGCTGTCCACTGCTGAACGTAGGCTTTCCCCAGAGATCGCCAACCAACCTGGTCTTGGTCAGCCCGCATACATCCGCTGCCAGCCACCTTCTTCGAATCGTCGGTCCATCGAACCACAGGGCATCCCACACCACGCGGTCTCCACTCACATAGCCCTAACCTATTATATACCTCGATAAAGTGGCAACCAAAAATTTAAATTCGTTTTGAATGTCAAAAGACACAAAAGGAATTTCCCGAGTTTCTTACCTGCCATCACCACTTACTAGTGTCATGGGCTCCGGACAACCGAGAGACACGCGAGACCCTTTCGTCGAGACACTGTCTTATATATTTGTAAGTCAATTATATAAGACAGTCGAAACGTAATTGTCTGCAAATGTACACGTGGTCAGTGAAGTTCTGAACTGTAAACTGAGTAACTAAAATTACTCGTAAACTGACCTCGTATCCAGAGCCCATGAAAGCAGAGTAAAATAACGTTTTAATTATAATCTAATATCTACATTTCCTAATCTCATTAACAACCTTTTTCAGCATAATATTATCACACCGAATTGAATTGATTTGGAAGCAATGGCGTCCGCATATTAATTGGCTAGTTATTCCATAATGAATGCGATTATCAATTGATTACAGATGTTGAGAACATTCAATTACTGGCGCGAGTTGGCTCACTGTGCTAATTGAATTAAATGTGATTGTTTGTTTGTGTGATTGTTTGGGGCAGAGAATAGTCATTATGGTAATAATTAAGCGGTTATTGGTTACAGTAATGCTTTAGTAGCGAACTAAAATAAATGGTGGAAGCGACGTACATTACTACGAATTCAATTAATTTGCTAAAATCTAAAATGATCTGAAGAAGATAGTCAGTGGTGGCTGGACGCGGAAGGCAGAGGACCAGAATAAATGTGGCGACATGGAGAAGGCTTGTGTCCAATATTGAACCTCTAGTAAACTGAAACTAAAATTAGAAAATTATTAATGAAATGTATGAAACAGTTTGCTCCAAAACACAGATCGTTGACGTGGCTCAAAAGGCTGCCCAGCTTAAATGGGACTGGTGGACCCAAATTGGTGCCCTCTAATGACGAGACAAGGCCGCGGTAGACCACGAAAGAGATGGCGGGATGACTTGGATAGCTTCCTTAAAAATTGACAAGACATAGCTAAAAGTCGAGACCGATGGAAAGAATTGAGGGAGGACTTTGCCCTGCAGTGGGACAGTACAGGCTAAGTATAATGTAATAATTATTGACATAGCTGTTCCTCATGACGAGAACCTCATGAAGGCCGAGAAAGACAAGCAGATAAAGTATTTTGACTTGGCCCATGAGGTGGTCGGTATGTGGAATGTGGACTCAGCGATCATTGTGCCGATAATTGTTATAGCTAATGGCTTAATTGCCAAGAGCCTAGACCAACATTTAAAGAGGCTCTCGTTAGACGGCTGGATCAAGGGCTTGATTCAGAAGGCAGTACTTCTGGACACGGCCCGCATTGTCAGGTTTCTCTCTCTGAAGCCCTGACCGCCGGTAGCTTGGACCCTGTTCCCGATACCGGTGAGGTACTATTTTTTTTTATTTTTAAATGTTTTTATTTTTATTTATACGAATATTTAAAATGTAATTTAATATGTATTTAAATAAATGAATGTGAATAATAATGAAACAGTTGAATATTTAAATTAAGTGACAAATAAAATCTACGTAGGGACGCCAGAATCATGTAGGTGCTGAACATGAGAACTGGTTGCGTGCCACGGAAAGCACGTAAAGTCGTTAGTCCCGGCTGTCATTTGTAGACCTTTGAGAGTCGTCATGAGTAGTCAAAAGCCAGAACTTCTGACGACCAGTCTTAGGTCAGAATTTCTTGTTACACAGTAAGTGGGTTGTGAAGGTCAGGAAACGTTGGTATTTATCTGCTTTCGACTAGACTAGTGGCCGATCCAAACACAGTTGGGAAAAGGCTAGTCAGATGATGATGATCAATTGGAAGACACTAAGTCAATCTAAAGAATTTATAATTTGTAAACAGTCCCTGCCTAAACATTCAAATTTTGGTTCCTAAATAGATCAGAACATTCTCTAAGTGGTTCCGTAGCATTAATTTTAAACAGCTCGTATGAGTAATGCACCTAAACTGTCGCTATAAACTCCCACGGGCATAGTTGAATAACGACTTAACTCGATAATTCTGTGCCGAACTTAGTTATATGTTAAATTATATTATAGTACCGGCTTTGATGGTAAAGGATCGTGATCTTCAGATGTTGCGTCCATCCATTAAGACTTCCAATGCAGTGAAATTGTCAAGTTTCTACTTGCATTAGCCTATTTACACCAGACGGTACAGAGGTTATATTTTTTGTTGCAGTAAAAAAACGAATAAAACGGGCAGTATTATTTTGTTCTCCCACTCGTCAATGATAGACAACAATCTCTAATTTCGTATAATATCAAGTTTATTGATCAGTCCAATGTTCCATGTGTATTTACTGTAAGATTATCTCATTGTTATATCATCATTTAGGGCGGACAAAAGGACCAAGACCAAGATTTGAATAGGCTACCCAAAAATGTCAATAAAACGCTCGTGCAGCAGTCGCTTTATGAGCTTAGCCTTTGTGTCGGTAATAGTGACTGTAATATTCTGAGAAGATGCTTCGTCCAAGACTGTCCTTGTATTTGGGACGCTAAGAATTGGCGGTCTTCTAATAATCTTCTCTTGCTGTGCCCCTCTCATACCTCTGATTTTGTCCACTCTTCCTTTTATATTCAGTCCATTCTTCTTTGGAACGAGCTTCCTCTCGATATCAGGATGGCCACCAGTCGGTATGCATTGAAACGGAAATTGCGGATATACTTTCTACATAAATAGGCAGTCTTCTCATTATCGTCTTCTCTTTTTGTGTATATGTATATATATATATAAGTATATATTATATTAGTTATATAGGTATATATATATATGTATATATATATTTTTTTTTTTAATATTCAGTCTGCATAAGTTGTTCTGTTTAACTATGCACCTGCCATGTTATCTCTTCACCACCCTTGGTTGACTGGTAGAGAATGCCTAAGGCATTAAGTCCGCCTTTGTACCTTTGTGCATGAAGTATAAATAAATAAATAAATATTCCTGTAAAATAATTTGAATTCGAGTATTTCTCTTCTTACTCCGTCCAGAATAATCAAGATGGTGCCAAGAATACTTAGTACGGAATCTATAATAATTTATTACAGTCATGTTGACTGTATTTGCTTAGTTAGGTCAATTTGGGCAGAATGTTTGTCTCGAGTCCCTGTAGTGTTACTATTCCTAGTTTACAACTTGCGCAAACGTTAGGATTATGCGATGTCGTGTTGGGGCCAATATAGGAGCAAATACTTGTTGTTTGTAAAGAAGTCAAATGAAAATTTAAAGTCTTTGGGAAGCATTTTGACGACACGGTTGGCGCAATGGCTGAGCGATCGACTGTCACAGCGTGTTGCGGGTTCGATTTCCGCCCAGGGTAAACATTTGTGTGATGAGCACTTGTGTTTGCCGTGAGTCTGGGTGTTGTTTATCTATATAATGTATGTATTTAAAAATGTATTTGTGTATGTATATCAGCTGTCTGACACCCATAGTACAGGGTCTTCCTAGTTTGGGGTCAGATGGCTTGTGGAAATGTCCCCATATGTTATTATTATTATTTAGATTTGACACTAGACATTTTTACCTTCTGCTCACTAACGATGGTTGACTACACTTTATCTTTTCTATGATTTTCATTAAATGTCAAGATCCATACAAGGCTTTTCGATATTCTTATTAACAATGTTTGAATACTCAACACAATACCAGAGACCTTCGAAGCTCTAACATTTTCATTTCCATGAACTAGTGATTATACAATACAAATAATCAAGCAAAGTCGATTTTATTATTCCGCCTCCTAGGACCTGTACATTTACATAAATGGTCCTCCTTCAAACCAGGCTCGATCGTAAAAGTTACCACTGTATTCCTCGTGAATAATAAATAATATAATTGTAAATCTTATGACTTGTGGGAATATTGAAATGTATTCAGAACCTTTTGACTTGAGGAATGGTAATGGTGCGGTTGTGGATTCTTGTTAACAGTGTAAATATCATCAACGTTCTTTAACGAGAAACAAATAAAGGGCTTTGGTACGCTTGGACTAGACAATAAAGTACTTAAATATGATGCTGCAACAGAAACCCCTTTCTTTACCTGCTTTTTATAATAAACTACGTAATCTTTTGAACATCATCATCATCTGCTTAGCCTTTTCCCAACTATATTGAGGTCGGCTTCCAGTCTAACCGGATACAGCTGAATACCAGTGTTTTACATGGAGCGACTGCCTATCGGACCTCCACAACCCAGTTACTGGGTACTTGGTAAGACTGGTTGTCAGACTTTCTGGCTTCTGACTACCCATAACGACTGCCAAAGATCTACAAATGACAGCCGGGACCAACGGCTTTACGTGCTTTCCGAGTCCCGGAGGGAACTCGATATGAAAGGAATGGTCACCCATCCACAGACCGACCGCGGCTAGCGTAGCTTAACCTTTGACCGATCGATCTATCTTTTGAACATATAATTTTATAATCATTATGGTTAATACGTATTCTATGTTCGTTTATTTTTACACAAAAAGTAACAGATCCGATCCGAGTAAGTTCAATAAAATATTAACCACACTACATTCCACAACAAAACTACGAACAATAAAAAATATTCCGCCAACAAAAATAGCAATAGCAACAAAAATATTCCAAATTCAAACGAAAAATTTTTACAAACATAAACTTCTAACGCTGCTATAAAATTTTAACCCGCGGATGCGACGAACAGAAATGTAAAGCCTATGGCAGTTAGCTGCTGTCAATACAAACTGTATGTTGGACACCCCATTTTTAATTGGTTTTAGGCCATGCTCGGTAAAAAAAGTAGACAACATTTGCCAATTTTCCACCTTTGAAACTGGGCCTTGTATAGTGAGGGATGTGTGACGTCACTTTATGGAGTCACAAACTGATTTGAGAGGAAAATGAGCGGCACGCTTTACAATAAAAAATAATATGGAGTTCAAATAAGTATTATTTAGACTTTTTTTTTATCTATTGATAGGCATACGTTTGACCACTATCTCACCTGATGGGAAGCGATGATGTGGTCTAAGATGGAGCACGCTTGCCTAGAAGTAAACTATTCACTCTTGACTTAAAGACTCCCAGGTTGTAGCTATCAGGAAACACAGACTAAGGCAGGGAATTCCACTCCTTAGCAGTACGCACAATGAATGTGTTCCCAAAACGTTCCGTGCGTATGGGTGCGATGCCCACCATGTACCGGTGGCGCATCGCCGTACGTCTTGTGGTCCGATGATGGAACGGGCTCGGCGGAATTAAATAATGCAATTCTGTCGCACACTCCCCAAAATACAACCGATAGAAAACCCACAGGCCAGCAACTCAGCGTCGATGCTCGCACGTCATTCATGCACTGGTCATTCATATTGTAAATAAGGCCCTGATTAATCACTATGTTCCATAACATTTATTATATTTAATGAACCGATTCACAGTCTTATAAATACCTTATAATATTGGTCTGTGCTGACTGTTCACTTCGATGAAAATGTCCATCTGTGTCTAGACATCATACATACTTTGCTTTAATATGCCTAAGAACTTAACTCAAACTCACAATAGCAAACGTCACCGATTAGACATTAGATATGCAAATGACGCTATAGAGGAGGTTGACAGTGCTAGTTTTTTGGGAATAACATTAGATAAATATTGCAACTGGAAAGTACATATTGACAAATTATGCACTAAACTACAAAGATTTGTATTTGTTTTATACAGAATTACTCGCGTAGCTGGTATTGATGCAGCACTCTATGCTTATCATGGTTACGTAGCATCAATTCTCCGCTACGGCATTATAATATGGGGTAATTCTGTCGATATAATTAAAGCATTTCGAGCCCAAAAAAAATGTATTCGGTCTATAACTAAAGCCCAATCAATAGAAAGCTGCGTCCCACTCTTTAAAAAATTAAAAATATTACCACTCCCATCTTTATATATATTCGAGCTCTGTATCTTTGTACATAAAAACATAAAAACATTATTTAAAGTACATAATGATGTTGTAATAAGGAAAAGTCGAGATGTCTACAAATTATGTGTACCCCAACAAAGGATTAAACTATTTTCTAATAATGTTTATTGTATGGCAATTCGTGTTTATAATAAATTACCTAATGTTTTTAAAAATCTCAACTTCATGACATTTAAAAAGAAATTATTTAACTTCTTATTGCACAAGTGTTACTACTCAACAAATGAGTTTCTAAATGAAAAATTTGATTCAAAATTTAAATTAGACGACGACTTGCCTTTGTATTCATAATGGCTGAATAGATTTTAATATTTACGACATTATGGTTAATAAATTCTTACTTTAAATTTAAAAATAATTCACATTGTATTTAACTATTCTTGACATTGTATTTAATAATTCTTGACATTGTATTTAATAATTCTTGTCATTTTATTTAATAATTCTTGACATTGTATTTAATAATTCTTGACATCAGATTTAATAACCCTTGACATTGTATTTGATAGTTGTTAGCGTTTTCCTTTTCCTTGACATTGTATGATTTAAACAACAAATTTTGATATATTCTCTGATTCATGTATACGTACCTAATTCAATTTTTATTCCCTATTTGAAATATTTGTACGCTGGAAACAGCAGAATATTATGGACGTCATATTATATGTAACACCTTGTAACAACAATATTCTAACAAATAAATACATTATCATTATTATTATTATTATTATTATTATTATTATTAAAAAGTTGAAATTCCTGACCGAACTCCTGATTCAAGCATAGGTTTCTTTCGAAGCAAGAAATACCTCCTCAGGTGGAGATTTAAAGCCGATTCTAGCTTAAAGTGCAAATGTGGTGCTGTTTCTCAAAAAAACTTAAAAAAAAGCCGCCTTCATAAACTAAAAAGTGATGAATAACTTTAGAACAGACCACACATTACTTTAGTTTTGGAAGTCGGTGACGGTGGCTTGGTTCTGTTTGTTGTTTTGTATTGCCACCGACTTCCGAAGTTTTTATTTTCCGCTTTTTAGTATCTCCTTAACATCCAAATCCATTAAGAACGTCAACACAGTTAAAGCAAAGATTGAAAGTCCTCCAAAGATTGAAGAAACTAAAACATCATCTATGTATTTTTTTGGGATATTGTTGATTTTTACAAAATGCGCTGAATCAATTTCGATGAACCATGGATCATTTCGGAATAAGCCCCTTTCGAACAAAAAAATAATTTTGCAAATCTCCGTCTATTTAAGACGGAGTTATGCCCGAACATACATAAAAAAATACAAACATAATAATTGATAAACTCGTCCGTTCTAAAGTCGGTTAAAAAAAGAACATAATATAAACTGTCATCAACACGGTAAGATGGACTTAAAATATGCAGGATAGGGTCTTATTCCTCATTCGCCACCAGGCGTACACGTCCAGACGTAGCTTTCAATGCCTAAGCACTAACAAAATCGAGTAGTCATAAATCAATCCAAAACGAACTAAAGTCGAGGATTAAAGACGTTGAGAGCCGTAACATTTGAGCTAGGGTCCAGTTTAATATAAGTTGTGTGACCTTGAGTGCAATGGGGACGCCGTCTGCCGCTTACGACTGTACCCTGAAGTTGGGCACGATAAATTACTTATAATAGAGGGTGGGGTACAATTTTTGGATTTTAATGGGAAGCCGGTTGTGATAGTTGGTCCTTTGAGGATAGAAAGCCTGAATTTTGATTAATTTTGGCTGTGTTTCTGGAAAATTATCTAACTGAGTTGAAGTAGTAACTCAGCCTTTTACAACTGAGATATACTGATGTATATCTTTCATTGCATACGTTACACGGAGACAAAGGTGAACATGTGCCTGTAAATGCATCAACGAGTAAAACTTTTATATTTTGTTGACACATATTGTTTCTTTCTTTCTTTCTTTACATAGACACAGAAAGTTGTTCCGGATCTGGCAAATAGTGTAATAGGCTAGTAGTCTAAATCTAAACTATAATATTATACAGAGGAAAGATTTGTTTGTTTGTTATGGTTTAACACAAAAATTACTGGTCCGATTTCAAAAATTCTTTCACCAATCGAAAGCTACGTCCCTGAGTATCATAGGCAATATTTATCAATTGTTAAAATTAGGTATCCTTGAAAATATTTACGCAGAGGAGTTTGACCGACGATACGTGAGAAATTTATAGAGTGGGGGGGAGGTTACATTTATAAAAATAAAGAATTCTTTGATGAAGGCTCACATTAAATACTAATAATAGCATTGTAGTAACAACAATACCCAACTAGATTTCTAAATACAAGCCAAGCCACAAACAGACATAGGATTGATTAAGTATAGGTACTTAACTCAAAGTATAAAAAAGTAAATGTGAACAAATATTCACTGTATAAAATAAGCTTTACTTATAATTGGTGTGTTAGCACTAATTGGAAATGCATGTAGACAACCATTATAGACATAAATACCACTCAATAAAAAATGTACCTAAGGACCAAATAAAAAATCTATCACTATATTGTTACAGAGTAAAGAAAGGAAAATAGCCATACAAAAAGCCGTAAACCTAAAACATAACATTACCTTAATTTTAATGTTGGACACAAATTAATTCGGGCCTGCCAACATTGAAATAAAACCCTTATTAAATTATACTGGAATTGTAAACAAGTGAACATGTGTAATTTATTTAACGTACAACTCATGTGGACGGTCGGTAATGTGTGCTGAATTAGAAACTCGAATTACACTGAGTTTCACTCGAATCATTTCGGACATTTTATAACCAGTTTTAATGTTAGTAGCTGTAGTATTAATACGATTACGTTTGTGTAATTTCTGAATACCGGTTTTGGTATTCTCAAACTCAACATTATGAATTTCAAATAAACCATTTACTGGTACTTTTGAATTGTCAGAGTCAGTCAGTCAGAAAGTTGAAGCTAGTTGCTCGTTCCAAACAGTAGGTTTCTATGGAGAAGAACGAGCAAGAAACTTCATGACACTCGTTTAAAATCAATAAAATGTTACAAATTTTGGTTACGTCATTCAAATTGAATCTAGGGTATTTTAAAAGAGAACGTGGTTGTCGTGTACTGGATTTGATGCTCAGACCTGACACAGTGATATTCGTATTATTCTGGCAGCGTATCGTCAGCAATAGTCTTTGGGATTGAGCCCATTGAATTGGCCGCAGACTCCACCACTAGCCTAAAATGCTATTACTCAAACAAATGTTATTTTTCAGTCATGAAAATAAATCACAGAAAATTTAAAACTTTTCCTCTATCTCCTACGAACAACCCACTATCCCTTCTCTTCTTGCAATGTATATAATCTGAAATGACTTGATCAAATAACAGCAGCCAAATAATAGTAACTAACGCTTAAACTCCACTCGAAATCACAAACACAACTTTACATAATCTAATTCGGCGTATTATTACAAATTCCTCCAGATCTCTGTAAAATAGAAACCCTATTTCTTGAAAATCCATAATAAAGCTTATTTGGCATCAATAGAACAGTCTTGAACAGTTAATTACTCTAAAGAAACTTTTTCTGATGAGTTTGAAGGAAATTCGTTCGTAAACTTAGTCGTGGGATCGTGCGATTGTCGCAATTGTCGCGTCAATCGACTGTCGACAAATTAAAGGGCCTAAAGCTCCACTAATTTGTAGTTCCTTTTGGGACTAGCGTAGGGTTGCTGTTGGAACTATTCTTGAGATATGAGGGCCAATAAAATTCTACTTATTTAAAATAACAAAAATCTTGCTCCAATTTCATATCAGCGACAATCAGTGTCAAAATCTTGTCAAAAATGTAAGAAAATGAAGCGAATTGCCACTTAGATCTGAATGCCCTGAATATAGCCCGACTGCTTTCCGGCCCGGTCATTCCTAAAGTAGCAGCGCAGTGTGGGAGGGGTGTGGTGACGTCAACTTGTGACAACTGTCATCCTCTCCCGCACCGTGGAGTTACCACAGGAACGGTCTCGGTTAAGCGGTCAGTCTTGCCCCGATCTTGATGTTTTGCCTTTACGTGTCTTATTGTTTTCCAGCCATCACAATGTAAGTTATTGATGAGCCCATACACATTCCTAGATATCTAACATATTTAATGTATTAATAAATTTTTATTTATTAACCCTAGAGTGGGCGCGTCTTCCCCCGAAACGTCAGTGGGCGCGTGGGGAGCATTTTGCCGCTCCTTTTCAGGGACCATTTTAAGTATGACTACTGCATTTTATTAAATTTATTTTCTCAGGATTTAAGTAAAACACAAATAAGTAATGAGAAATCAACATATTTATTAAACTCTGTTTTAGAAACTTTGGTTTTTAAAAGATTTTAGAAAACGTGACATTTTAATTGACTTTTTTAACTCATTATACATTTTCCTGCATAATAATAACTAAAATGGAAAAATTAAAATAAAATAATATATTTTCTACATCTACAAGATATGCCTTAGCAAATCAGTCTTCACATAAGTATGTGCAATGTTCATTGCACAGTAATTTTGAGAATCAGCAACGTCCTTTTTTCGTGCGCCTATTTTCCTTTGTTGGACATAATATACTGCGTTTGCCCCCCTTTTTTGAAGATAATGGTTGTTCTATAGGTACAAAATGAGCAATTTGGTTACTGAAACAAAAAATTAATGCCTCAATAGAAGACCTTATGATCATACATGGCTTAACTAAGACCATCGTTATCTCTTATGATCTTCCATCTTGTTATTACATTTTTCATTTTTATCACGTGATACTTTTAAATCCTGAAAGTATATACGTTTTTTTTAGTTTTTGCAATAAATGCACCACAATAATAAAGTATATATTTCAATTTTGCATACAATTTAAAACACAATTTTTACTTACGTGAGAAGGCGCGCTATGAGCAAATTGCCGCCTGGCGACGACCGATGGTAACAAGTTCCTCCTCCAGCGGTTCCGCGTACCCTGATGGCGTCCAGCCTGTCGGCACGAGTAGCGAACGAAACTAGGGGCAGCTACTAAAAAACGCAGACCTAACGAGCAATTGTTTTACGAATTATTAACGTTTTTTTTTGTGAGGGCGGCAAAATGCTCATAGCGCGCCCACTCTAGGGTTAAGTATGTTGTTTGTTAGCAAATATGATTCAAGACTGGAATTCGCTTCATCCGATTAATTAAGTCGTCGTCGTAGTGCCCTAACAGGGTTCATGTGCAAAAACCGACAATTTAATAATTTTATTGTAAAATGTGTGATGTGCATGAGAGCAAATAAATAAATAAATAAATAAGTAAATCAACATGTTTTTTTGGTAGAAAATAAATCCTCTACCTTCAAAACATGACTGATAATCAATATTTGTGCAAAAAATACAATCATCGTCCACAATTTTCTGGCGATTTTTTTATTATTATTCTGTACCATCTAAAGGTTATTCTGACCCGGTTTGTTTATTTTTTTTTCTATCTATATTGACGATAACTGGCAGCCCTATTGAAGTGTCCTTCCTGAAACAGTTAGCACTGAACCGGAATGTCATCGGACGAAAATACTCGTTTTTTGGATACGAATAAACGTTTGCTCCATTTACCGTAATCATGTCGGCTTGAGGAAAATTAAGTGTGGGTTCGACTTTTATGAAGAAGGTTGAAGACAAGAGAAAAATAATATGTGGTATTTTAGTTTTAGAGGAATAAACTGTATTTGCTGCTGAACTTGTACGTGTTAATTGTATTAGATTCAATATCCAGATGTATATTTGCAGTGATAAATACACTAGCGACGTTCATGACTTTTCCTACCTAAAGTCCTCATATTAACGGTATTAATATTAATACAATTTAAAGACATAATAGTGTAATAATAATAATACATGGGTATATTTCACACACAGCCATCTGACCCCAAATAAGGCAGATCCTGTTCTATGGGTGTCAGACAGCTGATATACATACACTAATGCATACCTATATAGATAAATAACAAACAGACACAAGTGCTAATAAACTTTATAGCTTGAATAATAGATACCCTTTTCCGTAAAATATCAAACAAAATATTTTCCTATACCTATTTAGTGAAGTCCAACTACGGGGTACAAAGGGGAGCAAAGGGGGAGATGTCAAAATAACAGGAAATAATAACGGCACGGACGTTTTTATTGCTTTTTTATTTCTCCCCCTGCGACCTCTTTAGGATGAAAATCGATGGGTTGTATCCCGCGGATGTCCCGAAACTAGCGGTTTATGGGGTGTCCCACTGCTGTTACGTCAGTTTACGGGGTCACCTATTTTTCTCACAACCTATTGGACTGATGATACAATCGAGAAATGTTTTTGAAAATTAATGTTGACACTGATAGATATAGTCTTACGAAATGTCAATGATTTTTCGGAATAAACGCATAATTTTTTTTTGTACATACAAGGAAAACTAATAATAATAATAATAAATAAATATAATAATATAATATAATATAATAATAATATTTCCTAGAAGCCGACGTGGGGATGCATCGAGATGTAGTTGCAGTGGACAAGGGCCTCACCCCGCTCTCCTTGGCTAAAGAGAACTGGTGCATACCTGTAGTGCTCAAGACTAATGATCGCGAGGAGGTTTGGAAGAGTAAGGAGCTTCACGGACGCTTTTTCCGGGCCCTACACGGGCCCGATGTCGATTTCTTAGCGTCCGTATCCTGGCTACGATTCGGTGATCTATTTGGAGAAACCGAAGGTTTTGTCTGTGCAATTATGGACGAAGTTATTATGACGAATAACTACCGGAGATTTATTGTGAAGGATGGCACTGTTGACATTTGTCGGGCATGTCACCGACCGGGAGAATCAATCCGTCACATTATCTCTGGATGTTCTCGTCTCGCTAACGAAGAGTACTTGCATAGACACAACCTTGTGGCCAGGATTATCCATCAGCAACTTGCTCTGAAATACAACCTCGTGGAATCAGAAGTACCATACTACAGGTATGTGCCCGATCCAGTTCTTGAAAATGGCAATGTCACATTGTACTGGGATCGATCCATCATCACTGACAGGACTATTGTAGCCAATAAACCTGATGTAGTGGTGGTGGATCGATTGGAGAAGCGCGCAATGATTATTGACATAGCAGTTCCGCATGACGTGAACCTCGTGAAGGTCGAGAAAGACAAGCAAATAAAGTAACTTGACTTGGCCCGCGAGGTTGTCGACATGTGGGATGTGGACTCAGCGATCATTGTGCCGATAGTTGTTACTGCCAATGGCTTAATTGCCAAGAGCCTCGACCAACATCTAAGGAGGCTCTCGTTAGGCGGCTGGATCAAGGGCTTGATTCAGAAGGCAGTACTTCTGGACACGGCCCGCATTGTCAGGAGGTTTCTCTCTCTGGAGCCCTGACCGCCGGTAGCTTGGACCCTGTTCCCGATACCGATGGGCTACTATTTTTTATATTTTTAAATGTTTTTATTTTTTATTAATATTTAAAAATGTATTTTATAGGTAAATATAATTAATAAATGGTGATAATAATAATAGTAAATTTATTTTCTCATCACAAATGTTGCAGGTAGGTACAGGGAGTGCTTAAGACTAATATAAAAAGTATTAAACATTTGTGAGAGACTGGAGCCCGAAAAAGGTAATGAATACCTGTGTTACGGGTCACCAGGCCCCCCAATTCTTATAGTTGGACTTATATATTATTAGCTCAACTATGACCTGGATGTGTGATGGAGTTTACAATGCTTATTTTATGATATTAACAAAATACTGTTAATGGAATAGATATAAAAATGAGTTTTTTGTGTGTGTACGAGTGTGTGCGAGTGTCTGTGAGTAGGTGAGTGTGTGAATGTGAGTGAGTATGAGTTTGTTTGGTATACGAGTGTTTGGAGGTATTAAAGGGGGGTGTATTTGTGGGGGTAGAGATGTGGGTTAGCGAATTGGAATCAGCAGACTTTCAGTTGCATGATAATCAAGAGTTTTCAGCCATTTAGATAAAGTTAGTTAACAGATTGACTTGCGAAGAGGGTATATTGATAACGTTGTATTGATTTTATTATACAAGTAACCTCCAAGGAAACAGTAAAATCTATGCGAAAGACTGGTGTGAAAGAGGTTTGTAGGACAGACATTACCTTTTCTACGTTTATTCTTCAAGAGATTTGGGTCATATTTTATTTGTGTATGTTTTTTAATTATTATAGAAAGTATAAAGGTCTGCCTGACTGTCAGTACATCCCAACGCTTGTATAGATCAGAGGTTGGATAACGAAAAGGCAGTCCCGCTCCAACCTTGAGAATGGCTCTTTGTGCCCTTTCCACCTCCACTAGGTACCCCTTACCTGCCCCTCCCCAAGAGGTTATGCAGTACTTGACAATTGACTGGCAGAGAGCAAAGTACACCATTTTGATAGTTTTAAGATTCGCTACATGCCTTAATGTCTTAAATATATATATATAAGTTTACGGATCCTAGAAACGAGAATGTCGATGTGTGGCTTGAATGTTTGTGTCTGATCGATATACACTCCAAGATATCTGATGATATCCGTTCTCTGTAGGGGTGCGCAGAGGCAAGGTGAAGAAGCCAAGTTGGTACAGGTGTGAGCAATAATGTTGAGAGTTGATGGTGGAAGAAGATTTCTCTTAGGTGCAAAGGCAATATATTTGGTTTTTGTTACGTTTAGTGTCAATACATTATTTTTCAGCCATAGGCAGACCTGATCAAAACCATTTTTAGCACTTTGGAAAACCTCCTCCCAGGTTTTCCCACTAAAGAAGAGCGCTGTGTCATCCGCAAAGGATAATAACCTTCCGTGTGAAAGTTGGAGTTGACACAAGTCATTGATGTAGATTAGGAAAAGGCTAGGACCTAAGACACTGCCTTGAGGCACACCATAGCGAATAGGCAGTTCATCGCTTAACCAATCGTCTATTTTCACGCGTTGCTTCCTATGTCTTAAGTAGTCTCTGAGCAATTGCAATGGAGTACCTCTGACACCTATTCTTTCTAGTTTGTGAACAAGTAATGTAATAGGAACCGTGTCAAAGGCCTTGGCTAAGTCTAGGAATACCGTAAGACACTTATTTTTATTGTCAAGATTAGTAACAATCAGGTTAGTAAGTTCATGTACAGCGTCATCGGTCGACTTACCTGTACGAAAACCAAACTGAACTGGTGAGAGGAGGTTGTTATTTTCAAGGAAGTTCATGAGGCGCTTATTGATCAAACGTTCTAAAATCTTGGACAAAGTAGGAAGGAACGAAATTGGCCGGTAATTATTGATGGAGTCTTTATCTCCTCCCTTGTGTATAGGTTTAACAAGTGCTGTCTTCAATGCCAGTGGAAAGATACCAGTAGAAAACGACAAGTTACAGATGTGGGTGAGTGGACGAGTAACTGTTTTAGCGTAGCGCTTTAATATTTTGCCAGATATCTGATCTACTCCCACTGCCGCATCTCCTCTCAGGTTATATATAAGTTGTTCTACCTCTTCTTCATCAGTAGGGAGCAAGACAAGGGAGTTGGGTGAAGAAGGGATAGAGGTCTGGTAGTTATTAGGCTGATGGATGTTACTAATATTGTTTTCTGCCAGTCTCTGTCCCACACCAGTAAAGTATTTATTAGCGTCATCAATACCGTTTTTGGGATTATCAGTCTTGATCAGGGCCGAGGACTGGTCTGCTTTGCTTGAATGGAAACTAGACCAAGTATATAATTTTTTAAACACAATGAGGAGTGACAGCTTGCCTATTACTTACTGCTGTCTTCTAGAGATCGCAAACCGTTCTTAACCATTATCCTAGCCTAGCCTTTTCCAAACGATGTTGTTATCGGCTTCCAGTCTAACCGAATGCAGCAGAATACCAGTGTTTTACATGGAACGACTGCCTATTTGACCTCCACAACCCAGTTGCTTAGTAACACGATACCCCTTGGTAAGACTGGTTGTCAGACTTTCTGGCTTCTGACTACCCTGTACTGTCATAGATTCACGAATGACAGCCGGGATCAACGGCTTTACGTGCTTTCCGAGGCACAGAGGGGTTTCGGTATGAACAGGATGGTCACCCATCCACAGACCGACCGCGGCACGTGTAGCTTAACTATGACCGATCGATCTCTACGGGTTTTTCTTAGCCACGAGCCTCTCGAAAACAGTTCTTAATCATGCAGATTAAATAATATATAAACTAACAAAATAAGTTTATGATAGGGTATAAATATAATGATCACCAAAAAATACTTTAGGATCTTAAGCTCCCTTACCAAAAAAATATACTAAATTATACCAAATGTACTAAATGGTCACCAAATCTTAGTGTGCAAAATAACCAAAATCTTTTTGACCTCGCTGGGGCGGATCCGACATGGTTAGGTTAGGTTAGAACTGTGACACCCTACGCCTGCCCTGTGCCAGAATCAAATCGCTTTTTACAGTCAAACTCATACATTTCTACAATACTTTAGGAAACACCATTTTAATGACCATTTACTATTTTTGGTTTTATTTTATTTACTATTATTGGTGATCATTTAGTAGATCTGGAGGTTCGTTAAACATAAGCCTTTATGATATAGTTAATATTATAGACAGCTATATAGTAATGCTCCTTCCTCAATACACAAAATCCAAAGTATACAAAATACCTGCAAGAGAATCTCCACAGGTGAGGGTTCACGTATGACACCGATCTTCAGTGTCTATGCGGGTTCTCCTCGCAGACTACGGCCCACCTTCTATCTTGCATCACATGTCCTGTTACTAGTACACGTGAGAACCTAATAACTACGTCAGCGGATAGCGTTAAGGCAAATGTCGATGATACCGCATAGGTGCATAAGCAGCGTAGGTTTGACCTTCAACATTTTTCGTCCGTCAGTCGCTGAGTCAACAAAACAAATAATAAATATATATATGACGGAGCAGGGTCCTCCGTAGCGTTCTTTACAAGGGTGACGTCACCATAGCTGACGTCACAAATGTTGTCGTCATGATGATCACTCATTTATGGGTCATTAAATGAAAACGTCTTGACTTATTACAAACTTGGTTTATTCAACGGGCAGTATAACCACGTCTAGAGAGGCCCGCACTGTCCGGCGGCTCGAGCTTGAATGCCTTGAGCACTTTTTTTTTTTTTTTTTTTTTTCAACCTAGGAGGTTGTCGCCTGCTTAACCGGACTTTCCTGTGGTGCCTTAAAAAATATTATTTTTAGGGCCTCCAGCCAGGGCAAAAAGCTTACAAACTAAGCGACTACACGCTAAGGGCACCCCCTGTGGGGTACGAGCCTCGGCTTAGGGCGTCGCTGGGAGAGGACAGCAAAGGGACAGGCTGGATCGGATTTCCATTATTTAGGGACGAATTTAAAACTACAGGCTCAGCTGCGCGGGCTGGCACGAGCAAGGGTCGGGGAGGTGCCTTGAGCACTGGCGTGCGGCCGTATTTATAAGGCTCGTGCACGTGTACTCAAGTTTTAGGTTAAGTATTGAAATATTTGAATTACAATAAGAAAAATGGTTACGTGTTGTTTAACGTTAATTTAACATCGTAATTAAGTCAAAGTGATCAGTTGGTAATTAATTAACTAATTAAATCATTAAACTCAACTATTCTGATCCTTATAACCGATGCACTTTTGCAGTTGCGCAAAAGTGCATCTGTTTGTCAGGGAACAGAGAGGCGGACAGCGAATTCCACAGTCTGGCAGTTCGCACAATAAATGTGGAGTCAAAGCGCTTGGTTCGAGACCGTGGAACTTCAACCATATAGCGGTGACGCTTGGCCGTACCTCTGCTCGTCCGATGATAGAATGGGGATGGGGGAATTAAATTGTACAATTCCAAAGCATACTCTCCGAAATGTACCCGATAAAAGACCGATAGGTTAGCCAACGGTGCGGCGATGTTCAAGGCTCTGGAGCTTAGCCCTAACCAGGGACTCGTATTGTTAATGAGCCTCTTGGCACGTCTATCAATGACTTCCAACGCCTCCAGTTGGTATTTTGCTGATCCATCTCATATTTATATCAATGTATGTATAGTCTATATTTGCCATCGATATGCTAAGTAGAATATACATACAAAACTAACATCTTCAAGCGACCTTAAACTTGCCAACACACCAAACTAGTTGTCTCCAACTGACCATTGGCAGACCTAATCAACTGAGTCTGCGGCTGCGGTCCACCAATCATTTATAATTGACACTGTTCGGAAACCGCACTGACAGTGGACTGGGCTTATTAACTAGAACATGAAACTTTTGAAGTTCGATCGCAACTCAGATGTCTGATGGAAAATAAAGGGCTTTCTGTCTTTTTATTTTGTCAACAGTTCAGTGTAGATCAGTGAAGTATTTAGAATTTAAGAATAACCTACTATTCGAGTATTTATTAATTAATTTAGACTACATGAGGTCCACTGTGTTAGTAACAATATTATTTAGCTTATGTTAGTATTTAATAACTAAAACAGATATTGTCCGATCGGCTACTGCCCTCACAAACGGGCTATCTGCCCGGGCGGCTATCGAGTGCAGAATGATGTTAGAATTGTCACACAAACAGCGAAGTAACGAGGCAGTTTTTTACGCCATACTGCGTCTAAGTTCAGTCAGTACGTACATCAGAACTAGTCCACATCTATATTTATCTTCCATATCTCAATATCTATTCTTCCATATCTATATATAACGAACAAATCCACATTGTATTTTTATTTTCTTTTTATTAAATCTCACAGGTGGGAGTTCTCAGATGATGCCAATCTTCAGTACTTAGTAATGCGGCGTATCTCCACAGACTATAGTCTATCTTCTATCCTGCGCCGCTTGCCCTGTCACCTGCTCATGATGACCTAATGACTACATCAGCGGATGGCGTTGCCGCGGCTGAATAATAGGCTTAACAAAAAATTTGGCAAGGACATACACAACACACACATACACACACACACACACATAATACATATCTGTGTTTGCCTTTGCCGCGCAAACAAAAAGAATGAACAATTATCCATAGTGTGATACACAATTATTAACAAAATTACCTTTGCCGGAATTCTTACATTTTGAAATCCAAGTTTGGTCCTTTGAACCTGAGTCCCAAACCATCCATGTCTCCGTGACCTTGATAATCAAATGTCAAGCAGTTTGTCATTGATTAGGTGTGGGTGATTAATCAGCCGTCTGCGGTTTGTCAGTAATTACCGCCTTCACACAATTAACTGTGATTCCGGATGATCTCGAATTAACTTGTGGTGTTCACTCTCGATCTCTGATTAACGATTTGTTAATGTCAATCAGTTGCAACCAGCTACCGGGTTTGTAGTACATAATTGGCTATGAATAAGCGATGCGTTTGAGTTCCTTTGGAATAGTGAAATAAATAATTTTGTTGGTGGTAAAAATCTACATCTAGTACCATTACAAATTTTGTATTTATTTCGCAATCATGTAGGTAATGCTCCATTTTTTTTATTATTTTCCCGACTGCCATGAAAATGTGGAAATCATCAACAAATGCGTTCTACAACTGTGAGCTCTAAATCACCTCGTAAACACAGTTTTATCTCCAGTGAATTAAAGACTGTTCTTTTGTGAGAAAAAAATAAATTCGCAAAGATGGCTCCGATATAGAACCCATTTAGACAGTAAACTGCTTTCCATTTAGTCGAAATAATAGCTTACAGCCTTCCGAGGCACCTTATTTCACTTATCGAGCAAACCGTATAGCTTAGCTTCGCTTTTTCCGCTTTTTTCAGCTCCTTTATCATGGTAAACACCTTTGTCTACACTCTATTAACTGACAAGTGTGTCTTGTCTGTTAAAAGGGTTCTCTTCTCGATTTTTTTTTGTGTTTTCTTTACCTCTTTGTTATGTTAAATTCGTCTCTAAAGTTTTCTTTATTCGCGCATCGAATGTCGAGTTTAAAGCGTTCGGTGATTGAATTAGAAATTCGCGATTGTGTTTGTCTATGATCGCGATTTAGGAGGGAAGTTTATCTACCTGTATGTTTTTAGAATGCTTGTTTCAGTCGATTAGAATAATAATTATGTGAGTTGCAATATTTTAACTTGATTGCCCTCAAAGTTTTCCAACTTATATCACGTTCACTGGTACCCGATTTGTCTGCCATAACTGTAAGAAATACAAAATAAATAAATATTTAAAAAAAGGTTGTAAATTTTTCAAAAACTTTTATAAAATCGAAGAAAGTTGTTTAGAATTGTGATATATTACAGAATTTCTTAAAAATAAGTTCGAATGACAAAATAAAAAGCAAAACTTTTACAACAGAATTTCTTAAAAAATAACGCTTGGTCGGCTGCATAAAACATCTCCGAACTTAGTTGTTCAATTAATGCAGAATAACAAATAAGCTAGAACTACGTCACTTATTAATATGCTGAAAGATTTCGACCTTCTCTCAGCAAAAACAAAACAGTTATTTATATTTATATTAGTTTCCAAGTCCAGTCTCAGTTTGTCCTCAATGTCTTAGTTTTTTCTGTATTCTGCATTATTCATTCACTTTGGCACTAAACTGGGTTCCACAGACTACTTCACAGTTTCTCGTAAACGATGAAGAAAAACACTGTCAACTTCAATAGTTTATAAGACTTCGTTCGTGAGAGGTCGACGAAATAATCTGTTGGGTTCTTGTTTTATTGAAAAATCTTTAGAGCTTGGCTTTGAAAGTATTTTGTTGAGATAGTATGTATAGCTCCTATATTTTTGTCGATATCTTTCTATATTTTTATCATATTATCTAGCATATTTCATGATCGGTCTTATTTTGGTCCTTTGGTCCGTTTTATATCTATTTCTTGGTCCTTATTTTAGTACCTTTTGAAAAAGATGAACTTGTTTTTATTAAAACCCAAAATAGATCGAAACTATTTTCCTATTGTCATTGACTCACAGATTGCGAAGAAATAAAATACACAACTAATCGTAAAGTAGTACCTAACAATTCCCATATTCAATCCATAGGTCGTTTGTAGACATACAAAGGATCTTACATGGATCTAACTAATTACAAATTCAAGTCCTTATTCTACATGCTTGATATAGGTATGTACGAAATAGACAAGTCTACAGAAGTTTGAACTAAGCAAAAAGTAAAATAATATCACGCAATGTGTCGAATCAAACTACCGACGATTAACACCTTAGTATTAAAAGGGTTAAGTTAAAAGGACAGAAATTAGCATCCAATTGAGTGGTACTAAAACTAATGACAACCATTTCTTATACAATTATTATAAAAGAGATTATGATTAACTATAAGAAATATATTGTAGACGCAGATTACCAAAATGCAGGATCCTGGGGGCCTAGCCAAGTAACAAACGTTTGGTATCGGATCTCTTTCTACATTAATTAAAGCCTCGGTGTAATCCATTTTTGATTTTCGATCACGTGATTTATCGTTGAGATGACGTCATTCCCGTACATTTGATTAGTTTTCTATTAGCGTTATTGGTTGTAGATTGTCAATTTCACGTGATTTGGCTAAGGCCCCTGATTCGTTTGTACATTATATTCAGGACCACCTGAAATCATAATTACATTCACCATCTAAACAGACACCACAATTTCTTGTTGATCTTAAATTAAAACGGGAACTATTATGTATAGTTTTGGCATAACTTATGGGCTCCGTTGGGATCTAAATCATCTCTGTGACGCCATAGAATTAATTATTCTACGCAGTCGTCCGGCGAGGAAGGGTTAACAAGGATGGTTGTGTGGTCAAACCTGAAATACAAATGGCATAGAAGCTGAAAATTTAGGGTCCTTTCTATCTAAATGTTGTGTAGTCGTTTATGTCATTTGCGAGTCATGTGAGGTTCTAGGAAAAAGAAATAGTACGTTCTTCGGTACGCTAATGTTCCATTATGTAAATGTATCTGCCTAACTAGTAATAACAAACTAACTAATTATGACTTGAATACTATCATTCAAATAGTAGGTTTCTAAGGTGAAGAATGAGCATGAAACTCCATGAACACTCTTTTAAAATCAATAAAATATTACAAATTTAGTTTACTCATGTTGAATTTACGAGACACAAATGTGAGAAAAATGTAACAAGTCGTGCACGTTAAAAAAGGTCTAGAGACAATCATATACAACGTAAAATAAATTTAAAATAACCGAGGCAGCTACTTCGATTTATACGTATAGTTTAATCTACATCGCACCCTTGCAAATCATGGGCGGATCGCTCGTAGTAAATAAATGCATCACAAATCTATAAGACCACACTCAACGTGTTAGTCAGTATTTTAGAACCATAACCTACAAGAATCAATTCAATCACTCAACAGCCAAGAATGTTGCCAATCTAATCCTCAGAAACAAATACAAGTGTCGTAAGCCAAATATCTTCACTAATACAAATGATAGTAATAAGAACAAATATAAGTCACATAAAAGCGATATAGAACGGAGTGAAATGTCGGCGGACTGGCTAGCAATGGCTATGATAGCCACTTTCTAATGACCAAAGTGTCGCATGTATCTGCCACGGATTAAGGTAATGCTGGAATGGAATGTGAGAAGATTTTAAAAGAAGAAGAGAAGAAATTGTTTCTATATTTTTGTGATCTGGTAACGATAAGAGACATCGAAATCGCTCAAGAGACATCGATTTTCGAAATCGCATCGTTTCGGAACGATTGCCGCTTGTCTAGGCCCCTAGGTTTGAACAAGAAATGAATAGCCTCGAATTGATGGCCGTGAATGAGCCAGTCATGGATATTAGAACATTAAGCGTTAAAGGAAATAGTAAATAAGAGAGTCCTTTGACAAACTTCCAATCCTTGCCAAGTTTCCATTCCTGCACTAACAAGTCTTGGACAATAATCGCAGAAGTTCAGAAACAAAACCAGTTTGGCGATACTCCAGTACAGAGCTGTAATGAGGGTTTTAAGTCTAATGAATGAAACTGAAGTTGAGCACTTACAGACATACTGGAGCGGCGACTGCGCTCGCGTGATAACGACTTTTGTGATATTATGCTGATTGTAAGTGGCCTATTGTTTTAAATACTTGGGTGTTTTGAAGATTTTTGGAGAAACTTCTGATGCGTAAGATGGATTTTAAGTTTATTTATGAAGGATTGAAGTTTACAAGTAAAGTTTCTGCACAAATGTTGTCAATAGTCTCATATGGACTACTCTTTTAGTGAAGTATAAATGACGCATAAAACTTTAAAACGACAGAGAAGACAATGGAATTGTGAGTAAAAACTTTGAACTTATGGCAAAGAATATACCTACTTATATCAATAATTTAGCAAACAAACCGCTGTCTCCCTAGCAATAAAATTTCACTTCACTGCACTGGACACTACCACCTACCCAAGAAAACAAAGTTGCTGACAAGATCTTTTTCCCAACTCAGCATAGAGAATTGGTATTATTTTTCTACTTTCTATACGAGCGACCTTATCTGGGTCTTCGCTAGGTATTTCCAAGCCAGCGCACACCAAAGGGACAAAGGGTACAAAGCCCTTAAATGTTCTCTATAAATATATGTAAGGACCACAAAGATTGGATGCAGAAGTGTCACTCAAATTTTCGGAAAACAAGAAAATTCGAAGAAAGAGTCATTGGTACTTTTTTTTGTTAATCTGTGATATCCCACTGCTGGACAAAAGGCTCCCCCGAATCTTTACAGTTATTCTTTTTTTTTACGCCGCCTCGAGATCTTGGACCTCCTGGGCCGGCCTCGGTGATGCCGACCATCTTTAGGCACTTGGAGACTTTTGCCCAGCGGTCACTGTGCATGCAGCCGACGTGACCCACCCAATCTCGTTTAAGCCGATTTTACCATTGGTACTTTACGAGTACATTATGACTTTTTGATAACGTATGCCTCGTTGGTTTTTAGCCACAAGTCAAGTCAGTTTTGTCGGTCAGTACACTTGAAGACATTGAATATATAATTGACTAGCTTCTGCCCTCAATTTCGTCTGCGTAGACTTAAAAAATAATCAAAAATCCAAAAAAAAACCATATTTGTTAAGTTAGATCATTTTCTATAATGTACCAAATTTCAGCATATTCTGTTCAGCTGTTTAATTGTGAAAGAGTAACAAACATCCATCCATCCTCACACACTTTTGCATTTATAATAATAGCAGGATTGTCGAGTCCCCAAACTGCAGTCTGCTGGAAATCAAGACGGTATCTTGGGAAAATAGATCAAAAAGAGAAGAATCTAGTTGTATGGCGCTTAGTCCAAAAACCTGCCACAACTCATAGAGCTAGCGTCTTTTCCCGCACTGTTACTAGATCTTCTGTATGTTTTGTCTATGTCACATTACACACGATATCATGGGCGACCGTCAACAAACGTGATTAACGTTCAGAAAAGATGGAAATTGGAACGATTAATATTAGTACGTCGCGTGGGACGGGAATCATTAAACGGGTGTTTAATTTTGTTTATAACAAATATACGTGATACAAAGAAGATATTTATGACAGCATGAATATTCTGTTGCGTTCCTCTACAGATTCCAGAGCTCGTACAAAAGACAATTCTGGGATTTCCATTGCAGGGGTTGATGACTAACATTAAATTGAATGATCATTTTCATTAGTGGACCTTAGTTGACCAGTAGAAGGTTTCGATGTAGTATTTTAAAGCTTTATTGCTGAACTAATTGTTTTTTTATATATTTTGGGTTGGTTGGTGGTCTCTGGGTGAGAGGCCTACGTTTAGCAGTTGACATCAATTGGCTAATCTGATGTGATGTTTCCTGAATCTATGTTTGAATGTTCTTTTACCGTCACTGTTGTCCAAAATAATATATTATGTATAACTAGACAAGGTACATAGGTTTTAAATCTGCAACCTGATTCTCCACACCAGCACATTTTTTAGAAAACTGATTTTAAATCTAAATCTTGACAATAATTTAAGGTAATCTGTTAAAAAGAGTTTATAAAATGTCTGAATATTTTCCTCCATAATAAGGGCGGACGGCTTAGCATCTATCATTATTTATGTACTACTGCAATCTTGCGTCATAAATAATTTACACCAAGGCTAAAGCCACTTGGGAGTTGTATGCGGTTTTAATACCTTCCTGTTTGCCTGTTTCTGATATCAAAAACTTGGAAATATAGGCTAGGGTGAAGTATAATCCCCTCCTATCTTTCAAAGGTCATTGACATCAACTGTTTAAGAGTCAGTTAACATGATACTTCAGGCAGATAAGTACTGTTGGAATAATTTATAATAAAACTTTATAGGTGCTTGAAGTTTATTAATTTGTTTGTAAAGAGGTCACTGACGCTTTTAAAATATTTTTTCAAAAGATCTATTTACTAGCATTAACATCTCAAATTATACGACGTATTAAACATAAGAGAATAGTATAGATAGTACATAACTTAATTGTAATGTTCTAGATACAATTTCAGCAATATCTACTGCTAATACTGTATCTAAATACGTTTAGTAGGCTAATATGTGTAATAATACATCTTACTTGTCTTGTGATATCAACAAATAACATTATCTTTTCACTATCCATTAATCCTTTTGATCTATTAATCTTTCGTCTAAGCGCTCTCAATTGTTGCATGTTTATGTATATTATTTTATTAGTATGTTCTACTTCCAGGTCGTAAGGTCAACGAAACTAATCTCTAAGAAGAAGGAAATAATGAGAAGGATTTGTAGAGGTTCATTTCCTCGGCGCTTTTCTGGACCGCCATTGTTGATTCTGGTTGTCAATAGTTGCTGTGGTTGGGAATAGTGTGGAGGGTTTGTCCTAAAAAAACTTTAAAGAGTGGTCATAATAATATTGTGTTATACTTGTAACGAATGAATTAAAGGGATATTGACCAGAGGATGGGCAGCAGCGCCCTTCTGAGTACTATAACAGCTACTGTGATCGCCAACATGCATCGGCCACGCATGGCGATTACGGCTGAACCTACAGACCTATGCCCAGCAGTGGGCAACTAAAAGTTGATATGAAGAATGAACTAAATGAATGAGTGAGGTTCGTAGCGCATAGCGTTGTGTAACTTCTGTCTACGCCTTTAGGACAAAACTCAAACTTACGTAAGTACCTAATAAAAAGAACATAAAATCCTAGGAAAAAAAATAATTTTTAATTTTAAATATCATTAACTAGCTACGTAAGCTTCGCTTATTGCTTTGCCACAATATAAAACGAAATACATGAATTAACTATACTTACATCTTCTACGCTTGCCAATTAATGGTAAACAAAGTTAGGTAGGTAATTTTTTTTGTAGTATCTCCTGGTTTAGTTAAAGCCGTACGGATCGATGGTCTGTTTAAGCTATGCTTGCCGGGATCGGTCCGTGGATGGGCAACCATCTATTGCATACCGGGTTTCCTCCGTGTCTCGGAAAGCACGTAAAGTCGTTGGTCCCGGCTGTCATTCGTAGATCTTTGACAGTCGTTATGGGTAGTGAGAAGCCAGAAAGTCTGGCAACCAGTCTTACCAAGGGGTATCGTGTTACGCTGTAACTGGGTTGTGGAGGTCAATAAAAAATCGCTTCATGTAATTCAGCTGCATCCGATTAGACTGGATGGTGATGCAACATAGTTGAGAAAAGATTAGGCAGGTGATGAATTTTTTTTTACGTTAGCAAAATGTATTGTGAGACGGAATAAGACGATTCCGATCACAGATATTGATAGATCTAGAAAACGCAAGTATCACGATCTGTATGAAAACCAAGCGTGCCATTTTTTGAAAGTCACAATGTAATACGAATGTTTTGTTTTTCCTTATTATTCCTTACTAGCTTCTGCCCGCGACTTCGTACGCGGATTCTGTTGCTTATGCCAGCGACAACGGGGTCGGCAAAATCTGAAACGTCTGATGTCGAATTCTAAGAGCCCGGGGACGGAAAAACAACGGGATGTGCGAGACGATTCGAGACTTTTAAAAAGTACAATTTTGGATCATTCCTCCGATGGCGGAATACGTGGCGTAGTCAATCATAGGAGTATACGTAAATGCACTCCGTTCCTTATCAACCCAAGGAAGGTCCCCATGCCCTACGACTATATCTTGAGACACATCCGATTCTTCAGATGACATCGACATTCTGTTCAGAGAATGTCGAAGTCGATCAGAATTCAAACGTTCGTTGCGCTCTTTTTCTATTTCTTCATGCCGTACTCCAGCAATTCTTTCTCTCTCATTTTCGAACTGATTATGAATATTTTGTTGTGTGCGTGTTCGGGACAATGTATGATAATCTCGATCAGCAGTTAGTCGCGCATCACGTTCATCACTCGTTTCAAAAGACCTGTTTGTTAGTAGATGTGCGAATACGCTGAGAACTCAAGCGTGATTCTGTATCGGTAAACGTTTCCGATTCGCGAGACAATGCAAGTCGCTCACGATCAGCGGACAGTCGCACATCACATTCCGCATTTGTCTCTAGACACCTAGAAGCAGATGCGTAGATACGCTTGGAACTTAAGCGCAATTCTCTATCCGTGAACGTCTCCGACTCGCGAGACAATGCGTGACGTTCACGATCAGCGGTCAGTCGCGCATCATATTCTTCACTGGTCTCTAGAGACCTGGATGTAGATGCGTAAATACGCTGAGAACGCAGGCGTGCTTCGCGATTTGAAGAGGTTTCCACGGAGCAACTTGCAGCCTGGTGTTCTCGAACAGCATCAAGTCTCTCCTGACGCTCTTCGGTAGATTCTTGGGAACTTATGATCCTAAATATTTTAGGTCCTTTGGAACATTGGGAAAGATTTTACCTCTATCTAGGCATGGTTATAGTTTTATTGTGAAGATACCTGATCAATTAAAATCTAAGTGACTGCTCCCCTGCGTTACCGGGTAGGCTACCGTGTCACGAAGATAAATGGAAAAGGAAATTAAATACTCAAATAACATAAGCCCAAAGGCATATTTATTCGATAAAATAAAAAAATAAATGGGAATGTTGGCCAGTAGGGTCAAATTTTCAATGATATACCATCGTCATCAAAATCAGTCCTAAACTGTTACTGCCTTCACCGCGTGGAGGTACTCCCAGCTTATTATAATATACAGTGAAATTAGTGATAACTATACAGTGAAATTTTAAAAATTACAGCTTTGAATTCCACATCAGATGTTTCTGATCTTCGATTTTGATAAGTCAACTGGAAATGCCCATCAGACCGAACAACTTTTGCTAAGACGTCATTAATATAATGTGTTATGGTGTAGCTGGGCTCTTGGAGTTCCACATCAGGTGTTCCAGATCTTCAAATTTATTCTCTCAGCAGAAAATGCTCATCACGTGGAACAATTTTTGCTACGGTACCATTTTTGTATCTCTTATAGTTTAGCTGGTCTGTTGCGGTTCTGCATCAGGTGTTCAAGTTTCCAAGATAAATTATAGCCTATATGTTGCCCAGACTTAATACCTATACAACAACAAAAAAATCACTCAAATCCGTCCAGCAGTTCCGAAGATTAGCGTGTACAAACAAACAGACAAACAGACAGAATTTTTTTTTGAATTCGTGCTCTATTGCTGTTTGTAAACCCCCCTCAATATTTTTTTTTTAATATATTCAATGTACAGACACAGTTCTTTTACTGTTTTATTATATGTATAGATTACCAGGTATGACTGAGGGTATTAGATTAAAGATAATTGTTTTTTAAATTAATTACGCATAATA
The DNA here is from genome assembly GCA_947361185.1 of Charanyca ferruginea. Classification (NCBI taxonomy): domain Eukaryota; kingdom Metazoa; phylum Arthropoda; class Insecta; order Lepidoptera; family Noctuidae; genus Charanyca; species Charanyca ferruginea. The sequence goes on from OX376074.1 coordinate 25,073,879, forward strand.
TTAATCACAAAATGACTTACCGATGGAAGGAAACGTTTACGTAATTTTTTTTACTTACGATTTTATCGTAAGTTAGGCACGAAAATAGGCACGCGAAGTAGTTGCTCTTGCGTTATCTAGGTCTATCTATATCTGTGATTCCGATTCTTTGACCTTTAAGTTTCAGAATAATAATTGTGTGAAATATATACCGTCTTGTTTTGTAAGAGTTGATATTGGATTAATCTCCACGCATACAAATTACTTCGGATAGGGGGTAAGCAGTTGATGACGCTGTCTGTACAAGGCGACAAGACAGGGCTTTATAAATATTTAAAAAATAATTCAAAATGAATAATAAGGTTTTTACAAAAAGACAACTCCAGCCTATATTGTTCTGTCCCAAAGGTCTCTTCTCATACAGAGAAGACACAAGCATTGAACCAAACGCTTGCTCCAGATAGATTGGCGGTTTCATAGTTAAATTAGTTATAAGTCCAGGTTTTCTCAGAATATTTTACAAATCAGAACTTGATGGCCATGGAAATCCATATAGTAGAAAGAATAGAATAGATAGAAGACAAACACACACTAACTACATAACACACACACGACACAACACTGAGTCTTGGGAACTTGAGAGAAATTATTATTTTCTATATTTTTTGTGAGACCTTGTTCGCGATCGCGTTATCTTCGCAAATTAAATATACTAAAAAAAAAACCAGACAAATGCGAGTCGGACTCGCCCCGCCGAGGGTTCCGTACATATTTGTAGTTACATATCCATACTTCTATACTAATCCATACCTACTATCCATACTTTAATCTACTTAACCTTTCGAATGTCTTATGTTACACAGTCCGACATAAGCAGCGGAGGTTTGACCTTCAACACTTTCGCCCGACAGTCGTTGAGTTAATATCATAAATGCGTTTTTTAAGACATAAACGGCCGTATCTTGTTTTCACGTTAATAATCTTTATCTCGGGAACGCGTGGTGGTATCGAGTTGAAATTAAAACCATATACTCAAGTCTACGGTCCCTTGATGCTGTAAAAAAGTCAATCCTCTATAATATAGAGGCTTGACTTTTTTCAACTCGATACCTCCACGCGTTCCCGAGATAAAGGGTCTTGACAGACAGACAGACGGAAAACAAAGTGATCCTATAAGGGTTCCGTTTTTACCTTTTGAGGTACGGAACCCTAAAAATATTGCTGATTGTTTATTTTAATGGGATAAGCCAACCAAGGTATTCCCAAACCACTTCTACTCCTGTAAGCCAGAATCAACAGCAGCAACCACCAAAAAAGCGCCGTTCAACTGTCTTAAATCGCGCGACGAAATTAATCAGAAAAGAACAGCGCAGGAGTAAGAAAAATAAATTTTCCATTTCCCTCACTATCAAGCAGGAGACAGATTAGAACTAGGAGGTACAATGGGACATAGACAACTGGGAAAAGCCCAGTTGCCAAGCACAAATAATTATAATTTACATAAATCATCATTGTCATCATCAGCCGGAAGACGTCCACTGTTGAACATAGGCCTTCCCTCATAGAACGCCACAACGAGCGGCAACCCGCCGCTAGCATCCACTGGTTACCCGCGACCTTAACGATACACAACAACAATAGAACAAACACAACAAACACACAACTACACACAAAACACACCCACATAATTAATGGGCCTAAGAAGTGAGCTGTTACATTTTATTTCAATAGTATTTATGGCAAAATCGTTTGAACGCACGGAAATTAGTTCTAGTTTCTACAAGGTCCGCATAATAAACAGCTGCGTATTATGGTCCCAACGAGTTCTTAACATAACCACTTGCCAGATTCCTTTACCATCTTCTCGTCAAGCAGAATAGTAAAATCTAAAAATAAACATCCGTTATATTTAGTTTTAAATTCAGTTAATGCGGAGTTCGCGTAAGTATATTAAGTCCATCAGATTTACTTTACTTTTAAATGAATTTCGAGGGAAATGCAACTCTATAATATTTTCAGTATATCAGGCTGCAAAAGTTAAAAGTTCCGTCTTCGTTTACGCTTTTAAAACTAGTGGTTTTAACGCAACAGGATGGAACAGCTCTGGCGTGATTTACATACAAATTATATTATGAACTTATCCGTAACATATCTGAACGGATTTCATGTTGAGTTATGATGTATCACTAATGATTATCCACTTTGTAAAGACAATACAAATTCTATCCAAACCCTTAACGCTTGAGAGCTGGGCTTAAAAACAAAACAATAATGAAAGGATATTAATATGTATAGCAATAATATTCTCTTAGTATCAGAGGGTATTTAGTCGATGACACCGCATAGGTGCATAAGTAGCGGAAGTTTGACTTTCAACATTTTTCGCCCGAAAGTCGTTGAGTTAAAGGTACCTTTGAGAATCTATATTTTGAAACATTTATACCCTGTTCTCAATAAGATTAGACATAAACACAAACCTTTTTTACAGTCCCTTCAACCGATTTTGACTTCTATTCCGTAGGCTTAAAGATGATATTAGAGGCAAAAAAGTGGTTACAATAACAACTGTTTACTGCAATTGCTATTTGTCATGCTACCAACGCAATATAAGTCAAATCGGTTGAACGGACTGTAAAAAAGGTTTTTGTAAATGTCTAATCTTATTGTGATCAGGGTATAGACAAGTTCAAGGTTAGTGATTAAAGTGTCGCTATAATCGGTTAATCATCATCATCTGCCTAGCCTTTTCTAAACTATATTTTGGTCAGCTTCCAATCTAACCGGATGCAGCTGAATACCAGTGTTTTACATGGAGCGACTACCAATCGGACCTCCCCAACCCAGTTATTGGCTAACACGATACCCCTTGCTAAGACTGGTTGTCAGACTTTCTGGCTTCTGACTATACCAAAGATCTGCAAATGACGGCCGGGACCAACGGCTTTACGTGCTTTCCGAGGCACGGAAGGAACTCGGTATGAAAGGGATGATCACCCATCCACAGACCGACCGCGGCTTTGACCGATCGATTTCTTTCACTTAGCTACGAGCTAATAATGATAAATAATGGGTTACCATACTTACTTAGTTATGAATTTGGAAGACCAAAATAAAGATGGATTGGATTGTGTGAAGAATGATATGGAAGATAAGGGAGTTAATGATGACGAATGACAAGGCTGGGTGGAAAAAGAAGACGTATTACGTCGACACCAAGTATCATGGGTCAAGTATAGGAATATGATGATGATGATGAATTTCCACAATTCAACTTAACAGGAATTACCTACTTAGTAAAGTAAGCAAAGTAATAATAACCTACATACAATGCTTCATCTTAAGAGGATTGCGAGGTGCCGGTACGCAACGCGAGTAGGTATTTCCAAAAATGCTATCTGCTTCATACCGCTCGCTCTGTCTCTCTCCCGGTGAACAATACAAATACAATATGGCCCTGCCCCCTACCCGTACCGTGCGTTAGAGAGAGTTGCAAGTCTAGGAGGCAATAATATGTTTATCGGCGATAACCCCGGTACACCTTAATCTAACCTAAATATAAAAAATAAAAGCGCTCGAGGAAATTTTTAAGTCAAAAATGTAGATATTTAGATGGTAATTACTTCTTTAAAATAAAAACATACAGACCTTGTTTTTATGGGAATAAATATATTGACCACCAAAAATAGTAAATGATCACCAAAACTTAGGACCCTTAACCTAACTATGCCGGATCCGCCCCAGGGGGGATCCTGGGGCGGATCCGGCATAGTTAGGTTAGGTTAGAACTGTGACAGTCAAACAGTTTTACAGTCAAACTCATACATTTCTACAATACTTTGGTTAAATGTTGGTGACCATTTACTATTTTTGGAGGTCATTTACTATATCTGGAGGTTCGTTAAACATAAGCCGTTTTTTTATTATATCTACAACATTTCCAAAAAATATGAATATTGGACTAAGTTTACGGGGGGTAAACGTTATCACTTTTTGTATGAAAATTTACAGCCTTACAATCCTCTTAACCTCAACCCTGCCGAAGCTATCAACACTTTGCAAGACTGCACGTGTATAAGGGTCTTATTTCTGCTTCTCTGCGACACATAGAAGGTTAAAACCTAATCCTTAATTAATCCCTTCTGCTAGTGAAGTGTGAAATAGTCGACCGTCCCCGTTTTATTATCCGTTAAGGGATATTCACTGAATGATGGACAAACGCCAATAATATCCAATGTTATTTTCTGTTATAAAAACGTTGCCTCACAATTTTCCTATATTTTTGGTGCGCTTATAAAAATGTCATGCATTTTGGCTTTAGGCCATACAAATATTAGTTCAGTGAGCGATTGGAACCTGTAGCTTTTTATAGCTGTTAAGCTTCCGTTGTAACCAGATACAGGTAAATACCAGTGGTTTACATTAACAGGTTCAGACCGGCGTCGATCTGAACGGGTTAAGTGACTGCCTATCTGATCTCTATAACCCAGTTGCTGGGTAACACCATACCCCTTGGTAAGACTGGATGTCAGACTTTCTGGCTTCTGACTAAATATCAAAGATCTACGAATGACAGTCGGAACCAACGCGCTTCTAGGTGATGGAGGAGCCTCAGTATGAAATGAATGGTCATCCATCTACGGACCGACCGCAGCAAGCGCAGCTTATCCATGATCGATCGATTTTATTTAACCACAAGCCCCTCAAGCGGCCTACCCTTTATTATCTGAAAGATTCAAATTCTTTAATATGTATAATGAGATATGTTTTGAAAGTGTCACATCACGGTCGTGGTGCGCCTGCAGTTACAATGTCCTTCGGTGAACACCTAGGTAGAGTGAGCTGTCATCCGATTGTAGTACTTTGTAAATCCCTAGCACTGGGACGGACGACAGCTCACTTCACCTAGGTGTTCAGAGAGGGAGATTGTAACAGAATAGACATACTGATCTGCATGGACGCACGTAACTGATTGCCGTCCCATCGGTCGGAGAGCAGAGAGTGCTCCTGTGCAGCGCAAACAATACGGTCACCGGGAATATACTAATCTCAGATTATGAAACAAAAGGCAGATAGACCGCGCGGAAGGTGAACTGAGGCAAGAAAGTGCCGTGATGCCTTTTGAAAGAAGGATAAATGTTGGAGGTTTCTTCCGTGAAGAACGAATAGAACCCTTGAAGGGTTCTATTCTCACATTATTAAAAAAAAATACAAACCACATTATTATTATTTAGAGATTTTTTAATAACTCTGTATTTTATAGAAATAATTATTCATTCATAACATCACACCAAGTTATTCCCAAAAGGAGTAAGAACAGATGTATATACATAGAAAACCTACATTACCACCCTATAATATGGGTCTATTGCTTCTAACCAGACACAAACAACTGAAGAAATAATAATAACTTTGCCTAAAACCAGCGATAGATTCCCAAAACCAACATAATCAAGAGCCCAGGAGGTAGGCAAAGTTAACACAACTCCAATCGAGTTGCCTTCACTGTCGACGCTCCATATTACCTGGTGTAATATCCCTGGGGACAACCTGAAACCATCCTTATTTTTATCCCCTGCCCTGAACTTTCAACCTTAACCACAAATCCGTAAAGTCCAAATTAGTCCGTGGTAGAAAGAATTCAGGATTGTGATTTTTGCAGATAATCTTTATGTTAAAATGTGTAGTATACTGCAATAAGGCTGTGTATGGCTTCGCAAAAACAGTTTTATTTTCGTAAAATGGTTGTTGAAGAGTGTTTTTACGTGTCGCTTACCTGTATCGGAAAATGAATGTTCACTTAGTTTAATCGATAGTCATAACATGACATTCACTTACGTTATCGTGTTGGTATCGCTCAATTGTTTGTTTTATAGAAATTGTATTAGCACAGTGAGTGTAATAAATGGTAGACATGCGATAGTTAAATATGGCAGATCGAGTCACATTTTAGAACAAAACAAACACTGGCTTCTAGAATGCTGTCTCTGGCACTTATTTTTCAACCGACTTCAAACAAAGAAAGAGGTTCTCATTTCGACAAGTACATTTTTGGAATAAAGTTCGCGGCTTACGGGTAGTGCGAATTAGTAGAAATCGTAACGAAATGCGTGTGTGTATGTGTGCGTGTATCCAGTCTACTACAAATGAGCACACGAGTGTGGCAATACAAAACAACAAACACAACCAAAGCCGCCGACTTGCGATTTTGAAGTTATTTTTTACTTTTTGAAGGCGGTTGTCTTTTTTAACAAACTTCAAAAAAAGGAGGTTCTCAGTTCGACCCGTATGTTTGTTTGTATGTATGTATGTTTGTCCGCGATTATCTCCCGTTTGGCTGAACCGATTTTGATGCGGTTTTCAGAAAAGTGTTTGTTACATTTTGGAGAAGGTATACAACAAACAGAAATTAATTCAGCGCTTTTTGAAAAAAACAACAAAGACCGAGAAGACGTTTTCGTTTCTTCCATATTTCCATCTTTGGAGGACTTTCAAAGTCTGTTTTAACTGTGTTGCCATTTTTTAATGGATTTGGGTGATAAGGAGGCACTATAAAGTGGAAAATAAAAACTTTTTTGAAATAAGAGAACCGACTTCAATAACTAACTAAAAAGTAATAAGTAGCTTTTATTTATTAAATTATTAATCTCTTTACAGTTCGTTTTTGAAGTCGGTACTCTTTTTTCAAAAAAGTTTTTTGTAAAAGGTTTTTTTGTGTGTGACAGTCTCATTGTTGTCTCTACTATAATATTTAGACTACGATATCTTTACTATAATATAATTAAGTTGAAGAGTTTGTTTGTCTGTTTATTTGTTTCTGTGTTTGTCACTACGGGTCTAATTAGAAGCTACGTTATCCCTCACTGCTAAGTATAGTCTATATTTTACTATCAATAAAATTAGGAATCCAAAAAAGAACACGCGAGCCGCGTGCTACAACTAGTTATTAAAATAGAAATATCGCCTTCTAGCTCTGTCAAAATATCTATTGTTCTATTTTCATTTGTGCTAATCCGCTTTGCTGGATTATTTATTAATAAAACCTTTTTTGTATTTCGTCAAATCCTTCTTTGTTGCACAAATCTGTAAACAATGGTAGGACACGGTGTCTTTTGATCAATACTGTAAATTAATTTGATTATACTTCAGATACATAAGGTACAGTCAGTAAAATCCTAAATCTTGTAGTTTCGCTTTCCATTGCAGAGCCCCGAGGCAGCGTACAGGTGTAGTTGACGTCACAGGAGCTGACGTACACACGTTGTGCACCCCCCTTTACACCCTGACAATTTAAAGCGTGTGTTCTCGCACCCCAACTTAAAGCATGGTGCACACTACACTACAATTTAGCGAGGCGCGCCCGCACACGGCTAATCCCCACCGAGTAGGGGGTCCATGTTTTGTAATTTGTCTGTTTTTTTTGTGGGATATTTTTATGTGCCTCTAAAATCTGGGGCGGTTAATACTGATGTTTATGATGGGTTCGTGTATGGTATTTGTATAAATTAATATAGCACTGTATATTTTATTATAGGTACTAACATTTGGGATCTTTTTACGTAAGTATATCTAGTATGAACATCAAAATAATGTGTAATGGGTTATTGATAAAATAATAAGTTACGAAATTGCACGTACAATGGTCCATTATAAGGACTAAGTACGGAAATCGAAATCCTAACATAGACCTACGAAATCAGTGAATACAGTTTTCATCCATACTTAATATTATAAATGTCAAAGTGAATTTATTTGTTTCTTTTGCCGTACGAGTTAAAATATCTTTAACAAACCACAGAAAAGTCCGGTAAAACCGGTTAGTCCCGCTATGCTCCAGTCCCGCTATGCACTACTCCAAAAATACCTATAAAAAAGTTTCGCTATGCACGAAATTACAAACGCGTACAGGGATGAGCAAAACTGTTACAGTGTAATATTTTATTTAACCACATAAAAAGTAGATTAAGAAAACCTACTACAAAAATGATCCTATTCTTGATCTTTATTAAATATATTCAAACAGATCAAGCTTTGAGCTTGTTATGAGAAGCATGTATCGAACTGGTTTTTTCAACTGCCGACAACCTTCTAGATTGATTTGTGAGACGACATACCTATTGAAAAAGAAAATGTTGGTTTGTTACTCTTTCACGGCCGAGACAGAACAGATTTTAATGAAATTTGCTAGAGATTTAGCTTGAACCCCAAGAAAAGATATAGACTACTTTTTATTTCACGACTTCATCTGCATCAGGAAAGACCGACATTCACGCAGATGAAGTCGTGGCAAAATCTAGTAATACAATAAAACACAAATTTAGAAACATGTATTGTACTTACAGTTTCTTAGTAGTATTAAAACGAGAGAAAACACATTTCAAAATCAAAAGCAAATCTAAAAATCCTTAAAAACACCTAACACAAGGTTACAGTACTACAGAAGGGGAGCAAATCCTTGCAACGCGTGTATGTTCACGACGTAATCTGATGGGGCCAACAGAGGAACTACGCGATTACATCAAATTGAAACTAAGTGAAAGAAAGACAAAGTTACGAGGTGCGGTAAACTTCACAGGAGGTTTTTTATTGAGTCAATGAAGTTATGAACTTGCTCGCAAAATGGGAAAAGATATTTACGCGGTGCAACATAAACAGGGAATCCTTGTGTGAGGGGAATTAAGTGAGAGGATATTCGTTCGTGTGTGTTTTGACTTAAAATGATGATAAAGAAAATATACATCTAGTAAGGGATACGTTACTCAAGTTTTATATGAGGAAATACTTAGACGGATATAAACAATGAAAAAGAAAAATTAAAATGAGATGACAGTAACAACTTTTATATTAGTGACTGGAGTTTTTTGACGAATGTTTTTCTTTATAATTCCAGTTATTGGAACAGGTAAATTGTTTAATGACAACTACCTATTAATGCCCATTAATAATACAATTTGTTACACCTGTAAACAGCATTCATTGGTAAACAATTTCTATATAAATAGATGTCCGTACTGTAAACTCAAATGATGGCGTTGTAAAATGTTCAAATGATACAATATTTATTGAACAAAATTGAATATTAAAATGCGTTCGTGCAAATCTCCAGGGCGATACGTTCAATTTATTAATATAAATTCATGAGCCAATGAATGTAAAATTTGACGAGTTGACTGACGCTAGGCGGCATGTTTTATGTGTTTTTGAGTGATTTAGTTGGATCCTCGCACGGAGCATAGATTTGAGTGTTTTTTAGGTCGCCTGGGCGTTTAAATTAGTAAGATTTTTACGCCTGCAGTATACACCTATTGCAAATTTGGAATACAAGGATACTGTGAAGCTTTTGGCGGTTTTAAGGTTATAAAAACGTATACGTTATAAGGCAATGAAAAAAAAATATAATACAATAAAAAAGTAGTTAGTATACATCAAGAAGCTGGATAAAGTCATTGTTTAATTTGAATTAGTGTTCATAAGTCAGATATGCAAACAATACACACCCTCTCACACACACACACGTACACTATACCCATATACAAAGAGAGGCACTCTCACACACCATTTATTTCTATCTTGATTTTGTGTAAAATAGTATAAGCTAGTTTAAGTTCTGATACTACGAGGAGTGGCGCCGTATGCTGACATACAGGTCCTAACCTAGTTTGGCAGTGAATACTATTATATATATTTGAATCATTGTTATCTACTAGGTAATAATTACGACAAACCTTGTAATATTTTTTGTCACGACAAAGATCCCAGAACGTTCAAATATCCGTTGAGTCATAACTTTCATCTCACCTGATGTAATTTCCTGACTGATGAAACTCTAAATTATCCACTAGATTGCATTGCGTTCATTCTGCACCAGACTTAGTCCCACAGGATGTGACGTGCGGATTGTTCATATTCACAATTACGTGTTCCTGTATGTTTGGTACAGGAATTTAATTTTATTTAGACGGCTGATCAGATATTGTTTAATTTTAGGGTTCCTAAAGGGTAAAATCGGGACCCTATTACTAAGACTCCACTGTCCGTCTGTCTGTCACGGTTACCAGGCTGTATCTCATGAACCGTGATAGCTAGACAGTTGAAATTTTAACAGACGATGTAATTCTGTTGCCATTATAACAACAAAATATAATAAAAACATAATGAAATTATTATTTTAGGGAGGGCTCCCATACAACAAACGTGGTTTTTTGCTGTTTTTTTTTTTGATTGATGTCAAATATTGTATAAATAATGGTACGGAACTTTTCGTGCGTGAGTCCGACTCACACTTGACCAGTTTTTTTTGTTCAAGTAAGAGATAATCTTTGGAAGATCACAAAAGATCACATAAAAGTAAACCATGATAATGTTACTGAGTAAAGGTTTTAGGGTCAATTTAATCAAGAGTATTAATCTTATTTGAAAATTTGTTGCAAATTAATTAATCTTATAATAATTACTAGCAGCCCGCCCCATCTTCACATGGGTGCAATTAATTGGTAATTTTATGATTTTAATTTTATTTTATTTCATGCAAATCTTGTCCTGGCAATACCTAACACAAAAAGAATGGTCCAATTTGGTGCAGTCATTCAGAAGTTGCGCATAAATTGGACCATTACAGACCATTTTGGTGACTTTGTTTTAATAATAATAGCGAGGCGCGCCCGCACACGGCTAATCCCCACCGAGTAGGGGGTCCATGTTTTGTAATTTGTCTGTTTTTTTTGTGGGATATTTTTATGTGCCTCTAAAATCTGGGGCGGTTAATACTGATGTTTATGATGGGTTCGTGTATGGTATTTGTATAAATTAATATAGCACTGTATATTTTATTATAGGTACTAACATTTGGGATCTTTTTACGTAAGTATATCTAGTATGAACATCAAAATAATGTGTAATGGGTTATTGATAAAATAATAAGTTACGAAATTGCACGTACAATGGTCCATTATAAGGACTAAGTACGGAAATCGAAATCCTAACATAGACCTACGAAATCAGTGAATACAGTTTTCATCCATACTTAATATTATAAATGTCAAAGTGAATTTATTTGTTTCTTTTGCCGTACGAGTTAAAATATCTTTAACAAACCACAGAAAAGTCCGGTAAAACCGGTTAGTCCCGCTATGCTCCAGTCCCGCTATGCACTACTCCAAAAATACCTATAAAAAAGTTTCGCTATGCACGAAATTACAAACGCGTACAGGGATGAGCAAAACTGTTACAGTGTAATATTTTATTTAACCACATAAAAAGTAGATTAAGAAAACCTACTACAAAAATGATCCTATTCTTGATCTTTATTAAATATATTCAAACAGATCAAGCTTTGAGCTTGTTATGAGAAGCATGTATCGAACTGGTTTTTTCAACTGCCGACAACCTTCTAGATTGATTTGTGAGACGACATACCTATTGAAAAAGAAAATGTTGGTTTGTTACTCTTTCACGGCCGAGACAGAACAGATTTTAATGAAATTTGCTAGAGATTTAGCTTGAACCCCAAGAAAAGATATAGACTACTTTTTATTTCACGACTTCATCTGCATCAGGAAAGACCGACATTCACGCAGATGAAGTCGTGGCAAAATCTAGTAATACAATAAAACACAAATTTAGAAACATGTATTGTACTTACAGTTTCTTAGTAGTATTAAAACGAGAGAAAACACATTTCAAAATCAAAAGCAAATCTAAAAATCCTTAAAAACACCTAACACAAGGTTACAGTACTACAGAAGGGGAGCAAATCCTTGCAACGCGTGTATGTTCACGACGTAATCTGATGGGGCCAACAGAGGAACTACGCGATTACATCAAATTGAAACTAAGTGAAAGAAAGACAAAGTTACGAGGTGCGGTAAACTTCACAGGAGGTTTTTTATTGAGTCAATGAAGTTATGAACTTGCTCGCAAAATGGGAAAAGATATTTACGCGGTGCAACATAAACAGGGAATCCTTGTGTGAGGGGAATTAAGTGAGAGGATATTCGTTCGTGTGTGTTTTGACTTAAAATGATGATAAAGAAAATATACATCTAGTAAGGGATACGTTACTCAAGTTTTATATGAGGAAATACTTAGACGGATATAAACAATGAAAAAGAAAAATTAAAATGAGATGACAGTAACAACTTTTATATTAGTGACTGGAGTTTTTTGACGAATGTTTTTCTTTATAATTCCAGTTATTGGAACAGGTAAATTGTTTAATGACAACTACCTATTAATGCCCATTAATAATACAATTTGTTACACCTGTAAACAGCATTCATTGGTAAACAATTTCTATATAAATAGATGTCCGTACTGTAAACTCAAATGATGGCGTTGTAAAATGTTCAAATGATACAATATTTATTGAACAAAATTGAATATTAAAATGCGTTCGTGCAAATCTCCAGGGCGATACGTTCAATTTATTAATATAAATTCATGAGCCAATGAATGTAAAATTTGACGAGTTGACTGACGCTAGGCGGCATGTTTTATGTGTTTTTGAGTGATTTAGTTGGATCCTCGCACGGAGCATAGATTTGAGTGTTTTTTAGGTCGCCTGGGCGTTTAAATTAGTAAGATTTTTACGCCTGCAGTATACACCTATTGCAAATTTGGAATACAAGGATACTGTGAAGCTTTTGGCGGTTTTAAGGTTATAAAAACGTATACGTTATAAGGCAATGAAAAAAAAAATATAATACAATAAAAAAGTAGTTAGTATACATCAAGAAGCTGGATAAAGTCATTGTTTAATTTGAATTAGTGTTCATAAGTCAGATATGCAAACAATACACACCCTCTCACACACACACACGTACACTATACCCATATACAAAGAGAGGCACTCTCACACACCATTTATTTCTATCTTGATTTTGTGTAAAATAGTATAAGCTAGTTTAAGTTCTGATACTACGAGGAGTGGCGCCGTATGCTGACATACAGGTCCTAACCTAGTTTGGCAGTGAATACTATTATATATATTTGAATCATTGTTATCTACTAGGTAATAATTACGACAAACCTTGTAATATTTTTTGTCACGACAAAGATCCCAGAACGTTCAAATATCCGTTGAGTCATAACTTTCATCTCACCTGATGTAATTTCCTGACTGATGAAACTCTAAATTATCCACTAGATTGCATTGCGTTCATTCTGCACCAGACTTAGTCCCACAGGATGTGACGTGCGGATTGTTCATATTCACAATTACGTGTTCCTGTATGTTTGGTACAGGAATTTAATTTTATTTAGACGGCTGATCAGATATTGTTTAATTTTAGGGTTCCTAAAGGGTAAAATCGGGACCCTATTACTAAGACTCCACTGTCCGTCTGTCTGTCACGGTTACCAGGCTGTATCTCATGAACCGTGATAGCTAGACAGTTGAAATTTTAACAGACGATGTAATTCTGTTGCCATTATAACAACAAAATATAATAAAAACATAATGAAATTATTATTTTAGGGAGGGCTCCCATACAACAAACGTGGTTTTTTGCTGTTTTTTTTTTTGATTGATGTCAAATATTGTATAAATAATGGTACGGAACTTTTCGTGCGTGAGTCCGACTCACACTTGACCAGTTTTTTTTGTTCAAGTAAGAGATAATCTTTGGAAGATCACAAAAGATCACATAAAAGTAAACCATGATAATGTTACTGAGTAAAGGTTTTAGGGTCAATTTAATCAAGAGTATTAATCTTATTTGAAAATTTGTTGCAAATTAATTAATCTTATAATAATTACTAGCAGCCCGCCCCATCTTCACATGGGTGCAATTAATTGGTAATTTTATGATTTTAATTTTATTTTATTTCATGCAAATCTTGTCCTGGCAATACCTAACACAAAAAGAATGGTCCAATTTGGTGCAGTCATTCAGAAGTTGCGCATAAATTGGACCATTACAGACCATTTTGGTGACTTTGTTTTAATAATAATAGCGAGGCGCGCCCGCACACGGCTAATCCCCACCGAGTAGGGGGTCCATGTTTTGTAATTTGTCTGTTTTTTTTGTGGGATATTTTTATGTGCCTCTAAAATCTGGGGCGGTTAATACTGATGTTTATGATGGGTTCGTGTATGGTATTTGTATAAATTAATATAGCACTGTATATTTTATTATAGGTACTAACATTTGGGATCTTTTTACGTAAGTATATCTAGTATGAACATCAAAATAATGTGTAATGGGTTATTGATAAAATAATAAGTTACGAAATTGCACGTACAATGGTCCATTATAAGGACTAAGTACGGAAATCGAAATCCTAACATAGACCTACGAAATCAGTGAATACAGTTTTCATCCATACTTAATATTATAAATGTCAAAGTGAATTTATTTGTTTCTTTTGCCGTACGAGTTAAAATATCTTTAACAAACCACAGAAAAGTCCGGTAAAACCGGTTAGTCCCGCTATGCTCCAGTCCCGCTATGCACTACTCCAAAAATACCTATAAAAAAGTTTCGCTATGCACGAAATTACAAACGCGTACAGGGATGAGCAAAACTGTTACAGTGTAATATTTTATTTAACCACATAAAAAGTAGATTAAGAAAACCTACTACAAAAATGATCCTATTCTTGATCTTTATTAAATATATTCAAACAGATCAAGCTTTGAGCTTGTTATGAGAAGCATGTATCGAACTGGTTTTTTCAACTGCCGACAACCTTCTAGATTGATTTGTGAGACGACATACCTATTGAAAAAGAAAATGTTGGTTTGTTACTCTTTCACGGCCGAGACAGAACAGATTTTAATGAAATTTGCTAGAGATTTAGCTTGAACCCCAAGAAAAGATATAGACTACTTTTTATTTCACGACTTCATCTGCATCAGGAAAGACCGACATTCACGCAGATGAAGTCGTGGCAAAATCTAGTAATACAATAAAACACAAATTTAGAAACATGTATTGTACTTACAGTTTCTTAGTAGTATTAAAACGAGAGAAAACACATTTCAAAATCAAAAGCAAATCTAAAAATCCTTAAAAACACCTAACACAAGGTTACAGTACTACAGAAGGGGAGCAAATCCTTGCAACGCGTGTATGTTCACGACGTAATCTGATGGGGCCAACAGAGGAACTACGCGATTACATCAAATTGAAACTAAGTGAAAGAAAGACAAAGTTACGAGGTGCGGTAAACTTCACAGGAGGTTTTTTATTGAGTCAATGAAGTTATGAACTTGCTCGCAAAATGGGAAAAGATATTTACGCGGTGCAACATAAACAGGGAATCCTTGTGTGAGGGGAATTAAGTGAGAGGATATTCGTTCGTGTGTGTTTTGACTTAAAATGATGATAAAGAAAATATACATCTAGTAAGGGATACGTTACTCAAGTTTTATATGAGGAAATACTTAGACGGATATAAACAATGAAAAAGAAAAATTAAAATGAGATGACAGTAACAACTTTTATATTATGAGCCTTTCATGAGCCAATGAATGTAAAATTTGACGAGTTGACTGACGCTAGGCGGCATGTTTTATGTGTTTTTGAGTGATTTAGTTGGATCCTCGCACGGAGCATAGATTTGAGTGTTTTTTAGGTCGCCTGGGCGTTTAAATTAGTAAGATTTTTACGCCTGCAGTATACACCTATTGCAAATTTGGAATACAAGGATACTGTGAAGCTTTTGGCGGTTTTAAGGTTATAAAAACGTATACGTTATAAGGCAATGAAAAAAAAATATAATACAATAAAAAAGTAGTTAGTATACATCAAGAAGCTGGATAAAGTCATTGTTTAATTTGAATTAGTGTTCATAAGTCAGATATGCAAACAATACACACCCTCTCACACACACACACGTACACTATACCCATATACAAAGAGAGGCACTCTCACACACCATTTATTTCTATCTTGATTTTGTGTAAAATAGTATAAGCTAGTTTAAGTTCTGATACTACGAGGAGTGGCGCCGTATGCTGACATACAGGTCCTAACCTAGTTTGGCAGTGAATACTATTATATATATTTGAATCATTGTTATCTACTAGGTAATAATTACGACAAACCTTGTAATATTTTTTGTCACGACAAAGATCCCAGAACGTTCAAATATCCGTTGAGTCATAACTTTCATCTCACCTGATGTAATTTCCTGACTGATGAAACTCTAAATTATCCACTAGATTGCATTGCGTTCATTCTGCACCAGACTTAGTCCCACAGGATGTGACGTGCGGATTGTTCATATTCACAATTACGTGTTCCTGTATGTTTGGTACAGGAATTTAATTTTATTTAGACGGCTGATCAGATATTGTTTAATTTTAGGGTTCCTAAAGGGTAAAATCGGGACCCTATTACTAAGACTCCACTGTCCGTCTGTCTGTCACGGTTACCAGGCTGTATCTCATGAACCGTGATAGCTAGACAGTTGAAATTTTAACAGACGATGTAATTCTGTTGCCATTATAACAACAAAATATAATAAAAACATAATGAAATTATTATTTTAGGGAGGGCTCCCATACAACAAACGTGGTTTTTTGCTGTTTTTTTTTTTGATTGATGTCAAATATTGTATAAATAATGGTACGGAACTTTTCGTGCGTGAGTCCGACTCACACTTGACCAGTTTTTTTTGTTCAAGTAAGAGATAATCTTTGGAAGATCACAAAAGATCACATAAAAGTAAACCATGATAATGTTACTGAGTAAAGGTTTTAGGGTCAATTTAATCAAGAGTATTAATCTTATTTGAAAATTTGTTGCAAATTAATTAATCTTATAATAATTACTAGCAGCCCGCCCCATCTTCACATGGGTGCAATTAATTGGTAATTTTATGATTTTAATTTTATTTTATTTCATGCAAATCTTGTCCTGGCAATACCTAACACAAAAAGAATGGTCCAATTTGGTGCAGTCATTCAGAAGTTGCGCATAAATTGGACCATTACAGACCATTTTGGTGACTTTGTTTTAATAATAATGTAATAATAATCATTTTATTTCAGACAGCTACGAGATCCAAAAATTGTTAGTAACAGGTTTGCACTTAAACACTATTGTTAGTACCTTAACTAAAGACTAACTAATGAGAGGACGACCGACCACTAGAGCAACAAAATAGGTATAGTCTTCTCACAAATTTCTTCACTATTGTGGAGAACGCATCGGCCGCCACAGTCTTGAGGATGCTATTGTGACTGCCTCTTATTCTACTTAGAAGCGAGACCGTTTTCTTGCGGATGATGGCACGAAACCTATCGAGCCCCCATTATACTATATACCTAAGAAGAAGACAGGTGTCAGTGTCATACAGAATAATGATGAGATGGCTAGAGAAGGTTTTCAAAAATAAGTTTCTAAACAGACTATTTGCCTTATTTTCAATTAATAAAGCACTAGCGGTTTTATTCTGGGATTAAATCCTCGCTTAAGCTCGTTGCACCCGGAGCAGGGGTGTGATTAATCTGTAAGACCTCATTCTAAACTTCGAATCTGAATCCGCTGTGAGTTTCTTGATTGGCATTCTAAAAACTCGGTTGAAAATTAGAATTTACACTAGCGCCACACTTGCGAGCGTGTCTACAAGTTGAACTAAATTGACAGGGAGATTTTGACAGATAAAGTATGAGATGACGTAAGAAGTGGCATTCTGTAAGGTAATTTCCCCGTCATTTCGACCCTCACTTCGCACTCGAACCCGATTCAAAGTGTCAAATATAGCAAGGTAATTTTGAAAATTTTGCGAAATGAGAGTGAATAGCGATGTGAGATGCGAGTTGTTGTTTGAATTTTACAGAATCGACCTACTGTTAGTCGTACTGTTTAACAACCTTGCTAACTGGTCCATTATTGAACCTCAAGTTGATTTTATTAAT
This sequence comes from Charanyca ferruginea, assembly GCA_947361185.1. Taxonomy (NCBI): domain Eukaryota; kingdom Metazoa; phylum Arthropoda; class Insecta; order Lepidoptera; family Noctuidae; genus Charanyca; species Charanyca ferruginea. The sequence continues at coordinate 25,091,721 of OX376074.1, forward strand.
TTTCGCTTATGCCAACATATGCTAACAGGAACGTATTAACTAGTATGTCTCCCTAATTCTGCCGTGATAATTAGAAACGCAGAAAGAATTTTTTTGTAAATTCGGATTTTTGGTACCGACTCGATTCGAATCTGTAAGTAACTCAATTTTTTAAAACCCCCTACTGATTTTCTAATTAGCACGGCAGAATTTGTATCCCAAAAGCGATGCGCCATACTACTTTTAGTCCCGAGATTAGAAAATACCGAAACATCGACAAATTCTATTCCAACTGTATGGCGAAATTTTCGACTCGAAACTTGTACTGGGCGAGTGCAAAATGCAATATTGTAAGTTGTTATGATTCGTCCCGGGAATAGTTCCGTACATGGTCTGTGCCGAAATTGTCAGCGTAGTCAACGTATATTTAACTTTATCGTTTCAAGTTTACGTTTATTATTATGGTGTGTTAGTGGAATGGTAAGAAACGGTTTTGTGGCACTCTATTTCTATGTAAACGTTTAGATTTTTATTTGAGCGCTTTGTTTAGTCTGTAATGTGAGTTGCATACGAGATTTGTTTGCAGAACGCTTTCCTCGAGGATAATGTCGTAATAATACTTGACTGTTATGGATTCAATCAGCTTATGTGCCGCCACTTCGTGAGATATTTTGTTTGATACTATTCTGTCTCAAATCTGTTTTCTCGTTTGGTAATAAAGGATGAATTAAATGTTAATAATAATACTAAAAATTAAGTTTAAGACATTTATTTCCCAAAAAGAATACAATTCACATATATAACATATTATGAGAAATACAAGTTAATAAAAACTAAATACATGAAACTTACGAAGTACGGTAGTCATTAGTAAATATAGTAAAGCAAGTACTTAGAGTTTTTGAATCAAATTAGTATCTAGTATTTTTTTTACATTTGTGGACGTATAATGAAAAAATATGTCCACAATTACGTATACCATTTTTGATAGCAAGTCCATAGCAAATTTACATTCTTCATAGTATTTAGAAAGTTATTATTAGTTGATAATTTGTTTTTCTTTTTTTTTTAATGATTTAATCTTTTTTTTTTAATTTCACTAGTTTGTATTCGAAGTATAGATATATTTTTATTAATAATAATTAAATATAATATATACAAAGCTTAAAAATAAATATAAACACATAATATGTACAGTGCTCACAGGGCATCAAAAAACTCGTCCGCATCGCTCTCAATGGGACAAGTGCCCAAAAGGCTAGCAGCATTACCACGTTGAATGGCAATGCTAATTCTTTGGCCGAAGAAAAGGCCAGCCCTTTGGTCACGTGAAGAGTTGTATTAATATCGACCATTATTTTTAATCTTTTAAAAATAATTATAATACCGACCTATAATTATTGTCCCACTGCTGGGCAAAGCCCTCTTCTCATACAGAGAAGGTACAGTCGAACAAGCTAATTGGTTTACAGGCAAAAATATTCATCTTTCTACTACACTCACAATATTTTATTTTATTCCATTTTCTTATCTCAAGCACGTAGGTATCCCTGGTACCTACGTACTAAAGATAAAAAAACAAGTAAATAAATTGTTAGTATATAATAGAAAGATGACTATTTTTGCCTGTAAACCAATTAGCTTGTTCGACTGTACGAGCATTGATCACCACGTGCGCTCGAGGAAGATATATCAATTATAAGTGCAGGTTTCCTCACGATGTTTTCCTTCACCGATGTCAATGATGTCCAAGATAAACTCAGAATGTACAATCACCAAAAGAGATAAGTATCCAGGTCGTCGAAAATTGTTGAAGTTTATTTAGAAATCGATGGATGTTTTCGAATTTAATTAAATTTAATCATTGAACTCTTTATTCTCTATTAATTTTATTTTACTAAAAAACGTTTATTGAACTGTTGTTACAAAGTGTGCATTAAAAAGAACCTTTTTAACTTCTGTCTAATGCTATTGTAAATGGAGTATAGGTAATAATGTGTTAGTATTATATAAATTTTTCATAGCACATACATGTGAGCACTATGTTATTTAAAGCTACCATTTACGAGGTATGTCTTTCATTGACTTGAATGTGCCCTGGCGGTTGGGAGTATGTCATGCTCACTGGAATGTGCGTGTTGGATCATTCGGTTCCCTTCAAAATGGTTGAGTCGAATGATGCCGATCCGTGCGTCATGTTCGTGAACGGGCGCCGTTAGTTGGGACTGGTCATCTCTTAGCTGCCTCGGTTATTCTAATTTTGTTTTGAATTGTTTATTATGATTATATTTTTATCTAAACCTCTTTTAACGTACACGACTTGTTACATTGTTCTCACATTGTACCCTAGATTTAATATGAATGATGTAACCGAAATTTGTAACATAATTATTGATTTTAAAAGAGTGTTGTTCATGGAGTTTCTTGCTCGTTCTTCTCCATAGAAACCTACTGTTTGGAACGAGCAACTAGCTTCAACTTTCTGACTGACTGACTCTGACAATTCAAAAGTACCTGTAAATGGTTTATTTGAAATAAATTATTTTGAGTTTTGAGTTTTAATAGGAAATAATTTATTTATTTATTTATTTTTCTCCATCTTACATCTATCATTACAGGTTTTTTTATGTTGTATGGGACGTTTTTAGTAAAACCCATTTTTTTAATGTGGTGTTAAATTCTACTACTTTATTTTGTTCTTGCTTAAACGACTAAACGGAATTAACTGAAATATGGCACATGCGAATGCGGTTTTAAAAATAGTTAGTGAAATTATGTTAGAATATAAAAAAAAAAAATGGCTTTTCAAAATATTCCCTGCCAACCCCAATGCATTAGGTTGAAAACTTTAAAAAATAAATTTTTGGAGGTCAAAAAATATCCGCCGAAATACTTCGCCGGCATCGTCTGCAGTGTTAAATTTTCGCTACTGAAAATAAAATTGCATAGAGCTAAATCTGGGCTGTACGGAGGATGGGGTAACATTTGTACCCCCGAGGTATTCAAATAGTCCATGATTCTGACAGCTGTGTGAGCGGCAACTACTTTCAAGAAGAAAAGAGATTGTATTTTAATTTTTTGGGTAACAATTTCCGAAAAAAAACCGTAGATATTGATTTAGCTTAACATATAGAATCATTTTTATCCCGTAGGATAATTTTGAACTAAAATCTACAAAGTCGCGGGTAGGTGCTAGTCAACTATATATACAGAAAATACTCTACAGTACGGTCAACGTAACTTGGCGCGTCTGAAGTTAGCCGATTAGCTGCGCAGTAGTCAATTTCGTTCCGAAAAGTTCCATTGCGCAGCCAAACAGCTAACTTCAGACGCGCCAAGTTACGTTGACCGTATTGTACTACAATACTCTTCGTATTGAAGCAGAGTAGAGTGTTGAACTAGTCGGGCGAACCCAGCTACATTCACACTGAGTTAATCCGTTTTTCTCAGTCTATAATGAGTACTGAAGCAGTTAACAACTCTCTCTCTCTGTGATTGTTTCATCAAATCCCAAAAAATAACAACCAGAAAACGAACTACCAAACCCTAATCTCTTTTCACTTCATTATCATCTAAATCTTGATCACGCACTGCCAGGAAGGGTTTCCAGAACATTCTCCAAACGACTCCCCTCTCCGTTTCCTGACCACTACTTTTACAAACCATAGACCGCCATTGATAGATCATTAAGCAAATGATTCCCATGGGTAAGCAGTGATCAGAATCTTTATGTACCTAATGGTCTGCTAATAACGCTGAGATTACCCCAAAATTTTCCTTAAAGCAACCCTCAGGTGATTCTGGCCTAATGGGATCCCAACATTATATTGCATTATTTGATGGTTGCCAAATTAAGAGGAATGGTTGTAACATTTTTTTCCCCGAGCTTTTCTTTAGATGTTGTTTTTGGCTCAGATTATGAAATAAAAGGCAGATATACCGCGCGGAACGCTGAGAGTGCCATAAAACGAATTGAAAAGCGAATACCTACAAAGTGCTTCGTGCTGTAACTGACACGAGTCGGTATAGCACGAAACACAACCTCGTTAAAAAATACAAATTCAAAAGCTAATATTATAATCACGAGATTGTAGCTTTTGAATTTGTATTTGCTTTTTTGGCTTCACTTTCAGTGTTCCGCGCAGTCTATCTGCCTTTTGTTTCATAATCTGAGGTTTTTGGGATAACACTAATAACATAACATTACACACACATACATACAATTTACATAACTTTGATATAATCATTATCTGCCTAGCCGTGTTCTAACTATGTTAGGGTTGGGTTCCAGTCTAATTGGATGCAGCTGAGTACCAGTGTTTTACATGGAGCGACTGCCTATCTGACCTTCATAAACCAGTTACTGGGTAACACGATACCCTTAAGTAAGACGGGTTGTCAAACTTGTTGACTTCTGACTACCCATATCGACTGTCAAAGATCTACAAATGACAGCCGGGACCAACGGCTTTACGTGCTTTCCGAGGCACACAGGGGTCTCGATATGAAATGGATGCACGGACGGACCGCGGTTGTACCGCGTCATAATTAATATCTTTAATTGATTTAATGTTAGGGCAAAACTGTTTGCTGCATGTCACTCTGAAAATATTTTCTCAAGTGAATTAGGTCGGTGTATAATATGTTGTAATCAAATGAATAATGTGTGTGATCCACATAACCTCTATCATTCCAAATAAAAATTTGTTAGAATAACAGGACGTGACAATAATGTACTGTGCTCGCACGTCAAAGACTTCAATAATGGCAAAAAGCGTTTTCTGTATGGCTCCTAAAATTTATAATAAAATACCACAGTCATATAAAACATTACCAGTAAATTTGTTTAAAAAAAGATTCGGGATTTATTAACAGACAAGTGATATTATAATATAAATGACTTTTTGAATGACACTATTTGACTTTTTAATTTTTGTGACATTTTTTGATTCATTTATATTACTGACCTATCAATGTTTATGACCGACTATTATATTTAATAATTTTATTTTTATTTTTTACTTCAGATTTTATAATTCAATTTTTGATGTATTGTAAATTTAATAAATTTGTACGCCCTACGGGTGAAACCTGTACGTACGAAATATTAATACTGTGTCATCCTGCATGCCTAATTTGCATGTATACGCATGTTTTGACAAATAAAATGATCTTTATCTTTATCTTTAACAGAGTGTAACTTTTCACTGTAATTTTCCATTTATTTTCTACACTAGGTTTTGTGTCCACGTGAATGTCGGTTATCGTGGATGCAGATAAAATTGCAGATGTGGCCTATGTCCTTTTCCAAGGCTCAAGCCATCTTCATACCAAATTTCATCTAAATCGGTTTAACGAATTCGTCGTGAAAACGTTACATTAAACAGACAGAGTTACTTTCGCATTTCGTCCGTGAACTTCTGAGATCTTCTATCTACTTTCAAACAAATTTTACAGAAGGAACGTAAAACTAATTTATTAATTATTCATGGAGAATTTGGATTAAAATATTTTTTTTCGAAAAAGTGTTAGTTAGGAGGTATCAGAAGTTCACAGACGATTAGTAATATTAAGTATGAAAAGTATTTAGTATAAATGACTGAATTATAATGCAAAGCCTAAACCACTGGCTTAACATTTCGTAATCACAAATTCCAACAGGATTAAGAAAATCGATAATTCTTTTAGCAGACTAAAGAAGTAGAAAACATATTACGTAATAAACACGTAACCAGTTATAAAGTAGGTATTAAGGCATTAATTTAGGTCTAACAATGCTGACCCTTCAAGTAATGTGAACCGGGACTTCAACCTAAGTACCAGTACATACACCCATCCTGGCATGTCTCCCCCCTCCCCCTCTCCTACGCAATATATCCTGTATGTTCATCCCTACGAGTGGGTGAACTAATAAAGGGTTAACATCGTAAATTCTTTCATTTCCGACCCGATGTTGGCTAAAAATAAACTTTACGAAGCGGTGAAGTTAGTTAAAAAAATACCGTGTTTTTTTCGTCCCTTAAGGGCGCGTATTCGATTTAGCGCAAAGCAAAATCTAAACGATTGCTAGAACGGCGTAGCAGCATTGACACACACTAGTACAATACAATGGTCTGTTTGTGTGCATCAGAAAAAAAAATATGCACGAAATAAGCACGAATCATTGAAATTGATCGGCAAACGACAGCGCGGAATGTTTTACAGTGCTTTTTAAAATAATTGTCTAAAATAAATGAGCTCGTATAACGGACTGAAAAATATTCTGTGTATTAAGCATAACATTTACTTTCATAAAATAAATATATCAGTTATGTTTTTATTCAAATACTGGTGAAAAAAAATTGTCAAAGTGAACCATTTTTTTATTTTTTCAACATTGTTTTTTAATACATAATAGTAATATTTTCGTAATTTTGGCTCTGTTACTGTCTTTATGACTGTATATACTGTGGAAAAATGTATAAAACAAAATATTTTGGCATATTGTAATGGTTTGTATTTCGTCCTGAAAGTTAACTCTGACGTCTATTTTCGTAAAACGATATGAAAGAATTGTCTTCGCTTTAAAAAACTATAATTAAAAATTATACTTTTACTCTGTAGCTGTCTAAATCAAGACTTAATCTTTCTAAAACTGTAAATTGTCTTTAAATAATTTGCTCACATAATTACGATATTGCTCTGGGCAAAACGCAAAAACATGAAGTTTTCGTCACGAATCGAATACGCGCTCTTATGGGAGAAATTCCTAGTTTCACCATACAAATATTTTGTTTTGTGCGGGAAACGAACACGGGACAGTCAGCGCAGAAACCATTCGCTCTGACACTGCACCGAACGTGGAATACACTACAGACAACTTTTTTTTTCTTATTACCAATATTGTATGTAAGGCTGCAAACAAATTCATTAACGGTGACAGTCATTTATAGCAGCTATCTTTTGGTCTTCTTACGTGACTAAAGAATAAGCGTTGCTATACAACGTGGCAATGCTGTCAGTCTTTTGGACACTTGTCCCATCGACAGCGATGCAGGTAAGTTTTTATCCCCTATTTCCTCCCTCCCTCTTTGACAAACTGTAGTACATAACATTTTTTTTTAAATGTAAATTAACTAAGATCTTCTGAAAACTCTTCGATAATGGTGTCTTAAAAATGATGATCGAAATCAACGCACGATACTTCTAACGCTGATCAATCAACCAGACTACACTTTTCTCTTCTCAAATAAAAACATCACCAAAAACTAAACACTAAAACGTGTATCTAAAAAAAAGATAATACAAATAATAGGGTGTTGTAACAAGAATTCGTTCCACGTAGCGCTTAGTAAACTCTCCTTCGTCACTTGCCGTACCTTCGTCACTGGACAAAAACGTTAGCACATTACAGTGGCTTTCACCCTACGACGCGCCCCTGAGCAAGTGTAAGCTAGTCGGGAATCAAACTGCTGAGGTTCAAAAATAACGTAGTATATTTTTATTAGTGTGAGGTAGGTACTTATACCCTGTCCATTGGGTTATTGGTTTTTTGACAGCTGCCTTATAATGTAATTACTCCCGATTTTTTTTTTTTTTTTTTTTTTTTTTTTTTTTTTTCCTTAAGTTAATTTTTAAATGTTTTACAAAATAATTATATAAACTGCCTAATCTTGTTGGATTATCTTATTTATGACCTCTTACAGACATTATAATAAAGGTATGCGTATCAGTTTTTACAAAAAACTTAAATATTGTTCACTAGTTGCAGCCTGCTGTCAAAAAACGATTAAACCAGTGGACAGAGAATAATCTGAGTTCTATTGCTAAGAATTTTAAAATTTATGGAAATTTAATGTTACGGTTATCATGGATTTAGACGAAGTTCCGGATTAAAAAGTAGCCTATGCCCCAGGGTTCAAGATATTTTAAAAAGTAGCCTATGCCCCAGGGTTCAAGATATTTTAAAAAGTAGCCTATGCCCCAGGGTTTAAGATATTTTCGTACCAAATTGCATTAAAATCGGTTCAGCCGTTTCATCGTGAAAGCGTAACAGACAGAGTTACTTTCACATTTATAATATGACACGACATTTGATGACATGGTTGGCGCAGTGGTTGAGCGATTGACTGTTGCGTTGCGTCTCGCGGGTTCGATTCCCACACGAAACAAATATTTATATAATATAATAATAATAATAATTTATTTATTAAAATAACGTTTACAAATGTGTACATTTAGTCAACAAAAAAAAATCCCATACAAATATAATGCCTTAAAATAAAGTAAAACTGAAATATTTATATAACTGGTGCAAGTAATGATGGTTCGGAAACAACAATATTAGGTAGCGACCCGCCCGATCTAGGTTAATTCAAACCTGTGTTTCAGGCCATCACTTTGTACATAATTTAATTGGGCAGTGAAGTTTAAAGTATAACTAATATATAATAATCCATTAACAATTATGAGAAAAAGCATAGTACATTATTATCTAAAAGTAAACCTATATAAATCTTATGTAAATTAACAAGAATAAGTACTTTATCATTATGCCAAAACTTCAAAAAGTATTTCCTACAGATAGTGTATGGCCTACAGATAGTTGTTCCGAGTCTGACTGTTTGTGTATGTGAGTTTATATGTTTGTAAACGCACCCACGACACAGGAGAAATTCCAAGTATTAGACAACGTTTTTAAAAAAAATAGAATTAAAAGAAAGAATATCAGTATGGATGGGCAAAACAATAACATGTCATCAACTGCCTTTTCCCAACTTTGTTAGGGTCGGCTTCCGGTCTAACCAGATGCAGCCGAATACCAGTGATTCACATGGAGCGACTGCCTATCTGGCCTCCCCAACCCAGTTGCTTAGTAACACGATACCCCTTGGTAGGACTGGTTGTCAGATTTTCTTGCTTCTCACTACCTAGGTACCCATAACGACTTTCGAAGGTCTATGAACGATAGTCGGGGCCAACGGTTTTACGTGCTTTCCGAGACACGGGGAGAACTCGGTATGAAATGGATGGTCACCCATCCAAGGATAGACCGCGGCAAGCGTAGCCTAATTATGACCTATGGATCTGTACGAGCCCTTCAATAATATAGATTCATAATTGACTGAAAATAGTATTATGTATAAACGGAATTAAGATGCCGTTAAGAGCGCCCAACCCCATCGAGCGAACTTCGACGCGAGCGTGATTGAATTTTTCTTTGTTTCAACCAACGCAAAGCTCGAAAACATACGAGTGAGTGAGAACCCGATAACACCACAGGAAAATTGGAGCGCGGAAATTTACGTGAACATCGCTATGGGCCTAGTGTGATTATTTAATAATGCTAAGATAAATACTGTAAAAATAATGTTATTTGAATTTTTCAATAACTTAACTAGGCCTCTACGAAAGCGGTTTTGATTTATTCGTATTATTTATATACTTTATTTAAGCTTAAAGTTGCGCTAAAATTTGCCTAAATACTCGAATGTTTAGAGGGTCCCAACTTTCAAACCAACTTATTTTATGGAATTCTGGCTTAGTACAGGCGTAGGTAATAACAAAACGAATTATTATCATCCTGATTTTCTAAAATACAATCATAAATAAAGGAGTAATCACCTGACGCCGTTTGTATGGAACATTGACCGGCTTGAACAGTCTTAATATGACAATATTTAAAAGGGTGTAAGCCTGGAGATCTGTCATACAGGTCCCAAATCTAGTGCAGACTCCAGCTTTCACAACGGTTCTAGAATAAGGCAAAATTGTTTAAATGGTACACAAATTGTAGCAGTGTCCTTTATGAGAGAAACTAAACTATATTATTATTACTCGTATTATTATATAATGATTGTCAGTAAATTCTTATAAGAAACATCTGATGTGGAATTCAAAGCTGTAATTTTTAAAATTTCACTGTATAGTTATCACTAATTTCACTGTATATTATAATAAGCTGGGAGTACCTCCACGCGGTGAAGGCAGTAACAGTTTAGGACTGATTTTTGATGACGATGGTATATCATTGAAAATTTGACTCTACTGGCCAAAACTCCCATTTATTTTTTTATTTTATTGAATAAATATGCCTTTGGGCATATGTTATTTGAGTGTTTAATTTCCTTTTCCATTTATCTTCGTGACACGGTAGCCTACCCGGTAACGCAGGGGAGCAGTCACTTAGATTTTAATTGATCAGGTATCTTCACAATAAAACTATAACCATGCCTAGAAAGAGGTCAAATCTTTCCCAATGTTCCAAAGGAGCTAAAAGATTGAGGATCATAAGTTACCAAGAATCTACCGAAGAGCGTCAGGAGAGACTTGATGTTGTTCGAGAACATCAGGCTGCAACTCGCTCCGTGGAAACCTCTTCAAATCGCGAAGAACGCCTGCGTTCTACATCCAGGTCTCTAGAGACCAGTGAAGAATATGATGCACGACTGCACGGATAAAGAATTGCGCTTGAGTTCTCAGCGTATCTACGCATCTGCTTCTAGGTCTCTAGAGACAAGTGCGGAACGTGATGCGCGACTAACTGCTGATCGTGAGCGACATGCATTTACCGATACAGAATCACGCTTGAGTTCTCAGCGTATTCGCACATCTACTAACAGGTCTTTTGAAACGAGTGATGAACGTGATGCGCGACTAACTGCTGATCGAGATTATCATACATTGTCCCGAACACGTACACAACAAAATATTCATAATCAGTTAGAAAGTGAGAGAGAAAGAATTGCTGGAGTACGGCATGAAGAGACAGAAGAAGAGCGCAACGAACGTTTGAATTTTGATCGACTTCGACATTTTCTGAACAGAATGTCGATGTCATCTGAAGAATCGGATGTGTCTCAAGATATAACCGTAGGGCATGGCGACCTTTCTTGGGTTGATAAGGAACGGAGTGCATTTACGTATACTCCTATGATTGACTACGCCACATATTCCGCCATCGGAGGTATCATTCAAAATTGTACTTGTTGAACGTCTCGAATCGTCTTGCGCATCCCGTTGTTTTCCCGTCCCCGGGCTCTTAGAATTCGACATCAGATGTTTCAGATCTTTGATTTTGCCGACCCCGTTGTCGCTGGCATAACCAACAGTATCCGCGTACGAAGTCGCGGGCAGAAGCTAGTCGATTAATAAAAGAATGATCAAAATCTTACTACACTGTAAATAGTTATGCCTGGTCAACTTCGATCATTTGTTCTGTTTGTTTGGTGGTCAAACATAAAAAAAAATAAACCTGTCAAATTGAGAACCTCCTCCGTTTTTTAAGTCGGTTAAAAACACTAGCACTTTTGCATAAGTCGGCTAACCAATCATGGTGATGACGACGGCGGCCATAGATAGATGAAAGTAATGCCTTATTGACCAGTTGGGACCCAATCATAAACAAACAGCATTATTATATATTATATCATTATTAGATATTCTGATTATACGACTAATTACCAATTTTCATTTTGAAAATAACGACATTGTTGTAATAGTGTTTTGATTGTCAATTTGTTAAACAATCTCATTTTCTGACTGTGCACTGTATTCCTATTATGATAACATACTTACTAGCTATAGCCCGCGACTTCGTCTGTGTGAATGACGACATGGTTGGCGCAGTGGTTGAGCGATCGACTGCTGCGCTGCGTGTCGCGGGTTCGATTCCCGCACAGAACAAAATTTGTATGGCCTACAGATAGTTGTTCCAGGTCTGGCTGTTTGTGTATGTGAGTTTATATGTTTGTAAACGCACCCACGACACAGGCGTAATTCCTAGTGAGGGCAACGTTTTTTTTTATAAAAGAAAAAAAAAAAAGTCGTTTATCGCGAATGCAGGTAAATACGCGGATTAAAAAGTAGCCCATGTCCTTCCCCGGGGCTTGTCCGTGTGGTGTCGGACGTAAAGAATGGCACCATCCCATATCTTCCCGTGGGTGTCGTAAGAGGCGACTAAGGGACCAGACCAGAGAATGGGCAGCAGCGTTCTCTGTGCCTTTGTAACAACCATACTGCGATCGCCAATCCGCCTGCCAATCGTGGCGATTATGGCAAAACACCCCTTGGAAAGCCTATGTCCAGCAGTGGACGTTTTTCGGCTGAAATAATGATGATGAATGATGAAGGTTGTTATTTTTACGCCGTTTTAAATTTAATGATACTTGACAAAGATAAAAAAATTAACAAAATTGTCTTATTTGAACTAAACACCGATCGCAACCAAAAGCGTATTAAGAGGAAGTAATCCTTTGATTTCCTTTAAATTAAACAAACTAACTGTAAATTATACAACAATTTGGATCTATACAAATATTGGAGTTACTCTCAAAACGTCAGCTTAATTAAATACGTCCGTTAATTAATTAGGTAGATACAGTGTTAATTAATCATTAATTGTAATTAATGTGGAATAATTTGAGAGCGGACTTCCTGTATAAATAAAGTTTTATTTCTAAAACGAAATACGAGTAAGAACATAATTATATAAAGAATATCTCGATTATTTAAAACAGCTATTTCATTAGAACTACATGTTGGTTTGATTTTATTTTTTACTAGCTTTTACCCGCGACTTCCGCGTGAATGTCGGTTATCGCGGATGCAGACGAAGTCGCGGATTAAAAAGTAACCCATGTCCTTCCCATGGGTTTAAGCTATGTTCATACCAAATTTCATCAAAATCGGTTCAGACGTTTTATCGTGAAAGCGTAACAGACAGAGTTACTTTCGCATTTATATTAGAGAATGACCACCAAAAATAGTAAATAATCACCAAATCTTAGGACCCGTAAGTCCCTCCTGGGGCGGATCCGACATGGTTGGGTTAGGTTAGAACTGTGACTCCAGAACCAAATCGCTTTTTACAGTCAAACTCATACATTTCTACAATACTTTGGTTAAATGTTGGTGATCAATTACTATTTTTGAAGGTCATTTACTATATATATCTGGAGGTTCGTTAAACATAAGTCATTATATTAAGTAAGTATTAGTAAGTATAATTATGGAAGTATGGAATAATTTCGTTGTGGGATCCAAGATAGTTGCAACGTTTCTCCGTTGGTTGTCACTATTGTTTCTGGCTTTCAGAAAATCCAGTAGTTTAAGAATAATGTGAGAGGCCTGTCTAATAACTTTTAAGAACGTTTGTATTCTAATCTCAGGCTCAATGTTTCAAAAATATGTACCTTTACTTTACCCAGATCTTTGACAATATTTTGACATGGATTGTTGAACTTGTTTATTACGAGAATCCTTCTGACTACTGGCTGAATTTAGCAGTTGGTTGGGCTTTGGTTCTCTTTGATATGCAATATTTTTTTGGAATTAGATTAAAAAGAGGATCCAAATTCAAAACGACTGCTGTTATATTTCCGCCATATGCAATCTTTCCTAACACTGACCTGATCATCCTGAACTTCACACAGTACAGAACTTTTACAGTTCTTTTTTTCGGGATGAAATGTAGGTATCTTATGTTCGTATCTGTACAGATACGGACGTAATATACCTCTCGAGATAGGTCCCGAGGATAACAAAAATAACGTTCTCATGATATTGGATGACGCCACGTGTCTTTCAAAGCAAAGTACAACCCGAAATGATTGTCAAATTCTAAATTAACACGAGCGAAACTGCGGGCAAAACTAGCCACTACTAAATGGCACAAGATCAAACAAAGAAAACAGTGGAGCTGCCAGTACTCAGTAGTGAGTGATCTATCATCGTCAGTAGCCCGGGTATGTTTGCAAAGGCCAGCGTTTTAAACCGCTCGAGCCATTTTTGTGCCTCGCTCTGGATCACCGATTCGATGTGACTTTTTAACCCTTTTTTAGAACGATTTATCTTCAGTAGAGGTTGTCAGTATCGTTGGTATTTCTATTTGCTTTCTTTATGGGATGGTTTAGGTAAGTACGTAACTTGGACGTTTTTGATATTCGTACTCCAAAGTTTGAGCGTTCAGAGTTGATATTACGATATTTAGGTTTGAAATAAAAATGCGAGTTAATAGTTATCCTACTTGTATTAATTTCAGGTTAAAATATGATGTAGTTTCTGCAATTTGGTAGGTATCGTAAATTATTTTTTTAGACACACCTGTATTCTCCTTTTTGAGAAGTGGTCACCTTTGGACATTTACAAAAATAATGTATACTCACAATATTATCGATTGAAACCTTTTGGTTTCAACATACAGGTACGGTTAAAGTGAAAAAAATTGTTAGTTGCACTGTCATCATTTTGCTGCCCTAGTTCTATATTCCCATGCATTCCGCCCTGTCACTCGTCAAAATATCATTGACTCTTTTTTCTTTCATAATTATCATTCTTTACACAATCCATCAATTTTGTCTTCGGTCTTCCCTCTTCCTCTCCACTCATCCATATTTATATTCATAACTCTTTTGATCACATGCGTTATATCTCTTTTCTTCACATGCCCATATCACTTATCATGCTCACTCAAATGTCTCGCTGATGGTGGCGCGTGTGTTGGATCATGAGGCTCCCTTCAAAATGGTTGAGCTGAATGGTGCTGATCCACGCATTATATCCAAGATAAGAATGCTTGGGAACATGCTGGTCCGGCTCCATAGGACAATCTACAGTCTAGACAAAATCATACTGATTGCTAATTAAAACTATACTTTATATATTTATGTACTTGTATTATAATTATATGTAACATGTGGATAACGTAGTTAGGTACGCACTGATAAACCTAGATTGTAAGCTATTGTTAACCATGTACAGTGTGTAATTGTTTGTTTTCCTTAATAAATAAAATAAAAATATAATTATAATTGTATTCTTTAGTGTACTTAATAGATTACTCTGGCTCACACACTATTCATTGTTTGTTGGATTAGGAGTGGTCGTCTACTGTATTATTAATTGTAATTATGTGAACACTATGTGTCTGTACATCATTTAGCTGTCATTTCTTAACTTGTAATGCTTTGTACATACTATAATATATGATTTTTATATAAGGTACATCGTATTTACGTAACAGAATATATTATAATTCTTGTAAATGCAAATTGTAAACAATATTCTTTTTAAAAGAGTATGTATGGAGTTTCTTGCCCACTCTCTTCTCCATACGAAACTACCATTTGGAATGGGCAACTAGATTCAAATTTTACAATATGACGTTCAAAAGTGCCTTTAATGGTCTAATTGAAATAAATGATTTGACTTTGACTTTGCGTCATATTCGTGAACCGGCGCTGTCAGTAGAGATTGGTCAACTCATAACTGCTTTATATTTTTATCTTGATTATTTTTTTTAATGCATGTATTGGTTTTTACCTGCATTGTTTTCACATATAGAAGTAACGTGAATAATGTAATCGGTATTTTGTAAAAACTTGATTTAAACGAGTGTCCGTAGAGTTTCTTGCTCGTTCTTCTCCATATACCGATACCCCTTGGTAAGACTGGGTTCATTTTCTGGCTTCTATCCTTAACGACTGCCAAAGATCTACAAATGATAGCCGGGATCAACGGCTTTACGTTATTTCCGAGGGATGGCGGGAACTCGGTATGAAATAGATGGTCACCCAACCACAAACCGACCGCGGCAAGCGTAGCTTAACAAACAAACCTAATACAAACTTTACATACCTACACATAAGCATACCTAGATATAATAACAAGACTGGTATCTCCACCCGTTTATCTCGGTAACTGCTTGCAGACAATTTATTAGTAGAACCAGATAGCTCATAAATAATAGAGTGCCTAACTTAATATTGTATTAACATTCAACATCTATTAATATTCCTGGATTAAGGAGAATTAGTTGCTGGCTTTAACTGGGTTTTGGTTTAAGCTAGATAGGTCTAACTCTGTCAATCTAATTTGATGTCACAAAGTCAAATATGTGACTTTCCTTCTACAAAGGATCAAGATCATTACTAGATCTTTCTTTGTTTAATACTTACCACACAGGTTTGGTGTGATTTACAATCCATACTAATTGAAGGCTTTACACGATATTCAATAATACAATGTAGGATTAATCTGCTTTTATCAGCTTTATTATTCTTAAAAATAACGTCTGCTTTATTCGCCAAGTGCTAATAATCTGCCCGTCTCTGTCGAAGTGACCGAATAATCATATCATGTGTCAATGTCAAAAACGTCAGCTGTCACTTCGGCATAGACATAACAGTTAACAAAGTTGCCACACATAATAATCTAATATTGGTAACAAAATAATTATGTAATTTAAATACATTAGGTTGTTGATTCTTACAAAATATTATAGTGTATTTGTAACGTTGTCATGGCAAAACTGAACCGATTTTAAGCATGAACTCCAAGGAAGGACATAGACTACATTTTGATCCGCAACTTTGCCTGCTGCTGCGATAACCGACATTGACGTCAAAGAAATCACATGAAAAAGCTACTGTTTATTACCAACGACGTAAAGGTCAATAGTCAATATTACTCAAGTAATATCTAATATAATATAGTAAAATCTACAAAAACAAAATGTTTCCTTATTTGCCTTCTCTCGATTGACTCTCCAGAAATATAAATGTCAAAATGCACAACATTAATATTTCAAAACATTTAAACTGTTCATTTTCAGAAACTCCATTAAAATATTGAAACTTTTGAAATAAAACAAATGATTCCGCTATGAAATTGACTTCAGGCTCTCAGACCGCACCAGACGTCACTTGTCATAATTATTGTGACATTCAAAAGAAAACGCAGCGAATTCCTCTACAAACTAAAAATCAAACACCCGTCCAAGAAAATTCCAACCTTATAAGCATTTGCGTAAGGTTCTCGAGGTGAGCATTTGATTACTTGGCTAACAATCTTTCTGTAAGTATTTGAGCGAAGGAAATTGCACTCTATGACGTTAGCCGAAAGTTGTAAGTTCAGGTACACGAAAGCTCCTTCATTTATAAGTACGGTCGCTTTTAATTTGTCATATAAACCGTGATTTATATTTTAAAAGTTGAACGGCTACCGCGAACGTGTGATTCATACATTTTACAACGGACATGTTTTAAATATTTTAAAGTTTATTACGGCCGTTTCTGTAAACGTATTTATTTTTCAAGACTGGCGGGAAGTGAGGTAATGTTTATATATGCAGAGAAGTTGTTAAGTTATTAATAAGCACATTGTAATTGAAATTATTTAAATTTTGTTTTAGTTTTGAATAGGTAAACACTAGAAGATGAAGACAAGGTCTTGCGCAGATACACTTTTGACTGATCATTACATTGTTATATATGTCGCCGTCATCTGGTTGAATCTGCTATTTGATTGAATGACTAGCGCGTTCATTGAATTACGACATTTAATTCAATGACTAGGCCAAACGTTGATTGAACAAGCGTCACTCAACGTCCAACTAGTTAGCGGATTGTAACATAGCCCTCGCCAAGGGTTTAAAAAAAATAACGAAGGAGATGGCGGGGTCAAAGTTCGCTCGCTTCGCTCGCTCACTAGACCCCGCCATACCCTTCTAACCTAACCTATCCGAGTCGAGGTGCCCCCAGTCCCGAGCTCGCTACACTGGCTCTTGCATGCATTAATGAGAATGCTAGCGTTACAACGTTCAGCCAAGACGTTGAACGTTACATTAAACAACTTGACGAGTTGTCCTTTAGTCATTCAATTAAATGTCGTCATTCAATGAACGCACTGGTCATTAAATCAAATAGCAGATTCAACCAGATCACTGCGACATATATAATGTTAAGAAAATATAGATCCACTAGGTTTTACAAGAAGTTATAGTACGTTCAAATCCCATCCGTTAATATTTTGATGCATCATACAGTCTAATATCATTTTAGGTCAACAAAAATACTAGTGATATTAACTCGCATTTTGGATTAAAACAACATGGTTGACATTTCTCAGAATAATATATTATTTTAAATACTTTTAAAACTAGTCCGTTACATATTCCATTATGAAAACACGTGTGCATGAAAATCTTAATATAATATTTCAAAGTAAGTTTTTTTAAACAAAATATCTATTTTCTCTATTAGAACCGACTTTATGTAAATATCGGAAGCAATTTTCGAGGCAAATAGCGTCCGTTGCAGGATTGCATTAGCGACTGCAAATATAAACGGCGCACATACTACATCCTGTATACAGTAGACAGAACAGCCTGTATGTACTGGGGATAGAGCATGCTGTATAGTGGTGTGGTAAAAAGTGAACATTTATACGGACGAGGTGAGGGGCTAAGGCTGCTTGTCTATTGACGCGGAGCGGATCGACGGAGTATTGTGGAGCGCAGGTTGCGGACTGTGTAAGCGAATAGGTGACGTTAGACGATTTAAACCATTATGTGTTACTACATGTACTAATCCATTTACTAAGTAAGTTATTAAGTGTTTGACATAAATGAGTGTGGCGGTTCAAACAAACCCACTCTCACTCAAACGTTCAAAGCACCCAAATGTCTGGCTAATGGTCGCGCGTGTGTTGGATCATTCGGCTCCCTTCAAAATAGTTGAGCTGAATGGTGCTGATCCCCGCGTCATAATGGTAAACGGGGGCTGTCAGTGTAGTTGAGGCTTCACGACCCTCCTACACAACCCTCCGTGCCTTTTTTTTCCTTCTTTACTTTAAGGGCTTTGTCGCTGAGCGATAACGTCGCCCTGTAACATCAACATACAACATACTAATTACAGCCAAAATGATCTTTTTAAAACAAAAAATGCCAGTTTGTACAGGATTCTGGCTTGATCCGATAAAGGACAAGCCAGGATGGCATTACACTGTCCAACATCATAGTTATAAGTGGATCCGAAAGTCTCCGTGTCTTAAAAAGCACATAAAGGTCCCGACTATCATTCGTAGATCTTCGACTACGACTTAGTAATCAGAAGCCTGAAAATCTGACAGCCAGTTAAGACTGGCTGTCATATTTTCCAGTTACTGGCTGCATAACCCTTGGCTTACCAAGGGGTATCGTGGTACCCAATAACTGGGTTGTGGAGGACAGGC
The DNA here is from genome assembly GCA_947361185.1 of Charanyca ferruginea. Lineage (NCBI taxonomy): Eukaryota > Metazoa > Arthropoda > Insecta > Lepidoptera > Noctuidae > Charanyca > Charanyca ferruginea. Next base: position 25,110,690 of record OX376074.1, read on the forward strand.
AGGTAGTCGCTACATGTAAAACACTGGTATTCAGCTGCATCCAGTTATACTGGAAACCGATTCCAACATTGCTGGGAAAAGGTTCGGCAGATGATAATTATATCAATGTCATGTAAATTGTATGTACCTATATGTGTAATGTCAAATTGTTCTCATTCTGAAATCACCGCCGTTAGTTTCATCAGGCAGGTGATGATGTAAATCCGGGAACCAGAAGTGAAGTCATAATCATCATCATCATGTCAACCTTTAGTCGCCCACTGCTGGGCATAGGTCTCCCCCAAGAGGGGATTCAGCCGTAATCGCCATGCTTGGCCGATGCATGTTGATGATCGCAGTAGGTGTTATGGTACTCAGAAGGAAGATACTGGCCATCCTCTGATCAATATCCCTCTGTCGTATTCTACGACACACACGGGTAGAAATGAAGTGAAGTCATATTGTAAAAAATCTCCCGCTATCCATCGTTTGTCGCGCCCATTAACGCTTCCGCTCCGCTTATCACCCACCTCTCTAACCAAAAGCAGCGGAGGCGGTCTCATAAGAAGCATAAGTACGAACGTTCAACTAAATGGTTGCGTTCAGTTCGACGGTCTGTAGCAGGCAGCGTTGAGTCTTTCTTTACATAGCTTCCCTGACTTTTTGTACCGCGTATGTAACATACTTACTTCCTTTGTAAGGCTTAATGAGATACAAGCTTGTATTTCAAATTGGTTTACGTTGTGTGCTACCTACGTGTCTTCTTCATAAGTTTAAGAGTACCTACTTTTATTTTATGTAGGTATAATTATTAGGTTTAAATACTTTATTCTCAAAAAAGACAAAAAGAGCCACTTACATGAGAATATAAGATACAATTTTCATACATTTTCTAAGCAACGGTCAACAAAAGATAAACAAAACCAATAATTTTCGTTTGTCATTAATCGTTGGATTACACTTTCAACGGTTTTATTCCTAATAAAACTAATAGTGCTATTCTGTTACAATATCCCTCGGTGAACACCTGGGTAAAGTGAGCAGTCGGTAGTTCGTCTGTTTTGTCAGTCCCTAACATCAGGACGGATGACAGCTCACTTCACTTAGGTGTTCACCGAGGAAGTTTTTAACAGAATAGACATGCGGTTGGTAACATTTTCTTTTATTAGTTGGTGGTTTCCATTATGTACTATCATAGTCGTGATTTAAAACCGCTGAAAGAGCTTACACTTTTTATATATGATGGTAAATAGGGTATTACACACATTTTTGAAAAGTGTCTCAATGAAATTCTGTAGTGCTAATATGATACCAAAAAAAATACAAAATTTTTATTCAATCGATAAGTGCCATAAAAATGCATCTAAATTTTAAATTTTCAAATTTCGCGCGTTGTTTGATTAAAACGCCTTTTACTGGACGCCATATTGCTCTGCGTAAATGACGTCAGTTCGTTTTGTATCAAATGAGCTCATATTAAATATGATTATTGCATATCATTTAAAAATAGTTAAAAGCATATTTTGTACTAGGTGTAATAATGAAAAAAATACGTTGGTCACGAAAATAATAAAAGTACAAAGCCTATGTTACGCCAATCGGTTGACTGACAGTTGACAATTTTTTGTTTACACAGCCGTATGGCGTAATAACATGGCCGCTACTATTTCACGGTGTTTTATAACAGATTAAAAATACTGAAAACTTTGAATTGAATTCAAAATTTTGATTGTTATTTTATGAACTAAAACTTACATTTTCCGATTGTTTTATGCCTAAACTGTCTCAATAACATATTTATAGATTTTTTTTCGTATAGAGTAAAATACCCTATTATTATAATATTGCGCTCCTTCATATGTGATATTCCTTTTTGCATAATTTGTACGTATTATATATTATTATTGAATGACTTAGTTTTTAATTTAATAATTTCTATTGACTTAGCAATTATTACAAGCACTGTCGGGCGTTCCTGCCCGTCTTCTATTAATATTAAAGCCAAGAGATTCCTGGGAATACTTACGGTCAGTTTAACTCTGTTAACATTGCTTTTGAGGGCAAAAGCAATGTTAATAGCGTTCAAAATCTTCACTAAGTCCCGGTTCTAGGAAAATGTAAAACTTAAATACCTTTGCGACGTCATTGAACATAACTACATAAATATGCAAAAAATTCAGAATCGTCCTTTGTATTAACTGTCATAAAGCTCAAATATTTGAAAGAAAAAGAAATAGAACTTCAATTTTAACTATCAAAGCGATAGATGATAATGGATAAATAACTACATTAATGAAACAAAGTTAAAACTCAAAAGAATCGCTTCAAGAGATCTACCTATTCAAAAATATTCTAAGACATGAAGGGAATGAAGCTAGCACGGGTACTATTTATTCTGCAACTTTAATTGCCATGCCATTCATAATAGTTCTAATATGATTCTGGGAATGAGTGAATCGTTCGTGCTATGAATGCTTCTGAATAAGTTGAGTGAAAATTCCGATGGAATCTGTATGTGCAAGTAAACGGTAAATACATTAAAACATATATTACAATACAACGGAAATCTCTCTAATCATATACTAATATTATAAACGTTGAAGTGAGTTTTTTGTTACGCTGTTTCGGCTAAACTGCTAAACCGAATTCGATGAAATTTGGTACAGACTAAGTTTAAATCCCAAGAAAGGATATAGGCTACTTTTTAACCGACTTCAACAAGGAGGAGGTTCTCAATTCGATTGGTATTTGTATTTTTTTATGTAGGTATGTACACTGTTTACGCTGAGATTTATAATCCGATTTACGTGATTCTTCTTTAATTTGATGCGGAATAGTTGCCATTTGGTCCCATAAAAATGTAACACACTTTGGCCCAGTAGTTTTCATTTTATGAACATTTTTTTTTATGTTTGACCACTCATAACTTTTTCAGTGTAGTCCGATTTCGATGATTCTTTTTTTAATTTAAATTTGGTCCCATATAAATTTCAAGAAAGGAATAGGAGGAAAAGGAAAAGGAGGCTATGCCATCCCTGGATACGAAGTTGACCAAGCGCCTTCTGCACCTGGACAGAGATAGCCTGCGACTGGTGGCGGGGACCATCACCGGACACTGCTCATTGAATAAGCACCTTCACACACTAGGTATCACTGATAGTCCTCTGTGCAGGGCCTGCATGGAGGCGGACGAAACGGTGGCGCATGTACTCCTTGAGTGCACTGGCGTCACCCTGATCCGCAGGGAGACTCTTGGAAGTCTGGGAAGATTGATCTGCTTCTGGAGGGAGGTGGGCTGGTTGGAGTAATCGGCCGCTATGGCTCACGTACAATGGTCCATTTTAAGGACTAAGTGCGGAAACCGAACCCCCCTAACATAGAACATAGATGACTAAATCTTTTTGGAGTCACCGTTTCGTAATTAATTTGTATGATAAGAAGTAGGCACTAAAAAGCGAAAAAAAATTAATAAAAAAGACAACCGTCTTCAAAAAGCTTTCAATATCCATGTCTGTGGCAATACAAAACAACAAGCAAAACCAAAGCCACCGACTTGCAAATTGAAAGTTATTTTCAACCGACTTCAAAAAAGGAGGAGGTTATCAATTGGTCAGCATTTTTTTTTTCTTCTTTTTATGTTTGATACCTGATTTCTTTGGACTGGGTGAACCGATTTAGATGATTTTTTTCTTATTTGAAAGCTAGTGCTTCCCGTGTGGTCCCATTTTAATTTGGTTCAGTTTTGACAATGGCATCCATGAGAAAACCGTGTAAGCCTTAAATTTGCATTAAGTTTATGCGCGATTTGTTACGCGATTTCTCCGGCAAACGTAAACCGATTTTGAAAATTCTTTTTTTTATGGATAGGGTATGTTTCAGGAGTGGTCCCATATAAATTTTATCGAAATTGATTCAGCACTTTTTGAAAAATCAAGAAATACCCAAAAAAAGCTTTTTACAAAAAAGACAACCGCCTTCAAAAACTAAAAAGTGAAAAATACCTTTAGCACAGAACACACATTGACTTTAGTTTCGGAAGTCGGTGGCAATACAAAACAACAAAGAGAACAAAGCCACTGAATTTCGAAACTAAAGTCAATGTGTGTTCTGTGCTAAAGTTATTTTTCACTTTTTAGTTTTTGAAAGCGGTTGTCTTTTTTGTAAAAAGCTTTTTTTAGTTTATGAAGGCGGTTGTCTTTTTTGTTAATTTTTTTTTTAATCCGTGGCTTTTTATTAACATATAGTAACCTTGGTGTGAACATTATTTTCGAGCCGTTTGGGGTTGACACCCTCGGGTCGTGGGGTTCGAGTGCTCATCTTCTTTTTAAGGAAATGTCCAAAAGGTTGGTTGACACTTCCCGTGATCCAAGAGCTGGTTTTTACCTTGTTTGGTTTGGTTTGGTTTCTACCTCAGAGATTAAGCATTGCCATCCAACGTGGCAGTGCCGCCAGTCTCTTGGGTACATTTCCAGATGACGGCGATGTGGACGAATTCTATGATGCCTTATTGTGTAAGTTTTTTTCAGTTTAATATTTTAAGTTTTCTTTTTTATTAATCTTGTAAATATCCGTAACTTCGACATTCTCACGAACGAGGTGCGCGACTTTTTAAATCAAATCAAAATTCCCAAAAATTTATTAATTCAATAATTTTGGTTAATATTCACCATATCATCATCATATTAGCATATTACTGTCCACTGCTGAACGTAAGCCCCCAGATATCGCAAACCAATCCGGTCTTGGGCAGCTCGCATCCATCCGCTGCCAGCCACCTTCTTCAAATCATCGGTCCATCGTGCAGCAGGGCGTCCCACACTACGCTTGCTCAAACGCGGTCTCCACTCTAAAGCGTGTCTGCTCCATCTACCTATCTGATTAATAATGTAGGTACCCTGTATAAGGTCGCTGTACTTGCCCTCATTAGAATGTGAGAAGGCTTTGTAAATGAAAATCTGACTGTATGAGGTGCTTCTATTTGAGACCTAAACTTAATTAACTCCTAAACTTACACACTAAATTCGACACGACCGCCTTCCTAATTACTAACACGTGTAAGTACACAGACACATGTAGACAAAACTGTCTACATGCGTGTATTCAATTTGTTTGTTTTTAAGCTATTGCATAGCTTTTATCGCGGGCTTTGAGCGCGGCGACCGAATCAAGAAATTCCGTAACGAAAATTAAATTAAAAATTTAAAAAACCCCCAACGCAAAACATAAAAGCAATTATTTAAAAAGTAAAAAATAATATCTTTTGTTGAGCCATCAAATGTTTGTTCGTTGAAATGACGCTATAATGTCGCGGCGGGGTACCGCGTAAGTCAAATCTCATTGCAAATCCATGAGTTCGCTATTTTACCTATTTAGCTATTGCTGACTTAGCGGTACCCCGCCGCGACATTATAGCGCCATTTCAACGAACAAACATTTGATGGCTCAACAAAAGATATTATTTTTTAAATAATTGCTTTTATGTTTTGCGTTGGGGGTTTTTGAAATTTTTAATTTAATTTTTATTTGAAAGTTTTTAAATGTAATTTAGTCTGGTTTTGAGAAGTTGTAGATACGTCTAAAGTTGTATTTCGTCACATGGATTTTTTTTTTATATTAAAGATATCACCCTGAGAATGCGTTTGGTATATATAATTCAATTTTGGAAAAAGTGTGGATCGGATTCTTTTTGCGTAACTACGTCCAATTGGCACAACCGTACTCTGGCACAATCGTACCCAGTCTACCCTATGTTTAAACAGCCGGCTGTTTAAACAGCAGGGAATCGGTGCTTTGGCCCTTAGAGTTTATAAAATTAATTTTCAAGTTTTTAGTTTTCATTTCGTTAGTTAATTAATATTCCTCATTCCCTTTCAATACAGTATGCATAATTCTACTAGTGAAGCCCTTTCATTTGATACCCATATTGATGGAGTTGTGAAAAAATAAGTGATTAGCTATTTTGTAGCGGCGGCCATCTTGGACCGATTTTCATCAAACATAGCTAAGAACACTCCCGACTAATTCACCTTTCAAATAAAAAAAACAAAAACAAAATCGGTTAATCCGTTCGGGAGCTACGATGCCACAGACACACACACACACACACACACACACACACACACACAGACACGTCAAACTTATAACACCCCGTCGTTTTTACGTCGGGGGTTAAAAATAAAACCTAACACCCCTCACTCCGCCTACCATGTAGCTCGGCCGAGCGTTCGCTTAACGTGTACGTTTATGGTATATAATATAATCATAATAATAAATTTCTATAATAAAAAAAAAGAAAAAAAAAATGCTATGCAATAGCTTCACCGCGGCAGTCCCCGAGTGCCACACATTTTTTATTTTTTATTTGCAACACTAACAAGTGTCAGATTTTGCCACAGATAATGACTTTATTCTATGCATTTTTCGTACTTATTTGGAAATTACAAGGAGCTCGTGACTAAGTAAAAGCAGTACGGATAGATCGGCTGTGCTTGTCGCGGTCGGTCCGTGGATGGGTGACCATCCATTTCATATTGAGTTTCCTCCGTGTCTCGGAAAGCACGTAAAGCCGTTGGTTCCGGCTGTCATTCGTAGATCTTTAGCAGCCGTCATGGGTCAGAAGCCAGAAAGTTTGACAACCAGTCTTACCTAGGATTATCGTGTTATCCAGTAACTGGGTTGTAGAGGTCAGATAGACTCGAAGCCGACCCCAACATAGTTGAGAAGAGGCTAGGCAGATGATGAGTATTTGAAAATACCTAGGTAAATCCAACTTCAAGAAAGAGGTCAACTGTCAAATCCGACTTGCCTGGGCAGCATCTGAAAAACTGCGAAACGTCTTTTTGTTCAAAATACCTCAGGTTGAAAGTCTTCGACAAGAGTGTGTTATTGTGACGACTTATGGCACTGAAACGTGCTCTCTTAGCTCAAAATAGCCCAATGAGCTATGGAGAGAGTTATGCTCGGAGTCTCTCTGCGAGATCTAATCAGAAATGATGAGATCCGGAGACCAAGTAAAGTTACCGATATAGCTCAGCGAATCAGCAAGTTGAAGTGGCATTGGGCAGGTCACGCGGAACAGTGGGCAGATGGGGTCGCAAAGTTTTCGGAGACCACACCCTGGCAAGCGCAACGTAGGAAGTCCACCCACAAGGTGGACCGACGATCCGGTTAAGACCGCAGGAACACGCTAATGCAAACTGCTTCCAGCCGGTCCTTTCGGGGGTGGCCTATGTCCAGCAGTGGACGTCCTGCGGCTGACATGATGATGATTTGGAGATATTTTTATGTCACTTACTGTCCTCGTAATGCGTGTGTGTACTATGGTGATTTGGTATGTAGCTTAGCTTTGGTCTTAGTCAAAGTCAAAGTCAAAGTCAAAGCATTTATTTCAATTAAACCATTTACAGGCACTTTTGAATTGTCAAGGAGTCGGTCGGTCTTATTTAGTTATGGACAGGGATAAGCCAGGCAAATCGAAGTCTACAATAAATTGACATTGCATTGCTCATGGAATGGAAGGCACCTGTAGTACTCGTTGATCAGGCCATGTATTAAAGTTATGGCGCATAATCATCGCTATCAGTTAAAACTAGGGGACACGATTTGCCGCTGACCTATGTACCAGATTTTTTTTAAAGAAAATTAAAATAAGATCATACAAAACTAAACACAATAAACCCGTGTCCTAGTTTCCAGAAACATGAACCAGCATCAATAGTGGCATAGATTTACGATATCAACCCTCACATGCTCACGTTAGTACATTTTTACCCGGAGAACAATTTGACGCGAAAGCATTCGTCAGCGATGGATGACACGAATGTGCGCGACGGTACTAAAATACCGCGAGATACGAGAGGGTTAGACGCTTTGTGGTGGAGTGTTGCCAGACTCATAATAATAACAAAATAACTGTATTTATTTTTTGTTGAAACCTAAATCTTTTAAGTCGCTTTCAAAGTATAAGATAATAATTAATTACATACTACTGACACTATGGACTCATGTCTAAAATAAATAGTTTAAATAATAATAATAATGTGTAACAATACTCACGTTTCGTTTAATGAAAAAATTATTTAAATTGTCTAAAATAAATATTTTCAGAAAATAAATTGAAAAATATACATACCTACTTAGATTAAACTTTTAATAATTTTTTAACAGTTTTGGGTTCGAAATAAAAGATCCCTTCAACCGTTTTAATTAATTCTTCCATACTTTTTACCCGACTACAGCAAAGCCAAAGGAGGGTTATGATTTTGACAGGCTATGTATTTATGTATGTATGTTCATCTGTTCGCTCATAGCTCCTAAACCACTTATCAGAACTGAACAAATGAGGTATCGTTAGAAGCGTCTTGATTGTCCGCTGGTTATAGGCTATATAACGTGTCACCGAATCCAATGTGGCGCCCTCTGGCGGACCAAAAAATCAAGATTAAAAAAAAAAAATGAAGACAAGCATACCGTGTTTGTTATCATTGGAAAGGGGTTCACTAGTACTATTCAAATATATAATATTTAGTTGTGACTTGTCACAAATTATTTAAAAAAAGGAAAGATTACCAAACAAATTAAGATACGCATACCGTGTTTAGTATCATTAGAAAGGGGTTCACTAGTATCTTTTAAATATATAATACTTAGCTGTGACTTCAAAATGGTTTAAATAAAAAAAAAATATTATATTATAATTTTTATATTATAAAATGCGAAAGTAGCTCTGTCTGTTATGCTTTCACGATGAAACGGCTAAACCGATTATGATAAAATTTAGTATGAAGAGAGTTTAAACCCTGGGGAAGAACATAGGCTAAATTTTAATCCGTGACTTGGTCTTCATCCACGATAACCGACATTCACGCGGCCGAAGTCGCGGGCAAAAACTAGTTTTTTATAAGTTTCAGATGACTGACTGCCCCATTGATCTCGTGGTTGCAAGCAGGACTACTGCTCAGCTGGTCCTGAGTTAAATGTTAGATTCCCAGGTCGGGCTAAAATGATATTAGGTATTTTCATTAGGAATTTCTCAGAAGCAGTCTGGAGTTTGGAAGTTGTTAGAGTGACACACTCATGCCTCGAAAAGCACGTCGGATAATGAGAGTGAGGGAAGAGGGAGTTGTAAGAGGATCATAATATCTCCTGCATGCTTGACTGATGTCAGTTGATTTGACCAAAATGAATCATCATCATCATCATTTTTGCCGAAATACGTCCACTGCTGGACATAAGCCTCCCCCAAAGCGGGGTTTTTGCCGTAATCGCCACGCTTTGGAGGCGGGTTGGCGATCGCAGTATGGTTGTTACAAAGGCACAGAGAACGCTGCTGACCATTCTCTGGTAAGTCCCTTAGTCGCCTCTTACGACACCCACGGGAAAATATGGGATGGTGCTATTCTTTACGTCCGTCACCATACGGACAAAATTCAGTTGCAGTCATTCGGACCAAAATTCAGTTAGGAGAAATTCAGAGTTTTGTAATTTTATTTTTTCCATTTCAGCTCCAAATATTCTTGTACCTGGCAACACAGAGTCCTGACTCAGCATAAGCTATGACTGAGTGTATCTTATTGATTCGAGATGAGATGTCGATACGGCCACGCGATAACTCATGTAACCTATATGTTTGAACTATTCATATGTAAGGTACTTGTGGTTTTTGAAGTGAGTATGACCTAAAACAGTGACTGCTATCCTGAAATTATTATTTTTAAAATATTGGTACATCGGTGACCGTTATCTATGCTAAGGGTGAGGTCAAATGGACGTAATTTGGGTTTTGAGTCGCGGAATTAGCACCGTTTCGTTTATATCTAGAACAAAACGTTAAGGACAATTTATTAGTTTATAGTCATTCTGAAAATTCACTCATCACTATGGCATTTTTATGACGATTAAAACTTCAATATTCACTGTGAACCGAAGTATACCTTCGCCATCTTTAACAGCCTCTTGCTTGATCCTCAACAGCGCATCAAGGAGATCCCATGGATCCGTGACCTCCTTCTTTCCTTTTTATTCAAAAGTCATGTCTGTGCCACACGGCAACGCAAAATGAGTTGTCACGAAATTACGCTCGTTTGACGTCACCCACATTGTGCACCAGGAATGCAGAAGATACGTGGGACTATAAAAATATTATGTTCTCGCTTCTAGCAAAGCACAATAATATTAAACAATGCGGAACAAAAAATAGAGCTAAAAGCCGGTACACAAATAACAAAGAAACAGGTTAAAAAGGCGTAAAGAAAAACGTCACGAAAAATACTTCAACAAGCGCAAATTCCCACGCCGCTCTTCAAGAAAATCTTATGAATTCGACGTAATAAAGATGCAAATGTGTACATTTTTTTGCTCGCCAGTGTACTGCCGGTTCACTCGGAAGGAAACTTCACAAATGGCGTGCATTGCGACTCTGTTTACACTATCTGTCAAAATAATTGTGCACGCTCCCGCGTGGTCGTGACGGAGACATGTTTGTATACGAGTACCATATTGGAGCGTATTTTATTTGTGTACTAAAAATATTGCTATTTTTCGAAAAATAGCGCGAGGCAATTCTTATCGAGTGTTAGCGTTGAGTGGGTGATATCCCTTATCTTCAGTCAGAGCAACAAGGTTTCTACGAAGGTTTTTAGATGATTTATATATATTTTTTTAATCAGTATAAGAGAGGTTTACGTAAGGCTGATATAGAATAGTGGTAGTACCTACTTTATAGCAATTTATTTGAGCTTTGAAATAGCATCTTTGGTGTTGTTTCTTACCTAAATATCTTTAGTAAGTCCTACCAAATCATTTCAATCTTTGGCGTTTACAGACTAATTTGCGTTTAAGACTTCTTTGTCCAAAGGGAAATCTAGCAGAGTACATCAAACAGTCGTAGAGATAAACGGAATAATATCCAAAATCCATCTGGAATTTGTCACTAATATAACTTTTAATGGAGAGTCCGTTTCACCCTCGTCAAGGCGGTAGGTCTGTCGCTATTGTTTAGCCAAATGTCAATATCTAAGATAATCTTCAGTTAGGTATAAAGTTTGCTTGCCAACCGTCAGGACACTGACAGCTATTATTAATTTTGTACTAGTATTTGTGCTATATTGTGTACTATAATTTAGTATTATTATGGGTTTTTGCTGGGAGTAAGATTGTCAAATAACGTTGTCACTTTGTCAGTGTTTTAATCAAGTTGGGTAGAATAATGCAATGTATCTTATTTGTTAGTCAAATTACAAATGAAATAGGAATTTTATAAAATTCAAACTTGGGTAATTCTGTGTATTTTTAAAAAAAATCCACAAGTTAAGAACGTTTGGATTTGTTCATCATGTTCATGTTTAAAAGTAACCTCTTAATATTACTTATATATACTAGTCCATCCGTCATCATCATCAGCCGAAAGACGTCTACTATTGAATATAGGCCTCCACAAAGGGAGGGGGGGTTTCCATAATCCCCACGCTTGGCAGGCGTCTTGGGGATTGCAGTAAAGTCGAAGTGGTGGAGTACACAGAAGCAGCTGCTGCCCGACTTCAAGATTTTATTACTTATTCTATATTCCATACTTATAATATTCCATACTTATCTTATGCTTTGTCCTGAATGACTGCCTGACGGATCAACGCACAGCCTAAACCACTGATCTTAGAGACCTGAAACTTGGAGGGTGTGTTCTTTGTATGACGTAGGCATCCGATAAGAAAGGATTTTCCGAAAGCTCTACCCCTAAGGGGGTGAAATACGGGGGCAAAGTTTGTATGGGACAACGTGATTACGTGTTAGAAGTTATAATTGCTATTGAGTACTCAAGTAGTAATTGTTTACGACTTCCACGCGGACGAAGTCGTGGGCAACAGCTACCAGTTGAATAAAAGCTGGTAATAAAAGCGGCCAAGTGCGAGTCAGACTCGCCCATACAGGGTTCCATAGCAGCAAGTAAGGTAAATTGTAGTTTACGATGTATGACGTATTAAAAAAAAATTATAATGTACATCATATATTTTTTTTAGTTTTATCATTCTCTTATTTTTGAAGTTACAGGGGGGGCATTAATTTTACAACTTTGGAAGTGTCTCTCGCGCAAACTATTTAGTTTAAAAAAAATGATATTAGAAACCTCAATATCATTTTTGAAGACCTATCTACAGATACCCCACACGTATGGGTTTAATGAAAAAAAATTGTTGAGTTTCAGTTCTAAGTATGGGGAACCCCTAAAATTTATTGTTTTTTTTCGACTTTAGTGTGAAAATCTTAATGCGGTTCACAGAATACATCTACGTACCAAGTTTCAATTGTATAGTTCTTATAGATTCGGAAAAAAGTGGCTGTGACATACGGACGGACAGACAGACAGACATGACGAATCCATAAGGGTTCCGTTTTTTGCCATTTAAAGTCAAAGTCAAATCATTTATTTCAATTAGACCATTAAAAAGGCACTTTTAAACGTCATAATAAAAAACAATATAAAGTTGATTCTAGTTGCCCATTCCAAAAGGTAGTTTCGTATGGAGAAGAATGGGCAAGAAACTCCATACTTACTCTTTTAAAAATAAATGTGTAGAATATTTTGCATTTACAGTTTACAGTTATATAACTATACGTGAATACGATGGACCTTGCATAAAAACACTATATTGAAGTATGTACAAAGTATTACAAGATAAAGAATGACAGCTAAGTTGTATACATAGATACATAGTGTTCACATAATATTATTTACAATTATTGTAAAAGTAGACAACCACTCCATACATTTCAACAAACTATGAACCTATGAACCAGTGTGTGACCCAAAGCAAGAATTAAATATAATGTATATACTAAGTATAAATTAAGTATAAATTAAGTAGTTTTAATTAGCAATCAGTTTGATTTTGTCTAGACTGTAGATTGTCCTATGGAGCCCGGACCAGCATGTTTCCAAGCATTCTTATCATGGATATAATCCTCTAAACTGTAATATGCTTGTTTACAGAGTGTACTTTTAATATATGTTTTAAATTTTCTTTCATTTAGTTGCAATATATCACTAGGAATGTTGTTATAACACTTAACACAGAACCCCATAAAAGATTTATGAACTTTAGACAATCTAAAATATGGTTGAGCTATTTTGTCTTTGTTTCTAGTATTAATATTATGTCTATCACTAACTTTATTAAATAAATGTAGGTTTTTTCTTACGTACATAATATTTCATAGATAAATTGGCAAGGCACTGTCATTATATTAATATTTTTAAATAGTTCCCTAAGAGAATCGCGGCGACGTAGATTATAAATGGCTCTAACGGCTCTTTTTTGTAAGATAAAAATTGATTCAATAAACTGTAAGATTTGTAAGATTCAATAAACCCCACAGTAAAATACCATACGACATAATGCTGTGAAAGTAGCTAAAGTAGACCATACGCGCAGTTTCTACATCTGTCAACTTGGCTACGGAACCCTAAAATGTGTACAGAAACTTAGCACAGCACACAGGTTAGACAGATAACCACCTCCAAAATCTTAGTTGATTAATCTTCAAAGTAACCATTCAAAATTCAAGCGACCATTGCTGTCCCTCTTTCTCCACTTTGTATAATCCTTTTATCCTTTCTAATGACGTCTAAAGCAAGTGATAGGCTGGCTGTACCCGACGGCTCCTCCCAACATATAGTGTGCCCGTAATGTCCTAGGCGACGGCAAAGCGCTTAAAGCGGCATTTAGCGCAGATTGCGCTGAGCTGTACAGGTACTCTGTGTAAGGTACGGCGCATGGATGCGACGATTATTGGTTTGGTAGCTTTAAAATATTAGATAGACCTGCGTTTTTTATCCGGTATTGTTTTAATTATTTTAAAGAAATTAAAAGACTTGTTATTTTTTTGTTAATGGCTAAGCTGGCCCGCCTCTCATTCTCGAGGTTGTATAGGCACAGTATAAATATTAGTTCTACCGTACAGTAGCGACACCCCCCGCCTCCCTCCGAAACACTGTTCCTCACCTCTTCCCGCGTCAAATGTGCTCTCCAAACTGCTTTTAGTGCAAGCGGCGCGTAGACGCATGTCGTGTGATGTGACGCGTGTATGTGCATACATACACGCACGTATTTGTACATTCTATTATTTTGGTAGTAGTGTAGGTAATTTAATCGGTTCGTTTGTATGGAGTGACGCAGGTGTGGTATGAGTTCTCAACCAGGCACGAGCAAGTACTAATGTGACTGTTTCAATTTCATAACGATGTACTTTCTAAGTTTATCTTGTATATCAGTCACATTGGATAAGGAAAAACATCATGAGGAAACCTGGACTTATAATTAATATTTATTTATTTAATTTGGATCGTCAACAGAGGCCACACAATTTCATGCATTATAACATAGGATTGGCCAAACAAGTGTGCGCCTCCAATTAAAGGCAACCTCATCATTCACTTACTAACTAGGTAGGTAAAACAACAAAAGTTTGATAAGGAAGAAATTTTTAAAATTAATTTAAATACAATTTTTAAAAAGTCCTTAGAATGTAAATTAAAGGTAAACGGTAACAATTAAATACGGGTATAAAATAATAATAATAATAATACAAATTAATAATCAAATTCAAATTAAGTAAAATAACAATCAGGATAACCATAGTAGTCTAATAATAAAAAAAAAAAACAAAATATTATTATTGTGATTTGGATACTATGACTTTTAAGTCTTTTTTAAATTTTGATAAGTTGCATGTAATATCCAAATCATTATGCAAATCATTATTCAATACTACGTTATACTGCCTACAGTACCTAAGTCTGAAATCACCAATCCGCCTCGAGCGCACGTGGTGATCAATGCTCGTGTCTTCTCTCTATGAGAAGAGGCCTTTGCCCTGCAGTGGGACAATTATAGGTAACTAATAATAGAAGTTAATTCCAATGTTAAAAAAATAGGAACTACTTTATTTTACGTTGGTCGGTACGACCTAAAACGTCATGCTACCGCCACCTATTATCGAGTAGCGTAACTACGCTAGATAGCGACATCTATTGTCAAGTAGCAGAACTACGTCACACGCTGGCGCCATCTGTTATCGATTAGCTGAACTACAGGTTCTAGGACTTTCGAGAACATTCCACATTTTTTGAGATGGTTCAGTGTCACGTTGCAACACTCTCGATCATTCAGATGTTTACTAGAATATTCTCGAATATAACCTAAGCCACATATAAATAGCAGACTGCAATGCACTAGAGTTAGTTTTTGGAAGCGAAACTGAAAACTGCGAATACACTGCGATCGAAGAATTAAATAAAGTGTTTTGTTTGGTGTAAATTGGTGTTCATTATTTATCGCGAACCCCAGCTCGTAACAATATTTTATTCATCAAAAATAAATTTGAAATACAGCGAGCGAGTTAAAATGACTGAATGTTGATATTCTTATTTAGTAAATGTCCTATAGAGTAAATAATTAAAATGTAGCGCAATCCTGATCAAAGAATAGTATTTTGACATAATTGATTGACCGTTTGCGCGCGAATAATTTCATGAATAAAATATATTGGAGCAATGGACCGTCCGACGTTCATAGGCGTTAGACTTTATGTGAATTACAAAACAGCTAATATTCTGTTATTGGGACCCAGACACTTTGAAACAAAATACGTTATAAAGCATTTTACGAAACTTAGGCAAGTATTCCAAATTACGCGTAAACGTCGGACTGAGATCGGACTGAGATCCCAGTGTCGCCAAACCTACGTCACTTCAACGGCTGAAAGGAGTTGTTTCAAAATGTATGGAGCCTGGGCCCAGTCCTTGTACACCATACTAAATAATAGGGAAACACATTTTAAATAGTTCTCAACTCTCCAATAAATTTAAAATAGCTTTGTGAGCAGGTAAAACACAAGAAATTGCACTTAAAATTACAACACACAACAAAAAGCAGTCATGGCGGTAAGCTGTCATTTTGATTGATTAATGACGTTTGACATTTATAATTCTGATTTTCTGCGTCGATATGTGGATAGCCAGGTAAACAGATGAAAAAGAAACGGTGTTAAATTAAAAAAAAACGAAAGGGAGGTTGTTATAAAGTACTCTAGAAACTAGAAACAAAACGAGACGAAAGTGACTGAAGTGAGACTGTTGTGACACTGACAGCTGACAGTTCTCTTTCTATGATCAATGGTCGATCTATGGTTTATAGAGTAGCTAAATCTGAGTGACGCCATGTTGAAAATCCATAAAAAATATTGTTAAATTATCAATTTATTACCACAACAGTATACATTTAAATGAATTATCTGTATTTTTCCCGGATTCTACAGATTTTTCTCTTTTTTTTGAAGTGGTGTACAGTCACCAAAGGAGATAAGTATCCATGTCGCCAGAAACAGTTGAAGTTTACTTAGAAACCGATAGGTTTTTATGAATAAAATAAAATACAATTTATAGAGAATAAACAGTTCAATGATTTAATAAAATTTCATTTGAAAGCCCCCATTGGTCTCTAAGAAATCTTCAACTATTCCCGACGATGGATACTTATCTCTTTTGCGTACTGTACATAGACTGGGCCCAGTATGAAACATGTCCTTTTTAAGAAAAGAGGAATGTGACTTGCTGGGTAAATCACAAATGATGCGCGCCTTGCATATTCTGAACGAAATAGCGATAAGGCTAGACTTATTTTGCTATTCTCTGAATGAGTTGTCAAGAAATTACTTTTCATGAGCTATGCTGTAAATATTGTAATATATTCGTTGTAAACTCAGCTACCGATTTAGAATATCCCGTATAGTAGTGGTAGTTGTGCTGTGAATAATATACAAACAAAGTTAAACAGTTAGGACATTACATTTTATTTATTTTTACTTTTTTTGGAGTTTTAACAATATGCTGTAAAACACGTATAAAATCTAGCCTATTCATATTTTACTCTATTACAATTGTAAGTGAGCAAGATACTTACCTGGAAAAGGTCCTAGCATCAAAACTAACGACATATTTCTTTATGTATCCTCAAAATTTTATCCTGCTAATGACGTAGCTTTGGCGACACAGGGATCTTGGATCATCAGAGTGGGTACATGACAATGGTGGAACGAGTTCAATTAGCTCAATATGATTTATAAATATTTCACTTATTGCCACCTTCCGAGATGTAGGTAGAAAGAAGAGTCTTCCCAAATTCGTTGCGGTAAGAACTATAGAAGCGACATTTTTCGATAGTTTGGACTTATTTATAATAAAATTGCATTTTAGTCGTAAACGTGCGCCACATCTTACGTACACAGTGTATTAAAATAATATCCGCATTATATTGCGGCGCTGCAGTTCGGCCATATTGAAACATTATAATCTGTTTTTGATTAGCTTTCTGACCGTTACCTTCACATTATATAATGACTTTGTTAACAATAACTTTACGCTAATAAATAGCTATCATTAATAGAAAAACGTCGATTGACACAGACCATGTGCACACAAAAACAGTAATAAAATAAGAAAAATAAAAAAATAAAAATAAAAAAGCCGTTTATTTCCTGCAAACTACAAGTAACGGAATAATATAGTGTGTTTAGTAAAAAAATGTTAGTGTTTTAATTTTGTAGGTAGTATTTATAACAAACTAGTTGTATATTAATTTATGTTAGTCTTGTTAGTATAATATTATTGGGGTTTTTTTTTTTTTTTTGTTTTTTATTTCGATCTATTTATTTATAAATTTGACTATCTCAGTCTGCAGGAACCCCTGTACGGGTAAAGGCCTCCTCCAAAGATGACCATGTTTCCCTATCCTGGGCTATATTAATCCACGTCGGGCCGGCTATCTCATTCAGTTCATCATCCCAGCGCGTCAAAGGTCTTCCTCTACTGCGCTTGCCTGGTGGGCCGCTCCACAATGTCGTTCTAGCGGTCCATCTCTGGTCTGTTAGTCTTGCCACATGACCAGCCCACCTCCATTTTAGTTTTTGAGCGTAGCTCAAAATATTTGTTGCTTTTGTTATTTTTCTTATCTTGGTGTGTCTTATTTTGTCCAGTTTCCTTATGTTGAGCATAGTACGTTCCATTCATAAAACAATAATAAGGAGGTTTAAAAAAAACAAATAAAATAAAAGGACATTATTGTGTGCCCCCAAACAGGCCCAGTTCAGCATAAAATGCCAGACCACTTGTGCCTGACGCTGGTATTCAACTGAACCTTTGTATGTGACGTATTACGGATGTAAACCAGTTTTAATATGAAACATAAGTAGGTACTCAGTCTAGTCGGATGCAGCTGAATACCTTTACATGAAGCGACTGCCTTTCTGATTTCCACAACCCAGTTACTGGGTAACACGATACCCCTTGGTAAGACTGGTTGTCTTGCTTCCGACTACCCATAACGACTGTCAAAGATCTATGAATAATATTTCGTTAATCATTCGGTATAGTTGTTACTGTTGTCTTTCGTTTTAAAAAACCAAATCACACTTCGAGTACTGTTCGTTCATTGTCTATCTCCGAAGGTCTATATCGGATCTTTTCGAAATAAATATGAGACTAAGTATACTAAAAAAATAATATTCTATTAAATAAAAATATTGGATGTACGGTCACCAAAGGAGATAAGTATCCATGTCGCCGGAAACAGTTGAAGTTTACTTAGAAACCGATAGGTTTTTATGAATAAAATAAAATACAATTTATAGAGAATAAACAGTTCAATGATTTAATAAAATTTCATTCGAAAGCCCCCATTGGTTTCTAAGAAATCTTCAACTATTCCCGACGACATGGATACTTATCTCTTTTGCGTACTGTACCTATGATATACATTACCAAAAATATTATCCTAAAGAAAAGAGTGTCCTTGAGGGTATCAATTTGTAAAATATAATGAGTGTATCAAAGGTTGTTTTTGTATTGTAATTGTAATTTTCCTTATTTTAAGGGTTCATACCTGAAATAAAATATGACTTTTGGTGATAATGGACTAGACAATAAGGAAATATTCTATAGTTACTGGTGTAACTAGCCGAACATGCGAAAATCATTACTACTCTCAAAATTTATCTTGAAAAGACAGCGATGAAAATACTGATGTTTCTGAATCAAAATTATATAATCAATAATATAAAAAAATCAATTGTAAAACTATACTGCGCAAACGTAGAAAGGTAAACCAAAACATTGAATATAAAATTTTATAATCTATTTCAATTTACTGAAAAAATATAAAGCTAAAGGTGAATGGAAGTGTCGGTGCGATAGAGACCGAAGCTCTAGAGACTTTAATTAATAATTGAAAGGTGAAAAATGTGAAATACCTCCCGTCCCGATAGAAATAAAACTGTAAAGATGAGTGTACAATGTAATTTTATATTTATT